>CM070562.1:78402440-79014362 GCA_036346405.1 Phyllostachys edulis
GGGCCTCTCTTTTGTAATATCTATTCCATATTAATGTTAACACGGTTTGTTGCTTATGTTCTATGTGTTGTATGGAATTGATACATTCTTTTGTTGTGAGGTATGTATCTTGCATGCAGGAAGTATACATCTCTCGAGATGGGTTTATTTGGTTGATAATACTAGGGTCAATCGGATGACTAAGTATTATGAGCCTAATAAGCGTCGAGTCTCTAAAAGTTGGTATCGAGCCATTATGACCGTAATGCGCAAGCTTAGTCGATCCTTAGGATATTTTGAAAACCTATTTTCAAAGCATCAAATGAGTTTTGAAAGCTTAGGTAAATTCTCGGATTTTATTCCTTACCTATCTTAGCTTTCTCTTCTCATCTCACTCTAATTTGAGTTTTAAAGTTGTTTTCCTCTCTTCCTTCTACAAAATAGTTGTTGTCGATTAACCTTTGGGTTTTGGGAGAACCAATGAGATTGGCAAATTGAAGTGTGAGCTGCCCCTACAAGGTTTTGAAGTTACGAGTCGGTGATTCGACAAGGAGCTTGGATCTGAAACACTGGACAGCAAGCATCAAATTTCCGGACAGCAGTCTCAAAGGTGTCTAATTAGGATAGATAATGAGAGGTTAATCAACTAAAACTTGTGGGAATAAAAGGGTAAGATGTGATACTAGTTAGCTAAGTATCTAACACTTATTTCGCTGCATTAACCTTGCTCTCTAATAGCATTAGCTCTCACCTTACAATCTGATTTTTGATCTTCTCGACCAATTACTCGTTCATTCAATACGGGTTAGTTGAGTTGAGTTGAGCCTTGCTTTTGGTGTTTCTTGGCTGTTTTAGGGTCTTTTAGAAGCTTTTAAAGTTTAAATAACCGCTGAGTTTGGCTTTCGTTTGGGGTGATATTCCATTCCCTAGTCGATCGCTTTTGCTTTCTTTAAGGCTTTGTTTTGGGTCTAGTTGCTAACCAAAATTCATTGTAACAGGATGGCGGGCCTTTTCGTAGCGGCCAAGGCGATCACTGGTCGGGACGAGAGCTTCCTCCTCCTCCGACCATGGCGAGTTCTTCTTGATCGGCGCAACGCGCGGATGCCAGAGAAGTTCTCTTGGGCGTCATCGCGCGCAACACCTACACTTACGGAGCTTGAGGATCTGGGCGAGGAATGCCCATCGGCCGCGTGGAGGACTCGCGGAGTTTCTTCGTACTCGGCCCCTACCTTTTCGGTCGAGGACCCTTTGGATGCAGACGATTGGCCGTCTTGTGGGCGTAAGCCGCATCATGTGATGCGAGGAGCACGAGAAGGCGTATTTATTCGCATCGCACCGGTGGAGGTGCGGCTTTGTCATGGTGGGAGAGCTTTCTCGCCATGCGGCCCGTGGATCACACCGTCTCTTGGGAGGAGTTTCGTCTTGCCTTCCGTCGGGCTCACATCCTGCCGGCTTGATGGAGATCAAGCGGGGAGTTTCTTCGCTCAAGCAAGGCGTAGCTTCGATCATGGAGTATGTCTCTGAGTTCAACCATCTAGCTCGTTATGCTCACGAGGATGTGGCCTTGATATGGCTAAGCGAGGCCAAGTTCAGCGTGGCTTATGCGAGAGGTGAAGGACAAGCTATCCATTGTCGACTTTCTGATTTTCGGACCTTGGTCGACAAGGCCATTGTCGTGAGCATGCGGCTCGAGCTTATGGACTCCATAGCGCAAGTGGGAGGCCCATAAGTCATCGAGGCGATTCTTCCGTCCCGCTTGAGGCGATCTCGGGGTACCACTCTCACTCTTGGCGCCCGAGGTCACTGCCTTGTTCCTCGTCCCCATGAGCCGTGTCTCGATCCGTGCACTGCGAGTCGTGAGCGGCCCCATAACCAGTGCGCGGGGTCACATGTTTCTCATGCAACGGAAGGGCATTATGCGAACCAATGCCCTAAGAAGGCGAGGAGCCCCTCGTCCTAATGGAGGACGCGGGCGAGAGGTGGTGCACTCGGGACGAAGATCGTCCGGCTACCCAAAGGCGTGGGTAGTGGTCGCGTCAACGCCATCACCACGAGAGGAGGCTCGGGAGGCACCCGGCGTCGTGCTAGGTACACTTTACGTTAACTCTCATCCCGCTCTTTGTTTTGTTTGATTCAGGAGCATCTCATTCATTTGTTTACGAGTCTTTTCTTTGCTGTCGGAGAGCTTCTTTTCTCTCCATTGTCGGTCCGCTTCTCATTCGCTCTCTGGTTCGGAGTTGAGAGCGAATCTGAGTGTAAGGATGTCCTATCGAGATCGAAGGCGTAGGTTTCTTAGCAAACCTTATCCTTCTCCATTCAGCGAGTCTTGATGTGATTCTTGGCATGGATTGGTTGTCCCGGCACATGGGGCAAATCGATTCGCCAGAAGCTCATCTCTCTATCTAGTCCCTCCGTGGCGGGTTAAGCTTTTGCAGAAGGCTGCTAGATCCGCATCTCTTGGCGCTTGAAGCGAAGCCGCTCTAGATATTAGCGAAGTCCCAACAGTTTGTGACTTTGTTGATGTCTTTCATGAATCTTCGGGGATGCCACCCGTTCGAGACCTCGAGTTTGTCATTGAGTTGGCTCCGTACGCCCCTATCTCAAAGAGGCCTTATCGGATGCCACCGAGCGAGTTGGTAGAATTGAAGAAGCGATTAAGTGAGCTGCAAGAGAAGGGTTTCATTCGCCTAGCTCATCTCCTTGGGGTTGTCCGGCAATCTTCGTAAAGAAGAAGGGCGGTACTTTGCGCATGTCGTCGATTACGCCCACTTAATGAAGTAATGATGAAGAACAAGTATCCATTGCCCGCATTGGCGATCTCTTGATCAATTAATTTGGAGCTCGAGTTTTCTCCAAGATTGATTTGAGAGTGGGATATCATCGAGTTGGATTCGGCCGAGGATATTCCAAAACGGCGTTCTCTACTCGCTTCGGCTTGTGCGAGTACCTTTGTCATGTCATTAAAGCAACCAATGCTCTGCCTTGTTCATGAACCTCATGAATTCGGTATTCATGGAGTATTTGGATAAGTTTGTCGTGGTCTTCATCGATGATATTCTTATCTATTCCAAGAACGATGAGGAACATGCCGAGCATCTCAAGCTTGTGTTAGGCAAGCTACGTGAGCACCGGTTGTCTGCGAAGTTGACAAGTCGCGATTCAGTTGAAGAAGTGGCCTTCTTAGGCCATATTCTTTCAGCGGAGGCGTGGCCGTTGATCCTAACAAGGTCAGCGATGTTCTTTCATGGAGTCAACCCGCCGGTCACCGATGTCGCGGAGTTTTCTCGGTTTAGCGGGATATTATCGTCGCTTTATCGAGAACTTCTCCAAGATCATGGCCGATGACGGAGTTGCTCAAGAAGGACAAGAAGTTCGTGTGGTCCGCTGGGTGTGAGAAAGTTTCCAAATACTCAAAAGCGTTTGACCACGCTCCGTTCTTGTTCTTCCCGATATCCATCGAAGCCGATATCTTTTGCGATGCTTCTCGTCGAGGCCTCGGTTGTGTCCTTATGCAAGAAGGCAAGGTAGTGGCCTATGCATCAAGGCAATTGAGACCTCATGAACTCAACTACCCTACTCATGATTTGGGTTGGCTTACGTGATTCATGCACTTAAGATTTGGCGACATTACCTAATCGTGTCGTTGTGAAGTGTATTCGGATCACAAGAGCCTCAAGTACTTGTTCACCCAACTGACCTAAACCTCGGGCAAAGGAGATGGTTGGAGTTGATCAAGGATTATGACATGGGTATACACTACCATCGGGCAAGGCTAATGTAGTTGCCGATGCGCTTAATCATAAGCGCATTGCCATGCCTTGTTGTCGAGGAGCTTCGGCCCGCTCTTCGGAAGAGTTTGGCGTCTCAACTTGGGTTTAGTTGGCGTGGTTCTCTTCTTTGCCTTGGTTGTGCAACCAACCTTGGTGGATCGGATCAAGTCCGCCCGGCGATCGGATGTTGGAGTGAGCCACATTAAGGCAAATGTCAAGAACGGAGCGACCAAGTGCTTCTCGAGGATGAGCATGGCGTCGTGAGGTTGAACAGCGCCTTGTGGTTCCAAAGGACATGGAGTTGCGAATTTAATCCTCCATGAAGCCCATGATTCGCCTTTATCCATTCATCCGGGGCCACAAAGATGTATCAAGATCTCCGCGAGAGATTTTGGTGGACCCGAATGAAGAGGAGATTGCGAAGTTCGTTCTTAAAGTGCGGCGTGTGTCGTCGTGTCAAGGCCGAACATCGGCGTCTGCGCAGATTGCTTGACCTTTGCCAATTCTGAGTGGAAGTGGGATTCGATCGGAATGGATTTCATCACGGTCTACCCCGTCCCGAAGAAGAATGATGCCATTTGGGTCGTCATCGATCGATTGACTAAGGTGGCACATTTCCTTCCGTCAAGGCGAACTTGGTAGGTCTTTTGGCGGAACTCTATATCGCCCGCATCGTGAGTTTGCACGGTGTCGAAAACGATCGTGTCGGATCGTGGATCCCTTTTCACGTCTCGTTTTGGCATAGCTTGCAGAGGCTATGGGCACTCGTCTTACCTTTAGACGGCATATCACCCCCAAAGCGATGGTGGGACCGAGAGGGTCAACCAAGTTTTGGAAGACATGCTTCGTGCTTGTGTCCTTTCATATGGGAAGCATTGGGAGAAATGCTTGCCATTCGCGAGATTTTCTTATAACAACGACTTCGGGCCGGTCTCGGCATGGCACCATTTGAGGCCTTATACGGGAGAAAGTGTAGAACCCGTTGAAGCTGGTCGAGACCGGTGAGAGACCTCTCTTTGGCGGACTCAATCAATGAGGCGGCGCCAAGTCCGGCTTATTCGTGGCGTTTGCGCCGCAGCTCAATCGAGCAAAAGAGCTATGCGGATCGCCGTCGGCGTGAGTTACGTTTTGAGCCTAATGACTTTGTTTATCTCAAAGTCTCTCCTTTGAAGGGCCATCAACGTTTGGCGTCAAGGGCAAGTTAGCTCCTCGATATGTCGGTCCCTACGCGTTATCGAGAAGAAGGGAGCTGTTGCCTATAAGTTGGAGTTGCCGGCTGCACTTGAGGGTACATGATGTTTTCCATGTGTCCCGGCTTAAGAAGTGCCTCCGTGTTCCAAGCGAGGAAGCTCGTTGGAAACTCTCGATGTCCAACCCGATTTGACCTATCGCGAGCACCTGTTGGCGTGCTCGATGAGTCCGAGCGAAGGACAAGGAATAAGACCATCAAGTTCCTTAAAGTTCGATGGTCAAACCATTACGAGGATGAGGCTACTTGGGAAAGAGAAGATCGTCTGCGTGCGGACTATCCATCTTTCTTTCTGAGTGAGCCAAATCTCGGGGCGAGATTTCTGTAAGGGGAGAGATTTTGTAACATCCCAAATGTATAATTAGGGTTAATCAAGTATAATTATATGTGTAGAAATTAAAACTTTTTCTCACATCTTGAAAAACCCTAAAATCTTATGTAATTCTTGTCCAAGAGTTGTGTAATCCAAAAACACAAAGCTCTTGTTGACCAAAAATCAAACTCATTCTCCAATTATCTTAAATCTTGTGTCAAACATTTGGAATATATTTTCCTTGGTCCCAAAAACTGATATGGGACCCTCTGAAAAATATCATGAGTTGTAACACTTGTTTGATAAATTTTGGAGGTAAAACAATCCTTTAAACAACCTTCATGAATTTCCTGAGAAAAATGCATTGCATAATAACCTCTGGAAATTTTATGCAAGGTTGATCTCATTGTCAACAAGCTCCAGTTAAAATTTCATCAAATTTGGAGTTCATTTGCTATCTCAAATAATTCTGTAAGTTTCATTTGTTAAAAACTAAATTTAAAAGCCTACCTTTGTTCCTTGGGCTAGCCATATTCAAAGTTGGTCCAGCCCAACCATGTCTGCACCTCGTGAGACCTCATCTCCACCTTGATCAGTCGCGGTAGTTGGATTTACATCCAACCGCCACGACCTCCTCATGATCAACACCGCGAGGACCTCCCCACCTCATGAGGTCATTGCCGTTGGATCAAAGATCCACGGTCATGACCTCCCCTGTGTTAAACCTCAAAGACCTCCTCATTTGTTAAACCATCGCGTGAGGTCATCCCTTGTTGAGGTCGTGGCCGTTGGATCAAATCCAGCGACCACGACCTCCTCCTCAACATACTCGATCAGGTCATCCCATCTGCGTGAGGTCATAGCCCTTGGATCCAAGATCCATGGCCCCGACCTCCCCTCTCTCACATTAAACTAAACAAACCTCCCACCTAACCAAGGTCGTAGCCATTGGATCAAATCCAACGACTCACGACCTCCCGTGCGATATCAAGCACTCACAACCTCCCCATCTTTTGTTGTGCACCGTTAGATTAAAATCTACGGTCACGACCTCCTTTGTCTCATGCGCACGAGACCTCCCGGCGACGTGAGATCGTAGCCCTTAGATCTAAATCTAAAGGCCATGACCTCCCTTGTGCGTTGCAAGCTCAGACCTCCACCTCCTTTGATCGAATCCTTAGATCTAAATCTACGGTCTGAGACCTTGCCGGCATCATATCATCCCCATGTGTGCCCTTGGATTTAAATCCAAAGGCCATGACCTCCCTCATGTCTTTTTGATCGCGTGCAGTTAAGTCCTCACTGGAGGTCCTTGCGTTGGATGGAGATCAACGCTTTGGACCTCTGTCCCTTTTCCTCACGTGCGTTTTCGCGATTAAGAAATCGGAGGCCACGACCTCCCATCCTTGATCGTGTGGTGGGACCTCCTCCCGGCCACTTAAAACCTAACGGTTCAAAAATGAGATCCGATGGTTAGGACCTCCCGAGTCTTATCCAGCGGTCATAAGACCTCCTGTTCTTCTCCTTCCTCTGGCGCGCATCGTGCTCGGCAGTGGAGTTAATGTCGGCTTGTCCCTCTGCACCTTTCTTGACTCTTTCTTGACCGCATTTAATGCTGGTCGACTTTCGCTCTTCAGTCGGCCTGACTGCCCCTTGTCAACTTTATGTCATGTCCACCCATGGACCAACAGTGGGCTAAGCTCACCATGGAGCTTAGCCCCACTCATAACCTTCACCTCGGGCTATAAGTGTCCACTGGGAGCCTCCCTTGGCTTCCTTTACACATTTGGATCTCGGTCATGCACTTGTTTGGTGAGCTCCTAACTCACTCACCTCCTCTCTAGTGGCTGCCATTGTTGAAGTCCTTGGAGCTTCTCGGTGGCTCAAGAAGTTCGATGGCTCCCTCTTTCAAACCTTGCTCACTTTTGCTCCCAAACCTCTTGGAAATAACCCTAACTTATTTTGTTTGGGCATTTTTGAGAGGTGGACAAAGTGGAGCTTGGAGCTGGTGTCTTGGCGGTGAAGCTTCCTTGTCTTCCCCAACTCGGTCATCACCTCCACGACCTCCCGGCACCTTAGGACCTCCGGTACCTCCTGTTAGTCCTTTAGATCTTTGGCACCCGCTGAATGCATGTCGCGGAGCTTTAGTTTTGGCACAAGCTTGATTGTCGCTGTGGAGCTCCATTTTGCATTTTCGTGTTTGGCGTCTTTGGTCATCTTTGCCCTCTCGGCTCGGCGGCGTTCAAAGCCGTCGCCCGCCGTTGAGAGAAGGACCATTGGGTGCGCAGCGTTATTGTGGACCGGTGGTATCATTGGACCTCACCGGCGGGCTCTACATCGCGGCGAGATCACTTCTTCACGCTTCGGGATTTTGTCGGACGTCCGGCGTGTCATTGTCGTTTTAGGACATAAATTCACCGTTTTAAATGCCCAATCATTGCAATCATGGGGTTAGTCTTAAATGCCATTAACCTGTCTCTTTGCGCATTAAAACCCCCTCGTAGCGGACCTCCTCATGGTCGCCGCGCATTATCTCATGTCCAAAGCTCTCGTGAGTTAAAGGCGTTGGAGTGCAGGGCGTCGGACCTCCTCGAGGAGATGCGGGCGCCCAAGACCTCCCTTGCGTAATCGTGGCCGTCCAGACCTCCACGGAGGTGCTGTGGCGTTAGACCTCCCTTAGGACCTCCCGAGGCCATCTCGGCCGTTCATGACCTCCCGGGTAGATCTTGACCGTCAAGGTCCTCCTCGGACGATCTGAACCATCGAGGACCTCCTTGGAACATCTGGACCGTCCGGGACCTCCCTGTGAGGTCTGGCGATGTAGATTTTCCTCGGGAGATCTTGATAGTTTAGATCTTCCTTTGGAAGATCTCACCGTTGAGGACCTCCCTTTAGATCTGGTCCGTTCGGACCTCCTTTCCATGTTGTGGTCCGTTGGATTTCCCATCTCTGGCCACGACCTCCCCTCACCTCGCGCATGTGAGTTGCTAAGAGGTCCGGGACCTCTGGACCTTCACGTCTTGGCGTGTGTGATGTTCTCTGGGAGGTCTTGAGCCGTTGGATTTAAGATCTGTGGCTCACGTCCTCCCATGCCCTTGTGAGTTTTAGAAATTCGGTGAGGTCTTAGTTAAAATGAAATAAGGTATAGACTTTAGAATTTCATATCTTTCTTTTTAATTCCAAATGAGGTCATTCAAATTGTGTTAGCTCTGTTTTGAACTTGACTTTAATCCAAAAATGATTGTAAGTTGAGTTCAGCTCCAGAGCACAGTTTGCCATTAGATTTTAAAACCAACTTTAAAATGTGCACTTAAATCAATGCTTAACTTGTAAAATACATAACTAATGCTCTATAGATTATTTTTGGGTGAGACCAACTTTGTTGGTTTCCTCTCTTAGTGAACTCACTGTGAAAATTAGTTTTGAGCATGTTGCTGTTAGGAAAATGAGGACTTGTGCATTATAATTTTGTTCAAGTTCTTGTTTTTGAAAAATTATAGAAAGTGCAATATAGCTCCAAATGAGGTGAACTCAATTGTGTTATTCATCTCATGAGGTGCTGGTTTTACAGTAAAAATTTCAGCTTCACTTCTATTCTAGAAAATTTTGCGATGAACAGTAACATATTTCTAATTAATAGGCTGAGCAGAATTGTTTTGCTCATATCTTTTGCATTGAGAATCCAAATCAATTGGTTCTTGTTGCAAAATTCCTAAAATCACCCTCTTGCTGCTGTAGAAAATTCAGAGAATTTGGAGTTCGTTTGTTGTGCTGTCTTTGTTGTGTTTAAATCGTTCTTATCGGTTCTTTCTCGCTTTTCCGTTGAAGCCGACATTTGTGGTGATCCCGAGAGTGACCCTCCGCAACAAAGTGACCACCAGCAACAAGGCAAGCAGTTTGATCATTTCCATCATTGTCCCATTACTTTAAAGCTTAATATATCGTTTTACTTCTATGTATGCATGCTACTTTGTGTTAAATGTAAGCTAGCAAGCCTATAGTTGCATAATCTGTAGGAATTGTTTATCCTCTACTACCATGAGCCTAGGTTATTTGCTGTGGTGGGAGCTCGTTGGATGAGCTCTTATCACTTAGTAGTTTCGATTTAAATTGCTTAGACATGCTTAGTTATCGGTAGAAATGGGCGATCATCGACTTAGTCGATGGTCTTGATCACTCAAAACTGATTATTACTCCTATATGTCCAGCACTTGTGCTTTGATTAATTGTAAAATCAAAAACTGAAAATAAAAGATTGATTTAGACTTGGGCATATTGGATGGATGGCGTGGTTTTGGATGTGGTGGTATGCTGGGTCCCTAAGGACCGAGTACTTGGGTCACTAAGCCAGCGATTTTGCGTACTAACCACACGAGGGCATATGGAACCCTCTTGACTAAGTACTTTAGGCGGTGTTAATTGGGGTCGCTTTCGGTTGGTGTGTTTTTAAAGATAAAATGTGTGTGTGATGTGGGAGGGAGCATTAGCTTCCGGGAAGGTTGTGTGATGTCTCCTTCTCCCGTGGGTTGTGCGACTCGAATTAGCATTGTCCATTGGAAATGTCTCGTAGGACTTAGCGTGCGGCATACCAAAGGTAGTGTGCCTAAAGGAAAGGCGATGCGGCGTGTGGGTATGCAGTGGTACACCTGCAGGATAAAACTATTGAATAGCCTCGTCCTAGGTTATGGACATGCTTGGTAAGGTCGTTCAAGACTAGACTACAACCTTTAATTAAAACTTGACATGGTTGGTATGAACGGGGAGTTCATGCTATTGTTGTGGTGACTTGGGTTAGTCACTTCCAGGATTGTTCTTGTTGTTGTTATTATGTTATTATCGCGTTGTTATTTCAACAATTAAAAATGCTTTGTCAAATTGCTTTCAATCTACTATGTTATTGCAAATAAATGTTGCTTTATGCTAAAATGAGTCCAAAGCCTCATCCACTTAAATAAAGCTTGCATGTAGCTAAATTATAGTTACTGTTATCTTACGTCAGTCTTGCGAGTACAATAAACAATTTATTGTACTCATTTGCTTTTGCTTAACAACTTTGTTGCAGAGGAGGTAGAGCCCAAAGGGCTTTACTTTTCTTGAGTTGTCTTGGTGGTTGGGAGAGCGACTAGCTTGGCGGTCGGTCGATTGCCTTGTGGGCTAAAGGCACCTTGGTTGGCTCTTATTTTGGGCCATCTTTATGGCACTTTTGCTTCATTGTTATCTTTTGTAATTATTGTTATTTGGCCTAAGGGCCTCTCTTTTGTAATATCTATTCCATATTAATGTTAACTTCTGGTTTGTTGCTTATGTACTATGTGTTGTATGGAATTGATACATCCTTTTGTTGTGAGGTATGTATACTGCATTCTGGGAAGTATACATCTCTCGAGATTGGGTTTATTTGGTTGATAATACTAGGGTCAATTGGATGACTAAGTATTATGAGCCTAATAAACGTCGGGGTCTCACATGTCCAAAGAAGAATACTTTCATGCCTCAACCCCAACCTTTTGGTGTTCAGCAGCGACCCCAGGGCCCTGCTCATGGTCCCGGAGGACAGCAAGCGCCCAAAAGGTTTTTAGGACCGTTCCCAAAAGCAACGGGGGGCTTCGAGTTCCTTTTTATGGCTATTGATACGTTCACAAAATGGATCGAAGCCGAACCTGTGATTGGAATAACAACGAAAGCAGCCAAAAGGTTCATGATGAAAAGCATATTTTGCTCGATTTGGTGTTTCAAGTCGAATAATTACAGATAATAGTAAACAATTTTCAAGCGCAAAATTTTAATAATTTTGTGACGAGTTGGGTGCCAAGTTATGTTATGCTTCTGTTGCATACCCACAGAGTAATGGGGCAGTTGAAAGAGTAAATGGCCAAATAATGCAGGGCATAAAAACCCGAGTGTTCGACCAGCTTGTCAAGCGCTCGGGGGCTTGGGTACGAGAATTACCCTATATGTTATGGGCAGTTCGCACGACTACAAGTCGGACTACAGGTGAGACACCTTTCTTCTGAGTTTTTGGAGCCGAAGCCATGCTTCCACCAGAACTAAAGATAAGGTCGACAAGGGTCAAGAAATTCAATGACTCTAAACAGGAACAACTTCGAGCGGATGACATCAACCTGCTCGAAGAGAAAAGGAATCAAAGCTTAATCCGTTCAGCGGTTTACCAACAAGCCCTGCGCAAATACTACGATCGTAAGGTCCAACCTCGCAATCTTGTTGTAGGTGACTTTGTATTGAAGAAGATTCAATCTCAGTCCAATCAGAATAAGCTTTCCCCCAATTGGGAAGGTCCTTACACAGTGGTTGAAGTTACGCGACCAGGTTCGGTACGACTAGCAATGAAAGACGGCCAAGTTCTCTCTAATTCTTAGAACATCGACTAGTTACACAAATTTTATGTATAACTCCTTACTCTATCAATAAAGTTTCAAGTTTTTTCACTCTTTATTTTCTTTTATTGAGTTGCGCTTTGATGATTTCTTGATCAATTTTAACACTTGCTTTTCTTTACACTAGTCGAAGAAGGGTAACATCACCTAGTCGAAGTCTTTCCTTTTTGCACGTGGTCCTATCCACTAGAAGGAACTTTCTAGTGTCGACTTGTTCCTAGCTTTTGCTGCCAATACAAAGAGACTGAGTTCAACAAATTTGGTCGAAACATTCTCAAGCCAGCTCTTTTGACCTTAGTTTTTTCTTTGTTATTTTTGGAAAAAATTCTAGGTGGAGTATACTTTCATAGTTTGTTTGACTGCTTTTAGTAATCTCAATACGTTTAAACTGGTTGGAGAAAGACACAACACCTAGTTGAAGTCTTTTCTCTCTGCATGTGGTCCTGCCCACTAGAAGAAACTTCCTAGCGTCGTACTGTTTCTAACTCTTGCTATCAGTGTCAAACAAATTGAGTTTACTGAAAAAGGTCAAATAAATTCTTAAGGCACTCCGACAAGTTTATCCTACTGATGTTAACGCTCTTGATTCGATTACTATGGTCGGAAAACGTAACTTCACTAGTCTAGGTCTTTCCTCTCTGCACGTGGTCCTGCCAACTAAAAGGAACTTTCTAATGCTTATCTGTTACTAAACCCTTACGACCAGCACATGACAATCAGGATCGACAACACAAGCAGGACAAACTACTTTTTAAAGCAAACCCTATTTTACACTATTTACTTAGTTTATCTAAATAAACTAAGCAAGTAATCGGGGACTAGGATAAAGCCATTAATATGACTTCAATTCTAAGTCTTAATTTTCAATTTCTTTTTTTATTCATTATCTTACAAGTTACTAACTACTCGACAAGATAGTTTGCAGGAAAAAGAAGCTTTATATTTATATATAAAAAAAAGACTTGTCTTTACAAGTTTTCCTATTACAAACTACTTTGATGAAGGAGATCTGATCTACATCTCCTTTGCGACCTTTTTTACTGACTGGCTTCACCTCTTCGATTAGACGAGTTGCTTCTACTTCGGAGCAGTCGAAATCATCCTCAATTGGTTGAAGGTTGAGATTTTGGTCACGTGCCTTAAGTTTTGCCAAGGCATAGCTTACTGCACTTTCGGCCGCCTCTCTCAGTGAGTTAGTTTGGGTGGTCTTCAAAGTAGTTATCAACTCTCCTAAGGCTCTAACTTGCTATCCAATAACACTCGAGTGAGCAGTTATGGTGTCTTCAAGAGGAGTAACTTCCTCAGCACCAAGCCCACCAAGTACATTGTTTAGAAGTGAGATGTTGTCTTGAAGATTGATCTTCAACGACTTCGTCTCCTCCTGACTACGAGTCGAAGCTTCGTGGAGTCGCTTGATTTCGACTGTTTGATCTGAAATAGAGTACGACTAGTCAAAAACATATCCCTAAAAGCAACACTGGTCGTGGATAAAGAATTACTTACCCGCCAGTCGAGAATCAAGTTGCCTAATTTAGTTGGTTTGGGAGGCATCCTTCTTCACAGATTGCTCTCTCCACGACTTTATTTCCTAGTCTTTTTCTTTGGCGGTACGGGATAGCTCGTGAACAATCAAGGCCTTTTTATTGACCTCAGTTTGGAGCATACCCATTTCGACCTCTTTTTCTTAAAAGGAACAAAGAGCTGGAAAAAGTACAGAAGATCATTACCATAAGCAGTCTTAAGTTCAGAACTTACTGTTTATCTCACTCTACAAATCAAAAGCTACAGAGTTTGCCTCTTGAAGCTTCTTCATCAGGTCTAGATTTTTAGAGGGATTTTTATCACTTAGCCTCTGTGTCTCAGCTTTTTCATGGTTGAGTGCATCAGCCAAGGACTTTTTATCACTCTTAAACCTATAAAGGTTAAAGATAGACATGAGAACTGGACAGGGAGTCGAAAAATAAAAGACTACAAATGACGATGTCTTACCATCTCTCTGCCTGCTCACAGAGTTCGGCTTTTTATTGTCGTAGCTGCATAAGCTGTCAGTGGTATTCACCAACAGTGACAATTTGGTCCAAAGCTTTCTGCATAAAGAAAAACAATGATAAGCGAGAAAAACAAAACCACATATGTAAATGTTTGACATCAGATGCTTACATTTATGCTTGTTCGAGTAAACATGACGAATACCCTCTAGGGATCTCTGAGTTTGTCAATGTCTTCGACCTTGTCCAACCACACCTTTTCGAGACGCTCATCATCGAAAACATTCCCCTGTTAGGAATGTCCTTAGGGTGAGGAACTCGATGACGAGACCTGAATGCAGAAGATCCTACAATGGAAGCAGATCCAAAGAACTCATAAAAGAAGTTGAGGTACTCTTCTTCTTCTTCTTCTTCGGTGATGGTGACATCAGCCACTCCTCCTTGAGGGCCAAGAGGAACATCCTCGACGATTTCCTTCCCGGTGCGATGGTCAGAGGCCCCTCCAGCATCTTTGCCAGATGCTTCAGCCCTGTCATACGCCGTCTTCGCTTCTGCCTCAACGACCACTTCTGAGGTCGTAGTTGCTTTAGCGGCAACGACTACCTCTGTCACCGAGATGGTGATCAATCCTTCGACCACCTCTGTAGTCGTCTCTTCGACTGCAAGAGAGACATTGGTTGTCTCTACAACTGCAGGAGAAATGACAGCGGGCTTCTCGATAGAGGCATCCTTGGGGGCTGGAGGAGTCGGTCTAAAATCACAAAATGGAAAGCACATGAAATTGTATGAAACAAAGGGTAAATGTTGTTCTTATGCTTTTGGTTTCTTTCTTACATACCTTGCTTTCCTGGATTTAATTCTGAATCCAGAAGAAACCTTCCCTAAAGAATATTTCTTCGACTTCTTCTCTTCGACCACGTCTGGTCGAAATTCAAGTTGACGAATGGGGTCTGCCACGCTGCGTTTGGTCGTAGGTCTTGAGCAAGAGCTGTTGCTCCTTAACCCTCCTGACTCTCTTGATGGTCGAGACCTGTCTCGACCACCTCAGAAGCAGTACCTCCCTCGACCGTAGGCTCTGCTGACGCAGCGTTATCTTTCACAAAAGATACAAAGCTTTTCTAGTTTTCCTTTTCTAGTCGCTTAACAAATCCGTTAGAAGTTGAGACTGAAAAAGTCTTATCATTGTAGTAAAATGATACCTTGGTCTTGGGGGCTTTGTGCTTAAGGGCTTCGACTGCCTTTGCTTTCTTTGCAGTAACTATGTCTGCAAAGAATTTCTCAAAAGGCCTGGTTGGATCGAAACTTGAGCTTTCCCCTTACTTGTCAACGGCCTTTATAAGTCGACGCTTTTTGGCTGGCGGAGTTTTGTCTTCCTCCGCCTCCTTGCCGATGACCATCTGTCTGACCTCTTAGTCGTCCCAACGGTCTGCCATGCCCACTTTCTACAAAGGTTAGAAAAATAAACATTATTTAGTGATCGTTTCCTACGACTATGAGGACCCAATGATGGAATCAATCCTTGATTACCTTTAGGTGTTCCTCCTTCTCCTTTGCGTATACAACCGCTAGGATTCGAGGAGCCACCACGCCGGGTGGCGGAGCTTTCTTGCAAATGAGCTTGACCCGAGTGTCAATCTCAGTTTATGGGAGATCTGCATAGGTAAACAAAATGTTCAACAACCGAGCTCGAAATTAATCAAAAAGGGCTAAGTTGAAGAATTATTTACTTTCTCGTAATCCCTGGTCGAATCTTTAGCCCCCGAGTACCTCCACATGGGATGTGCTCGTTTCTTCAAAGGGCTAATGCGGCACGTGATGAAATCCTTCACCACGTGCCATCCGGTGAGCTTGTCTTCCTTCAAGTCTTTTATGGCTTGAATATAGGGGGCGATAAGGCTAAGATCCTTGGGAGTCGAATCCCAGGAAGAAATCTTCTTGGCAGCCTTCCCTACGAAGGAGAGGCTATCTTCACTAGTTGTTTCTCCAGTAGAACCACTTCTTCTTCCACCCCAGCCACGACGACCGGGTGAACATTTGGATGTACTCCTTGGTCTTCCCATCATGGAGCTTCAGACCGCAGCTCCTAGTGATTCCAAACTGTCTGCTCATCCCGTAGTAGTATTGGAAGAGCTCCAGGTCTAGAAGGATCCCAAGGTAAGCCTCACACAAGTACACGAACACACTTAACATTGTGATTGAATTGAGAACAAGGTTCACCAACTCCACCCCAAAGTGCTCGAGTACGAGTGTAAGGAAAGGATGAGCGGGCAGTCGGAGGCCACACTCGCGGTACGCCTGAAAGACGGGGATCTGACTGATCTTCCCCGAAGGCCAATGTTGCCTAGCAGCCTTAATCCACTTCAAAAAATCCTCCTTTGGGATCTTCTCGGTGGTGATCAAAGCTTTCATCTTAGCCTCATCCATCTCCGATTCAACCCACTTGGATGCAGTTCTGGCCATCTTCTCTAAATGAGGCAGATTTGGATTTGGAAAGGATTCAAGAGAGCATACGATTTGGTTGGCGACGGAGAGAGCAAGGGCTCAAGAAACAGTTGAATCAAATGGGGAAAAGTAAGAACCCTAAAATCACACCTGCGGTGGATTTTTATAGCTGCACGCTTGAGTTAAGAGATCGTGGGAGCCCAAAAGTTGCCACCTCTTCGGGAACCACTCCAACAGACAGATTTGAGAGATTCGATTGAGATTCTTTAATTTGTTTGTTCGAGAAAACCGAGTCCGTCTTTACACCTCAAGCGAAATTATCTTCTTGACCAAGTCTATTTCTGGTCAAATGAAATACCAGTCGGAAAGGCTTTACTTCGGCCATCATTCTACGACCACCTTATGGTCGTAAGATCTTCTACGACTACTTTTCCATGTAAGTTACTTTCACTTGAAGCTAGGGGCTAGATGGCGAGGATCTAATAATCCTCATTTAATTATTCATCTATAATTATTATTATAAATAGCTATATTCTTATATTACCCATAGATATACCCCTTACCATTCGTAAGGGAAGAGCTTAATCGAGTGGTCGTAAGTCCTACTACGACCACACCCTAGTCTTAAGCCTCTTTTACGACTAGTCCTTGGTCATAAGCCTCTTCTACGACTAGTCTCTAGTCGTAAGTTCTTCTACGACTGGTCTAAGGTTGTGAGCCTTATATACGAGCACCTTATGGTCGTGAGTATATCCACAACCTAGTTAGTTATGACTACTTCTTTATCGATGGAGTCTACAGGCATGTGAGCCTAGTCAGTTAGGGAGTCTTATGCGCCGTGTTTTACACATGTGGTATTTAATTTACGCTATTATTCTTTGTGAGTAACCGCGTGAATCATCTCTATCTCTGACAATAACTATCTGACGACGTGGGGGGTGCCACGTCCTTGACGACAACCACCATCAAGCGGTTCATCATTTGGAACGTTGAGGCGTCTCTTCATTTGGAGAATCTGCCACCTCTTCATACGCTATATAAAGGCTGAAGTCAGAAAGCAGAAGAACAGATAGAGAAATCTGGAGCATGAGCCTTAGTCTTTCTCTTAATTGTAATCAGCACACTCAATACAACCACATAGGAGTAGGGTTATTATTGTCTCCGAAGAAGGCCTAAACTTGTATAAAATACATGTGTCATTCTCTGCGTAGCTTTAGTCCTGGAGACCCCCCGAATCAAATAATCATACGTAAGATCGGTTCTAGATCACTGTCGACGATCGAGTCACTGATCTAATAGAATAAAATAGAGGAAAATGGCAAAGAGTTCTTGGGAAAGAATGGGACTACTCTTTATTGCTATGAACTAGATCCTTTATAGGAGATGTCCTTAACAAGACAGTGGAATAGCCCTAATTACACTGGGTGTAGTGATTGCTATGCGAATGCATCAAATGAAAATCCAAATGTCTGTTGATCTTTCGAAGTTTCAATTAGATTGGATTGCCTTTTGTCACTCGTGTTCTCCTTTAAGTAGTTGCAAAGTGGTGGCAGTTACTCCTAGAAGAGGCGTCTATTGGAAGTGTCGCGTCTGGTCGAAGAGAGGCGACAATTGGTGAAATATCAACTGTTCGGCGCTTGATGTCTGTGAGACACTCAACCATATGGTGGTTTTTGTCAGTGTCTTAGGACCATGAAATGTCGTGTGGTATGGAGAAAATATGACATGTACTCTATTCATCACACGATAAGGAGTATGCTTGGAGTTAAATCCAGATACCAGTTCATTGCTTCTACGAGCTGTCATCTGGTCGGGGACTAGGTACAGGACCTCATCCGACCAAGGTACCTATTATGTAACCTCTGGAATCCTTACCACCACAGAGGTCGTTAGCCTTAGGGGTTATGACCACGAAGACATGTGGTCTTTTATTATGTATTGAAGTAATACATAGAGATTTTAATCCACGTCAGCTAGCCCCCAAACTTTAAATGAATTGGTCATGTGAACACTCTCTCCCGATGAAGTCGTATCGGGCAGACCCTTATTTAATACCGTGATATACGAGATGGTCTGTATTCACTTTAAATTTGTGAAACTGCTTTGGGAACCGAAGAGTTTTTCTGTCCATTGGAGAAAAGGTCGTGTCCGTTTGACTTTTGGGTAACTCCCGATTACAGTGGTTATAAAATCCCTTTAGCACAGGGCTTTAGGGTTTTTACGCCTCCTGCTTTCCTTTTTCATCTTCTGAGAAAAAGATCGCCTCTGACCTCCTCTTGCCTACAACTTTCTACGACCTCCATTCTTCCTTTCATCCAAAACCCAACCATGCCAGACCCTATCAACAATTGGTCAGTTTTTGATCTGAGCGCCAAGAAACTTAAGAGCCTGGAGAAGATCGGGTTGCTTCCCGATAAGGATTTGATTTCTTGGAGATCAGCAGCCAGAGAGCATTCTCCGAGCAACGGAGATGGAGAAATCCCTATTTTTCTCGCATATATTGAATACGGATTTAGGCTACCAGTTCACTCATTCCTCCCCCAAAATCTTGGAGCACTATGAAGTCAAATTGGTGAACCTTGCCCCTAATGCCATCGCCAAGCTCGGTGTCTTCGCCTATCTCTGTGAGGCATACCTGGGGATCAAGCCAAATCTGAAGATCTTCAGGTAATTTTACAAGATGGCGAGGTCGAGGAAGTCGACGGCCGGTCTAGAGGAGTGCTCGTTGCAATTCCACGATGGGAAGGCTGACGAGTACATTTGGATGTACCTCAAGTCCTCATGGTCGCCATAGAAGAAGAGCTGGCTCTACATGACAGGCACGAAAGAGGACGGTCTCTACTTCGCTGGGAAAGTGGTGAGCGAGAATCTCAACTGGCGATCCACCGAGGAAAAAAGAAGGACGAGTTGGAAGGGTGGTCGATGCCATCCAAGACCTCAGTGCCAAGGGATTGACTGCTTGGCACGTGGTTAGGCATTTTTCCATGTGTTGGATTTGTCCCTTGAGGCTCCAGTCGCGTCTTGTACTCTGATATGTTGACGGTCGGGTTGAGAAAGAAAGAGTCCGAGGAGGGCTCTGACCCAATCATTGTTCCGACTAACTCCTGCTCGGAGACCACACAAGGGGATGTTCCTCCGGAGGTAAAAAAGAGAGCATAGAAACAGAGTATATACTTTTAGATGGTATACTTCATGACCTGATTAAATTCAATTTATGACTTAGGTGGAAAAGAGAACGATCCCGCAGCGTGGAGCTGCAAGGGTCGTAAGCCCCAAGATGGTCGTTCACGACCAGACAGTTGCTACCAAAGCAATTGTCTCGGAGGCTGACGAAGACACCATCTTCGACCAACTGGTCAAGGATCTTGACCGACTAGTCGAGGAAGTTGCCTCCGTCCAGAGGTCAGGGAATGTCATGGATACAATCAACCCTACTGGTTCAAAACCAGGAAAATCGATCGAGAAAAAAAAAGGAAAGCCAGCGCTATAGATTTTTCTTCAGCGCATTTCAGGCTAAAAACCAAGATGACCAGGTATGTATACGTAAAAAGAGAAACTTATATAAGTACTTACCTCTGGTATTTTAGAGTCTTGAGCTTCTTTTCTTCTTCTTTTTATAGGTCCTCTGGTGTTCCAGTCACTTCCGACCAGAGCACCCCTCAGGAGAAGGCTTTTGAGGAGAAAGAGGCCGAGCCAGCCCCCAAGCAGATAGCAAAGCCAGTGCCTACTCAGGAACCTATGGCGGCTCCAACCCCACTTATGGAGGTGGAGGTTCCTAAGGAATCTCAGCAAGTTCCGACCCCTACTAGGAATTCTCCTCTCTGTGTCGCCTTTCCTCATCGCCCGGATCTTCAATGATGAAGATCTTGATGAGGCTTGGGGAAGAATTTCGGACCATCAAGCAAAGACGAGTCCCAACTCTATTTTTGCCGAATGTAACAATATGACAATCCAGATAAGCTTCCACAACCACTTTTAAGAGTCTTTCCCCTTAAACTTTATTAAAAACTTAAAGGAGTGTGCTATTTTGTAGTATTTGGTGGAAAATTTCACTGTGGTCGGAGGACTGACCCAGTGAATAAAACTCTTGGAGAAAAGAAACTCTGAATTAGAAAGTAAGTACTCTCTTGTGTCTTCATCTCTCCTTCTTTATCATTTGGCTCTTTTTCTATCGATTAATTTCTCCCTTTATCATATTTGATAGACTCAAAGAAACTTAAAGAAGAGGTTATGGCTAAAGAAGCCATAATAGCCAAGATTAAAGAGGAATGCCAAAATAAGGACCAGTCGATCGAATATCTGACGACCATACACAAGGAAGTCCTTAAGACTACCGAGAAGAAGGTCGAAGGCAATCGGTCGTAGACTCGACCAGTGTACTATCTTTTCTAATTGTATGTATTTATTCTTTGGTCTACTCGTGCAATGCAAACTCAAGCATTAAAGAGAACATAAAAAGCTCTTGAGTTTGAGCGTAGCTAGGGAGAAGAACTTGAGCGGAGTCTTGAAGATAAAGTCAAGGCTCTTAACAAGATGCTCTTCGATATGGGATCTAGAGCACAACTGCCCAACTTAGGAGATCCCGCAGAGAAGATCAACTTCCTTAGCCAATAACTCAAAGTCCTCAGAAGCCTTCTCAAGACTACTCGAGAAAATCATGAATAGACTTTGAAGGAAGCTGTAAAAAATGGAGTCAGTTTTGCTTTGGCAAAGCTGAAGACCTCCGACCCTACCATAAATCTCCAAGCTATTGAGGAAGACTTCAACTGCTCGGGAGATGAAGCAACCAAACTTTTTGAGGAAATGACACCTCTCGGAAACAAGGTTGTGGAAGAAATGTCGGTCGGATCTCCAGCGTAGAGCGACCAGGTTTGGTGACTTCTGTAACATCCCAAAATTTGTCTTTTCAAAAAATCTTTTGAGTAGTTGGATTCCTTGTGCTCCAAGGAACTTTTGTGTATTTTCTTGGATTTTCTGAATTTATTTGCAATTTATTTGAGCTCTTTTGGAATTTCAGCTTTTATTTAATTCTTGAATCTTTCTAATTCTAAAAATCATCTTGGGCTGAATTTGGTTTGGCCCACTTCACCTTCTCTCCAATCCGGCCTAGCTGCCCGCCCTTTCCGCCTCGCTCCAGCCCTTTTCCCCTTCGGCCCGACTCGCCACTAGCCCACCAATCCGCCAACCCTAGCAGCCGTGCCGCATCGCCTCGGGCGCACTACCAACCGTGCAACTGCCTCAACGCACCCACGCCACATGTGCAATGCGTTGCTGCCGCCTAGGTGTCTGCATCGGACCCGCCTCCTGAGGCCGTATAAAGGTGCCGCCCAATGCGCTTTCGGTCTGCCTCGTCGCGCCGCCTTCGTGGCCTAACTCGCCTCCGCCATGGGACCTTCGTGCGCTGCCACTGAGCGTCTTCATCTTCAAGCCCGGCACCGAGCCTTCACCGCCATTCTTCGCTGTGGAAGCCTCCCGAGCCAAAGTGTCTGCGTCATCTTGATCTGCCCGTCTTCTCCTCCGCATGACCCCACCCACCTGAGCTCTAGTGCCCCACAACTCTGGTGCCACTTCATCTTGTTCATCTCCGGCCGCCCGAAGCTCTTGCTTCGCATTTTCCATCGTCGTGGTAAGCCTCTCTCAAAATCGTTTGGGTCATCCCGTGTCTAATCTTCCTATCTTCCTTTTCCCTCACTAGATTTTGAGTTTTGTTCACTGTAGCCGAGAATTCAACCTTCTCTTCCATCTCCGGCTGCCGCCCTTCATCTCTTCTTTGAGCCGCCTCCAACGATCTCCTCCGCACTTGGACTCCATCACTTTACTCCCTGCGTGACGTTCTACCCAATGCCCTCGTCCACTTCGCCGGGACATGGTTGTAGCGTAGCGTGTCGTCAATGAGTGAGCCGCCGCAGCCACCGTTCTTTTGTTCACCGACGACAATTGCCGTCGTCCCTTGCCACCGCGTCCACGTCATCTGGTTCGCCTTCGCCTCCTCATCTCACTTTGGCACTCGGTTGCCTCCGCCGTCAATCGCAACTCCAACGAGCTGAATCCACTAAGCCACCACCTCCATTTCCCTGTGCCACCATGGACACATCACCTACCTCGTCAGCACGCCACCTCACCGCCTTGTCATGCCACCTCCTACCACCTCAGCTGTCCTACCACCTAAGCCGCTCACGTGGCATCCACATAATCCTAACCCACACTGTGTGGACATGGTTCACCATGATCCATGCCTATGACCGTGGACCCCACTAGCTAGTACACTATTCCATGGACTTAATCCACCATGGACCCTTAACCCAAATCTGTGGATTTGGTCTATAGACCAAAGCCCATATGTCATCTTCCTTGTCCTTTTCGGGAATTTATTTAATTTATGAAATTCAATTATCCTGTTGGTCCCACATGTCATTCACTGCCTTTGTTTCTCTCTCACTTACCAGTGGACCCTACTTGTAAGTCTCCAATTCTTTTTATTTATTTTTAATCTGAAGGAATATTCTCTGAATATTCTTTTCTCTCTCAATTTCATCATTTCATGTGATTCTTCCGAGAGCCATATCTTCTTCATCCGAATTTCGATTAAACCCATTCAAGTTTCTAAATTCATTTAAATTCAATATCTACCTTCCAGTACCATTCATTTTAAATTTGGAGTTTATTTGATTTATCTTTTTGGATTTTGTTTGTTTTTGCGCTTTCTTTCTCGTTAGACGTTGAACTCCCGGAATCGTCCGAATGAGCTAAAGACAAAGGAGGTAGAAGATTGAAGATAAAACAAGACCATAATTACTATAGCAAGGCAAGTTATACCTTTGATCATGTTGAATCCCAGTTTTCTAAAATTACTTTGATTCAAATTATTGCATTTACTTTAAGTATTTATTTAAATACTTTTGGGTGTAGTTATTATCCAATTTGTTATATCCATCTTGTCTATTGTTATGTCATAATCTTTTATCACCCTAGATTGGTTCATTATATAGTTGGTACTATCGTAGCACCAACGTAGGTTGGTTAGATACGATTAGACTGCTTAGCCATGCCACGAGTCATCATTTCATGTAAGTTGCAGTTATGAACTTGACTAAGTGATTATGGAACTATGTGATAAAACTGTGTGTACTGTGTGCTATTACTCATAAATGGCATATGTTGCACTTAACCAACTGGGTGGGAAAAGATTTAGACGGAGGCAAGTGGTACTGTGTATTGTTATGGTGGAGCTGCATGCATGGGGTTTAATCTGTGTGATATAGCTAGAAATTGGAAGTCTTGCTTTGGTCAATTAAGAACTTAACTTTGTGCACCATTGAACTGAGCCTTACTGTATGACCACATGCCTGGTATGGGACGAGCCTAACTTAGTAAGTTATTGATTCTCGACATTGATTACTCAGGTAGTAGGTTAGGCTATGTTGCATGGGTGGAGGTGTATTTCTGTCTCCGTGGCAACTCACATCTATGAGCGGTTCACCGTCTTTAGGTCCAACGATGTGTGTCGGACTGGCTTTCTCTGTGGGTTGGTCTGGCAGTAAAACACATCGGGAGTATCAATGCTTGAGATGAAGTTTCTAAAAGGTTTTGTTGTGATCAACTCTGATCCAGTTGATAGCATCTTGTGGGTAAGATGTACAAACTCTGCAAAGTGTTAATCAATCTATTCAAATAGTCGCGTCCGCGGTCATGGACATGCTCGGGGAATTCACACGAGGGGTAGATTTTCATAAAACAATTGGGAAGGGACAGCTGTGTGATCTAAGTCATATGACTGTGTGAATAACTTGTTTAGGCTTTGTATTCTTTGTGAAATCAAACTGTTAAAACTAATATTATTTATTTGTTTTACTTTATGCTTTCAATCTATTATTCATATTCAATTGCAAATGTTGCATTTCTGCAAAAGAACCACAGAAGTCATTCCTTTTGAATAAGCCATCATCTATAAATTGCATTCTGTGGTATGACTTGCGAGTATGGTTGTGTACTCATGTTTGCTATAATCATTCAATAGAAGTGGGGGAATCATCAGTCAGCAAGGTCTACTTCAAGGATCGTGGAGAACTAGGTCGCGTTATCCCAGCCGATTGCCTGTGGGCATATGGATGGGCTTCACTGAAGTTATTCTGTTATGTTCCGCTGCAGCTTCATTGAGCTATTCGCCTTCTGAGGCATTAATTGTAAGCTTTGACCTTAAGGTCTTTACTCTGCTATTTATTGTTATTTGCCTATTTATTAGTCATCTTTGTATATGAAAATGATATTTCACCGATGTTGCCACTGTGTGCACTAGCGTGATCCTGGACAAGTGCATTATACAAAGAGGGTCCAGAATTGCATTTTTGGGTCCTGACAACTTCGACCACAGTGTATGGACCTTCCTATTTGGGAGAAAGTTTATTACGATTTGCCTAGCTCTGAATTTTTCTGAGAACCAGATCACCTACAGCTAGGCTGTGAGGTTGCACCTTACGACTGTGATACCTTCGCATGGCCTGTTGGTAAACTGCCAATCGTATTAGGGCTTGGTTTCGTCATTCCTCAAGAACATTGATATCATCGAGTCTTCATTTTATCTACTCGTTCTCATTGAAACAATCAGTTCGAGCAAAGCCTATTTTCAGTTCTGGAGAAAGTATGGCTTCAGCACCGCAAATGAGAAAAAATTATGTTTCACCGGTTGCACGACTGGTCATGGATCGAACAGCCCATAATATAGAAGGAAGTTCTTGAACCCAAGCTCCTGATCATTTTGTTAACTTGTCGAACACTCGGCGTTTCACCCCCTTGCATTATGATATAATTGGCTCTCTCGACTGCCCCGTTGATTTGTGGATGATTGACAGAAGCGAAATGTATCTTGATACCTAGATCCTTGTAGAATTCATAAAAATTTCCGCTAGAGAACTAGGCACCGTTATATGTGATTATACAACTAGATACATCAAATCATGTGATCACATTTTTTGTGAGAAACCTCTTAGCGGCTTCAGTTGTTGTTTTAACAACTAGCTCGGCTTCTGTACATTTGGTAAACGTGTCAATCGTGATGAAAAGAAATTTGAAGCCCCCGGGTGCTCTTGGAAAAGGTCCTAGAATGTCTTGTCTTCAAGTTGCAAAAGGCTAAGAAAGAGGTATGGTTTGCAAAGCTTGTGCCGGTTGATGTATTTGTCGACTATGAAATTGACATTGTACGCACTTCGTCACGAGCTCTTTTGCGTCATGAAGGGCAGTTGGCCACTAGTATCCTTGCCTGAAGGTTTTACCGACCAGTGTTCTGTAGGAATAATGTGCCCCCACAGACTCCTCCATGAATATCAGATATCAACGTAATGCCATCCGTTTGAGATATGCATCTCATCAACACTCTGTGAGATCCTCGTTTATACAAGGTATTTTCGATCAAAGTGTATGATTTGGCTTTTCGAGCTATACGATCAGCCTCAACATCATTTTTAGGAATAAAGCCATGTTGACGATAATTGTAAATCGACGTCATCCAATCTCTACCGAGATCATGCTTAACGACTTCTTGTGGAGCATCCATGTTCGTAGGATCGATTTGTATGATCTTCCGTGGAACATTTATGTCCTCGGAATGCTCGACCACCGAGGGTGAATCGTTGCTCGAGAAAAACTCCGGGCGGGACAGGTGACCTTGCGGAGGCCATCCGTGCCAACTAGTCTGCCAGAAAGTTTTCCTTTCTAGGAATGTGTTGGATCTGAAAACCAAAAAAAAGTGGTTTTCGAGTTTTCGTACTTCCACCAAATAAGATGACATCTAGGTATTTGAGAATTGATACTCTTTCCCGACTTGATTCGCTACTAATTGAGAATCGTCTTTCACTAGCAATCTGCGAATCCCAAGCGCTCTGGCTGCTCGGAGTCCTGCCAATAAACCTTCGTATTCTGCCACATTGTTTGTTGTAGGAAAGTTTAGCTGAATAGCGTAATTGATGTGTTCTCTAGTAGGGGATATCAAGACAACTCTAGCCCTCGAGCCTTTGAGCATCAAGGAACCGTCAAAGTACATTGTCCACTCGTCGTGGTGTTCGTACTCAGGCCCTTGGGTGGGTTCAAGGTTTGTCCATTCGGCAATGAATTCTGCTATTGTCTGGGACTTGATTGTTGTTTGTGTAATGAAACGGAGGTCGAACGCCCCAAGCTTGACCACCCATTTTATTATTCGTCCTGATGATTCCCTGTTGCTAAGAACTTGACCTAGGGGATATCCGGTTGGTACGACACTTTGTGAGCCTGAAAGTAATGCCTTAGTTTCCTTGAAGCCATAAGAAGACCATAAAGCAACTTTTGTACATGTGGATATCATTCCTTTGGTCCATACAAGACTTCACTTACGTAATATACCGGTCGTTGAACGCTGTCACGTTCTACGGCCAGTACACCACTGACTGTTTGTGGCGTTACAGCCACGTAAATCAATAATGTTTCTCCCTACCTTGGAGATACTAAGATCGAGGTACTCGTAAGGTACTTTTTAAGCTCTTCAAATGCATCGTTTGCCTCTATAGTCCACTCGAAACTTTCGTGTTTTCGAAAAAGTTTGAAGAAAGGGAGTCCTTTCTCACCTAACCGAGCTATGAAATGAGTTAGCGCTGCTATACGGCGATTAGTTTTTGGACTTCCTTTTTTTTGGTCAGAGGGTGCATCTGATCGATGACCGATATTTTTGCTGGATTTGCTTCAATTACTCTAGCCGAAACTAGGAACCCAAGAAGCTTTCCCGAAAAAACTCCAAACACACACTTCTCTGGCTTGAACTTAAGGTTATACCTTCTTAAGTTATTGAAAGTCTCGTGTAGGTCGGAAATATGGTCGCTAGCATTTATGCTTTTCACAACCAAGTCATCAACATAGGCTTCTAGATTTTGGCCTATCTGAGGATTAAAGGTTTTTTGCATCAACATTTGAAAAGTTGCACCAGCGTTTTTGAGACCAAATGACATCTTAACATAGTAGTAAGTGCCATATGGAGTGATGAAGGAAGTTTTCTCTTCATCATCTTTAATCATATTAATCTGGTGGTACCCTGAGTACGCATCTAAAAAACATAACAACTCGTACCTGGAAGTAGAGTCTACAAGTTGATCAATGCGTGGAAGGGGAAAGTCATCCTTCGGACATGCTTTATTAAGATCTGTGAAGTCAATACACATTTGTCATTTCCTATTGCTTTTTCTAACCATTACAGGGTCGGCGAGCCACTCTGGGCGGTCGACTTCATGAATAAATCCAGCCTTGAGGAGCTTGTCGATCTCCGACTGGATTGCCTCCTTCCGATCAGGCGCAAAACGTCTTAGCTTTTGCTTGACCAGTTTTTTGTCAGGCTGTAGAGCTAACCTGTGCTCGATCACCTCCATGGGGACTCTGGGCATGTCGAACGCCTGCCAGGCGAATACGTCCTGATTTGCTCGGAGGAAGGAGACTAGCGACTCTTCCTATTTGGGGTCGAGTCCTGCCCCAACCAGTACCTTTTAGGCAGACACATTAGCGTTTCTTGACCCCAGACAGTGTGTTGGCGCTTTCCAGAGGAGTGCTTTTGCCGAGTGGTACCTCCTTGGTCTGGTCGAAAGGTTTTGGCGCCATCTTTGGCCTCGAGTGCTTGACCTGCATTTTAGGTGGATTAGTTTCTCTGGTCAGAAGCTCATCGACCAGTTCTAAGGATTTCCGATCACATACATAAGCCATTTTTTGATCTCCTCAAACCGTGATGACTCCCTTCGGTCCTGGAATTTTTAAACTCTGATAACCATAGTGTGTGACTATCAGAAATTTTGCTAAAGCCGGATGACCGAGGATTCCATTGTATGCGGTTTCGAAATCCACCACATCAAATGGAACCTTTTATGTTCGTAAGTTGTTGGGTCTTCCGAACGTAACCGATAGGGACAGCTGTCCTACCAGTTTGGCGGTAGAACCAGGAACTATGTTGTGAAAGACATATTTCATATGTTTTACCTTAGACTTAAGAATCTGCATCTCTTCCAATGCTCCCGTAAATAAGATGTTTATAATTGTTAATAGTAGGTTCAACTACGATAGGAAACCTACCTAGTCAAGTCGACAGGATGGGGTAGTCTTCTTTGCTGAAGGAGATTACAGTTTCTGACCACATGCTCGGCTTGATGGTGATTGGAGACTCGGCAAGGCTAACCTCTTGCTCCACAGCCTTCAGATGACGTCTTGACTCGTACGAGGAGGATCCTCTGAAAATCATATCGACTGTGTGCTGCGGCTCCTGGTACTCCATCTCTTCATTACCATCTTTGTCCCTCTTAGAGCTTAGTTCTCCAAGTTCAGCTACAGAGGAGAAAGGGCCTTTACCTGAGTAGTAATCCTCCAGTTTCTTTTGTTAGGCCCAATAGGTGCGCACATCATGTCCCACTGCTTGGTGAAGTGGACACCACTTCTTATTTTTCTTGTAATCGCTGGTCGGAGCCTTAGCTTTGTTCCGACCTGTGAAGTCTTTCTTGCCCTTGTTAACTTTTCGGGAGACACAAGGATTTCCTTGTTGTCAGGTTTGCGATTTATTTTACCCTTGAGAGACTTCTTGTTTTTCTTCTCTTGCTTCTCTAGGCCTGGTTGGAGATTTTTATCTTTTTGATCAATAGCTTCACACCATTCGACCGCTTCACTAGCGGTTGTATACTTGTTTGCCATATCGAAAAGTTCGACGGTCGTCCGTAGAGGATTTATTGCAATATCCTCCGTAAACCGGTGATTCCTTAGCCCTGCTTTAAAAGCCTAGATGACAGAAGATTCTGCGATCTCTGGGATAAAGTTTCTATGGATATCATGGGGGTATCTGCACGATCTTAGGATGATGTTACAATTGGTAATGTCGTTAACGGTTTGTCGAAACACGCGTTTTCGTCAAAGTTTGGTTTGCTGTCAAGTCAAGTGCGGTCAGACCAAAGTTGGGAGCAGTTAGACCGCGTTAGGCGGGGTCGACCGCTTGTAAACAAGGGTCGACCGGCCAAAGTTAGACCGCCAATGAATGGCGATCCGACCGATTTTACATCGCTCATTGGCCAAAAGTGGCGATGATTGTTGGGCTAGGTCAAGTTCATTGGTTTCAGTGCATATGTGTTGCATGATGCATGAAACGACGGAATCAGAGTTCGTATAAAGAAGAACGAACCCTGGGAAGTTTGAAAATCACATGAAATGATATTATTCCGAAAATTGTACTATTCATTGGAAATTGTGGTTTCGGATTGTTTGGGAACAAGGAAGAGCTTTATGGCCATGGCGATGGCAACAAAAGTACGACGCGTCGAGGCAAACTCAATGGTGTAGATGACTCGGCCAGAGGATCTTTGATGGCGACGTAGTCTGGCGGAGAATACCATCGGCGGGCGAACATCGGCGTTCCGGCCAAACGGAGAGGATTTAGCGAGTGAGGCTGGCGGCGATTTGAAGAGGGAACCGCTGGGAACACAATGCTCACCCCGGTTGTGGTGGAATGCGCAAGGTCGGCCGTCGGTGGCGGCGACGCGCAAAATGAACCGAATAATTAACAGAAATTAAATTAAATCTAAAAATTATGAAATAAATGCTAAAAATAGTAGATGAATTTAGGTGAAGGAATCAACGGATTTGGAGTTTGCATATGAGAGAATGAATTTTTGGAAGAAATAACAAGTGTATGTACCAAGCACATGCACAACTAGTAAAATGTGCACTGTTCACTTTCTTCTCCCAGCGAACAGACAACAAACTGAAGCTTCGGCCATGGAGAAAAATGGTGGTGCTAGTGAAGTAAAAGAGAGGGATGGCTGGGGATAGGAAAAATGGATGGATTACCCCGAGGCAAAGCCAGAGGTGGAGGTGGCGGTGGCGAGAGCGGTCGGTGGTGGTGGCGGCGGATGAGTGTCTTGGCGGCTGCCATGGAGAGAGACGGCACTCCGGCGAGGTTCCGGCGAAGAGGAAGGAAGCACCGCGTAGATGACGACGTCGCGAAGCCGGCGGTGGTGACGAGGGTGTAGGAGACCCACCGGAGGCTGCGCTAGAGGCGGCGGCGTCGCTTGCGGCCGACGGCGACAAAAACTCGAATTCCGACGAGCTCACAAGGAGAGGGGAGGAATGGGTGACGGTGTTGGGTTGAGTGAGGAAAGGGGCGCACGGGGCTTCCTTTTATAGGGGCCGAGGGGCACCGGGGCGGCGAGGCGACGTGGGAGATCGTGGCGGAGCGTGCAGCGGCAGTTTGCGGGACGTGGGCGAAATCGTGCACACGAAGAGAGAAAACGTGGGGGAGTGAGGCGGTTGGGGGCGCCGGGTCGTGCGTACGTGCGCACGGGTCTCGTGGGTGGTTGAGGTGGCCGTTGCGGAGCTCGGCTCGGGCAGCAATGGTGGACTACTTGTTTTTGCAGCTCTGGACAGCAAGGGGAGAGAGGGAAAAAAGGGAGATGGTGCGGTGGTGGGAATGACCGGCGGTGAGGGGCGACGCCGGCGGCGGTGGCCGGAGGTGGCGAGGGCGCCGGCGAGGTCGGTCATGGAAGCTCAACCATGGAGAGCTTCACGGTTTGGAGAGGAACACAGAGAAGAAAGAGTATCGGGAGGAAGAAGATGAAATAGGAGAAAGAAATGAGGGGATAAAGGAATAAATGGGAAGTGTATTATTGATTGAAAGGCAAAAGGGAACCTGGCAGCACGCATGCAACGAACGTTAAGCGTGTTGGTTCATGGGGAAATTTGGGATGGGTGTCCGCGTGGGAACTGGGTGCGCCCGCGCGGGATGAAATTTTTTTTTATATCATTATTTTTTTGGTAAAATTCGAAATTAATACAGATTTAAGCATTGATTCAAATAGCTTTTTAGAACAAAGCAAATAGAGTCCAAAAATTCCTAAAATTATTTTGAACTTAATAAAAATAATTTCAACTTAAAGTTGGCTATTAATTTTGCAAATAAATTATTTTGGCTTAAAAATATTTAGGAAAAAGGTTTTAAAATTCCAGAAAATAATTAAAATTTTATTTTTTTCAACTTTAACTCAAATAAAACTTCAAAAACTTTAAGAAATTTTATTTTTGACTTTTGAAATCTCGTAAATTCAAATAAAGCAATCAAACTCTTTCAAATTTCGTAAAGACCAACAAAATAATAACTTTAATTAAATTTTAAATTGGTAATGTAACTTTGGGTCATATAATCTGACATTCCGGAGGAAATTGTGTCCATGGAGGCGGCTGCGGCTGCCTCAAACCAACTGAAGGTTTCACCAGAGGAGCAAGGTGTAACATCCCAGTTTTTCTAAGCTTTTTGAATTTTCAAAATAAAAATAATCATTTGGTTTTGTTGAAATTCTAAAGCTTAACTTGAGATTTTGGAATTAAAAGTGTTCAAAATGACTAAGTCTGTGGATATCATGGGGATATGCTCATGATCTTAGGTGATGATACAATTGGCAATTGGTTTAAAGGTTTGTTGAATCTCCAGTTTTTCAGCAAAGATCAGCAAAGTGCCAGGATAATCGGTAGTACTGGCTTTGTATTGCGGTATTACCGCAGTGCGGTATGATCGCTAGTGTGGAGCGGTACTACCGCAAGTCAAGTGGTCCGATCGTGAAGGGGTCTTTTTGGACGTCCGGTTGAGATCCAACGGTCCATAGTGAGTGGGACATTCGGACCGTCCGAACAGTGCCCAGATCGGATGGCTAGGACGTGTGGTCCAAACGTTCCCATAAATCTGGGCTGTCCACGTGGCAGGGCGTTCGGTTCTAAGGCTTTCGAGCGTTTCCATGAAACGGTAATACCGCTGTTGAGAATCGGTATTACCAAAGTCCGGTAGTACTGTTTGGTTCATGGCGGTATGAAAATTCCAGAGAGGATGTTTTGGGGAGTTTTGGATTTCTCCGAGGAGCGGTAAGACCGCGATGTTGTTCGTGTGGTATTATCAGAGTCGTGGTAGGGGTTTATATGGCGGTGTTACCGCTTATGTGCTGATTGTCGATTCTCTTGGAGAATTTGATTTGGGTTAGGTCAAGTTCATGATTATCATTGCATAGATGTTGCATGATGCATGTTTTGGCTAACGTGGGTCAAGTTGTGAAGAACTTGTTCCCGGAAACGATTTTTTGTCTATTGCTGGGCAGGTGGCTTGTAGTTCAATGACAGTCAACGGCGAGGATGATCGGGACTAAGCTTGGAGAACTGAGGTCCAGAACGATCGAGGATGTCGGGTGAGGTCAGGAGACTCAAGCGTGGCATAGAATGGATTAGGATGATCGAACGGGCAGTTCGGTGCAGCTGGTTGGATCAAGCGGCACGGGGTTCGGCGCAAGTGCCTTAGTGGTTTCGGTGGGAGCCGGACAGGAGAGACTTGCCGACATGATGATAGCCGTCGATCAACCTACACGTGGCGAAGCAGGCGATTGCTTCACCAGGATTGGACTCGGTCTATGGAGAAGGATCGAGAAGGGGTATTTTGGGACTTTCACCTAAATACCACCTTGATGACCTCTTAGCTAAACCGCGGCATAGGGTAATGCAAGGAAAAGCGGTTTAGGTCAAGGAAAGATGAAGACGGCGCTTTGAGATGCGTGCGTGAGTTAAACCCGTTTGTGTGTGGGCTTAACGGGTGCCCGGTTGGAATATTCCCTAGATGCTAGCCTCAGTATAAATAGAAGAGGGTGATGTCTAGCAGCCTCAAGTTTTTCATGGAGAGAAACCCTAGTTTGTTTTAGGGCTTTAGAGAGGAAGAGGAGAGCTAGGGTTCTAGGGATTGATTGATCGTGTGCTCATGTATTGAGTTGTGCCCTCCAAGATGGAGTGGCTGTAAACATCAATCTCAGATCTCAAATCAATCCAAGCAAGTTCTCTAAGATGAGTCTCCTTCGTTCTTGCTCTCTATTTTTGATGATTTGGTGTTTTTGATGATTCATCAGTTTTCTCTTCAATCTTTGTGTTGATCTTGCTTGCTGTGATGTGTGGGAGACCATCTAAGATTATCTTGATCATCCATAACCCACGAGGAAGATTTAGATCATGTTTTGCTTTTTGACTTGGTTTTGAAACGATCTTCGCTCAAATTGAAAAAGGTCAGAACTTTGACGTGGATCTACTCAATCGTTGATTGGAATAGGTTCATGACCTCCTAGAGAAGATAGGTTTCAAGTTTCATAGGTTTTGGTTGGATGAATCAAAAGTTGTGCGATTTTTAGGTTTGGTTTCCGCGCTATCAAAAAGAACATTAGGACAACCGGTAATACCGCTTCCTGATTTGCGGTAGTACTGGCCTGCGGTCATACTGCAGGGTACTTGGCGGTAGTACCGATTCCTGAGTTTTCAGCATAACTTTTTATTCTCTGTTGCTAAGTCTTGGGGTTTAGCAAAAATTGTTGGAGCTCCTATTCACCCCCCCCTCTCCCCTCTAGTCGCCTTTCTGGTCCTACAAAGTCAAACTTTAATTAATTCAAAATTTGGTTTGTTTTGAGTTTGCTGGAGTCCAGACCTCTCTCTCGTTTGGACCCTCACCCAGCACCTCCTCTCGCTTGGACCTCCCCCTCAATCTAGACCCCCCTCTCGTTTGGACCTCCCCCTCAGTCTAGACCTCCCTCTCGTTTGGACCTCCTCCTCTCCCCCCTCAATAGAGACCTCCTGGGTGGTCCTGGGAGACCTCCGGGTGCTCATGACTGGCCCCGCCTGTCAGTCCCCTTTCTCTGCTCGTTCCTTTTTCCCGTTGGTCTCCTCTTTGGTCACGACCTCCTCTTTGGTCACGACCTTCCCTTTGGTTGGACCACCCTTCCGAGCTTTGACTAGCCCCACCTGATGAGGACATCACTTCTTCGGATACACACAACAATCCTCCACTTCACAGTCAAGGACCAATCACTAGAGCTCGCTTCGACAATTGAATTTCTGGTGAGCTCGTTCCTAAGTACTTCTTTTTGTTCATTTGAGAATCGATTGCTACCTAATGATTTAATTATGATTAGGAACCATGGAGAGGACCTGGAAGTACTTGGAGAAGGGCTACGAGGCACACAAGTCCAGCGAGGGCGGTCGAATCATGTTGGAGGCCCAACTCAAGCCGACTTCGAATCCAATTCGGAGTCCAGGACCAGGTCAAGACTAAAACGGACGCCCAGATCGCATCCGGGCTCCGTTTTGGACGTTCCACATATGTATGGAAAGATGAGAAGACGACCTTTCCAATGGCTCTTGTCCCATGTCAAAATTCCTTCTGAGTCAACGGGAATCGTCGAAACAAGTGGGCATTCAGAATCTATCGTGGTGCTGCGCCACCGTCTTTTGGGCCGTTCAGCTTTGTATCGTGTTGGAGCCTATTAGGGCGCGTCCGGGGTTTTGCACGCCTCAGTCCTCTATATCCAGCCGCCACCCCCACCATTAGGGTGGGGTTTTGCTTAGATTATTTCGTCTTGAACAGTTTCGCCGCTCATCGGTTTGTGAGACCCCAACTTTCGAAAGTGCTAAAACAATACATCCGCAATTCCGCTGTGTTCTTCCTTGTTCTTGCTTGTGTTCTTCGATTCGCAGCGAGGATTAGCCTTCTTGGCGAGGTCAACAAGGCTGCGCACGGTTGATAACCCGAGGAGACGTGGTGCTGCGATTGCGGGTTCGAACGCGTGTTGTTCGGAAGCGAATCGATTTGTGTCGCACCTCCACCAAATCGAACATATCGAGAACTGTTGGAAGATCGGGACCCGCTCCCATTAAGTGGTAATCGAGCTTGGTGTTCCTCCGTGTTCGAGTTTACCCTACCCTTGTTGTTTTCGGTTTCATCCTAGAGTCCAAGAAAAGCCCTACAAAAAATTGTAGTCATAGGTTGTTCCTGTCCTGGATCTCGCTTAACCTTTTGCACAATTTGATTTCAGAGTCCGTAGTGTTGAGTTTGCGTCCTTAGTCGAGTTGTGTTGTTTGGTTTAGATCGTGTTTTATTTGGGTTGTCTTGCTTCCGCTACCTCTCATACAAACCCTAGCCATCAACTTTTGTTTCTCCCACCTCTGTTTTTGAGTCATCCATCGCGTCTCGTGATCACCCAAAGACCTTTCCCCATTGAGTCTCATGATCACCCAGCACCATCCCCCACCTCTTCCCGAGCTTCCGCCCCAATTTCCACCAATTTCTTCCACCGATTTCGTTTCGGCCTCCAAAGAACTATAACTCTGAGGCCCTCCTTCAAACGGTCAGTAACTTTCGTGATATCTGGGACTCGAAATCGACGAGTTTTTTGAAATTGGGTGAAATTAAATTTTGCATCCTAAACTCCCCACTTTGTCGGGTTCGTGAATTTATTTTGCCCAAATTCGCCTCGAAAGTGCAAGATACTCGAGCTCTGAACTTTCATCACCGAATTTACAAAGACATTCATCATTTTAGAGGTGAAACTTTGTGTGGTTCCTATTTCGTGCTTCGCTTTGTGAAAAAATAATGAAAAAAAAAAAACCAAAAGAAAAAAAATTCGCACTGGTTTTGCACGAGAGCAAAGGCACTGAGAGCACTCCGTGCCTAAAAAAAAAGAGAGCACAGCTTTTAGGTGTGAGATATTGATTTGTCTTTGTCTTTACACAGCCATCCTTGTTGTTTGTCTTTGTCCATCCATCCTTGTTGTTGTCTTTGCTTTACTATTACGGTCTTGACTCCTTGTTCATCATATCATACCGCTATAGGACACATTTAGACCAAAGAACTAGGACCAATGTTTTGGACATTTACTCAAAGATTACTATCTGTTATTGATTTGTGTTCCACTAACATATTTGGCCTTCCAAGCTCCATATACCTACTTAGGATAGCATGACTTTTGACCCTTGCAATCGCAAAGACCATCGCTCGGTATCACGAACCCGACCACCGGTTGTACCACCCATCGCTTGCGATGGTAAGAACACTTGTAAGAGCTTGGTAAGCCACTTCCTTTGCGGGTTCCCACCGCCCTCCTTTGTAGTTGATAGGGATAATCATTTTGTTTTCCCGTGTTTCCACTAACCATGGCGGGGCGAAGGGGACGGGACACCTGGTCGATTTCAACGAGTGTGTTAGTCGCGGCCGACTACAAGTGCGCCGACAAACAAAATGCTTCATTCATCGATCTCGACGCGAATGGACACCATCGTCGCCGCCATTGCCCGCTTGAACACCACGAAGGCATGGAGCGGGTGGAGCGGCGGATGGTCGACCTCACCGGTCGATGGACACATTGAGGCACGCCGCCACTGTCAATGACGGCCATCATCATGATGATGACACAAAGGCATGATGCGGTTGGCAACATTGATCACGGAGACACAAGATGCACGACTACATCGGGCGTCTTTCAAAGAAAATGTATATGGTATGGGAGGTAATAACCGAACCGCTATGGTAACGATGACCCTTTTGCTAAAGTCAAGTTTACCGCCCCATCTTTTTTCTCGCCTTTATGATGCCGCAATATATCTTGATTGGGAGATGACGGAGAGCGAAGTTTAATTCTCACTTGGTTCCCGAACAACATAGAGTTAGACAAGCTACTAGTGATTTTAAGGACTTTGCTATTATCCGTGGAATGAATGGGTACCATGCGCTACAACCGACACATGGGAGCGGTTAAAAGAAGCTATGCGTAATCGCTTTTGTTCCTCCCTCATATAAACGTGATTTGAAAAAAAATTACAGCGCTTAGAACAAGGTGATAGTTACATTCAGACTATTATGCCGAGCTTCAAAAGGGTATGGTGCGTTAGGGGTTGTTGAGGAAACAGAGGATAAGATTTTTCGCTTTACTGGGGTTACGGCGTGAAATTCAGGACATTGTTGATTATAAAGATTTTACTACTGTCATGACTGGCCCCGCCTGTCAGTCCCCTTTCTCTGCTCATTCCTTTTTCCCGTTGGTCTCCTCTTTGGTCACGACCTCCTCTTTGGTCACGACCTCCCCTTTGGTTGGACCACCCTTCCGAGCTTTGACTAGCCTCACCTGTCAGCCCTGCTCACCTTCTTCTTCCTTCCGTCGCATCACTGTTGATGCAAAAGTCTTCGCGCATTAAATGCTATTGTGTCGCATTAAATGTTGTCGCTTCTACAGTACCTGTTCCCCCTCTTGTCTCCTCCCCTACCTGCCCCCATCTCCTCCTTCACCTACCCTTGAACTCGTGCGCCTCTGATGACTCTCCCCGTCTCCCTCGAGCTATAAAAGCTTGAACAGCTCTCTTTCATTCCCTTTTTCCTTACCCAACTCTCTTGCTCTTGCCCATTTTCACCGTGCTTGGCGTTTTGCCGCCGTCCGCTGTCGCCTCCTCGTTGCCAAAGGGGTTTGCCGGAGTGCCTGCACCATCGCTTCCTCATCGCCAAAGGGTTCACCGGAGTGCCCGCACCGTTCACCATCCCCCTCCAGTCTTCTCCAGTCTCTCTCTCTCTCTCTCTCTCTCTCTCTCTCTCTTGATTCCAGCTTCTCTGAAGAGTTCCTGGACCCGACGACCTCTACCGAAGCATCTCAACCCTTCAACGAAGGCAAGTCGTAGACCTTTGATCATGTCGTACCCAGTTTGCAAAATTACATTTGTTCTATACCAACATGCATGGCTAATTGTATAAAAATGGTTTGGGAATATAGCTAAATACCCACTCGACAGTATGACTCCTTGATACATGTGTTTAACATGTTGACATGTACCCTTAGACACCATAGGTTGGGTAATCTTAGTTGGACATCCTTGAGATACCAACATGGGTGCGTATATTGCTTAGACATGCTTTAGTTATGCGTTGTCTCTCGATCACATGATTCAATGATGATGAATTTGACTTAATGTTATATGTAATTGTGGCGCGGCCACTGTTGTTAAAAAATTTTGTGCCATGGCTAGGGTGGTCATTTGACCGGGTTGAACCCAAAATGCTTTTATACTCGGGCGAGTGATTGTGCAGTAAAGGGGGTGCAAGAAGCACATTGGGATGTGGATGTCTCGCCTAAGCAGTCCCTAAGGACTTAACCTTGCAAGCCATTGATCTGGGCCATACCGTGCAACCACAAGTTCATTATGGGGTGGACCTGGCCAACTAATTAGCAATGCTTTGAGTCGGTTCTGTTTTGGGTTGAGAATGGCGCAAGGGGGGGCCAGGAAGGCGAATCCTTAGCAAGCAGAACCGAGTCAAAACAGAGCTTTGTAAAGGCCTTGTCACGTTCTCTAGACTGCTTACCTAAGGTAGTGAGCAGAGGCATCGACGGGTGCCCAACCAACTACAGAGGTCGTGTCTTGTGGGTCAAGCTGTACAACCTCTGCAGAGTGTAAAACTATTTGAATAGCCGTATCCCCGGTTATGGATAATGCCTGGTGATTTCGCGCAAAGGGTAGACTTTTCTAAAAAAAAAGTGGTCGTGGTTGGTTCCGAGTGGTTTGGGAAGTGAACAGTGTGTTCACGAGTGGTTCGGGAAGTGAACAGTGTGTTCACGAGTGGTTCGGGAAGTGAACAGTGTGTTCACGAGTGGTCCGGGAAGTGAACTGGGTGTTCACATGTTGTTTCAAAGAAACTTGATTACTTATGTATTAATCTTTCAACTTGTGCTTTACAATCTACTTACTGTATTTTCAGTTAAATTCTGCTTTATGCTAAGTAACCATAAAGCTATCCTTGTCAAGTCTGGCATGAATACTATTTGCATAAATTTCCCTATGACTTGCTGAGTACATTCAAAGTACTCACGGCTTTATACCCTCTGGTTAATCAGCCGCAGAAGAGGACCCTAGGAGCTCTGAACTCTTTGAAGAGGAGTTCTTCGAAGACCATGCATGCTAGGAGACGTCCTCCACTCGATTGCCTGTGGGCATGTCGAATGGTTTCCACGAGCGTTTTGTTTTCCCGCTGCGAGCTCTCTTTTGTCGTAGCCCTGTGTGGCAACTCTGTAAAAGCCTTGACCATAAGGTCTTTTGCTTCTGTTAATATTAATTTATCTGCTCCTTCTATAGTTTGTTTGATGGATTTGATCACTTCGATCTTGAAACTGTGTGAGCTAGCTACTGATCATGGGACTAGTTCGGAATACACAGAGGGTCTCGAGGTTGCATACTCGGGGTCCCGACAGCGGTGGTACCAGAGCCATTTCGACTGTAGGACGTAACCTTAGTTAGCAAGGTCGCCTTAGTCAAGAGTTTCAAAACTTATTTTATAAATCAACTCAACAGAGTAACATGAGTAGTTATTCTTCTCTCATCCTATTCTATTATGTTCTCATCTTAATCTAATCTATTCTCACCTCATTCTTAGATTCTTACACCTTATCTCTTCTGATACTTTATGTTCAAAATTTAAATTGATCTCTCTCATCCCGGTAATCTCAATAGGATCGGGCTTTGCTTTAAGTCGACCTCCAGATAAGTTAGGTTAGAGGTGCTTTAGCAATGCTGCCCTTCTTAGTTCCAGTATCATTTAGTCCGGTAATTAGGATCTTCTGTTTGAGTTTTGTTGCCTCTTTATAGCTCTCCGGCTATTTGCTTTTTGGGTTTAACCGACCTCTCCCAGTTAGGTTGTTCCATCTTTCTCCCTTGTTCTCGCTCACCTCTATGTTTTTCCCTCTTATCCATCGTGCTTTCCTCTCCTCATCTATTAAGTCTGGGAAGATTCGTACAGATGGTCCAGATCCGCAATTCGACAAGTCAAGATGAGTCAGTGGATCCCTTCACACAGCCACCACCGCCTCCTCCAGTCGCAACCATAGATCAGGGTTTGGGACAGTTCATGGCAGCCTAGACGTAGTAGATGAATGCAATGATGTAGAACATGAACCAGATGATGACTCAACAAAAATCAAACAGCCGCCGCTCTTCTCGCAATGTTGAACTAGAACAACCAAGTAGCTGCCATGTCACCACTGCCACCACCAGTTATCCCCTAGTCAAGACTAGCCGAATTCATGAGGACCCATCCACCTACGTTCTCCAGCTCCTCCGAGCCATTGGATGCAGATGACTGGCTGCGCTCAATTGAAAAGAAGCTTGCCATCACCCGGTGTGACGACTGTGAAAAAGTTCTGTACGCTGCACACCAACTTGAAGGCACTGTCGCGGAATGGTGGGAGAACTACTACGCCGCCCATGAAGACCACCAGAACATCAGTTGGGCTGAGTTTTCTGAAGTCTTCCGCCACTCCCATATTCCCGATGGAAGGATAGAAATGAAGAAGAATGAGTTCCGTGAGCTGCGCTAAGGACACATGTCAGTAAGTGAATACCTCAATAAGTTCACTTGACTCTCGCGTTATGCCCTAGAGGACATCGCCACATGTTGGGGTACGGGTAGGCTACGATAGCAACAAATCAAAATTTTCTACCACGTAAACCAGGAAGCCAAGCAAGTGATGATCATGGATCGTTACCATCAGATGCGCAGAGCAGCGGAAGAAGGGTTCGAGTAGCCTGGTCCAACGTAGAGTGCATCGATGTAGTGGTCGCAGTTGATCATCCAGCGTCGAGCACGTCGGTACGGTGGTTGTGGTCGATCATCTCCTCCAACGACCTCTGCAGTTCCTTATGAAGAAACGCGGATTGTCCTCAAGCGCAACAGCAACCGTAGTGGCGCCTCTACGGTATCCACACGTCCAGGGAAGGAACAACCATATGCCAGTGTGCTAGCACCAAGTCACACGGCAGAGTTCTCAGGAAGATGACGGCTAGGGTTTCGGTGGAACAACTCAACTCACAACTTTCATGTGTCTCGTCTGCTATGTTCACCCCCTTTCCCAACAGCTCATGCATCTCCTTATATAATGCTCGTGACGGATCCTATCCGAACACATTTGACGAATCGTATCCATACTGATTTATTCCTCCCCGTTAAGTGTGTGACCCTGTAGGTTCATGCGTAATCAATTGTGACTCAGAAATCCTGTCCGACCACGAGTCGTTGGCGGTTCCTAGCAGGACATAACGATTCTCGAATACACACAAATTATATCGGACGAACCTTAATGCAATATGATTTATGATCAGGTCCTCATCACTTACGACCAGGTTCTATCTCTATACGACTAGTTCGTATTTGGTCACGACTATTCAGAACTCCCCACGACTGTGTTTCGACCACTCAGGCTTACGCTCGACTAATCTACTTACCAACCAGATTCCATACGACTCATCCAGAATCGTCGAACAAAGCGACCTACTCGTGTATTCTCTCTTTGCCTCACGATGTCTGGTTGAACTCCAGGTGAGATGTTGTGTCATCCATGGATTGTTCAATACTTTCTCAATCGAGTGTCAGATTACTTCACGTGGTCGAACACTTCGACCACTAGTGGTATGGCCATGCACTTTCTTTATCCAACCACAACGAGAGGCCCAAAGACATCTCTCATGTTATGTTAGGAGGGGCAAATCCCATATCCAACCAGTCACATTCCTCCGCATGTTTCATAGCATACCCGAAAGCTACCGTTATAACTATCCAGTTACGAGTAGCGATTGGCAACCCCTAAGAGTGCTATTACACATGTAGAAAACCATGCTGATCTCAGTTCTAAGGATTATACATCATCATTGCTTGAGACCAACTAACGACACATAGAGTCATAACAATCTCAATAGTGTCTCAAGGTGGGTCAATCCAACCCATGTTCTCTAACATGTGTTCACATTATTGATTCGACATCCCTATATCCATGACCGGTGAAATATGGTCATCAATCAATACATGTGCTGGTCGATAGAGTCACTGGTGTTCTGACCATTGACATCCGACCAGGGATTCATTTAGAACGACATCACATAAGCTAAGAGTTTCGCAAACAAGTCACATACTTGTTAATCTTCATAACCAATTATTCATTCAAGGAATAGGATAACATATTATCCAATATTATGAAAATAATGAAATATAATCATCTCCATGATTGCCTCTAGGGCATATTTCCAACACCACGGACGATGCACGTCAGAAGCGTTTTAAGCGAGGACTCCACCCTAGCTTGAAGGTTCAAGTCATTGGCAACGACTATTTGGATTTGCAGCATCTAGTGAACAAAGTTATGCTTATAGAAGAGTCTCGTCGCGAGCTTACCAAATTTCATAAAAGGAAGATGGTACAGCATGGTGCTCATCAAGGTCATCCGCAGAGAGCCGCGATGAATGCACAACCCCTTGCCCGCTTTGCACCTTCTGTTGCTTCCAGGACCTCTGCGACAACACCTCGCCCGGTTACTCCAGGTCTTCGCAGCCCCGGCAGCAACAACCCGCAGTCAAGAAACATCAATCCTGCCGTCGGAATCACCTATTTCAACTACAATCAATTGAGACATTACGCCAGCAATTGTCCCTTGAAGCAAGGTCCATCACCTGTCCGATTCAACTTGGGAGCTACTCCGACCAGGACCTCTATGCCATGAGCAGGACGTGGAGCTCCTCAAACTCCAGCTGCCCCAGCCAAGACCTCCCAGCCTTTTGGGAGAGGTCGTGTGAACCATGTCACGGTGGAGGAAGCACAGACAGCCTCAGACGTATTGCTGGGTAAGTTCCTAGTAAATTCAGTACCAGCTACTGTTTTGTTTGATTCTGGAGCTTTGCATTCGTTTGTTTCTGATTTTTGTCGCAAAGCATCGCTTGAAGGTGTCAACTTAAAACCGCCTTTGTTGAGTTCAATTTCGTTCGAGTTAAGTACTAACCGGGGTTGCCCACAAGTTAGGATGATCATAGAAGGGTAGAATTTTAGCCAACCCGATCATCATAGACACCAAGTCCTTAGATGTGATTTTGGGAATGGATTGGCTTATCGATTGTCGGACCCAAAAATACAACTCGACCCTCTCGTGTTTAATGCACTAGTCTCAGATCATGCTAGTGCACACAAGATCAACAAAGATGGATATCGACCCACACAAGTTTAATAGTAACATAAACGAATAGTTTGATTAATAATAATGGTTTGACCTTACTACGAAGTTTACATTTATTAAGCCATGCGAGGCTAACAGAGAAATAAAGTAGCGGAAATGTAAACGGGCAAGGCCCCATCGATTCACCACAGTAACCGATCGATCAAGACCCCACGATCAGCACCTTCGATAAACTCCTCCTCGAATGCTGGTGAAGACTCCTCCTCTTCTGCTTGATTTAGTTTAAAGCAAGCGTGAGTACACACCATACTTGCAAGTCACACCACAGAAATGCAACTATACATGCAGGCTTATTACAAGGGAATGGCATTTTGTGGTTCTTTTGCAGAAATGCAACATTTGCAGTTGAATACAAATAATAGATTAAAAACAAGTAAAACAAATAGACAATAATAATTTTAATAGTTTGATTTCACAAAGACACACACAGCCTAAACAGATTATTCGCATAGACAAATGATTTAGATCACACCGCTCCCTTCCCACACAGTTTATGAAGATCTACCCCTCGTGTGAAATCCCCGAGCATTGTCCATGACCGCAGACGCGGCTATTCGAATATATTGTTTACACTCTGCAGAGTCTGTACACTTTACCCACAAGATACAACCAGTGTTGCAAGCACTAATCGTAACAAACATTCCAGAAGCTTCATCTTAACATAGCTGCTCCCGATGTGCTTACGTCATACCAAACCATACACAGTGTATGGTACAACACACACCGTTGGACAGGGAAGCGGCGAACCGTCCCGCGATGCGACTACATGGTAGCATGCACCTCCACCCTTTTCACATAGCCTAATCTACTGCTTGAGCAATCAATGCCAAGAATTCGTATCTTACTATGCTAGGCCCATCCCATAACAGGCATGTGGTCGTACGGAAGGGCTCGGTTCAATGGCGCAAAAAGTTCAGTCCTTAAATGATCGAGGAAAGACTTCCAAGTTCTAACTATGGCACACAGATTGATTTGACACACAGATTTACATTCCCATATCACATAGCCACCATGTCACACAGTTCCCACCACTTGCCTCAGTCCAAACATTTTCCCACCCGGTTGACTTAAGTGCAACACATGCCACAAAGATACATAGTACACACAGATTATTACAAAGTTACATAGTCACTTAGTCAAGTTAATAATTGCAACTTTACATGAATAAATGATTCGTGGCATGGCTAAGCAACCTAATCGCGTTTAACCAACCCACGTTGGTGCTACAATATTACCAACTAAATATCAACTAGGGTGACAAAGGATCAAGGCATAACAATTATACAAGGAAGGCATAACAGATTGATTTAATAGCTAATCCCAAAAGTATTTAAATAATTACTTGAAATAAAATGCAATACTTTGAATTAAAATAACATTTAGAAAACGGGATTCAATCATGGTCAAAGCATGACTTGCCTGGAATAGGTCTAGGAATTGATCTTGGTCTTGTTGTGCTCCTCCTTCTTCAAATCTTCGAAGCGTCAAGTCTACTCGCAAAAGAAGCAAACAAACAAACTAAATAAATAATAGAGGCAAAACAACTCCAAAAAATAAATAAAAATCTCCATTAAATAGGTCTTGAATTTATAGGAATTTAGAAATTTGAATGGACTGATTTGGAGTTAGGATGCAAAAGTTATGGGCTTTGGAAGTTTGAATCTAAAGAAAATCCTATTTTTGGAATATCCCGAATTATTTCTCAAAAAAAAATCGGAATATTGCGCAAGCATGATGTCAGCATGACGTCAACCCTGGGAATTTTGAAAAAGATAAATAAAAAAAACCTGACGTGTGGGACCCACACGTTAGTGACATGGCTCACGGTGGACCAAGTCCATCGAGCCGATTGGATCTGGTTGGGGCTGGCGTGGCGCACCCGCGCATGTGGCGCTGACGCGGTGCCTACGTGGCTGACACGTACGCGCAGATGCGGACGGGGCATTGAGGTGGCCAGGTGACTCGGCGACCACGTCAGCGAGGACGACAACGGCGGCGACGGCGGCTTTGGAACCGATGGTCGCATGAACAATTGCAAGGCCCGGAGAGTGGATGGCACCAACGTGTAGCCCTCGCTATTGCGAACCTGATGAGGCATCTCCGGGTGGTTGAGGATGACGGTGGTGGCCGGCGGTGAGCTCGGAGCGGCGGAGACCTTCGGGTTTTGTCGGACGGGTGCTCCATGAGGCTCCGTGATGGCGAAGGGTCCCGGGATGGCTCAAGACGAGGAGGGCGTGGCAAGACTCGAAAAGCAATGCGCCACCGACGGCGAGAGAATTGAGGTTTAGGGTTTCGTGCCCAAACTCGAATCTCAAATCGCGCGCAAGAAGGGCTCTGGAGGAAAATTGGATGAGGGTTTTGGGAAAGGGAGGCAGGGTGAACCTCGGGGACCTATTTATAGGGCTTATGCGGCCTCGAGGTGACGTGCCGGCGGCGGAGATCAAAACAACCCGAAAAGGGCTCGCGGAGGAATAGGAGATAGAGACGGGTTTGAATTTCAAATTCGTTTAAAACGAGTGCGGGAGAGATAGGGCTTCTAGAAGGGCTCATCCGCACGAAGAATCGGGGCTGTTTGCACATTTGTCGGACGAGCTCGGAGGTCCAAAAATGGTGGATGCGGTGTTGCGTCACGAGGAAGAGACCGAGTCGGGGACGACGACGCCGTCGCAGGCCTACCTGGCAGAGAGACGGGGGAGCGGGGGCGCACACGCGAGCCGTCGACTTGATCCAACCACACGCTTTCAATCGGACGGCCATAGACAAGGGTGGGTTGGGCTACTGGGCCGCGCGCGAGATGAATAGGAATGGGCTGAAGAGATTCGGCCCGAACACTATTAGGAGAATTTTAAATAGCTTTTCTATTTTAGAAAATACCAGAAATTCCACATGGCAATAAAAATTAGCAAATGAACTTGGAAAAATTCTAGAAAAATCTAGAAAATATATCCAAGCACATAGAATCCAAATAAAATAGTTTTGACCATTGTTCATGTTGACTTTAATCATATTAAATTGTTTTGCTACTCAAAGTCCAATATTAAGCTTTTAAATTAAATTCAAATAAAATCCAAATGGTGAATTTTCTCAATACAACTATTTAAAGGATTTTTAAAGCTCAGAAAATTGGGATGTTACACTGATCACCAAACAATTTTGGATTGTGGTGGAAGAAGCATTACCTTGGTCAGTCCAGTTGGGATTAAAGTAAAATTTGAAGCCTCCTCGGAGAAGCATGAAGAAGTAATGGTCTGCAGTGTGAAGGTTGTATCTTTAGAGGATGTGCCAGTGGTCAGTGAGTTTCCAGATGTCTTTCCGGATGAGTTACCTGGAATGCCACCAGACAGAGACTTAGAGTTCGTCATCAACCTATTTCCTGGAACTGCACCAATTTCCAAGTGACCCTACCGTCTGCCTGTGGACGACTTGGTCGAGCTGAAGAAGCAGGTTAAGGAGATGCAAGCTAAAGGTTTCGTTAGACCAAGTTCTTCACCTTGGGGAACCCTAGTGATCTTTGTTGCAAAGAAGGACGGTACCCAGCGGATGTGTGTGGACTATCGCTCACTCAACGAAGTCACCATCAAGAACAAGTATCCTCTGCCCAGGATTGATGATCTATTCGACCAGTTGAAGGGAGCCGGAGTGTTCTCCAAGATAGATTTGAGGTCAGGATACCATCAGTTGAAGATTCGCTAAGAGAACATCCCCAAGATAGCTTTCTCAACTCGCTATGGACTGTATGAGTACACGGTTATGTCTTTTGGATTGACCAATGCCCCTGCTTACTTTATGAACTTGATGAATAAAGTATTCATGGAGTATTTGGATAAGTTCGTCATAGTCTTTATTGACGATATTCTAGTATACTCTAATAGTGAAGAAGAGCATGAAGAGCACGTTCGCTTAGTCCTGAACAAGCTTAGAGATCATCAACTCTATGCTAAATTCGATAAGTCTGAGTTTTGGATGAAGGAAGTCACCTTTTTGGAACACGTCTTGTCTGCAGAAGGAATCGCTGTCAATCCTAGCAAAGTCAAGGATGTGCTCAATTGGGAGTCACCCAAGTCAATGCCTCAGATCAGAAGCTTCCTTGGAATGGCAGGTTACTACCGCAAATTTATAGAAGGATTCTCCAAAATAGCAAGGCCTCTCACTCAGTTGCTAAAAAAGAAAAAGAAGTATGCTTGGACGCCAGACTGTGAGCAGAGTTTTCAAGAGTTAAAGAAGCGTTTGACCACTGCTCCAGTGCTGATCTTGCCTAATGTCCGAAAGGACTTTGAGATTTTCTGTGATGCATCACGTCAAGGTCTCGGTTGTGTCCTGATGTAAGAAAGGAGAGTAGTAACTTATGCTTCCCGTCAATTAAAGCCTCATGAAGCCAATTGCCCCACTCATGACTTAGAATTGGTTGCCGTTCATGCTTTGAAGATATGGCACCACTACCTCATCGGTAATCGCTGTGAAGTCTACACTGACCATAAAAGCTTGAAGTACATTTTCACTCAAACTAATCTGAATATGAGGCAAAGAAGATGGTTAGAGTTGATCAAACATTACAATGTGGGAATCCATTACCATCCAGGAAAGGCTAATGTGGTAGCCGATACTTTAAGTAGGAAGGTCTACTGCAACACTCTAATGATCAAGGAAAGCCAGCCAGCGCTGCATGAAGAATTTCAAAAGTTCAAGCTTGAATTGGTCGAAGAAGGTTACTTAGCTGCTCTAGAAGTGTAACCAATTCTCCAAGATCAGATCAGGAAAGCTCAAGAGGAAGATGCAGATATCCTGGAAATCAAAAGAAACATGAAGAAGGGTAAATCCCTAAGATTTTCAGAAGATGAGTAAGGAACCGTCTGGTTCGACAAGCGTATTTGTGTACCAAACCAGGGAGAGCTCAAGCAGTTGATACTCAAGGAAGCTCACGAAACCTTGTACTCCATTCACCCCGGAAGCACTAAGATGTATCAAGATCTCAAGGAATTGTATTGGTGGCCTAGCATGAAGCGTGAGATCGCTGAGTATGTATTACAATGTGACATTTGCCAGCGAGTTAAAGTCGAGCATCAGAGACTTGCAGGACTCTTGCAACCATTGAGCATACCTGAATGGAAGTGGGAAGAAATTGGCATGGATTTCATCACCGGTCTGCCAAGAACCCAAGCGGGATATGATTCTATCTGGGTAATTATAGATCGCCTGACAAAAGTTGCACACTTCTTCACAGTCAAGACCACCTACTCAGGAGACAGACTTGCAGAATTGTATATGGCTAAGATAGTATATCAGCATGGAGTACCAAAGAAGATTATGTCGGATCGAGGATCTCAGTTCACCTCCAGATTCTGGCAGAGGCTACACAGTGTTCTGGATACTAATATGAATTTCAGTACAACCTACCATCCTCAGACAGATGGTCAAACAGAAAAAGTAAATCAAATCCTAGAAGATATGTTAAGAGCCTGCGCCCTAGAGAACCAGACCAGTTGGGATCAAATGTTGCTTTACGCAGAGTTTCCATACAACAACAGTTATCAATCAAGTCTGCAGATTTCCCCGTTTGAAGCTCTTTATGGAATAAAGTGCCGAACACCATTGTATTGGACCGACTCAGGCGAAGGACAAGTGCTAGGACCAGATATTCTGAAAAAGGCCGAAGATCAAGTTAAGTCAATCAGAGAGAAGCTAAGAACGGCTCAGACCAGGCAGAAAAGTTATGCGGATAACCGTCGCCGAGATTTAGCTTTCGTACCAGAAGATCATGTGTATCTAAAGGTTTCACCTCTCAAAGGAATGCGTCGCTTCAGAGTAAGTGGGAAGCTTGCACCTCGATACATCGGGCCCTTTCTAATTCTAGTCAGAAGAGGAGAAGTTGCTTACAAATTGGAGCTTCTGCCCTAGTTGTCAGATGTGCATGATGTCTTCCACGTATCGCAATTGAGGAAGTGTTTGCGTGTGCCAGAATAGCAGATGCCCGTAGAAGCCGTTGACCTATAGCAAGACCCCACCTACAAGTAGCAACCCATCAAGATTTTCGAAGTGTCCGAGTGAGTGACAAGAAGCAAGATTCTCCATTTTTGCAAAGTTCGGTGGAGCAACCACACTGAAGAGGAAGCCACCTGGGAGTGTGAAGAAGACCTGAAGGCCGAGTTTCCACACCTATTCTCTAGTCAGCCTGAATCTTCGGGTCGAGATTCCCTCTAAGGGGTGTAGGTTTGTAACGTCCTAGTTTTTCTGAGCTTTTTGAATTTTTAAAATAAAAATAACCATTTGGTTTTGTTGAAATTCTAAAGCTTAACTTGATATTTTGGAATTAAAAGTGTTTAAAATGACTAGGTCAAACTTCAATTAATTCAGACCTCCCTCTCGTTTGGATCTCGGCCTCAGTCTAGACCTCCCTCTCGTTTGGACCTTCTCCTCTCCCCCCCTCCTCAGTCGAGACCTCCTGGGTGGTCCTGGGAGACCTCCGGGTGGTCATGACCGGCCTGCTTGTCAGTCCCCTTTCTCTGCTCGTTCCTTTTTTCCATTGGTCTCCTCTTTGGTCACGACCTCCTCTTTGGTCACGACCTCCCCTTTGGTTGGACCACCCTCCCGAGCTTTGACTAGCCCCACCTGTCAGCCTTGCTCACTTTCTTCTTCCTTCCATCGTGTCACTACTGGTGCGAAAGTCTTTGCGCATTAAATGCTGCTGTGTCGCATTAAATGCTATCACTTCTGCAATACCTGTTCCCCCTCTTGTCTCCTCCCTTAACTACCCCCATCTCCTCCTTCACCTACCCTTGAACTCGTACGCCTCTGATGACTCTCCCCATCTCCCCTGGTGACGAGGATTAAAACCTCTGTGTATTATTTTAATACGCAGTAAGAGACCATACGTCTTCATGGTCGTAACCCCTAAGGCTAACAACCTCACTGGTCGTGAGGATTCCAGAGGTTACATAAGGGTACCCTGGTTGGACAAGGTCCTGTACCTAGTCTCCGACCAGGGAGCTGCTCGAAAAAGTATATATAACTGATCTCGACTATGTTTCATACCGTGCGATGAATATAGCATGTGTTGTATACTCCATATCACACAGTTACATAGTCCTAAAGACACTAACAACAACCTCTATACGGTTAAGTGTCTCTAAGACATTTAACCATAGAGCAGTTAGTACATTGTTAACTGACATGTCGTCCCGACCAGTCGCAACACTTCACCAGGGACGCCTTCTCCAGGAGTAACTACCACCTCTTCGGAAGTCATTTAAGAGTGGAGCGCAGAAGACCAAATGGCGATCGAATGGGATACAACAAACAAATCGGACACAGCGAGTGTGGTGATCAGAGACAAGCAAGACAACATTGTTAGATTATAGCATAGCAATCTTCACATTCAGTGTAATTAGGGGTAGTCCCTAGTCGGGTCATAGGCACCCCCTGTAAATCCAGTTCATATCAATAAAGAACGGCCCCATTCTCTCCCAGGAAATATCATGTCATTTTCCTCTTTTATTTCGTAAGATCGGCGACTCGATCGTCGACAGCTGGCGCCGCCCGTGGGGAAGACGACGTAAGTTTCCCGAAGAAACTCTTCGCTCAATCAAATCCTCGCTCACTCCTTGTAGTCGCTCATGCGACTATGTCCGGAGTTTGGAATGAGGATAATTGGTTTGACCTGGCGGACTACGCCGACCTCGACATGGAAGGATGCATCTGTGCCATACAAGAGAATGGCATGTCGTCCTCGTCCTCCTCCTCCTCCTCCGCTGGTTCGCACATCGCTGACATCAGCGAAATTGACCAGATGGATGAGGATCCACCATTACGACAAGTGGCGCTTTCAGCCGTTCCGATCAGCTCGAAAGGCCCAAAGACCACTCCAAGCCCGGTCCTTCTGACCGGCCAAACAGGTGACAAAAATCCAGCGCCACAACTCGAGAAACTCTATACTCTCGATGAAATCATGGCTGAAAGGTACTCACCTATGGCTTCTGGCAATTCTAGGAGCGAACCGACACCTGGTAACGGTGTCGATGAAACCTCCACTGGTTGAAGGCCATGTGGGGATGATGCGACTCAGCATACGATCGGTGATTCGTCGGATCAGGCTGAGTCCTCCTAAAAGGCCTCAGGAGGTGCTCAACTCCGACCGCTCTCCGTCGTGGAAACTTCTAGCAGAAGTATTGAAAAGCTCTCCATTAGTTACAATGGAAGCTCATCGGAAGATCACTGCTGGATGCACGAGGTCAATGCGATCGAAGATGCAAATCAAGATGCCTTGCACGGTCCTACATACTCTGCCACGCCACCACGTGCTGGTGGAAATGATACGGGCCATCAAGCACCAACTTCCAGAGGCAATAGAGCTAATCGATGTCCATCAGTTAACTCGCTTGGCACTGCCCCACCAAGAGTAGCTGGTCGGACGGAACAAATCCGGGGGTCGGGAGAATATTCAGATCTGCGTACACCTATGACCAGTCTGAACCCCCTAAGACCTTTGGTAACTGTACAAAACCTGCAATGTGTTCAGGATATATTGAATAATTCTAACCCTATCCTAGCATAAACTCCAGATTTTGTACAGCTCAGAGGCCAAGTATCGGAGATTCTGCAACAAACCATACAACGAACGAAAGCGTATCGAGAACAGAGAAATTCAGGGAGTCAAACCATGACTTCATCTCAACGCTCCTCCCTCAGTAGAGGGCAGCATGGTCATGTTGGGGAACAATCCATACCTAGGCCCCATCGATGATTCCAACCAAGGAATCACGAAGGAAGAAGGCTGTTCCAGGTAGCCACTCCTTCACCACGTCGAGAGGAACAACCACTTGGAACAGACGATCTCCGACATCGTCTAAATCAAGCAGGCAGTCGAAGGCATCATACTGATGTCTACGACCGGTTCGGTACACCGGAGGTCCAATGTTCCAACCCTAGGAATCGATCTCCGACCGATTATAATTCGGCGCCTTTCCAAAGAAGACGCCATGAATCGATCACAGGTTGTCGAGCCTTCTCTGCAGGGCTCCAAGCCATGCGTTGGACAAACAGGTTCCGTCTAGCCAACTTAAACAAATTCAATGGGACTTAGAACCCATTAGAGTTTCTCGAAATATATACCACTACCATCAGAGCTGCTGGTGGTGACAAAAATGTGATGGCTAACTATCTGCCCACCGTGCTCGAAGGGTCTGCCTGGTCTTGGTTACTTAACCTACCGGTCGGATCAATCTATACTTGGGAAAAACTCTGCGACCTTCTAATTGCGAACTTCCAGGGTATGTACGATCGCCCTGGAAAGGAGGACGATCTCCACTGAATCCGGCAAGACTCTGACGAGACTCTCCGTCAATACATCAAGAGATTCAGCCAGGTTCGTAATTCCATACCTGAGGTCGCAGAGTCATCGATTATCCAGGCTTTTAAAACAGGTCTTAGGAATCGACGGTTTACGGAGGACATAGCAATGAACCCTCCACGAACAGCCGTCGAACTTTTCGACATGGCCGATAAGTACGCCACTGCCAGCGAAGCAATAGAGTGGTGTGAGGCCATTGATCGGAAAGATAAAATTCCCCAGCCTAGCCTGGACAAACCAGAGAAGAAGAACAAGAAGTCTGTCAAGAAAAAAAAAGAACCGCAGACCCGACGATAAGGAAGTCCTAGCGATTCCTGAAAAATTCACGAAGGGTAAGAAGGACTATACCGGTCGAGGCAAAGCAAAGGCTTCGACCGAAGGATTCCAGAAAAACAAGAAGTGGTGTACTGGTCATAGAGCGGGATAACATCCAACGACCAGTGTATTACGCAAGCGAAGCCTTACATGGACCGAAGGAACGATACCCACAGGTACAAAAGTTGCTCTATGGTCTCCTTATGTCTTCAAGGAAACTAAGGCATTACTTTCAGGCCCACAAAGTGGTCGTACCAACCGGATATCCCCTCGGTCAAGTCCTTGGAAACAGGGAATCATCAGAATGAATAGCAAAATGGGCAGTTGAGCTAGGGGCGTTCGACCTCCATTTCATCTCACGAACAGCAATCAAGTCCCAAGCAATAGTAGAATTCATTGCCGAATGGAAAAACCCTGAACCCACCCAAGGGCCCGAGTATGATCACCACGACGAGTGGATAATGTACTTTGACGGTTCTTTGATGTTAAAAGGCTCGAAATTGGGCCGGAGTTGTCTTGATATCCTCATGGCAAGTAACACATAAAGTACACTATCCGATTAAATTTTCTTGCCACGAACAATGTGGCGTAATATGAAGGTTTATTGGCGGGACTCGAGCGGCTCGTTGCTCGTCAGATTTGCAGACATTAGTGAAAGGTGATTCTCAACTAGTAGCGAATCAAGTAGGGAAAGAGTATCAATGCTCGAGTACCAAGATGTCGCCTTATCTGGCGTATAACTAAACTCGAAAAGCACTTCTTCTGGTTTCGGATCCAACATATTCCTAGAAAGGAAAACTTTCTCGACAAATTTTAGCACGGATGGCCTCCACGAGGGCAACCGTCCGCCAGTAGTTTTTCTTGAGCAACTCGATTAGCCCTCGGTGGTCGAGCCTTCCGAGAACATGCATGATTCCTTCACGAGTCGTACAAACCGATCGTGAGAACATGGATGCTCCACAGTCATTGACGGTTGGCGCTGTCACGATCAAGGTAGAGATTGGATGACATCGATCTACAATTATCTTCAGCATGACATAATTCCAGAAGATGATGTAAAGGCTGATTGTCTAGCACGAAAAGCCAAATTATACACTCTAATTGAACGTACCTTATATAAACGAGGATCTCACGGAGTGTTGATGAGATGCATATCTCAAACGGATGGCATTAAGTTATTAACCGAAATCCATAAAGGAGTCTGTGGAGCTCATCATTCCTCTGTAACACCGGGGTCAGAAAGCCTTGAGTAAGGATACTATCGGCAATCGCCTTCATGATGCAAAAGAGCTCATGACGAAGTGCGTATAATGTCAGTTTGATAGCCGACAAGTACACCAGCCGACACAAGCCTTACAAACAATTCCTCTTTCTTGGTATTTTGCAACCTGAGGACTGAACATTCTGGGACCTTTCCCAAGAGCACCCGGGGGCTTCGAATTCCTCTTCATTATGATTGACATGTTTACAAAATGGATTGAAGCCGAGCCTATTGTTAGAACAACAACTGAGGCCGCCAAGAGATTTCTCACGAAAAATGTGATCACGCGATTTGGTGTACCAAGTCGAATAATCACAGACAACGGTGCCCAGTTCTCAAGCGGTCAATTCCAAGAATTCTGCGACAAACTTGGCATCAAAGTTCATTTTGCTTCTGTTGCTCATCCGCAAAGCAACGGAGCAGTTGAGCGAGCTAATGGTATCATTATGTAGGGGATCAAACGCCGAGTGTTCGACCAGTTAACCAAACGGTCAAGAGCTTGGGTTCAAGAACTTCCATCTGTAGTATGGGCCGTTCGAACCACGACCAGTCGTGCGACTGGTGAAACGCCATTCTTCATGGTTTATGGTGCCGAAGCCATGCTTCCTCCAGAACTAAAAATTGGCTCTGCTCAAACTGAATGTTTCAACGAAAACGATCAGAATGAACGACGACTCGATGACATCAATTTCCTTGAAGAACGACGAAACCAAGCCCTGGTACGATCAGCAGTATATCAACAAGCCATGCGAAGGTACCATAGTCGAAGGTGCAACCTCGCAGCCTTGTCAGAGGTGATCCGCTCTCGAGAAAAATTGAGAATCGCAAATCGCAACAAACTTTCTCCCAAGTGGAAAGGTCCTTACACTGTGGTCGAAGTCACCTGACCAGGTTCTGTACGACTAGCCATGTCGGACGGGCAAGTTTTGTCAAATTCTTGGAACATCGATCAATTGCGTAAGTTCTATGTCTAATTCTTTTTTACATTATTTCTGTAGGACCGGAAAGGCGACTAGAGGGGGTGAATAGACGCTTTCTCTATTTTTCTCCTCGATCGAACTCAACACTACTTTCACTCCAATAGCTATAAAAGCTATGAAGATCAGTATCTGAGTACCTGTGGAAGACCTGTGTTGAATCTGATCAAACCTCAAGCAAAAGACTAAAAACATCTCTGCTTGCATGCACAAAGACCATCAAGCAATTTTCTTGGTAGGCACAATACAAGAATCGAACGCAATGCAATTAGCCTCGTTCTTGTGCACAAGACCGTAGCCTCAGAAGTCGGGTAACAGAGATGACACGCATGAACAAGAGAGACCACAACCTAAACAAAAACTAATCTAAAACAAAGAAAGCATACAAAGAATATAAAACCAAAGATTGATCGAATCATTGATGGCGACCAAAGCTAATAAATAAATCTAAACTCAATGCAAAGGCGTGTTTCACAAACCGATGGGACAACCGGACAAACATCAAGCTCTGACCACCGCCAAGGTCAATCACTGAAGGAACCGCCACATGCATGAGGCAAAAACAATGATCTGACGGCGCCTAGGGGCTCTTTTCTGCCGAGAGGCGAGCCGCCTTTTTTTAGGAGGGCGCTCCTCGCTACTGCCGCCACAAGACGCACAAGATTTTCCGCATCAAAACACACAGACACAGAGCCGACAAGGAACTGCAGCAAATCAATAAACTAAACTAAAACATCAACTCGTTGGATATTGAGATCAACACCTCACTCGTATCATTGAAGGCAGCCGAATAAAAAAACTTTAAAACAGTGAACAACCGGATTAACTCCATGCAACATCATGTCATTCAAAGTACGAGACCTCTTACAGCATGAGCCAAAAGAAACGAAAAATCAATACAGAAACTGCAAACCCTTGACCTTTGAATTTTCTGTTCACCGAAAAGGGGCTACAAGCGCCGCCACGGGCTCCGGTTTCTATGGCACAGCACCCAGACGTCCCATCTCCATCCTTTTATAAGACAGCCACCAACCCTAAAACCCTTTTAGAATTGGAGCTTCTAGAAGATTAACCATAATGGGCTTCCATTAAGGCCCAACATCAACGGAACACACACGCACGCATTTTAAAGCGCCGCCTTCACTTCTCTTGACCTAATCTACTTCTTGACGCACCGTCTTGCGCCGCGGGTTGGCATTAGGTCACCAAGGCGGTATTTGGTAAAATTACCAAAATACCCCTTCTCGATCCTTCTCCATAGACCGAGTCCAATCCAGTCGAAGCAATCGCCTGCTCCGCCACGTGTAGGTCGATCAACGGCTCTCATCGTGTCGGCAAGTCTCTCCCATCCAGTTCCCACCGGACCACCTTGGCACTTGCACCGACCCCCGCACCGCTTGATCAACCAGTCGCACCAAACTGCCCGTTCGGTCATCCTTGTCCATTTTGCGCCACGCTTGAGTCCATTGACCTCACCCGACATCCTTGATCGTTCTGGACCTCAGCTCTCCAAGCTTAGTCCCGATCCTCCTCGCCGTTGACCGTCGTTGATCTCCAAGCAACCTGCACACCAATAGACAAGCAAATCGAATCCGGGAACAAGTTCTTCACAACTTGACCCACGTTAGCTCGAAACATGCAATATGCAACATATATGCATTAGCAAATATGGATATGACATAACCCATAATCAATTTTCCAATTATATCAACATTCAGCACAAACTCGGTCTGACCGCAATTCACTGGCCGCCTCTCTAACTTTGCCGAAAATGCATGAAACTTCAAACCAAAAGCAACATTGCCAATTGTTTCATCATCCTAAGATCATGGGCATATCCCCATGATATCCACAATTTCAATTCTTTTCATTTCATTAGTGCATTTATTCATTTCTTTTCGACGAGTGATATGGTTTATATATCTATACCTATATTCTGGTCACCTATTATTGTTGTTTAAGATGGTCGGAGAAGACAATTTTTCTCTCCGATATCCTTTATCAGGATCTCTGTTACTCTTTGGCAACGGCATATGTGTCATACGCTGTATAGGTCCTAAACGTGATCATTCCATGAATGATTCCACGCATGACCATACGAGTAAATATAGCATAATACAAAAAAACTTCATGTAGTGCCTTATACTATTAAGATTATGAAGACTATATTTCTCCATTTCAAAAATCTGTTTTACTCTCATTTGGCTACTGGTCGGGACACGGAAAGTCTCCTAGTCGAAGTCTCTCCTTTTTCGCACATGGTCCTGCCCACTGGAAGGAGCTTCCTAGCGACGGTTCTTTTCTTACGATCCTCGCTACCAGTCGTACTTGAGCCTGGGCATGTTTTGCGAAATGTTTTTCTATATCTTCTATTCTTAACAGTATTTTTTCGACCAATTTTGGATCGTATATATAAATATGATCACTTATCGTTTTTGCATGCATTCTTGCATTTCTACTTTTGTCAATACAACAAATCTTTTTTCCGACCATATACAGTTTTGTTTGGTATTTCGATTATGACAAACAAAAGATCTATAACTAGTCGAAATCATACACTGGTTTCGACCAAAATGATTTCCTAGTATTGTTACGATCAGTTTTGTCTTATGATCAGTATAAACCCTCAAAACAATGGTTTTGACTTTTTATTCTCCTTCTTGGCTAATTGCTTGTCTAGTAAAACTCTTCTACTACAAAGCAGTCGGGGGCTAGGGAATATATGAGAATTTCAAAAAGTCAACGGGATAAAAACAGTAACTGTTGATGACATAAAGGTAAGTTTTATGTACAATTCTTATATTACAATGTCCTACTCTTGAATGTTTCCAGACTAATTACTGCTTGATGGAGATTCGACCTCCATCTCCTCTACAATTTTATCTCCAAGTGGCCTAAGTTCTTTCATAAACTTGGTCGCCCCATCAGGCAGCCAGTTAAAGTCATCCCCAACGGCTTGGACATCAATAGAGGGGTCGGAAGCCTTCTGTTTTGCCAACGCAAAACTAACTCCACTGGCAACGCCTTCTTTTAGAGTCTGGGCATAATTCTCTCGAGTGGTCTTGAGCAGACCACTGAGATCTTCTAGAAGTTGGCCCAAGTAGTTCATTTTCTCTATTGGATCTCTTAAATTAGGCATGCTTGATCCTGATCTCATATCAAAGATCATCTTGTTTAAAGCATGAATCTTCTCATCAAGATTTTGCACAAGAGCTGCCTCTTTATCCTGCTCGAATTTCAGAGTTTTCTCTGTTTTGTCTAACACTTGTGTTTTCTCTATAAGAGTAAAATGAGTAATAAGCACAACATGATCAGAGGAGGATAATAAGTCAAGTCTACGACCTATTACCTTCAATTTTCTTGTTTAGTGTCTCGTTCCTAGTCGTTGCCTCTGCAATTGATCGGTCCTTAGCCTGATTCTCTTCTTCAAGCAGAGTTATTCTGGCTTTACCAGCCACGACTTCTTCTTTTATTTTCTCCAAATCTATCGAATACGATAAGGGAGAATAATTAAAGAAGGACAAAGCATTGAAGAAGGAAAGAGGTTAAGAGGAAGGTTCTTACTTTCCAGTTTGGAGTGCTTTTGCTCCAAGTCCTTAAATTCGCTGGGTCAGTCATCCGACCACAGTAAAGTTCTCGACCATATGCTACACAAATAACATTCTCTCTTTAAGTTTCCTATAAACTTTTAAAAGAGACTATAAAACTGGTCGTAGATACTTACCCGTATTGCCATGTCATTATAATCGGCAAAAATGGTATTAGGACCTATCTTGATTTGATGGTCTGATATTCTTCCCCATGCCTCGTCAAGCTCCTTATCCTCGATAAATCGGGGGTGAAAAGGGAACTTGTTAGGCTGAGAGGGATTGCTAATAGTTGTTGGGAACTGTTGAGGGCCTTTAGGGGCATCTACCTCTGTAGAAGGAGTTAGGATCATCACTGGATCCTGAACGACTACTGGCACTGACGCTTGCTCGGGGGCTTCCTCGATCACTTTATCCTCAGGAACTTTGTCCTAAGAAGTGCTTTGGACGAGGACTTCCACGGGTCTGGTCGAAAATGACCGGAACACCAAAAGACCTATACAAAACGGAGAAGGGAAGTTCAAAACACCAAATCGTCAAGAAACTATTAAAGGTATGCACTCATACGACCTCTTTAGTTTGTATATACCTAGTTAATTTCTTGGATTTGACTTTGAAGCGCGGTAGAGTAAACTCTGTACCGCTGGCCTTCCTTTTCTTCTCAACCAAATTCGGCTCTCACGAGCCGCAGGTTGGTTAAACCCCTCACATCCTCTAACATGATGTCAGAGGCAATATCCTCGATTAAATCATCAAGGATTGCATTCCTGATCATCGGGTTGGAGGGAGTGGTTTCATCAACCTCCAAATCAGTTGTTTCAGTAACAACTGTAAGGTCGCGAACGACCAATCACAGAGTCTGAGATCTCCGCAGCTACGCTCTGCAGACCTTCATTCTTCTCCACCTAAATCAAAAAACAAGTTTGGTTAGGTGATGAAATTTTTTTATCTAAAGTGTATATATTCTTATTTTATGCTCTATTACCTCGGGAGATTCATCCTCTTCTAGTGCATCCGAGCACGAATCGATCGGAACCACGGTGGGATGTTGATCCTCACCGATTGTATAACTTCATAATCTAACAGAGCTACAAAAATAGAGCAAGATCAATAAAGCTGGTTTGAGATATATATATATATATATATATATATATATATATATATATATATATATATATATATATATATATATATATATATATATATGCATGATAAAAGAGATTTGATTATCTACTTTAAGTCTTGCCAGTCTCTCTTCAATAGAGACTATTGCCAAGATATCAGGAATGACCTTTTCACGGGCTCCCAGTAGCAGATCATCCTGATCCGCTCTCTGATTTCCTCAGGCGAAAGCGCTTTAAAAAAAGAGAGGAAGGAGACAAGAGCAGATTTTAAGGTATTACGATAATCAAATAATAAGTCATACTGGTCGGAGCTTTTCTCAAAGACTTACCACCTCCTGAGATAGCTTCATCACGACCAATGGACCAGAGCAGAGAATGAGTCCGGAGCCTCAAAGGACTAATATGGCGTTTGATAAAATCTCTCACCACATGCCAGGAAGTCAAACCCATGACCCTCAGGTCATGGATGGCATCCACCCATCTTTCGACCACCCCTGCCTTCTCCACGGTCTTCCTCCACTTGGGATTCTCGTTCGCCTTAATTCCGACGAAGTAAAGGCCATCATCCCTCGTAACCGTCATGTAGAACCAGTTCTTTTTCCATGATGACCACGAGGATTTCGAGTACATTTGGATGTACTCACCGGCCTTTCCGTCATGAAGGCACAGCGTGTATTCTCCAAGAGTCCCCGTGGATTTCCCCGACATCGCCATCCGATAAAAATACCTGAAGAGCCTCAAGTTTGGACGCACTCCCAGGTACGCCTCACATAGGTAGATAAAAATACTAATATTGCCGATGGAATTAGGGGCCAAATTCACCAATTCCACCTCATAATGCTCTAAAACACGAGGAAGGAATTTGTGCACCGGTACCCTTAGCTCGCACTCGATGTGAGCGAGGAAGACTGGAATTTCCCCATCTTCGTGGCTCGGAAAGTGCTCCCCGACTGCTGATCTCCATCCAATCAGATTCCTGTTTAGGAGCATTCCCATCTTCTCCAGCGCTCAAGCTTCTTCTTATTCAGATCCGAAGTCATCCATTTTGTGATTTGATCCGACATGGTGAAATTTCTCAAAGGGATGAGTAGTGGTCGGAGAAGGCTTTGAGATCGGAAAGGCAATAAGAGGTCGGAAAGATTTTCTTAGCAAGGAACTGAAGAGGATTTGAGGAAGATCTGGAAGCGTAAAAATTCTAGAGCCCAGCAATGGAGATTTTATAGCTTCAGGTCTTTAACTGCAATGGGGATTGATCCAAAAAGTCCAACAGACAAAAGCCTCTTTTTGTCCAACGGACAGAAAACTCTTAGGTTCCCAAGGCAAGTTCTCAACTTTAAAGTGAACACAGATCACTTCGTATATCATGACATTAAATGAGGTCTGCCCGATACGACTTCGTCGGAGGAAAAGTGTTCACACGACCTATTCATTTAAAGTTCGGGGGCTAGCTGACAAGGATTAAAACCTCTGTGTATTATTTTAATACGTAGTAAGAGACCATACGTCTTCATGGTCGTAACCCCCGAGGCTAACAACCTCATTGGTCGTGAGGATTCCAGAGGTTACATAAGGGTACCTGCCTGACAAGGTCTCAGACCTAGTCTCCCACTGTGAGCCGCTTTAAAAGCTATGAACTACTATATATAACTGATCCCGACTATGTTTCATACCGTGTGATGAATATAGCATGTGTTGTATACTCCGTATCACATGGTTACATAGTCCTAAAGACACTGACAACAACCTCTATACAGTTAAGTGTCTCTGAGACATTTAACCATAGAGTAGTTAGCACATTGTTAACTGACGTCTCGCCCCGACCAATCGCAACGCTTCACCAGGGACGCCTTCTCCAGGAGTAACTGCCACCTCTTCGGAAGTTATTTAAGAGTGGAGCACAGAAGACCAAAGGGCGATCGAATGGGATACAACAAATAAATCGGACACAGCGAGTGTGGCGATCAGAGACAAGCAAGACAACATTGTTAGATTATAGCATAGCAATCTCCGCATTCAGTGTAATTAGGGGTAGTCTCTAGTTAGGTCATAGGCACCCCCTGTAAATCCAGTTCATATCAATAAAGAGCGGCCTCATTCTCTCCCAGGAAATATCACGTCATTTTTCTCTTTTATTTCGTAAGATCGGCGACTCGATCGTCGACACCTGGCTATAAAAACTTGAGCAGCTCTCTTTCATTCCCTTTTTCCTTACCCAACTCTCTTGCTCTCGCCCATTTTCACCGTGCTTGGAGTTTCGCCACCGTCTGTTGAAGCCGCTGGCTCGCCTCCCGTCACCAAAGGGGTTCACGGAGCACCCACGCTGCCGCCTCGTCACCAAAGGGTTCACTTTGCGTTCGGAGTCCCCTCGGTCTTCTCAGGTCTCTCTCTCTCTCTCTCTCTCTCTCTCTCTCTCTCTCTCTCTCTCTCGATTTGGCTCAAGAGTTCCCGACTCGACGACCTCTCATCAAGCATCTCAACCCTTCAACGAAGGCAAGTCGTAGACCTTTGATCATGTCATACCCAGTTTGTAAAATTACATTTGTTTTATACCAACATGCATGGCTAATTGTATAAAAATGGTTTGGGAAGATAGCTAAATACCCACTCGACAATATGATTCCTTGAATACTTGTGTTTAACATGTTGACATGTACCCTTGGACACCATAGGTTGAGTAATCTTAGTTGGACATCCTTGAGATACCAACATGGGTGCGTATATTGATTAGACATGCTTTAGTTATGTGTTGTCTCTCGATCACATGATTCAATGATGATGAATTTGACTTGATGTTATATGGAATTGTGGTGCGGCCACTGTTGTTAAAAGATGTTGTGCCATGGCTAGGGTGATCATTTGGCCGGGTTGAACCCAAAATGCTTTTATACTCGGGCGAGTGATTGTGCAGTAAAGGGGTGTAGGAAGCACATTGGGATGTGGATGTCTCGCCTGAGTAGTCCCTAAGGACTTAACCTTGCAAGCCATTGATCTGGGCCATACCGTGCAACCACAAGTTCATTATGGGGTGGACCTGGCCAACTAATTAGCAATGCTTTGAGTCAGTTCTGTTTTGGGTTGAGAATGGCGCAAGAGGGGGCCAGGAAGGCGAATCCTTAGCGAGTAGAACCGAGTCAAAACAAAGCTTTGTAAAGACCTTGTCACGTACTCTAAACTGTTTACCTAAGGTAGTGAACAGGGGCATCGGCGGGTGCCCAATCAACTAGAGAGGTCGTGTCTTGTGGGTCAATATGTACAAACTCTGTAGAATGTAAAACTATTCGAATAGTTGTGTCCCTAGTTATGGACAATGCCTGGTGATTTCACACAAGGGGTAGACTTTTCTAAAAAAAAGTGGTTGTGGTTGGTTCCGAGTGGTCTGGAAAGTGAACAGAGTGTTCACGAGTGGTCCGGGAAGTGAACTGGGTGTTCACGTGTTGTTTCAAAGAAACTTGGTTACTTATGTATTAATCTTTCAACTTGTGCTTTGCAATCTACTTACTGTATTTCCAGTTAAATTCTGTTTTTTGCAAAGTAACAATAAAGCTATCCTTGTCAAGCCTGGCATGAATACTATTTGCATGCATTTCCTTACGACTTGCTGAGTACATTCAAAGTACTCACGGCTTTATGCCCTCTGGTTGATCAACCGCAGAAGAGGACCCTGGGAGCTCCGAGCTCTTTGAAGCGGAGTTCTTTGAAGACCATGCACTACTACAAAACAGGCTATAGTAGACGCTTTATCACGAGCGGTTCCTTTGGAACCGCTCGTGTTGGGTCATTCAACCCGGCCGGGCGCGGAACAACTATCACGAGCGGTATTTTTAGAACCGCTCGTGATAGTCACTATCACTGCACGGTTGAGAAATAGAACTGCTCAGGAAGTATCACGAGCGGTTCTATTCACAAACCGTGCGTGATAATCTCTAATCACGCATTTTTACGTTACAACCGTGTAGTATCCTGACGGTTCTTATTTAGAACCGCTCGGATATCCTCCTCGCGATCAAGGCTCGTGTTCATCGCCGCCTTCGCCGCGATGGGACGCCGCTCTGCCATCGCCAGCGATGGAGCAACCCTGAGCCCCTGCCGCGGCCCGAGATCAACATACCTCCACACTTCAAGACTGATGGGATGAGGATCTAGCTCTTACTATGGGCAAATAGATATAGTAACTTCTCCTCCAAACTTTTTTTAATTTTGGAATTTTCATATATATAGCCAAACAACGTGGCCAAGAGCTTACAAAAGATTAAAAACTAGAAACCTATCTAGTGGTGGAGGTAGGTCGCTATCTCCGTCTTCAATACTTCGTGGCGGCGGCGGGCGAGGGCGGTTTAAGATCGAACGAATCCTAAAATACGCCCACCACGACGCCATTGTTCGAGTGTGTCCCAAGACCCTGATTTGTTGAATCAAGTCAAGAGAGTCCATAGGCTCTCTTCTCTTGCTTGAGGGTCTCTACCGTCGAATCGATCGCTTCTTTGCCTTGATTAAGCGATCCAAGTGACGACAAGCCTCACGGAGGCGTGCAACCGTTTTGGAGGACCACGCCGACGACACTCAGAACTTCGCCGAAAGTGGGAGATCACCGGAAGACACGGCGGAGGAGAATGTCAAGACGGCGGAAGGTGGCGTCACCCGCTCCGCAAATTCTCGAGACAGAGGAGTGAAGACATTGTTGAAATAGTGTTCTTCAGCGAAGACGACTCAACGTCTGTGAGAGAGTCTTGGCGTAAAGGCGTGTCTGTAAGAGAAGGCGCCTCCCAAGTCAGGGAAGTCCGCGATGCAGGGAACTTCATCATTGGAAAACCATTGTGCTCCGATGCAAGATTAATGCACGCCGATATGCTTGTTAGGCTTTGCATGCCTAGTACTTGGCGAAGACCCAAAAGAAGGGTGCGATCTTTCGAATCACCGCCGATCTGAGGACAAGCATTTCTTCAGCGGACGAGGTACTTCGTCGTGGGCTTCAATGACTTATTTCAACTATTCAACCTCGTTGGCCTCGACGTCTCGCTTCTACGATGTTGGACACTGTAAGTGCGTACAATCAAGTTCTACATTCATGTAATACCAATAAATATCACAACTCATTGCTTATGTATAGATACATGCTGAAAAATATCCGGGAATGGAAAGAACCAGTGGGTTTCCTCGACCCACATGTGGTATCGTTGCAAACCATCCAACAAGACTCATCCTTCATCGAGAAATACATAACGAGGTCATTGCTTCGTCAGACGAACATGAAGTACATAGTGGTGCCCTACAACCAGGGGTAAGTGTCACTACTTGCTATACAAATTTCATTTGTACTTTATACGCAGCACGAACTTAGGTTTAATGACTATAGCGACATACATGAGTAGGTACCACTGGATCCTTTTAGTTATTATACCCAAGAGGAACCATGTGATATACCTTGATTCCCTAAACCGCAACAAGCACGACTTCAACACTCTAAGAGGAATACTGAGAGGTATGCTCATTTCCTCCTTACATAACTCTATTGTAGTCTTCATTCGCTTGAAATGGTGAGGATAACCTTTTGAATCATGTAGGTCGCTCATCAATTATGTTGCCAACAAAGGAATATACAATGGAAAGAGCGCCTAACTAACACACGGGATGGATTTTCGATGACGCTACAACACTATAATCCTATATCATACTTCATAATAACGCCTCGAACCGACTATACCTATATATGTAATTCTATTTTTGCTTGCGCCAAACAAAAAGATGATGAGTTATGTGCAATCTCGTCGACTATCATATGCGACTAATCCTTCATGACTAGGAAGAAGGATCACGAGGTTTGTCAATCTCGAAATAATTATTTCCTAATTATAAATTTAAATATATATATCTTACCACTTTACTCTTGCTAGCGGCGGGCCTTGAATTTACAATGTGATTCACTCGTTGCGGAAGAGATCAAGGACATTCGAGGAAGCTCTGCGCCTTTATCAACACGAAATCATTAACGACAACGGAGAGTTTCACTCCGTCGCCAACCCGAGCATCACCCCACTAAAACCTCTCAACGCAAACAATTGTAATCTAGTTGTAACTATAGCGACAATACTTGAACAAATGCGGATCTTTTGTAGTTTATTTTGAGTAATGATCACTTTGAGTTGTCATGGCTCCTTGAATCTGTTTACGTGAATGCTTGAATTTTTACGAAAGCTTGTTTTCAGAGGGCATGGCTAGCAATTCCGAGGCTAGCCAGAAAACAAAGAAATTGTGGGCGAAGTGCGAGCTATCACGAGCGGTTTTGTGTTAAAACCGCTGCAGGAAGGCAAGTATCACGAGCGGTTTCGGCGCAAACCGCTCAGGATAGCGAAATATCACGAGCGGTTCTACAAAAAGCCGTTTGTGATAGGAGAATATCACGAGCGGTTCTACACAAAAGCCGCCTGTGATATTCGTAAATCTGGCGGTTTTATTTAGAACCGTGCGTGATATTCTCCTATCACGAGCGGTTTTATTTAGAACCGCTCGTGATATTCTCATATCACGAGCGGTTTTACGTTCAAACCGCTCGTGATATTTGACTTCACGAGCGGTTTTTAATAAAACCGTCAGCGATATTCGTATCACGAGCGGTTTTGTACCGCCTGCGTGATAATATCTCGTTATCACAGCACCAACAAACATAGGCGGTTGAAGCGAAACCGCGTGATGACGATTTTGAACCGCCTCGTGATGTCGATTCGTAGTAGTGATGTGTGCTAGGAAACGTCCTCCACTTGATTGCCTGTGGGCATGTCGAATGGCTTCCACGACCGTTTTGTTTTCCCGCTGTGAGCTCTCTTTTGTTGTAGGCCTGCGTGGCAACTCTGTAAAAACCTTGACCATAAGGTCTTTTGCTTCTGTTAATATTAATTTGTCTGCTTCTTCTATAGTTTGTTGTATGTATTTGATCACATCGATGTTGAAACTGTGTGAGCTAGCTACTGATCGTGGGACTAGTTCGGAATATACAGAGGGTCTCGAGGTTGCATACTCGAGGTCCCGACACAAGGTGGAGTTCTGTCATCAGGCTCCACAGCAGCATCAGGCTCCACGGCAACCAGAGCAAAGAGGTCGAGACCGTCTACATCGGGAGTGTGGGAGAATTTCGACAGGACAACCAAGCAAGACGCAGCGGGAAATGAGGTACCATATGCTATTTGTAAAATTTGTCACCATGAATTGTCTGCAAAGTCTACAGGTGGAACGGGGCACTTGCTTAGACATGCTACAAGATGTCGAACCAAGCAAGGATTGGTGATGAGGCAGACGCAGCTGCAATATAACCCCGACAGTATGGTATCTAGCTGGGACTACGATCCTCAAGTAGCCCGCCAATCTCTCTGTCGTTTAATTGCTTCTGAGGATTTACCGTTAGGGTTTGGCGAGTCTGCTTCTTTCCAAAAATTACATTAGAACTACACATAATCCTAGATTTTTCTTCCATTTCTAGACAGACAACAACTAGGGATCTAGTGAAATACTATAATGAACGTCGTAATAAAATAAAGGAACTATTTAGTACGTGCACATTTTTGGTGGCCCTAACCTCAGACATATGGAGTGGTCAGGCTAGAGAGGATTACCTTAGTGTAGTTGCGCATTATATTAATGACGACTGGGTAATGGAGAAAATAATTATAGCTTTGAAATTAATTGATGTAGCACACACGGGGGAAAATATTGCGAACTGTATTATCAAAGTCGTGGAAGATTTTGGTCTTACAGACAAAATATCCGCAATTACTTTAGACAACGCCGCTTCAAACTCTAGGGTCATGGACATTCTTACTCCAGTGTTGAGTACATATGCCAATTCCTTCTTGCTACATCAACGATGCGCTTGTCATATTATCAACCTTATAGTCAAATGTGGTTTGAAGAGGTTGAGTGTCGCGACCCCGGGCAAGCAACCCGGGGACCCTCTGTGCACTCTAGACTAGTCCCATGATCAGTAGCTAGCCTGCACAGTAACAACATCGATGTCATCAAAACCATACAACAAGCTATAGAAGAAGCAGAAAAATTAATATTAATAAAGGCAAAAGACCTTATGGTCAAGGTTGTTATAAAGCTGCCCCGCAGGGCTTCCAACACAAGAGAGAGCTCGTAACAGAAAGCCAAAACACACGTGGAAGTCATTTGACATGCCCACAGACAATTGAGTGGAGGACGTCTCCTAGCACACCTGGTCGTTGAAGACCTCCTCTTCAAAAAGGTCGGAGCTCCCTGGGTCCTCTTCCGTGACTGATCAACCAGAGGTATAAAGTCGTGAGTACTTTAAATGTACTCAGCAAGTTGTAGGAAAATGTATGCAAATAGTATTCATGTCAGGCTTAACAAGGATAGCTTTATGGTTACTTTGCAGAAAGCAGCATTTACTGGAAATACAATAAGTAGATTGCAAAGCACAAGTTGACAGACTAATACATAAGCAATCAAGTTTCTTTGAAACACCTCGTGAACACCTTGTTCACTACCCAGACCACTCGGAACCAACCATGACCACATTTTGAGAAAAGTCTACCCCTTGCGTGAAATCACCAAGCATTGTCCATAACCGGGGACACAGCTATTCGAATAGTTTTACACTCTGCAGAGGTTGTACAGCTTGACCCACAAGACACGACCTCTCTAGTTGGTTGGGCACCCGTCGATGCCCCTGCTCACTTCCTTAGGTAAGCAGTTTAGAGCACGTGATAAAGCCTTTATAAAGGTCTGTTTTGATTCGGTTCTGCTCGCTAAGGTTTCGCCTTCCTGGCCCCCTCTTGCGTCAAGTGTGAGTGTCTAACCCAGGTCTCACACTTCCACCAAAACAGAACCGAACCAAAACATTGCTAATTAGTTGGCCAGGTCCACCCCATAAATGAACTTGTGGTTGCACGGTATGGCCCAAATCAATGGCTTGCAAGGTTAAGTCCTTAGGGACCACTCAGGCGAGACATCCAAATCCCAATGTGCTTTCTGCACCCCCCCCCCCTTTACTGCACGATCACTCGCCCGAGTAAAAAAACATTTTTGGTTCAACCCGGCCAAATGATCACCCTAGTCATGGCACAACATCTTTTAACAACAGTGGTCGCGCCACAATTCTATATATCATTAAGTCAAATTCATCTTCATTGAAACATGTGATCGAGAGACATCGTATAACTAAAGCATGTCTAAGCAATACACGCACCCATGTTGGTATCACAAAGAGGTCCAACTAAGATTACCCAACCTATGGTGTCCAAGGGTACATGTCAAACACAAGTGTTCAAGGAGTCATACTGTTGAGTAGGTATTTAGCTCTTTCCCAAACCATTTTTATACAATTAGCCATGCATGTTGGTATAAAACAAAGTAATTTTGCAAACTGGGTACGACATGATCAAAGGTCTACGACTTGCCTTCGTTGAAGAGCTGAGGTTCTTCGGTAGAGGTCGTCGGGTCCAAGAACTCTTCAGAGAAGCCGAAATCTACACATGCAAAAAGAGCCAAATAAATATAGCAAATCCAAATAAAAACCAAAACTACCAAGCTAGAACTAAAAGAAAGGCACTAGAATATATGAAGAGGAGGTCCAAAGGAGAATACGACTACTCAACGTGGTCGTACGAGGGATACAAAAGGGGATACGACTACGCAATGAGGTTGTAAGAAAGAATACGACTACGCAATGTGGTCGTGAGAGCAAAAGGGGAACAGGGCACGGAGAAACTCACCAGGAGAGAGAGAGAGAAAGAGAGAGAGGAGAGAGAAGAGAGAGACAGACAGGAGGAGGGCAGGCAAGCAGCGCCTGGTGAATTCTTCAACAGCCGAGGTGGTCGAGGCAACAGAGCTCAAAGCAAACTCTTGGGCGACGAGGAGGCGACGGCGCAGCTTCAACGGACTCCTTGGTGAAGCTTCAAGCACGGTGAAACTGGGTGAGAGCAAGAGAGTAGAGGAAAAAGAAGATGAAAAATGGCTGCTCAGGCTTTTATAGCCAAGGGAGACGAGAAGAGTCGCTGAGAGGTTCAGGAGCGCACGTGATCAAGGGTAGGTGAAGGAGGAGATGGGGGCAGGTAGGGGAGGAGACAAGAGGGGGAGCAGGTACTGTAGAAGCGATAGCATTTAATGCGACACAACAACATTTAATGTGTAAGGACCTTTGCGTCAGCAGTGACGCGATGGAAGGGAGAAGAAGGTGAACAGAGCTGACAGGTGGGGCTAGTCAAAACTCGGGAGGGTGGTCCAACCAAAGGGGAGGTCGTGACCCAAGGGGTGGTCGTGACCAAAGGGATGGTCTTCCATGACCACCCAGGAGGTCTTCTAGGACTACTCGGGAGGTCTTGGACTGAGAGGCAGGTCTGGACAGAGGGGGAGGTCCAAACAAGAGGGAGGTCCAAACGGGGGGAGGTCTGGACTGAGGGGGTCCAAACGAGAGGGAGGTCCAAACGAGAGGGAGGTCTAAACGGGAGGGAGAAACGGAACGAACAGAGGAAGGGAAATCAACACCAGAGAACTCCAATAAACTCAAAACAAAACAAACTTTTGGATTAGTTGAAGTTTGATTTAGTCATTTAAATCTCTTTTAATTCCAAAATCTTAAGTTAAGATTTAGAACTTCAACAAAACCAAATGGTTATTTTTATTTTGAAAATCTTCAAAAAGGCTAAGAAAATCGGGACGTTACATTGAGTCTGTATATTAAAGCTTTTTGCGATGCGATTTCTTTCTTGAATAATTCTAACGTAAGAATAACACAATATAAGAACTTCTGTAGGGCGATGGGTGTATGTCAATAAAATTTGGTTTGGACATGGAGGTAAGGTGGAACTCTACTTACCTCATGCTTAAGAATCTTTTACCATACAAAAGCACATTTTCTGTTTTTATTCAAACACACTATCCTAGCACTGACAATACTATACTATTAACTGAGCAACATTGGTTCGTTGCTGAAAAGATACTGTCGTTTTTAGAATTTTTTTATAAGGCAACGGTTGCTTTGTCCGCTGTCTACTATCCAACACCTCCTATCATTGTGCATAATATTTTACGGATTACTACTCAATTGAAAATGTTTGAAAATGACTTAGTTTTACGCGATGCTGTTGTTTCCATGAAATATAAATACCTTAAATATTAGAGAGAAATCCCTTACCTATATGCATTTGCATTTCTTTTAGATCCTAGGGCTAAAATTAATGCATTTGGTACTGTACTTGATCTTCTTAGTGATGCTACGGGGCTAGACTACACTGACTATTTTGCAGAAGTTCGTTCTCGGTTATACGAGAATCACCAAAAGTATGAAAATAGGTTCCGGGGAGTCCGTTCGCAATGACCTCTAGTAGCCCCCACCTCAAGTGGGAAGACAAATATGTGGAGCACGATTTTCGGTGCCTCTTCCTCCAAGTCCAGGTCTAGGTCTTCTTCTTCTTCTTCTACACCAACGCCTGCTCAGCCAAGACCCACAAGAAACGGAGAACTATCTACCTATCTGGACAGCGATACGGTGGATTTCAACTCAGAAGGCTTCGACATCTTGCAATGGTGGCAAGCCCATAAGTTAACATATCACGTGCTATCCATACTTGCACGTGATGTGTTAATTATTCATGTCTCTACGGTTTACTCCGATTCTACTTTCAGTCTTTCTGGAAGAATATTGGAGGAGAGAAGAACAAGTCTCACAAGTGAGATGGTGGGGATCCTTCTAACTGTGAAGGGAACAAGCTGATTCACGAACACAACACTATGTGGAAATTCCAGAGTTGTCGGAGGTGTTCGAAAATCTGTACTTAGACAATGACACCAATACATAGAACATAGATGTATCATGTATGTAAATTTGTAGAGCTATAGGCTGTATTCTTTTTTTTTTTGCCAATGTTTTCTTATTTTGAGTTTTTACTTGATGAAGGTTTTAACGAGAGTTGGACATTAATAAAGCTCTTTATTACATTTTCAATATGATTGTCTTATTTTTAAAAAAATTTCATGTCTACTTCTGAATTCTACACATTTTTCTATTTTTTTGGATTTTTTTTATTTGTTTTGACAGGCCAAACGGACTAAACAGGTCACACTTGGCCCGACAGGTAAACGGGCTCGGACTGGTCCTGCATGGCACGAATGCCTGACGGATCGTGTCTGGACTGTCACCCTGACCCGTGGGCCGATCCGACACACCACAAATTTAGTCGGGCCAAAATAGATCATGCCTAAACAGATTCGGGCCGGGCCAGGCCGGGCGGCCCGTTTGGCCAGGTCTCTTGAACGTCAAGGCCTACGAAAATTCCAAACTCCAGAAACTCTCCGACCGAAAACCGCACCCGAAAACCAACGAGAGGAGAGAAGCCGGGAAACCGATTGCTCGTTCCGCCCCTCGGCCTCGCCGAATCGCCGCGCTTCTTCGCTCCTCTCCTCTCCTCTCGTCGCGACGCCCGCCCGCGGGATCCAATCCTGCCCGCGCCGCGCCGTCCGATCTGGCACTCGATGCGGTCGGCGCTGCCCAATCTAGGGCTCTGCGCCGCGCTCCTCGCCGCGGCGGCCCTGCTGGCCGTCGGCGGCGGGGCGGCGGCTGGGGCGGAGGAGGCGTACGTGACGCTGCTCTACGGGGACGAGTTCGTCCTCGGCGTGCGCGTGCTCGGGAAGTCCATCCGCGACGCTGGCACCAGCCGCGACCTCGTCGTGCTCGTCTCCGACGGCGTCTCCGAGTACTCGCGGAAGCTGCTCGAGGTATGCGCCTGCGTGTGTGCGTGGACAGTTTAGTCAACGAATTCGACTATCGGTAGCTGTGTTGGTTTGACGTTGGATTGGGGAATTTGGCAGTAAAAATTGAACCATTTAGAAGTTGGAAGGTGGAGCCCGAAGCTTATGTGTTTGGTCTGAGTTTAGTGGGACGGCGTATCTCTATCTCGTAGTTCTGTTCTGAATCGACTAACTGTGTCTGCAGTAATGTGTAATTGGCGCAGAAAGCTGACAAATGGAAATAAAGCTGAGAGGAGTTAAATTTGCCTCTGGATGTTACCAACTTGGGGATTTTGTCAGGAGATATTGTAGATTTATGTTGATTCGTGTGGTTTTAGCAAACTTGCTTTAAATTTGAAATGAAAGGTGATGCTTTTAGGATAGGGGTACCTTTGTACCTTCAATTACAGTTTCCATAAGGGGTTTGGCTTTCTACTTGCACTTACAGTCCGTGCAACTCCGCAATGGGCTTGGTCTACAGTAACAGCCCCCTTGAGGGGTGTGGCCTTCTTATGTGCTCCCAAAACATGCAGCAGCTGTTGGCCCATTATTGTGATTCACATTTGGGTATATTCTGGATGGCTGGTTCTTTTTCCTTTTTACTCTTTTAAAGAACATCCTGCAAGTTGATATTGCATATGTATGTGAGGCTAGAATGATAGATCATACAAACATGGCAACAGTTGTAAGTCATTGAGTAAGCAGCAGTGTGATGCCAAATTGATGAACTGACATGAAAGCGGGTATGTATTTTATGTATTAATGTAGTTCCATAGAGTTTTCTGCTTTTGCAGCAGAACACTTATGGCCTGAAACAAAATTTGATGGAATTGTGCGAAATCACACTTCAGCTCAATTTTACATTTAGACAGTACATGCCTTGGCTGTTAGCTGAAGAATTCATTCTGTCTTTTGCTGCAATATGTCTAGTGTGGTGTGAAGGTGAACCATTAGGACTTGGAACAACTTGGTGGACATCTTGATTGATTTTGCCGGAGGTGGACAGTTTGATTGATTTTGCCAGTGGTGGTGTAGTGACTGTAGTCAGTAGACTAATTGGATCTTGATGAAACAAGATGCTTAAATTGTGTTACATGAAGAATTACAAGTTAGCATCTTTGAGATTCTCTCAGCCAAACTTTGTGTGGTCTTATTCGTGTCAACATCATCACAAGCATAGCAGTTCATTAATTCATTTAGTACCACCAGTTAAGAGGTCTGCCTGTCATGGTAGAGTTTTTCGGATTATAGGTTCATGCTGTAGCTTGCGGCTGTGATGGTAATTTTATTTCTCCATAGTCTAATCTCTGAATACAGCAAGCTTGAGGAGTACCTCCTTCTCCTTGTTATCTTAAATTCTAAATCATATTTTTCTACAGTGTCCACACTTGATAACCAGGGTTTAACTTTATCCAGATCTATGAAATTCCCTTTCAGTTTATTATTGAGGTACTATCATGTTTGTCTTTAGTGATTATTAGTATGTGAAAAATCTATTCAGATGATATCTTAGGTGATTCCTTATTAGACAGCCTTATTACTATTTTGAGCTTGCGTACCCAAAAACTCCCACACCCACATGCTGACATGAAAACTGTCCTAATTGGGATATGATGTTGTAGTGTGTGTTATAATTCTTTGCTTTGGAAGTTGACATGATGTCTGGATGCAACATTACTCAATGCTCAATGAGTATACACGATCGCTAATTAATGTCTCATACGTCTCATTTTAATTAGGACCCAAGAGTCTCATTATTCTCTGTGTTCTTATGACATTCATCTTTTAAAGTTTTGTTGCTGTTTAATCTGCACTAATGTCATCTTCTATGAATGGTAGGCTTATGGTTTTATAATGAAACATATAACATTGCTGGCTAATCCTAATCAAGTGAGGCCAACAAGGTTTTGGGGTGTGTACACCAAATTAAAAAATTTCAATATGACAAGCTACAAAAAAGGTACAGCTGGATCACACTTTCTAGTCTTTCATGAGCATTTTTTTATTTTTGTTTTCATTTCACTTTTGGTCTTATTGATAGATACTATTCTGATAAATTTTCCTTTCATTTTTTTAAAAAATTGCGAGGCCAATATTTTTCTCATAATTTGTTGTTTTCCAGTTGTTTACGTTGATGCAGACACCATTGTGGTGAAAAGTATTGAAGATACTTTCAAGTGTGGAAAGTTCTGTCTTCTGTGCAAACTTGAAACATTCTGAGAGAATGAATTCTGGATTTATGGTTGTTGAGCCATCTGAAACTCTTTTTAAGGATATGATGGACAAAGTGGACAGTTTGCCTTCTTACACGGGAGGTAAGTATATTTCTTTACTCATCATGCATGTTCTTTTTGGAGTTTTACTTTTTGGTTAGGCCCTTTTGTCTCTGGTACATGGTGTGTCAAGGAAATTCATTGTTCTTGACTTCTTGTTTGATTAACTGAGATGAACTATATGACAAAAATGCATTTGTTTTTTGGAATATTAGTATTACTTGTTAAGAAGTTATTGCATACTCTGGGAAACTCTTTTCCCTCGGCGAATCATGTTATGGTTGGAGCTTTCAGTTAGTATGGATGAGCTGTGGATGCTTCATATGAACACATTCAAAGTTGTGTTTGTTATTGTCTTTTTTTTGGTATACTTGTAGTTGTTTGTATTTTATATCTTCAGACTCTTATTTAGGATACTGATTTTATTCATGCAGGGGATCAAGGTTTTCTCAATTCGTATTATGCTGATTTTGCTAATTCTCATTTTTATGAGCCCAACAACCCGTCAACACCCGAGCCTGAGACACAACGCCTTTCCACATTGTATAACGCTGACGTTGGTCTTTACATGCTGGCCAATAAGGTACTCAATGCATTTTACACATTGATCGTGTTGCATACTTTAAATTCTGAAGGTTTTGTTGTTTTATATTAATGTTTTCTTTTTAAAAAATATCACTATAGGATTAGGATCCCTGTATACTCAAATCACTTATCACTTCCATTTCTCTTCACATAGTAACGAAGGGAGAATATACCTTTTAGAATTTTAGTATACATATTACAGTATCATTTTGCTGGAGGACCTGCCCAACTTTATTCGAGTATTTTGGTAATACATCAAAAAGTGTTCACTCACTAAGCATTTAGAATTTTATTTGAATCCTTCTATCATACTTGATTCGTGGATTACTATCTTTGCTTGATATTAGATAATGTTTTGTTCCTTCTTGATTGCACCAACTTGGTGCTCAAATAAGACCACTCGACTTATCTCACCAAAAAATGTTTCAGGCTCTGTTCACATAGGAGTAGGACAGTTGGCGCTGGTTTCTGCCTGATTCCCAGCAAATTAGTTTTTTTTTAAATCTTATCCCAACATCAACTTCTGCTAGTCCTCCCATTCAAATTCAAGCTAACCCAAGTATTTTGGAAAAACCATATTTGTTTTTTTCATGAAGAACAAGGTGAAGAATGACCACGAGTCCACGACTAGTTTGAGACTTTTGAGTGACCCACGAGGCCATGACACAGTGTAGCTTAGCTTAGTATAAATTGGCAGCATCACACCTCTGCTTTTCCAAATGCCAGCCCTTGCCTGGAGATCTGCCAACTGGCGGTAACTGGCCTGTCGGTGGTGTTTTTTCCAACCCTGGTTTTAGACTTATCTTATGTTTCTAGGAGAGCTTGATTAATGCAAAAATGTTGCATCAGTGGTTTTACACTGCACTAAGCACACATGTTTTGGATTTTGAAACAAAAGCTTCAATATCATGTACAAACATGTGTGAACTGGTTGCATTAATAAATGGAATGGGGTGGAAAACACCCTCTGTTTCTAAAATCATGTAGAAACACTATCATGAGATTTATCACCCAGAACCCTTTAGCATCCTTATGTTAATTTGTTGTCATATACCATCTACAGCCTGCTGATTGTTTGTGAACCTCACCTTCTTACCTTTGCTGCAGTGGATGGTTGACGAGAAAGAACTTAGAGTCATTCACTACACACTTGGACCTCTTAAGCCTTGGGACTGGTGGACAGCTTGGCTTGTTAAACCTGTGGCGGTGTCACCGCTTGTGCCTGATCACAACGAGTATGTGTGAGTAACCGGCGGTTTCGGCCCTGGGCGCTGCTTCCCGGGAGCCGTAGCGACAAGGCACGGATCGGTAACAGGGCAATACGAGAACGCAGTAGGAAGAGGAACTAGACGAGAGGAAGCAGAAGATTGGGATGATATACTCTTGTTACTTTCCAGAGTACAAACACATCTCTTAAATAGATTAAGCTATTACAATATTCTAATACAAACTCATTATCCGAATCTGTCTCAACTTTCCTAACTCAACGTATCCTTTAAACACACGATTCCTAAACCAAAGTGAAATACTTGATAAACGGAACTTGCTGTCTTTAGACATCTTTATTGCTGGATTGTCGCTTGCGCCTAGTATAAACGTTTCCCCACGTGATATCTCTCCCCTCCTCGGCAAACAGCTCGTCCTCGAGCTAAAACAAAGGGTAACGATTATGAAAATCTGTGACCGGTTCCCATGTTGCTTTCGAATCTGGTAAGCCTTCCCATTGCACTAAAATCTGACGAATACCGCGACTCAAACGCGCTCAGACCACATGGCGAGGAGTTGTTGTAACCCGGCCTTCATGAAGATCTGGTAGTGCAGGAGGTTCTGCCAGAGGATCACCATAATAAGGTTTCAATAAACTTACATGAAAGACATCATGAATACGGGCTTGAGCCGGTGACTGTAAACGATATGCGACGTCGCCAATTTTCTCCAAAACCTGATACGGGCCATAGTATCGAGGAGCGAGCTTACGATTAACATGTGATGCCAACGATAAAGCCTGCCGATGATGAAGCCGAAGCCATGTCCATTGGCCAATGGAAAATTGTAGCTCTCGATGTTTGGCATCATAATGAAGCTTATGGTGTTGCTGTGCCAAAAGAAGTCGATCACGCACATCAGCCAAGATTTGGTCTCGCTCCTAAAGTAGATGTTCGACTGCTGGCAAACGACTATCACGAGCGGTATATTGGCGAAGAGAAGGCGGGTCACGTCCATACACAATCTTGAAAGGAGTATCTTGAAGAGAAGTTTGAAATGAAGTATTATAGCAATATTCTGCCCATGGAAGCCAACGAATCCATTGTCGAGGTCAATCTCCAGTAATACAACGAAGATACATAGCAATAATTTTGTTTGTCACCTCGGTTTGACCATCGGACTGAGAATGAAAAGCTGAACTGAGATTGAGTTTGGTGCCAGACAAACGAAATAGTTCAGACCAAAAATTACTCGTGAAAATTGGATCACGATCACTGACAATAGAGCAGGGAATTCCATGTAATCGTACCACCTCATCAAAGAACACCCGAGCCACTGAACTTGCCGTATACGGATGAGCGAGAGGAATAAAATGAGCATATTTGGAAAAACGATCAACAACAGTCAAAATGACCGACTTCCCATTAACACGTGGCAAACCTTCCACAAAATCCAAGCCAATATCCTCCCAAATGCGCCCAAATGCGTGAAGGTACTGGTAATGGCTGTAGTAAACCAGCGGGATGCAATTGTTCGGACTTATTGCGTTGATAGGTGGCACATGAACGAACAAAATCTTGTACCAACTGACGGTCACGGTCTATATGAAAATCAGCACGGAGACGGTGTAAAGTCTTTTGAATCCCCTCATGGCCAACCGAATGAGCTGAGTTTAGAACTTGCTGGAGTACCGGTGAAGACTGTGGCACATGCACCCGATTGTGATAAAGAACTAACCCATCTGTTACGTTCCAAGGTGCAGCCATATTGCCGGCAACAATCTTAGCTGTGATAGTAGCCAACTCCGAATCTGCCGCAGCCTCTTGCCGCAGAACATCAAACAAATCAAACTGTGGCATTGACAAAGCAAAAACTGACCCATCCTCTTGATCACGTCGAGATAGTGCATCGGCGACAACGTTTAGACGACCGGGTTTAAATTCCACGTGAAAGTCATAGCCAAATAACTTACTCACCCAACGATGCTGAGGAATCGTTGAGAGGCGTTGATCGAGCAAAAATTTAAGGCTGTAATGATCTGCTCGGATGAGAAACCGACGTCCCCAAAGATAAGGTCGCAAATGACGAACGGCCTGAACCAATCCAATTAATTCCCGTTTATAAGCCGCAAGACCAGCGTGCCGTGAAACCAAGGCACGACTAAAGAAAGCAATAGGTTAGTTGTCTTGATGCAATACCGCCCCGATCCCTGAGCCAGAAGCATCACACTCGACAATGAAATCAGCTGCAAAATCAGGAAGTTGAAGGACCGGTGCAGTTGACAAAGCATCATGTAACTTAAGGAAGGCGCTGGTGGCATCTGCTGTCCATGCGAACGCTGCCTTTTTGAGAAGACGTGTAAGCGGTTCGGCAATAGCACCAAATCCCTTAATGAATTTACGGTAATACCCTGCCAATCCGAGGAAGCCACGTAGTGCTCGAACAGAACGAGGTGCCGGCCATGCACGAACTGCCTGAACCTTGGAGGTGTCCATCGCCACCCCATCCGCTAAAATAACATGACCTAAATAAGCCACTGTCCGCTCCCCAAAAAGGCACTTGGATTTCTTCAGAAATAATTGATGCAGTCTTAGGAGACGAAGAACCGCCCGGACATGTCGTAGATGCTCCGCCCAAGAATGACTATAGATCAATATGTCATCAAAAAAGACCAACACAAAGCGATGTAAATATGGTCGGAGCATACTGTTCATCAATGCTTGGAATGTGGCTGGGGCGTTTGTCAATCCGAAAGGCATGACAATGAATTCAAACAAGCCCTTGTGTGCAGAATGCCGTTTTCGGAATGTCGGGAGGATGCATGCGCACCTGCTGATATCCCGATCGGAGATCAAGCCTGGTAAATAATTTGGCACCACGAAGCTCATCAAGAAGCTCATCCACCACGGGAATTGGAAATTTATCCTTGATTGTCTTCGCATTTAGGGCGCGATAGTCAACACAGAATCGCCAGGAACCATCATGTTTCTTAACGAGAAGCACAGGTGACGAAAAGGCTGCTGTACTAGGGCGAATGATGCCTTGTTGCAACATCACACCGCACTGACGCTCAAGTTCATCCTTGAGGAGCTGTGGGTATCGGTAGGGTCGGACAGAGACCGGCTGAGTTCCTAGCACAAGATGAATATGATGGTTGCGAGCTCGTTCTGGAGGCAAAGTTGATGGTTCGGCAAATAAATCAGCAAACTCAGCTAGTAGCGCTTCCATCATCTCACTGTCGTCGAGTTGGAAGACCCGAACAACTTCTGCCGGCGCACCCAAACCAGATCATTGGACCTTGCCATCGTGTCGCCAGAAAGCCATCGTTAAGGCATCAAAATCCCATAGAATTGGAACCAGAGTTCGAAGCCATTGAATCCCCAGCACAAGGTCAAAGCCATCTAATGGAATTGAATAGCAATCAACTTGAAACCGCTCGGCGTCAATTTGCAGACATAGCCGGACAGAGCCCAACGCTAGGAACGCGTTCACCATTAGCAACCAACACTCGCATCCCTGGGCGCGGTTGAACATAGATGCCTGCGCGACGAGCGGCCACCGGTGTGATAAAGTTATGGGTAGACCCTGAATCCAAGAGCGCCAAGAGGGATGCCGTGCCCACTGTCACCTGGAGCTGCATGGTGTTGTTGGCACGTAGCTTAATACCTGTCAATGCATATAGAGAGATGCCTGGTTCCTCCAAACCCTCCTCATTGTCTGGGTGATCTTCAGTATCGGAATCACTGCTTGGAGATAATAACAGGAAGAGACGCTTGCAACGATGCCCCAGGACGAATTTTTCTTCGCAATTGTAACAGAGACCCGCTGCACGTCGCTGCTCCATCTCCTCAACTATGAGGAAACGACAACACATATTGCGACGGAGTGGCTCTAAGCCAGCGCTCGGCTTGGGAATCGGCGCAACAGTGAGGGCGGTTAGTGAGGGCGGTTTGAGCAGGTGTTGCTGTGGGCACTGCTTTCACGTATGATATCGCCGGCCGTATTGGAGGTTGACTCCGCACCTGACCCGTGACCAGCACGCGCCGTTCATATGCTCGTGCAAGTGCCATGGCCATCTGAAGACTAGCTGGGTTCTGTAGTTCGACATCAGTCCTGATGGGTTCCCGCAGACCGGGTGTGAACAGCTGCACCTGTTGTCTCGGCTGCAAATTGTCGGCTCGACAAAGGATTGCCAAGAACTTTGCCTGGTAGTCTTTGACAGTGCCGTCTTGACTCAATGCTTTGAGTTCACCCAACGGATTGTGACGTATGGATGGCCCAAACCGCAAATTGAGGAATTCTTTGAAGTCCCGCCAATTTGGTTCACCTTCATCACGTTGCAGTTGAAAGTACCACTGCTGCGCTATGCCAAGGAGGTGATATGATGCAAGCTAGACCTTGTCGTTTTCTGGAACCCGCTGTCCTCGAATTGTTCGCATTGTTGCAGCCGTCCGAGGGGATCGTCATGCCCTTCATACTTTGGAAATTCTATTAGGTGGAAGTGAGGAGGTCTCTCTGCCAACGGCAGCCCTCCATTGGCATGGTTGGGAGCTCCCGTGATCATCTTTAGGGTCGATGACAAGCCATCCGCCGAAGTTTCAGATTGGCGAGGCGATCACCAATCTCCTTGATGTGATTTTCTTGCTGATCGAAACGTTCCTTCAACTGATTCAGCTGTGTTGTCACGGTCGCCGTTAGGGTCGCAATTTGCTCGTGGATTGCTTCCATGGCCGCCTGATCGGTCGCCATACGCTCTAATACCAAGTTGTCACCGCTTGTGCCTGATCGCAACGAGTATGTGTGAGTAACCGGCGGTTTCGGCCCTGGGCGCTGCTTCCCGGGAGCCGTAGTGACAAGGCACGGATCGGTAACAGGGCAATACGAGAACGCAGTAGGAAGAGGAACTAGATGAGAGGAAGCAGAAGATTGGGATGATATACTCTGGTTACTTTCCAAAGTACAAACACATCTCTTAAATAGATTAAGCTATTACAATATTCTAATACAAACTCATTATCTGAATCTATCTCAACTTTCCTAACTCAACGTATCCTTTAAACACATGATTCCTAAACCAAAGTGAAATACTTGATAAACGGAACTTGCTGTCTTTAGACATCTTTATTGCCGGATTGTCGCTTGCGCCTAGTATAGACGTTTCCCCACGTGACAGGCGGTATGGCAGGTAATTATCTACTTCTTATGTGATTTTTAATAGAACGTGAGGTAGCAGCTTGGTAGCAATGAACTTGTTTTATCTATGGTTGCAGAATATTAGACAAAATCTTGAAGAGTCTCTTCCTGGAACTGGTGGAGGGAGAAATCCTCATGATCAGCTGGTGGTCAAAATTCTTTTCATTCTACCATTTTGCATGCTGCTATGTGGTTATTATGGATCATGCTTTCAGGTTAAAATTCTTCTCTTGATGGAAATATTTTCTTTAATTTTATAGATGCACTTAAAAATTGTTGCCTATCTTATGTTTTTGACAGACTAATAAGGAGCTGTTCAGTATAAGATCTCTGTGTGCTTTTGCTAGATGAGATCACTACAAATACAAGTCTGAAGAGGCACTTCCTTCTTATTCAACAGTTGGAGCTTCTTCATCTTCCTTTGGTATATCAAGTCAAAAGGTTGGTTCCCTTTCAACTATATATAGTAGATTATTGGATCGTAATTGTTGCTATGAAATAAGCACAGATTAGTGTCTTTTTTGTGGCGAGAATTTATTGAGTAAAGCTATATGATCTCCAAGATCCATTCTGTGCATCGTTGCCTTCAGAAAAGATTTTCAATAATTCAGATACAATCATACCAGCGCCAAAGCACCGGATCCTATCAGAACTCCGAAGTTAAGCATGTTTGGGCGAGAGTAGTACGGGATCCCTTCAGAAAAGATTTATTGGGAAGTTCTTGTGTTGCATCCCTCGTTTTAAAGAGAGAGATCTAAAAAAAGATTTTCAGTAATTTTTCCAAGCCATTTTGAAGAGTACCCTTTTATTGGCTGTTAGTAAATAGTAACATGCTAATCAGTTGTGGGCCTGTGGAATCAATATACTGGTGGAACTTTTCTTATAAATTATTTTGTTTTTCACTTTGGAGGTCTAAAAATTTCATAATAAACTTTAAATCATAAAAAGTAAAATTCCTAGAAATTCTCTCATTAATCAAGAGAAAAAGAGAAGATCTACACCGCTTATTTTGGTAGGGCTAGATTATAATGGTGCATATTAATCATATATAGATACAACTATGAAAATTGTATAACAGATACAACTATGTTTCGAAAGGAAATATAGTTATATAACAAATACAATACGTTGCAAAATCTAGCCATGCAATTGCGCGGGAAATTCCGCTAGTTTGAATTAACTCCTGATCCTGCATATCATATCTCATGCGATCTTTCTAACAAAATGCGCTCACATTCATGATGATAACTTGATGGTTGCTTGACTCCCTTGCAGTTATCTAATGGAGCACATCTAAAGCTGCCTTCTTATTTCGGTGCAATCACTGTGCTAGTCTGTTTTATTTCTGCTGTAATATCTCTTGCCTTTGCCTTTATTATTATTCCACGGCAAGTGATGCCATGGACGGGTTTTGCTGCTGATGTACGAGTGGACCTTTGTGGCATTCTTCTTGTTGTTCGGGAGTTACCTCCGTTTTGTACATACATGGGGAAGTTATAGTGCAAATCATGTTGGGTATAGCAATTTGGATTCATCAGATAATCATGCTGGCACAGGTGTGTTAACCGATATAAAGTTCCTGCAAATTTCGAGTTTCTTGTTCAAGCTAACGCACGCTCTGGTCTGTTTGCAGGCCATCAGCGGAATACATCTGACTGTGCCACAGATGCAGCTTTCTATTGGACAGGGATGTCTGTTATATCTATTATAGCACTATTATCACCGACCGTCTTGGGCGTAACTGCTCTATTTGCAAAGTAAGACACTGGGTGGTTTCTTGTCTATTTCTCTTCATTCCAAAGGAGTGGCAAAAGAAAGCTCAGGCTGTAACTACCACTGTTTTAAGAATTCAGTTAGTTCCGTTTCAACTTGTCTAAACTGTATTAAGTGTGTTTCACTTCAAAACGTTTTCTGGAAGTTGCTCCTGGACGTAACAAATCTAAACTTGACACTTGGCCTAATGACTTCATATATCGACATTGCAATTGTTCTGTGTTTTCATGTGTTTCTACCGCCTAATAAATTTCGTTTGTGTTTTCTCCTTTGGCAGGCTTGGATTGATGGTAGCAGGTGGTGTGGTGCTGGCATCGTTCATGACATACGCTTCGGAGCATCTAGCTATCTCGGCCTTTGTCAAGTATCAAAGAGATAGAAACACCCCGAGACCGAGAGGTAGAAGCGTTTGTTTTTTGTGCTAGTCATTCTTTGGCCACGGCATTTTGCTACAACGCTTCGGAGCATCTAGCTATCTCGGCATTTGTCAAGGGTTAAAGAGATAGAAACGCCACGAGACCGAGAGGTAGAAGCGTTTGTTTTTTGTGCTAGTCATTCTTTGGCCACGTCATCTTGCTACAACGCTTCGGAGCATCTAGCTTTCTCGGCCTTTGTCAAGTGTTAAAGAGATAGAAACGCCCCGAGACCGAGAGGTAGAAGCGTTTGTTTTTTGTGCTAGTCATTCTTTGGCCACGTCATTTAGCTACAACGCTTCGGAGCATCTAGCTATCTCGGCCTTTGTCAAGGGTCAGAGAGAGAAGCGCCCCGAGACCGAGAGGTAGAAGTGTTTGTTTTTTTTGTGCTAGTCATTCTTTGGCCACGGCATTTTGTTCAGTAGCACTAGTTTGTGTTCCATATGCCCATGTTGTATCATAAGTCTGTAAACGAAATTTTTTTGATGATTCATTTAATAGAAAAGGATGGCAGGGAAAAAAAATTGTGATGCGTTTGATAGAACACAAAGCCACCTTTGGCTCCAGTTTTTGGCGGGGAACTTGAGCTGAAAGGTCATTCACGTGCTTAAGCTCGGCCTTGTGTTTGGTCATCCAAGTAGGTACACGTATAATTTACTCCACCGTTTTTGAGAAGATTGGTTTTTGGGTACACAATCCAAGTGGTCTAATCTAATGCATTGATTTTGCATGATCCCATCTTTGCGCTTGCGCTTATCTCGGTTACTCCAACATGCACGAGTGACCTACACGCAACTACGCGAGTGACTCAAGAAAATTACATGTAACAAGTTGGCGTCTTAGCGATGCATGTTAGCTTTGGGAACGCCAAGCCAAGCCAAAGCACGCACGTAAATGTAGGTGCCACATCACACTCGTCAGCGCTCGCACGGTGGTGGTGGCGTGGTGGGGGCTAGCAAGATCAAATTCTTCTCTGGGGACACACCGTCGATTTGCGTCAGTTATCGCCATCGCATTTGCATCCACCCGTGCAGCCCCACCCGCCCGACGACTTCTGGTCCACACACGGGACCATGCGCGCAGTCACTTTCGGCGCTACTTTGTCGTGCGCCTCCTTGACACGAAAGTACGGCGGTGCCTAAAGGAGGAGTTGCGGTGATTATTGTCGAGGAACCGTGGCTGTTAAGTCTAATCAAATCGATTATCTTTTAGATAAAATATAATAGTACATGTACACAAGTACAGAAAATAAATGAATACAGCGATACGGAGAACTTCTTTCTCTTCTTTATTCCTTTATTCAACAAGTACATACATTAAATGAGACTCCATATATATAGACTAGAAGACCCTGCTAGGGTTTAGATGGGGCGTCCACCCCATGGGCCGGCTGTTCGGTCAAGTCTATGGTTTTCCAACACTCCCCTTTAGACACTCATCCTCACATGTTTACGCCTTGTCAAAACTCCACAAAAACCCAGTGGAAAATTTTGGAAAAAGAGTACATGATACACGTTCTGTTGTGTTGCACAAATTGTCTCATTAAAAACCTTAGTCGAGAAACTTCAGGAAAACTCGTCAAGAAAAAAAGAGTACAATCCACCCAATTTCATTTAATCTCCAGGATTTATTCTTTGGATACTCGATCTTCGTGATCAAGTTTCAATAATGAGTTTGTGAAGGTTCTCCCACTGAGTTCTGCATTTCTCTAAGTCTCATCATTCTAATTCCACGTATGCACATTTCAAAGCTAGATACTGGAAGTGACTTAGTGAATAAATCTGCAAGATTTTCACATAACTTAGTATGTAGTACTTTAATTTTGTCCATCTTTTGCAATTCATGAGCATTAAAGAACTTGGGGTTGATATGCTTTGTGAGATGACTATTCACATAACATATTTGCACTTTTGCAACACAAGCTGCATTATCTTCATATATAATAGTGGGAGTTTGCGCGGTATTTAATCCACACAACTGCTGGATGTGGTGAATCATCCGCCGAAGACAAGCACATTCTCATGAAGCCTCGTACAGTGCTATGATTTTCGAGTAGTTCGTCGAAATCGATTCAAGACTTTGCTTAGACGATTTCTATGAAATTGCAGTTCCACCGCATAGGAATACATAGCATGTTTGTGACTTGGCTGTATGCAGGCCTGACAGGTACCCAACATCTACATAGCCAGTCTTAGTTCTTTCTGTAGAATAGACCAAGGTCTTTGCTTCCTTGGAGGTATCAGAAGCTGTCATCTGCCAATGCCTTTTAGTAGGTTCCACACTATACCTTGCTAATAGATTTACGGCAAATGCAATGTCTGGTCTAGTATAGTTTGCTAAATATATAAGCGCTCCTATTGCACTTAAGTATATGAATTCCGGTCCCAGGACTTCCTCCCCCTTTTCTCTAGGTCTGTACGGATTATTGTCTTGCTGCAAAGATCTCCCGACCATCGGCACTTTAGAAGGGTATGCCTTTTCAAAGCCGAATCTTTCTAACACATTTTGAGTGTAGGCTGACTGATGTACTAATATCCCTTCAGGGACATGCTCAAGCTGCAAGCCTAGGCAATATTTGGTTTTACCAAAATCTTTTATGTTGAACTCTGACTCCAGGTAAGAGCTTGCTTCCTTAATATCTTCTAAGGTTCCGATGATATTCAGATAATCTACATATACTGAGATTATACAAAATATATTCTGGGATCGTCGTATAAATAAACAGGGACAATCCTCATTGTTTGTGTAGCCTTTTTTGCGTAGAAAGTCGCTCAAGCGATTATACCACATCCTGCCTAATTGCTTAAGTCCGTACAATGATTTTCTGAGTTTCACGCTATACATATTTCTATTTACTTTGTTTTGGTTCGGGACAAGGATACCTTCAGGTACCTTCATATAAATGTCTGAATCCAAATTTTCATAAAGGTATGCGTTTACCACATCCATCAATTTCATTTCTAAATTCAGGTTCGTTGTCATTGAGATTAAATATCTAAAGGTAACTCCACCCATGACCGGGGAATAGGTTTCTTTATAATCAACTCCTAGACGTTAAGTGAAACCTTATGCAACGAGCCTTATTTTATATCTTACAAATTCGTTATTTTTATTTCTCTTTCGAACAAATACTCACGTATGCCCTACGGGATGCACACGGGGAGGCGTGCAGCTTACATGCCTAAACACTTCTCTTTTATTCAGAGATAATAATTCAGTTTCTATTGCCTTCTTCTAATCTTCCCAATCTGATCTTTTCTTACATTCAGCGAGCGATGCAGGCTCTAGATCAAGATCGATGATTGTGGTATTTTTCTTTGTAAAATATATATCGACATTGAATGTTGTCCTATTCATAGATTCTCCCGAGGTCACATAGTTTATAGCTATTTCTTCATGTAGCGATTCTTCTAATGCTTCTACTTACTCACTGTTACTTTCAATTACGGGGGCAAATCCCTTTAGTTTTTCAGCTCCGATGTGTGCGCATACATCCATGCTGGTTTCTCTTTCCATGGGAATGTTCAAATCCGGTATGCCTTCTCTTGAAGGTTCCATGCTGGTGCCAGGTCTCAACTGGCTCCTCTTCTGATTTCGGGGAACTTCGGTGATCAGATGTGTCAAGTCCTTCTTATCATTTTTCACCAGGCGTTCCCGGCTATTTATTCTGATGCCTCTGGATGGGATTAGGGATACCTTCAACTTTCTTCGGTATTTCAACTCTCTCCGATGCATTGCGTGTATGCATATGCGATTTGGTCACACTCTTCAAATCACTAAAGTGGCCAGACAGTTGATTCGATAATGCTTGCAAATCAATGATTTTTTGGACTTCTCTATTTGCTTCACTAGTACGCGGGTCATGTGCATGGATTCTCGTGGCTTGCCATGTTATTTCTCGATATTTTTCATCAAGGGGCTGATTTCCTCCCCCTTAATGACGGGAAACTATCATCATCAAATATGCTATCAGCAAAGCGGGCAATATACAAATCTCCTGTCATGAGGTCCAAATACATGATTATGGATGTTGTCTCATAACCAACGTATATCCCAGACTTTCGGAGAGGGCCCATTGCAGCATGTTGTGGTGGGGATATAGGTACATAAACCTTGCACCCAAATTTACGAAGAGGAGAAATTTTTGGTGCTGGCCCTTGCGCTAGTTGCATAGGTGAATGGATGTTATATGTCGACGGTCTAAAATTGATGAGAGTTGCTGCGTGCAGAACTGCGTGTCTCCAACATGTAGTTGGTAAATTACAATTCTGTAAAAGCGGTCGGGCAATAAATTTAATCTTTTTAATTAATGCCTCTGCTAGTTCATTCTAGGTGTGGACATACGGTACAGAATGCTCAACTTTAATTTCCATTGCCATGTAATAATCATCAAATACCTTCGAAGTAAATTCTCCAGCGTTGTCCATTCTAATGGACTTCACATGATGATCAGAGAAATTGTTTTTAATTTTAATTATCTGCAAGATTAGCTTTGCAAAAGCATGGTTTCTCGTAGACAATAAACATGCATACAACCATTTCGAGGAAGCATCGATGAGCACCATAAAATATCTAAAGGGCCCTGACAGCGGCTGTATAGGACCGCAAATGTCTCCCTGGATACGTTCCAGGAATGCAAAGACTTCATCATTCACTTTCAGAGTAGAAGGTCTAGTAATTAATTTTCTGGTGGCAAATGCGGGGCACACAAAATCTTCCTGATTCGATAAATTCTTTACATCGATATTATATCCCTGTGAATTGTTAATTATATTTCTCATCATCTTAAGACCTGGGTGGCCTAATCTATCATGCCAGAGATAGAAAAGTTTAGACCTTTTAAATATGGTTTTCAGGGCAGTATAGGCTACGAGTGCCCTAATATTATTGTAGTATAGCCCAGTCTCATATGAAGGAAGTTGTTCCAATACCTTTTTTTCACTTTCTTCACACTTTGTAATGATCATGTATTCCTTATCATACTCTTTCCCAGTCTCTACGTGGAAACTGTTAGCACGAATATCCTTAAAACTTAGGAGAGTTCTAGTCGATTCTGGGTACAACAGGCTTCTTTAATGACCAAAGTTGTGCCCATTGGGAGTATAATTGTGGCCCTTCCTGAGTCTATTATACAAGCATCGCTGCCCACGATTGTCGTAAGACTACCACCATTCTTGCTGATCGACTGAAAGAATTTCGTCTCTCTTAAGATGGTATTTGTTGTGCCGCTATCAGCTAAGCACACTTCCTCCATAGGGTGCCACATGCGTTCTAATATAGAGTACTTTATTAATATGTAGTAGGAAGCAATAAACACATAAATAAAATACTTCAAATATCATAACATAGTATGCTATTATTAACTGAATAAATGAATGAATTAAGTAATATCATGCAACTATCATGAGAAATAAATTGTTTAAGGCTCTACACGAGCATACCACCATCATCCATGCAAAAGTATAACTTATTCCATCTACGCGTATTTTGTGCACTAGACTAAATTCACCAAGATGTTAGAGACTTCAACTGTTATCTTCTCAAGGGTGACATGTTCTTCCTAAGAAATCATGGCAGCAGCTGCTGCAATGTCAAGAGGGATTGTAGCAGCAAGAGTGGAGTCCACCTCCATTGGTGCAGGCAGCTGTTGTAAATCCTCCCCCTTAGCGAAGGCAAAGTGGGTTTTATGCTGCCCTTTGCCACCCTTCATCTTCTTGGCCTTAAAAGCATCGACGACGTGTTGCGGTTCTTCACAGATCCACGACCAGTGCCCCCACTTGCCATACTTGTAGCAGGTTTGGTCTTGTTGACCATAGGGCTTGTCGTTCCGCTTTAGCTTGTTGGCTTTGTTTTCTTGTGGAGCATTTGGCTTGCTTTTCTGGGCTGCGGCCTTACCCTTCCTTCCCCTTTTCTTCATCATAGGCTTCCGCATCCTGAGCCTCTGCAACTTGCATAATATTAATCAATTCGGCATACTCCTTGTAGCCGTCTTGCGGATAGTTGAGCGCAGACTGCACTGCACTAGGGTGGAAGGTGGAGAGCGTCTTCTTAATCTTTTGCTCATCTGTGACTTGTTTGCCACAGAGTTAAAGATTGGTACATATCATGTGCAAGGTAGAATTATACTCTCCCACGGTCTTGAAGTCAGCAAATCTCAGTCGGATCCATTCCTGCTTTGTCTGAGGAAGAATGGTGTACTTTAGCTTCTCGAACCGCTTCTTCAGTGCAGTCCACAAGACTAGCGCGTTCTTCTCTGCTATGTGCTCATTCTTGAGTGTGAGACAGAGGTGGTGCTTGAGAAAGTGAAGTGCCTGATTATTTTCCCCAGAGGTGGGTTTGACATCCTTCGATGCACCAATCCCAATGGCAGCATGGAGCTTCTTGGCTTTAAGTACAATCTCGACGTCAGAAGCCCAAGTCAAGTAATTTTAGCCGTGGTGGGCCAGCTCCTCGAACTCCCGGTTCGTGGTGCTTGTCATCTACATGTGCATGCAACAAATACATAAATTTACTGCTAGTAAATGCATGAAATAAATTGGATAATGGTACAAAATAATCTCGTAATGTTCCGGAATTTTCTACACATTTCCATAATTTTACTGCTAATTTAAGTGATCAAAGGCAATTTAAGCAATTACGATTAATCAAAATAGAAAATAAATACATAAAATCATAGAAAATAATAATAACAGTGCTAAATATGCTTCGAATGCTAAAAATGATTCAAAATTTGAATTCCCGAGGCCATTTTATGCTGGAATATGAATTTTTAGTGAATTCTGTAATTTTCGATGGCTAATCCGTTAAATTTCAATTCTGATAAATCTTTCGCGTAATTTTCCAAAATGGGGGGGGGGTTTCTGCAAAATTACCGTGGCTTGGTCCACAGGCCATTTCGCTTTTGGGCGGCGTTGGCGTCACACGCCGTGTGAAATTTGGTAGAGTATTCATGCCGTCGTCGATTCTTTTTTTTTCTTTTCTCTATTCATCCAATCTACAATGCAATCAACATCTACTCCTTCATGCAATTACCGATCAGCTTGGCCGGCGACTCCAAGTAGGCTAGCGGTAGATTAGAGCGGATTTGCATCGTATAAAAAAAACTAGAAAACAAACTAGAAGATGCGATTCAATCTACGAGTTTCGTGCTTCGATGATTCAATCCAAGCAGATCGTACTGATAATGTTTTGAGAAACCATCGCTGGCGAGTCTAGTCGATCGATCACCTCGTAGACGAAGTAGAATCGTAGACATACACAAGTATAGAAAATAAATGAACATAGAGATATAGGTGACTTCTTTCCCTTCTTTATTTCTTTCTTCAGCAATCACATACATTGAATGAGACTTTCTATATATAGACTAAAAGATACTGCTAAAGTTTGGTTGGATGAAGCGTCGAAATTTTTACTGTTTTGGCCCTGTAGAAACTTTTAATTTCAAAAATAGCTCTCATTCGCCATAATTTGTAAAATAGCCCTCAGACAGTGCTCCTACTCGCGCCTCTGGGCGGCAGTAACCTACTCTGGCCGGGGCTCTAGCGCTACCCTGCCCAAGGCCAAGAGGCACCTACCCCTACCAAGGCGCCTACCTTCTGCAAGCAAGGTGAGTGGTTGCCAGGTGCAAAAACCATTTTTTTAAAAAAAAAAGAACGAAAAAACTGAAAATTTTTAAATTTAAATATTATTTCATTATATTTTTGAAAAAGAAACGAAAAAATTGAAAATTTTAAAATTTAAATATTATTTCATTATATTTGATTCAAAAGAATATCAAGACCGAGATTTGTAAAAAACTTTCATTAAGAAATAAGGGCATGGAGTAGGGTTTCCTTTTATCCGAAATCAGGGCTTCGTCACAGTTTGAGTGCATATATAAAAAGGTATCAGGACTATTGGAGTGTCTCCTCGATGAAGTCGTTTGAATGTATACGCGTATATAAATGACAAAATCGATGAAGTACTTTATGAAGCTTATACAGAATATGATTTGAGGGGTTGAGAACGCTCGTTGTGATGATGAAGATGTTCGCAAACATGGAGTCTCTCTCGATGAAGTCGGTGCGAATGGTTCTTTATAGGATTTCACTAGAAGAGACATACTTGCAATATAGGCTTAGCGGAGACACGGAACCAGAACTACATTAGAGTATGCGGACAGAAGCACGTTACACGTAGTAATATGGTATGATGGTCCGGCTAATTGCTTTAGTCATCCTCGCTACTACTACGATACACTGCGACACAAGCATTCGGACCATATAAGTACACATGCCTTTAGGGGATAGTAAAAAACATGGGGAGGTAGGACGGGGGACTACTACGTAATGACCTAACCTACTGCATGGACCGGGGCCATTTTCCCTTCCCTGCTAGCTCGGCGTTGAACTCCTCGTCGGCCTTCCCCTTCCCCTTGTCGCGGGAGTGTCCACGTCGGGCTGGTATGTCAAAGTCGTCCATGTACTGCGATTTCATGATGTAAGTTCACCGTATAGTGAAAATCGTAAGAAGGATGTAAATTCTTCATAACTCACGTCGTCGATACGGATTACGCCGGACGATTGGATACATCGTATGGCGGCGGGCTCACCAAGCATGAGCCTTGCCCTTGTCGCGGATCGCCCACGTCGGGCCGGTATGTCGAAGTCGCCCATGTCCTACGATTCCATGATGTTAGTGCACTGTATAGTGAAAATTGTAAGAATGATGTAAATTCTTTGTAACTCACGTCGTGGATACAGATTACGCTCGGGCGACCGGATACGCTGTGGCGGCCGGGCTCAGCCGCATGAGCCTTTCCCTTGCCCTTGTCGTGGGACTGTCCACGTCGGGCTGGTATGTCGAAGTCGTCCATGTCCTGCGATTCTATGATGTAAGTGAAAAACGTAATAAGGATGTAAATTCTTCATAACTCACGTCGTCGATATGGATTACGCCCGAGCGACTACTGGGCTCCTTCGGTGCGTCCTCAACAGGGTCTGGTACATAAGGTTTCCACCGCACGAAGTTCTTGGCCCGCACCGAGTAGTTCAGCATATACTTCTGTTGGATGAATGCCCTGTCGTACATCTCCGAGCCGTTGATCCACTGGAAGAAGTGTGAAAGCATCTAGGCCCCTAAAAATTGTTTTGGTAATTGATGATAATATGTGAATATGGGATTAACATGTTTACTGAGTATTTACAAGGTTAAGTCCCATTGGTGAATTTGATGACGTAAAGATGCATGCCAAATGATAACATGAAGATCTACATGGCTTGAAGACAAGGTACAAATAGTCTAGGATCCTTTTCTATTTTACCGGTCTTAGGAGATTTGGTTTGAAGACCGGATTATAGGTTAAATGCCGTACTATTAAGAGGGATCTTGGCTAGTAGCTTGATAGCATGTTCTTGTGCCATATGGATCAATTTAGGATCATGCATGCATTTGAATTCTCTTTTATTTTGAAAGCTTTGTGCACTTTGTCTGAAATCGGTAGTACCGCAGTTTTCACTGCGGTTGTACCACTCTGTGCGGTATGACCGATATTTAGTTGGCAGTTGAATAAAAATAGAACCGGCAAGCATCTAGCTCGTAACCTCTCAGTAATTTTCGATTGAACCGCATTTGGGAAGCGGTTGAATCTGCTCTTGATCGCATCGATTATTATATGGCGGTTCAAGAAAACTGAATCAGTGTAAATATGACCTAGAGCTCTCTGTGATTTTCGGCTGAACCGTTTTTGGGAAGCGGTTGAACTGCGCTGCGGTTGTACCGATTCTTATAAGGCGGTTCATATTTTCTAGAGAGCTTGTCATTTCAAAGCAGATTTGGAAACCCTACGATCGGTTGTCTGCGCTCAATGCGGTTCAACCGGGCGTTGCGGTTGTACCGCAAGTTACTTGGCGGTTGTACCGGACGGCAAATTCCAACGGCTATGTCAGAGTAATAAATGCCGTCGTTCTAGCCGTTACGGGCTCCTAACGCAAAATGCGGTTCAACCGGGCTCTTAACGCCGGTTGTACCGATTATGGCTGAAAGTTGGGGATTTGGTCCCCAACGGTCATAATTGTTGGTGTGGGCTATAAATACCCCCCAACTGCCCTTGGACGGGTTGCTAGTGAACATTTAACATCCTTAGAGCCTTGGAGCCAAGTGCATTTCACTCAACACCCAAAATTTTTTTGTGCATTCATTGGTTGGTAGTTGAGTTCATTCAAGTGCATCAATTCATTCTAGATTGATCCTATTGCATTTGAGCATCGTCAAGCGAAGGTCTTGGTTTGTTACTCTTGGAGTTTTGCCAAACTCCTAGACGGCCTTGGCGGTGTAGCACGGTGATCTCTTCAAGAAGATTGTGAAGAGACCCGGTGCAAGTTTGTGAGTGGTTTGGTGTTCACCATCTCCGGAGCGGAGGAAGAACAACCATAGTGATCGAGGGAAGGCTTAATTTGTGGAGCCGGCTTGAGTTGTCAAGCTTCCTCAATGTGGACTAGTGAAGACCGGCAAGTCTTCGATACCATGGGAAAACATCATCGTCTCATTGTGGTTATTTCTAGTCTTTACATTTCCGCATTTATATTTCTAGCTTGTTTATTGTGATTAAAGTGCCTAGCTAGAAGTATAACTTGTTTAAACTAAGTTGTAAATTGGCCTAGTTGTTATTTTGTTAAAAAGTTTAAAAACCTCTTATTCACCCTCCTCTAGTCGGTTATCCTTGATCCTACAAAGTGGCAGCGCATCTCTAGCTGCCATTTTGTGGGGGATGAAGTTAAAAATTTAAGGAATTCAACGTTGATTTAAAATCGTCTTGTATGAAAAGAAACGCTTACGAGGTGTTGCCCTTGACGTAGTAATCGCCTGCCGCAGTTGTTCGGGTGTGTGGATGAATGATCTTTTGGTTCGCCACACACACACCGCGGGATCGGAAAACGTGGTGGTCTTGGAGCATCTTTCATTGATTTATCCGGTATTGTAGCCGTTTCCTCTTCGCTTAAGCCACTTTTGCTTCGCAACATCCTCGCAGAGAAGTTTGTCAAGAGTCCATAGCCGGGTATCTATTGTGTAGTGTTGTGTAGTGTTGGGTTTGGTTCAACCCCTTTATAAGCCCCATGGTTGGTATGGTGTGGTTAATTTCATGTCCAGTCTGTTTTTTAGTTCGAAAAGTCGAGAGGTACATTGTTGTCATGTCCATCTGAAAAAGCTGGCGATGCATAGTGTTGTCACTACGCAAAGGCGCCTGCGGTGGTCTCATCACTTAAAGTCAGTCTCCTTTGGTCTTATCATCGCGCAAAACCGCTCGCGTGGTCTTGTCATCGCGCAAAGTCGTCTCCTTTGGTCTTATCACCGCGAAAGCTGCCGTGTGGTCTTATCACCACGCAAAGTCGTCTCTTTGGTCTTATCATCGCGCAAAGTCTGTCCGTGTGGTCTTGTCATCGCGCAAAGTCGTCTCCTTTGGTCTTATCACTACGCAAAGTTGCCCGTGTGGTCTTGTCATTGCAAGAAAGTCGTCTCCTTTGGTCTTATCAACGCCCAAAGTCGCCTGTGTGGTCTTGTCATCGCAAGAAAGTCGTCTCCTTTGGTCTTATCATCGCGCATAAAGCGCCCATGTGATCTTGTCACTATGCAAAACCGCTCCTTTGGTCTTATCATTGCGCAAAGTCGCCTGTGTGGTCTTGTAATCGCATAAAAGTCGTCTCTTTGGTCTTATCATCGCACAAAGTCGCCCCATGTGGTCTTGTCACTTTGTGCAAAGTCAGTCTCCTTTGGTCTTATCACGCCCAAAGCGCCTGTGTGGTCTTGTCATTGCAAGAAAGTCGTCTCCTTTGGTCTTATCATCGCCCAAAGTCGCCCTGTGGCATTGTCATCGCAATAAAAGTCGCTCCTTTGGTCTTATCATCGCGCAAAGTCGCCTGTGGCATTGTCATCGCAAGAAAGTCTCCTTTGGTCTTATCATCGCGCAAAGCTACCCGTGTGGTCTTGTCACCACGCAAAGTCGTCTCCTTTGGTCTTATCAACGCCCAAAGTCGTCTCCTTTGGTCTTATCATCGCTTAAGTCGCCTGTGGCATTGTCATCGCAGCAAAGTCTCCTTTGGTCTTATCATCGCCGAAAAGTCGCCTGTGGTCTTGTCATTTGCGTAAAGCTATCTCCTTTGGTCTTATCATCGCGCTAAAGTCGCCTGGTGTGGTCTTGTCACGTGCAAGGTCAGTCTCTTTGGTCTTGTCATCGCGCAAATCGCACTATTTGGTCTCGGTCTCAAGCAGCAAAATGACCCGTCTCGTCTTGTCATCTGCAAGCTAATACATTACCCGCTTTGTTAGCCTCCCGCGGGCTATAAATGCACGACTCACGCCCGAAAGTAGGACCACTCGACCCTTCAAACCGCACGAAGAACAACCTTGTCCGTCATGACAAGAACATACGATGGCGGAACACGGGAGGACGCTTATCGCGGTGTCGAGATCGTGACCGCTTGTCGGCGGCGATGGCGTTTCTCCGATGCCCATACTCGGGGTAAATAGTTTTGTTCATGTTATCGCTAATACATCCTCCATACTAACCGCCCCTTGCACCGGATGGTGAAATACAACTTTACCCGCCGGATCGATCCTCCGCATGAACGATATGTTTTGATGCGTGGGTACATTGTGGAACCGAATATTTGATTTGGAGGCGCAAATTTTCGATCCGAAGGAGCAAAATGATGACCTCCGCCAACAGATGCAGCGCGAGAGGGGCAACGAGGAGGTCGTGAACATAGGAAGTTCCTATGATCCCACATGTTGTCGCGCCAACCCAATTTGCATATGTACGTGCCACTACAACGATAAATTACCACGCCCGAGGCGCCTAACCGAGAATACTCTATGTGGGTAGCGAGAGGCAGCTTCTACCATTAGGCACGGGCGGAGAAGCTTGTACCTTGGTAGTCTCTCGTTCTCTACGCACTTATGTTCAATCTCGTAAAGCATGTAACTAAATGGTGGACACATCATTGCGGTTACCTTTTATCGAGTTGACATGTTGCATCGATGTGCTATGTGCATTAAGCTATAGGCGCCCATATGCATTGAACAAACATGCATTGTATGAATGAGTACACATAAGAACGCAAAAGTATTACAGCATCACACATTAAGTGCAAAATTTAAGTATCACATATAGTAGGCCCCTACTACGGCGTGGTAGGTGACAGACGCCTGGGGCGGCGTCATGTGCGTCTCGACTTGTCGGTCATTGTTTGTATACGATTTAATCTTGGGGCGCGTTGCATCGCTTTCGCAGAAGCTACTTTGTTCGGCCACGTCGCAGGGACACCGCCTCCACCAGCGCGATGACGGACCGCCTCCGCCAGCGCCAGAGGACCTGCCTCTCGCTAGGCGCGGTAGGGACTTGCCCTCCGCCACGCTATGCCTTGGTGCTCGGCTATTTAAACGCTGCCACACACTCGCCGATCGCTCCTCTCGTGAATCTCTCTCTCTTCGAGGTGCCTCCCTCTCCGCACCTAACATTTTTCTTTGTCCTTTGTTGGCACCATCCGTCGAAGTCGCATTAATGCGATGCATGTTTGAATTTGCGCCTTCCGTATCCGAGGTTAAGAGTTGGTAACGCCGTAACGGTAAGTTCATTTCAAGAACGCACGATGGTTCTTATGTTGTGTCTTGCTGAAATATTGTCTTATTTTTGTCATAAATGGAGACCCCAGACGGTTCCATGGTAACGCGCGCGTGCGGTCCGACGGAGTTGATTTGTCCGGTGCCAAATACGCTTTGCTAAACTTTCCCAACCTAGCATACGTCGATTTGCTGGAGCTACGATGGTGCATTCGGTAGTTGTTTGATAGGCATGTCACTAGGAACAAGATAGTAATAGAGGCAGTCACCGCCACCACGGTCCCACCACACGGGCAGATGTTGTGGGGCCTGACGAAGGTGACCAGCAGTGCTATGTGGGCAGAGTACATGGAGATCGTTAGCAATCCTCACGCTCCGATCTATGGACGACCCATGGTGTATGTCCATTTTGTTTATCCTGCTCAATCCTCTGGGGGGGCGTTGAAGGAGCCAGCGACGCTCTTGTCTCCCTCTTTGGTTTGTTGACGACGGGAGAGGTCTCGAGAGCGCCAGACGTCGTTACGCAGGATGCTCCAGTTGATGGAGATTCTGGTAGTTTCGAACCCAATGAAGGTGTGGATAGATGGCGAGATGCTCGTGTTGATTGTCACGAGATTATCGATGGCATGTCTGAGGGCACTGCCACCGAAGATGAGGACGACTTTGACTCACAATTCAGCGAGGACGAAGCCGGCGATGAGGGCGAGATCGTCGGTGGCATTGTTTTGACCGACACAGACTATGTTCCAAGTCGGTTGATTGCTGCTGCCTCTTCCCTTGTTCTCGCCCAGAGCACGAGTTGTCGCGGCCTTCGATGCGACACCCCGCCAGGGGCAACATTTCCCACACAAGGTCGCCACCGTGCAAGCTATCGTGAGTTTAGCGGTGAAGACCAAATGACTTACCGAGTGTACAAGTGAGTTTGAACGTTGTTTGTCAGATCTTCAACCATCTACGATGAGGTCGTACTAACTAATATATGTCTTCCGTTATGTGCGTGTCTAACTCGATACTTACATAGTTAAGTGCGTGCTTAGCTCTTGCCCTGGCAAAACCCGTGCGCAGAGATTCCCTAGGGCGGGAACGGCCTTCCGCATCACAGTCGTGACGGATCACACATGTGTGCTTCAGGAGCCATTGCAAACGCATAAGAATGTAACCTCGACCTACATCGCGAGCATCATAAGCCTTGCAGTTGTCGCCGATTTGACCGTTTCGCCGAAGGTCCTGATGGCTAATGTAGCGAATACAGTAGGGTATGCCGTTAGCTACAGTAAGGTCTGGCGAGCGAAGCGGAAGGTCCTTGAAGGGTTGTACGGTACCTACAAGGAGGCGTACGACCTAGTCCCCAGAATGCTGAAGCAAATTGCGGATGCTAATCCGGGGACACACGTCGACAGGGTCGACAGGCCCCACCCGTCGAACATCCCACATTCCCTAATCCTTGATCGAGTCTTCTGGGCTTTTGGCCCGGCAGTCTAGGGCTTCTACCACTGTCGTCCCGTCCTGACTATAGACGGTACTTTCCTTTGCGGGAAGTACAAGGGCATCATTCTCACCGCTATTGCCACTGATGGCAACGACCAGTTGCTCCCAGTTGCCTTTGCAATTGTGGAGAATGAGAACACTGCCAGTTGGCTATGGTTTCTAGCCAACATAATACAACATGTTGTAAGGATCGATCAATGTGTGCGCTATAACCGCATCGTCATGCGGGTTGTTGTTCGGCACAAGACCATGCAAAGACGCAAGATAAGCCCACCGTTCCAATGGAACGACATGCGCACACGTTGGTGCATGCGGCATCTAGATGCCAACTTCCACACGCGCTTCCGGAGCAAAGACCTCATGAAGAAGTTCAAGAAGCTCGCCGCAGTAACTGTGAGCGCAAGTTCGATGCCGTGTGGCGGGAGCTTGAGGTCAAAACCGAGCGTGCAAGTGGAGGTTCTGGCCCAGGCGCACCGCAAAGCGAGTTCGCTGAGTGGATGAGCGAGCATGCCCCCGACTATGAGAAATGGTCCCTTCTTCACGACACCTATGGTGCTCGGTACGGCATCATGACAACCAACATGTCCGAGGTCTACAACGGTGTGTTGAAAGGGGTCCGTGCCCTGCCCATCACCGCTGTTGTCGACGAGACATGGAACCGTACGGTCGGTTATTTTGTCAATCGGGCAATGATGGCCAAGCAGCATTTGGATGAAGGGAAACAGTATTCGAAGGTTACCCTTGCCTACATGGAGAAGAAAATTACCAAGGCCCGATCCCATGTAGCTATCACAATGGATGGCGTGAGGAGGAAGTTCGAGATCCGCCTGCGGGACAAGTACGTTCGCGACCACATGAGAGGTGACCGGAAGCATGTTTGCACCATAGGCGATGTGGCAGTTTGCACCTGCAACAAGCCTCAACTCCTGCACAAGCCTTGCTCCCACATATACGCTGCATGTGCTGTATTTCACCAATCTTCTAGCATGTACATGTCGGAGTACTACGACATACGACACCTGTATGATACTTGGAACGGGGAGTTCAACTCCTACGGTGTGGAAAGCCACTACAGATACCTATGGCCGGGAGCAGTGAAGTGGTCACCGAATGACACACTACGGCATCCAGGCCGTGGGAGGCGCTACCAAGGCGCTCAAGAACGACATGGATGCGAGCCAACATGGAGATCGGCCAAGACCAATAAGGTGTAGGCTATGTAAGACTCATGGGCACTCATTCAGGAATTGCCCGAATAGACCTTCTTCCTCCGGCGCCACTTAGTATCTATAAGCTATCCGGTGTATTTGAGTCATGTGAGTGTTGTAATGATTTGCGTTGTAACCTGCACTGCTTTCTACGATGTAACAAGTTATTATTACCGCTTCAAGTTGTTATTACCGATTTATAAGTACGAGATATCCGCCTCGCTTAAGTTATGTCGTGCTTTGCGTAAAGTAGTCACGCCCCGCTTCAGAGAGTTGTCACTTCTCGCTTCCAGAGAGTGGTCACGCCCGCCTTTCAGAGAGTGGTCACTTCATGCTTTGCGTAAAGTAGTCGCGTCACCGCTTTCCAGAGAGTTGTCACGTCCTGCTTTCCAAAGAGTGGTCACGTCCAGCTTTCCAGAGAGTGGTCACTTCTTGCTTTCCACACGCGCGGTCACGTCCTCCTTTCCGCACAGTGGCCCCTTCGTGCTCCCAACGCTATATATGGATGCTTTGGTTGCCATTCACCTCACTCTTCTCTTCCTCTTCTCCTTTCTTCCAAAGGTAAAACAAGATGTCTTCGCCTCATCGAACATTCGAGCGAAAGCAGAGAATTACAATCACTACGACAAAGCGGTGGCTTGCCCTCGTTGCGTGGATCCGGTTAATGTGTTTACCTCTCATACGCCAATGAATCCGCCCGAGTGTTCATGAAGTGTTCAAATCTTTTGGTAACTTCGCAAAATCAAGATTTAATGAATTATGCGTTATACATACCGGTTTTGTTACTTTCATTTGAAGTCGCAATTCTTTTGTAGAACACAACATGTCGGTTTTGACAATGGGTCGATTTGGTTGTCCCAAGTGGTTCAAGATATTGCAATGCAAATTGCTGCCTTCCAAGAAGACTCCCGTGGTGTTGCTGCAATTCATGCAGTGGCTCGAGCGTCCGATCAACCAATGCAAGACTCCCGTGGTGTTACTGCAATTCATGTAGTGCCTCGAGCGTCCGATCAACCCATGCAAAATGAAGAGAAAAGGCTTCAAACACTGGATGAGAGGATGGAAAGAGTTGAGAAGATGCTTCAGAAGTTAGTTAAGATAGTTAGTTTTGCGGTCTTTCTTCTTTTATATCTTGTTCTTGCCAAGTAGAACGTCAGTTGTAATGAGATTGTACTGTCCACTCTTTATCTATGCATCGCAATTCTTGATGAATGAGAATAAAATTGTTCTATCGAGATAGATAACTAAGCACAAGTGTCCAATTACCACACTCGCTTGGATTATAAATCGCTTAATGAAGTACAAGTTACAACATATAATAGACTTCTAATGCTACTATCGCCACCTCGCACCTCATCATTGCTCGGGCATAGTACCTCAGATCGCCTTCCGCCTGTGTTCTCGCTATAGGTCTCGATTTAACTGTTCTCGTGGAAACGCTAACCTATCAGTGACCGTGGGTTTTGCCGCAGTCATAGCGGGCTCCTCAACCACCATGTTTGGCTGGGGGCATCACTGTGGGAGTGGCGTTGAGAACAAGTCTATGATCCAGCAAGAGGATCCATAGTAGGATCCGTGGAGGGCCGTTGGACCTAAAAGGCGACTAGAGGGGTGAATAGGAGCTCAAATTCTTTTCGAATAAGATTGATCCAATAATAATTTCACTCCAATAGCTATGAGAGCTATGAAGATCAATATACAAGTATAGCGGAAGCCTTGTATTGAATCCTAAACAAACCCCCAAAGCACAGAGCAAAGAACAAAAGTTGTCTTTGAATCTCGTGAATCGGTACTACCACGTTGAAGATGCGGTACTACCTCATCGCGGTACTATCATGCAGTAAAATCGCAGTACTACCTTTTATCCCGACGATGAATGTAACGACTGAAACGAAATCGAAAATCGTCAGAATCTTTTAAACCATAAGGCCAAACTCCACCAAATTTGGAACACACCTAGCTAAGGATATTAGGAACCTATTCCAATCAAGGATCGCAGATATCCAAGCCAAAGTTCCTATCTTTTTCAGTTTGAACGAAGTGTGCTTCAAAACCGAAAAAAAACGAAATATGATCTAGAGACTTGCTCGTGGGTGATTGATGATCAAGAAGACCCTAGATGGGTTCCCACAAGTCAAAGCAAGTTAGATCATGGCAAGAAACCAACCAAAACTCATGGATCAAAGAAAGACTCAAAATCATCAAATAGAGAGAAAGAAAGCAAATGAACTCATCTTTGATAGAACTTTCTTTGGATTGATTTGATATGGTATTGGTTTACTGACCACTCCATCAATGGAGGACAAAGACTCAATACATGAGCACGAATCAATCCAACTCTCTAGAACCCTAACCTCCAACTATCAACTCCTAAGCACAAAAAGCAAAACTAGGGTTTACAATGCAATGAAAGGGTTGGGGTGGTGCCCAAAGACACCCCTATTTATAGCGGAGGCTTAGACCTTCTAGAAGAGTAACTCTAATGGGCTCCGTTAAGGCCCAAAACAAACGGGTCATACACGCACGCATTTTAAAGCGCCGTTTTCAATTCTCTTGACCTAATCCACTTCTTGACGCACCGCCTTGCGCCATGGTTGGCATTAGGTCACTAAGGCGATTTGGTAAAATTACCAAAATACCCTTCTCGATCCTTTTGAAGACCGAGTCCCATCTTCGTGAAGCACCTCCCATGCTTCGCCACGTAGGTTGATCCACTCTCTTCATGTCGGCAAGTCTTTCCCATCCGGCCCCACCGAAACCACCATGGCACTTGCACCGACCCCCGTGCCGCTTGATCAAACCCGTCAGACCGAATCGCCTGTTCGGCCACCTTTGTCCCTTATGCAATGCTTGACTCCATTGACCTCACCCAAGATCCCCGATCGTTCGGACCTCACTCTCCAAGCTTAGTCCCGATCATCCTCGCCGATTGATGTCATTGACCTCCAAGCAACCCGCACATCAATAGACAAAGAAATCGAATCCGGAACAAGTTCTTCACAACTTGACCCACGTTAGTCAAACATGCATCATGCAACACATATGCCATGACACCCATGAACTTGACCTAACCCATAACCATTTTACCAAGATGGCCCAACTTGAAAATGCAATCGGTACTACCGCTGTGTTAAGGCGGTACTAAGATTATCAAGATCATGCAGAGTATCAAGACCCATAATCGCGTACCGCATCCTCAAGGAAATCCAAAACTTCCCAAAAACACTTGTTCGGAAAACCATATCGCCACGCGCGGTCGTTCATCACGCGGTACTATCAAGAACTATAGCGCAGATTACCGCTCCTCGAGAAATCCAAAACACAAGTTACACTCGTTTTGGAAAACCATACCGCTTTGCTAGCGGTAATACCAATGGTAGATTACCGTAAACACAAGCCGGTATTATCAAGATCATGGTAGTACCGCGCAGATACACGGCAGTATTACCGATTATCCCGACACTTGTCAAAACAGATTTCAACAAAACCGAAAACGATCGTTTCGACAAACCAAGGAAGCTATTGCCAATTGTACCATCACATTAAGATCATGAGCATATCCCCATGATATCCACAGGGGCACCAACTCGGCTCAACATGCGGGAAGGACTGGGTCAATCGCCGGTACGGCAGTTCACCTTAAGGGTGAACGACGCAGGGTATATTGTGTACCCGGACTAATACCATGGCACCGTATCGCCCATTGGAAATTGTCCAAGAGTGTGTGGTTGCAAGGGAGAATCTGGGATAACATCCGCCGCGGTTCCGGGTTGCACGTCCGTGCTCTCCGGAATGTCCTCTTCGTGCCTCTGTGGACGACGACGGCACCGGCAGTAGGGTCCTCTCGAGACGAGGACGGCATCGGCAGAGGGTCCCTCCGCGTGACGACGACGCAGATCAACGAGGGTCCCTCCGAGACGAGGACAAGATCGCCAGAGAGTCCTGCGCGGAAACCGCTGAACGATCCGCCCCCATCGCCGCTACACCGGGTCGACTCGCTTCGGACGGAAGATGGAGGCGAGGGTACGCGACGATGTTCGTCCGATGCCTCAAGTCGACATCGCTGGTCTTCCATACTCATGTTACTTAACGACCGCTTGACATCATCAACAAGCGTCTTCATGACCGAAAAAAGGCGTTCGACTATGTTGTTCGTACCCCACTCGAGTTCCCGCTGGCCGCGCTCTATAACACTCTCCAAACGGTCCACCTGCATGGTTACCGAACAAACAAAATTTTGTTATTTAACCCTATTTCGGAGGGTGCTTAATCTACTACGTGCTCAACGTACCAAATCGTCATTGCGTGCTGCACGGTGCGGGTCCATCCCCAAGTCCAACCGTACGGCGTGGCTAGGATCTCGCATGTCGGGCCGGGCGCTGTGGCCTCGTCACAGTGTGCCGCCAGACGCATCACCCAAGCACGTGTCGTAAGTCCCTTCATCGTAAGGGTGTGCCTCTGCAAAATAGAATCGGTGGCCGCTTGCCATGCATCTACCCATGGTCTGCTGCGTCTCGAAGCCGCCATCACTCTTATGCCCTTCTTAAATGCACTCAAGGTAGAACAAAATAAATAAATTATGGTACCGACATAACATATGACTAAATGATCTACAATATTATTAAGCAATGCAATGTACTTACAGTGACTACGCCGCAAGCGGGCCGCCCTAGAGCAGGGATCTCCGGTGTACTCGAATCGCCTCATCACCCGCTGTGGGTTGTACGGCTCAACCATGTGAGAGAACACCAGATGAAAAGTTGTCCTCCAAGACGCCGCAGATCCCGGTGGCATAGCAAGCCAGTTGCTTCGGGCGCCGGTCTCCTGACGTGGGCATCCGCCCAAGGAGCCCATATTATGTCGCCCTCGTGTGGTCTCAATTCATTGTGAAACTCGGGGTATATCTGCGCGACTCTCTCCCTAGCCCACCCCAAGACGCCATTAGCCCATCGGGATCCCATGGTCGGGCCTTCCACGGATCCTCTCGCCCGCCTCACCATAGAAATCTTGTGTGTGCGGGTAAGGTGGATCGGGGCAGAAATACGGCCGTCCGACCATAAAGTGCTCCCACGACCACAACAGTAATAGCTGCAGTGGCAACCCGAGAGCATGGGCTCTGTTTCGTCGGCGATTGCGAAGCATCGTGACAAAGTCATGCAGATGTCACAAGACAAGATCTGGTGAACCCCAATCATCATTGCAAGCATATCCTCATCGTCGGCGTCCACGATGGACTCCGCAAGGTGAATATAACTCGGGTACACCATGTCCCCCTGCGTGCTAGGGAACATGAACCACCCAAATATAAACAACAAATATGCAATAAGGTGACATCGAACCACCTCCTCCGTTGCGTCATTTGGGCAATGCATGAATCGTCACAGCCAAGTGTGTGGAATGCCCTTAGACCTCTCGGGGATAGGCTGCCTGAAGCGATGATTGAGACACACCTTCCAGTCCGGCGACCTCGGAGGAACAATCGCGACGGCCTCGCAATCGGAAGGCGGTAATGAAGTTGACGCCTTGCGTTGTCATCACATCTCCCCACCGAAGTGGAACGTGTGGGTTTCTACGCCAACGATCAACCAAGGCGGAAGAAGAGAGGCATCAATTAGGAGGTTCTCGCTTCATATTCAAGATGCGGCGAACGAATCACCCGCATTGACGAAGCCTCAAACATACCGCTCAATCGGTGACAGTCTCTCTCACCCCCGTGTCACCAGAGTTGGTGGCCCATCGCCATCGATCCAAGCGTGACAGCGATGCTTGCCGTCCTAGGCCGCTTCAAGTAGGGGTGGTAGAGTGTGTGCCATTGCTGCAAATAGACAAAAACTAACAGTTAGCGAAATCTAAGTATGTACTTAATGGTAAAAAATACAATAAGGAAAAAATTAAACACGTACTTACTTAAACTAATCGGAACGTGCGATACGCTTATGAGCGATTCGGCCGCGCGCGTTCGTTTATATACGCAGCTCCTGAAGATAACGAAAGACAGCGACGCGATTTAAAAAGACAAAAAACCAAGAAACGCATGCAGCCAAGCATCTTTCGTGGAAAAGGGCATGAAGCGAGAGGAGCGAGGAATCATACATGTGGCGGAGGGCCAAGACTTGCAGCGCCCGGGGCGGGCAGTGCTGCCGCGCCCGATGGCGAAGGCGGTCGCTGCCAGCGCCCGATAGCATGTAGGAGCACTGTCAGCAGAGCCATTTTACAAATTATGGTGAATAAAGGCTATTTTTAAAATTAAAAGTTACTATAGAGTCAAAATAGTAAAAATTTCTGAAACATCCATCTCATAGACCGGCTACCGGATCAAAACCATAGTTTTCCAACAATTATTTCCCATGGTCAAGAACTAAGGCAGTTGTCTACCTCGTGAGCAAGATCGTTATGATCGCGATACGAATACACACAATAAGAGGCAGAACACTGTCATCTCGTACAGATTTGGGCTAAGCTTAGGAGCGCTCTTTCTTCTTTCCTTCTTCTGAAGGACAGCATTTGGTATGCGAGGCATGTACGACTCCATATAAAATGCGGCCATCGCAGGAAAGCATAGCATGACGAGGCATGATAGGGAAGCAGAAGCTGGAGAAGCTCAAAGGAAATCCAGGATTCTGGATAACTCCAGGTGACGGTGACAGTAAGGGTGATAAAAAAAGCATGAACCGGTTCAGTGAACGCATGATCAGATCTGATTGATCTTCGCGTCAGTTCTTTGGGGGATGCCACGTATGGGCTATGGAATCAGGGTAACAGTGACTGAATTTGTTTTCTCTCTGCTCTGCGGGTTGTTGGCGCTTTCACAGTGGCTAGTGCCAAGGTATTTGTAAACTTCCCGAAAATCATCGGCAGAGGTCAAATGTTTTTGATAAATATGCTTATATGGTCCTATTCCTTATGTGACGTGCGCCCTGCCCTTCACATGCATATGCATGGCTGGGGATCATCATCTGGAGCCTGATCAGATCTGATTGATCTTCACGTCAGTTCTTTGGGGCGGGAGGGGGGGGGGGGGGCTATGAATCAGGGTAACAGTGACTGAATTTGTTTTTTTCTCTCTGCTCTGCGGGTTGTTGGCGCTTTCACAGTGGCTAGTGCCAAGGTATTTGTAAGCTTCCCGAAAATAATTGGCGGAGGTCAAAAAGATTTTGATAAATATGGTTATATGGTCCTATTCCTTATGTGACGTGCTTGAAATATATAGAACATATCCAATTTTGCATTGAGAAATGCTCTTGCAATACAAGAGAAGACAGCCGAGGGAGACACGTTGGAGAGAAGGCGTGAGACGTACCGCCTTACGCCTCTATTTCCAGGCTCCAGAGGATCATTGGTATACAGACGCAAGCTTCCCGATTGAATCAAACCCGCCCAAAGAGCTCGCAACTTGGCAACTGGCTAGTGAAATCTACTGCACCTGGGTCTGAGGTGGGCGAGCTACTACTAGTTCATTATTGAGAAAATTTCTCACCTCGTACCACTGAAACTTGTCTTGATCTCTGCGATACCACTAAATTTTTTTTGATCCCCCTACGTACCACTAAGTTTCTTGTTTGATCCTCTCCGTGCCATTTACGTTAGCTGAACATGAGATCGCTGTTAAGTCACAGTGGAAAAGTCCATTTTGCCCTTTGGACTTGGACAAAGGCCACCGATTCCTTATATGCCACTGTATTAGAATGTTTTGGCGCTGGGCTAAAAAATGTTGGCGCCAAATATCCCGCCAAGGCTCACTCTGTGAAGCCCATCTAAGAAATGTATGTCTAATGTTGTATGCTTATCTGCTACGGGATTTATGAATTGCTAGAGATCTTTAACTTTCAACAATTAGACTTATATGAACATTACATAATATGGAGCAAAAACTAAACCGGAGCAATAGCATTGTAGTGCATAATGTAGCAACTATCTTCGCCATATATCCAGAACATTACAGTAGCAAAATATGGCATCATCATAAGTCTAAGTACCATATTTCTAGAACATTACAATACCAAAATGAAACTAAGTTCTCATGCCAGGTTCAATCCACAGGAGGCAAATGAACGCATTTTTATTCGTCGTCTCCGACATTCCAGATCATTACAACACCAAAAAGCAGTAATTCCACATTTCAATTCACAATTCAGTCCAAAAGCTTTTGTTTGCTCCGAGTGCCCATAACTGGGCTGTTAGGTGCAGCAGCTGTTGTCTTGCCCTTGTCAGCCTTTGCCTTGCCCTTGCCCTTCTCATATGCAAGTGGTGGTGTTTATTTTCCAGGTGCCGACAGTGGTATGACCACGGTCAGAGGCTTAGGTTGGTTAGAGCCAGTGATAGACATGGACCTGCAAAAGGAACTGTGAATGCATTGTGGCAGATTAGTATTGCACTAACCACCATTGACACAGGGACATACTTGACTGATCTACCTGAACCAGAGCTATTATGGTTTGCCATTTACTTCCCAGTGGACTGAATGCTTTGGTTGTGTCCGAGTCTAATACCTTATTGAAGCTAAAACAACTGAACCCCACCCTAGTTCTCACGCAATTCCTAGCGAGTCTGATTTTCAACAAATACGTGGATCTGGGTCCATCCTTGGGATGAACACAACAACTCTATCAACGTTACTTTTGTGTCTATGACTACATTGCAACATGTCCTTACAGCGAAGTTCAACAAAAAACAAGAACACGACATAAGGTAAGGGAACATACCCTACTATGAGCCAGGAAGGGACTACTGTGACACTTGAGTCCACTATTTTTTGTTGCACATTAGCTCGCTCCCCTAAGCCACCATTGCGTCCCTAAGGTCTTTAATCCATCAAATCCAGCAGTGCCTTGTCGAGTATCTGCCAAATCCCTACCTTGGAGGACGACTTGGGGGACTTTACACTGGTGAATCGAGAAGGGGAATGAGATTAGGCTCGACCTAGGGTTTTGGGCAATGTGACTCCATCTAGGGTTCGGGGAGGGGATTGGGGAGAATGGAATAGAGAGTGAGGGGACTGCTTGCGTGGGCCCGAACTATTACTTGGGGAAGGCAGGACAATAAGACCATTTCTTGAAAAAAAAACTGAGAGGCCTCGATCCCTTAACGACGAACACTAATGAAGCTGACGGAAATGGCATGGAGTGAATCAAACAAGAAACCGAGTGGCATGCAGTGCATTGAACTTTTTTTTAGTGACATATAGAAGATCGGTACAACTTTTAGTGGCATGTGAGGAAGTGTCTCTTTATTATTACATTGGTCCCCTCAAAATAGCAAAATCGCACCGATGAAGTGACAAGGAAGCCATGAAAACTTGCTAAATCGAGGATGGGTGAGAGAATTCTATAATCGACGCTATCCCCCACTGGGTCCCCGATGAGATCTTTGGGGGATGGGTGCGTCTGCATAGTGTCGTGCATCCTCTCCATGGGGGAAGTAAGATAAATAGCCCGCCATGTGCCCCCACCGCTGCACCCCTAATGTATTCAATCCATCAAATCCAGCGGCGCATTGTCGAGTATCTACCAAATCCCTTCCTTGGAGGGCGACTTGGGGGACATTGAGATGGGGGATCAAGAAGGGGAATGAGATTGGGCTCGGCCTAGGGTTTCAGGCAATGCGGCTCCATTTAAGGTCTGGGGAGGAGACTGGGGGAGAATGGAATGGAGAGTGAGGGGACTGCTTGCGTGGGCATGAACTATTACTTGGGGGAAGATGCTTGCGTGGGCATGAAATTACTTGGGGAAGGCAGGACAATATGACGATTCCTTGAAAAAAACTAGCAGGTCTCGATCCCTTAACAGCGACAAACACTAATGAAGTTGACAGAAATGGCATGGAGGGGATCAAACAAGAAACGGGGGTGGCACATAGTGCATCGAACTTTTTTTAGTGGCATAGAAAATGATTTTTTTGCTAAAATAGCGCCGTTGGCGTGCGCAATAGCAAAACTAGCCCCGCGCGCACATCAAAGGTAAAAATGGCACCTTGTCTATGCCCTAGAGGACCGGATTTGCAAGGATGCAACACATGGCGAGTCCGGCTCCCAGTGGCGCGAAAATGCCTCGTTCGGCCCCCAAGGGCACATAAATACCATGTTCGGCCCCCAGGAACGTGGAAATACTCTTGTCCGGCCCCCAAGGGCACAGAAATACCCTCGTTCGACCCCTAGGGGCGTGGATTCTCTCTCCTCCAGAAAAGTATTACTTGTAGGAATTTATAAATATAGCAAATGAGCTCCAAAAATTATTAAATTGTTTGTTGAGGCTCCTGACACAGTGTAATTACTTGTGTAAATTTTTAGAATTTTATATGTTCTGTATTTTTCTCGAAAATTCCTCTAATGCTATTGATCGTAGGAATTTATAAATATAGTAAATGAGCTCCAAAAATCATGATTTTTTGTGTGAAGTCTACTAACATAGTGTACTTGCTTTTGTAACATTTACAGAATTTTTTATGTTTCATTTTTTTCACTAAAATTTCTTTAAGGATACTGTTTGTATGCAAATGAAATTATCGATTTGCAGAAATTTTCAAAAACATGCTCAAAATACTTTCCACAACATGTCGAATCCCGCCATTGCCATCGTCTCACTCTGTGATGACACTGTCATATCCCTGGGAAGTGATCAGATCAGACAAAACAAAAAATCTTAGATAGTAAAAGTACTAGTACGATTAGTACTACTCAAAGCACGAAGGAAAATAGTATTGGCACCCGAAGTCGACCGGACGTAGAGGAAATCGTACTCCGACCGCAAAGCAACATTTTGATACAGTTTATCTTCTTTATGGAGACTGCGATGAGAATAGGGTAAAGGTGAAGGTAAAAAAGAAGAAGAAGAAAATATTATCACATGTACCAAAAAATTCATTCCACAATTTTTTTTCACTTGGTCGCCCGCCTGGGCCGCCCCTGCGGACCAGATCAAACCTTCGTTGTCGCATACCGGCCAAGATGTTATGAAATCATTCAAACAAATTTTTCGACATGAAATCACACAATTTCATTCCAAAAATGTATTATCACGTACAAAAAAATCCACAAATTTTTGTACATGAAATCACGATGTAGCACAGCTAGGGGAGGGGGGGTATTATCATATGTACCCTGACCAAATAGGACATTCTTTATTAATTTGTCAGTTTGATATGGATGACATTCTTTAATATTGTACTGTACCACGGGCTAGATAAGTTGCAAAGACACCTGATCGAATAGACGTATTTTAATTCACGGCTCATGCCATCCTCTCCTCCTGTGCCCTCTCTTCCTAAGCGTCCAATTCGCGATCTGACAACCTACATACGACACCCTGCAGAGACACAGCATGAGTTTTGGGCTAAAATGTCACTATTCTGAAGTGAAATAGCAAAAATAGTCCCCATGAATGCCAATAGTCCCCGCGAATGAATTGACAAAAATAACACCGGTTCCACGTTAAAAAATCACGGAAGGTAGCAAACATATATATTAGCCATTTAGCCAGCCATTTCTGTATGCATGGATTAGCTAAGCTTGGGCCTAGCTAGCTAGCTCGATCATGTAGGTGTACATGCGTGCAGCTAGCTAACACTAGATAAAAATAGAGTTTGTTTTAGAAGTGCGAGACACAGTGCATGCCTAGCTACTTTGGACTTTGGAGTAGCTCAGGTACGCTTTGGAAATTGGACATCATCAAATGATTAAAGAAAAGAGTAGTCGCATGCATGCAGTATAATAATGGTTGCATTGCATATATATGACTGTGCATGCAGTACAATGATGATTACATTGCATATATATGAAGGTGCATGCATTACAATAACGATTGCATTGCATATATATGACGGTTTTTATCTTCTTTATGGAGGTAAAAAAGAAGTAAATATTATCATATATACCAAAAATTTCATTCCACAAATTGTTTTCACGTGGTTGGCTGCCTGGCCCGCCCTTGTTGATTAGATCAAACTTTCGTTGTCGGGCGAGGGGGTATTATCACATGTGAAAAAAATCATATCAAACAATATTTTTAAAATTTTAACGAGAATCCAGGGACGTCGAAAACAAGATTTTAGTTTTTTCTAAAAAAAAAAAAGAGTGGGGGCTACCGCGCCCCTAGGGGCCTTAAGTGTTAGGACGAGGCAAATTCAGTCTCTAGGGGTTAGAAATTTTCAAAAAATTGTAAACTTGGGATAATTATACTGAGAATAAATATGGAAAGTATTTTGAGCATGTTTTTTAAATTTTTCCGCAAATCGATTATTTCATTTGCATACAAACAGTAGCCTTAAAGGAATTTTAGAGAAACATTCATAAAATAAAAAAAATCTGGAAACATTACACAAGCAAGTAAACTATGTCAGTAGCCTTCAAAAAAAACTTTAATAATTGTTGGAGCTCATTTGCTATATTTAAAAATTCCTACAATCAGTATCCTTAAAGGAATTTTTGAAAAAAGAAATACAAAACATATAAAATTCTGGAACAACTATACAAGCAAGTATCCTGAGTGAGGAGCCTCCACAAAAAAATCATAATTTTTGGAACTTATTTGCTATATTTAGAAATTTCTATAAATAGTACTTTTTAGAGGAGATGGAATCCGCACCCCTAGGGGCCGGACGAGGGTATTTTCGCACCCCTAGGGGCCGGACGAGGGTATTTCCGCGCCCCTGCGGGCTGGATGAGGCATTTTCGCATCCCTGGGAGTTGAATTTGCTATGTATCACGTTCTCGGCAAATTCGGTCATCTGAAGCATGAAAAAGGTGATATTTTTGACTTTAATGCGTGTGTGGGCTAGTTTTGTTACGCCAAACAGTGCGGTTTTAGCCAAAATTTTAGCCAAAAATTCCGTAGAAAAGATTGGTAAAACTTTTAATGACATGTGAGGAAGTTTCTCTTTATTATTACATCGGTCCCCTCGAAATAGCAAAATCGCAGCGATAAGTGACAGGGAAGCCATGAAAACTTGCTAAAAGGAGGGATGGGCGAGAGGACTCTATAATCGATGCTATTCCCCAGTTGGTCCCCGGTGAGATCTTTGGGGGATGGGTGCGTCTGCATAGTGCCGTGCATCTTCTCCAGGGGGAGGTAAGATAAATAGCCCGCCATGATTCCGTGTGGATCGTTGTTGAGCCTTTCCCATCTTCTTGCAGGGCTCTGGCCTGGTCTGAGGCAGCCATCAAGATCCAGCCTTGATTCGGACTGCTGCAGCTTGCGAGCCCGCTTCTCCGGTGGTTTCTTGGGACGTGCGCGGGTCGTGTTCGAGGGAATGCCCGCGAGAGGCTCCTGCGCGCAGTGAGTTCTTGGTGGCTTTTCTTGGGCTTGTCATGGTGGATTGAGGGGGCTGGAGTTGGTTAGTCCCTGAGCATGGGCAGTTTGGAGAGGACCATTGTTTGGTTCAGAAGGGACCTCAGGATCGTCGACAACCCGGCCTTGGCGGCCGCGGCGAGGGACGGCTCTGTCCTCCCTGTCTTCATATGGTGCCCGGCTGACGAAGGGCGGTTCTATCCCGGCCGTTGCTCCCGGTGGTGGCTGAAGGAGTCGCTTGCTCACCTTGGGAAGTCGCTGGAGTCGCTCGGGTGCCCGCTCGTGCTGATCCGAGCTGAGGAGAGTACTCTTGCGGCGCTTCAGCAATGCATTGATTCAGTCAGCGCGACCAGAGTGGTTTATAACCGTCTATATGGTATAGTTACTTGCCCATGTTGTATCATATGCCAGTAGAGATTCTTCTTTTATTGCGGCTTCTTTTTGAAAAGATCTCTCTCTCTCTCTCTCTCTCGACTTTTTTTTTGGTTGAAAGGGGTAAATAACAAGTCTAGCCATCCAAGAAAGTGATAAGAAAAAGAAAAATTGCTGGGGAGATCAGCTTATACAATCCAAGCAAACAAAGCTAAGATCCAAAACACTCGGCTTCCAGACAGCCGACAGCTATTACAGAATCAGCACTTTCCAAAACGCACAAAGTCTTTAGCTCAATCTTCAAAGATCTTAATGAAACAAACCATCTTCTTATTGGCATCTTTCTTGATGAGAATCCTCTACTGCTGCAAACAAGATAAAAAACTGAAAATCACATCCAAAGGTTGCTTGGAAAAATTCTTGTCAAACACCATTTTGTACCTAATTTTCCAAACGTTCTAGCTGCAAAACTAAAAAGAGCAAAATTATATTAATTACCTCCCCTCTTCTCCAACCAGTTCAACTCGAAGTCATCTAAAGAGTTAGGAATGTAATTCCAGCTTAACACTTCTTTGACATAATAACAGAAGAATTTTGCTAAAATGCAGGAAAAGAGCACATGATCAAGGTTTTCTTCAATATCACACAAAACACAATTATTCTCTCCTTTCTACCCCTTAAGTTGGTCTAAAGTCTGGATGCTGCCATGATAACAAAGCCACATAAAAACTTTAACTTTCAAAGGAAGTTTGCTCTTTCAGAGTTTTTGCTTTTTACTATAGATAACACTCCCAAACACAATATGTCTATAAAGAGACCTGACAGAAAAAACCCCAGACTTCTCCAAACACCACATAACTTTGTCCTTTTCAGCGTTGAGGTCAATCTCCATGATGAGCTGTTTCAAATTCTCCCACTGGGAAGTCTCTTCCTCCCCAAAATTTCGAGTAAACTTGATATTCCAAACACCCCCCACCATACTCTTGGCCACATAAAGATTAGGATCCTGACAAATGGAAAACAAATTGTTAAACTAAATCTTCAAAGGACACACTCCCAACCAAACATCCTCCCAAAAGGAAGTGCTACAACCATTACCAATATCATGCCTTGCTCCCTACCTTTCAGCACATCTTTCCAAAACTGAGAGCAATTTAAAGTTCTAGCTTCCCTAAAATCACCCATAGGAAAATATTTGGCTTTAAGAGTTTTAAACCAAAGTCCATTTTTAGCTGAGCAGATTTTCCAAATCCACTTAACCAAAAGACAATAATTTAAAACCCTAGTATTAATAATCCCTAAGCCCCCAAAATTTTTGGATCGACAAACCGCATTCCATTTAACTATATGGTATTTGAAATTACCACTAGCATCCCTCTAAATTTTTTTTGATCTAATAGTATCCATTTTACTATGAACTTCCTCACTAAATCTATAAAGACCCATAGTGTAAATGGGGAGGCTGCTCAAACTACTGTTGATCAAAATCAATCTACTTCTAGAAGAAAGCAATTTATTCCTCCAATTTTTCAACCTCTTATTCAATTTGTCAATTACTTTATCAAAAGCTTTCATGCCAACACATCTAACCTCAACTAAAATGCCCAAGTAAGTCATTGGAACCTGCGCTAATTTACAATAAAAAATGTTGGCAACATTAGAAACTTCTCCACCTTCCACCCCCAAGACAAAAACTTCACTCTTGTGATAGTTAATCTTTAAACCAAACATCAACTCAAAACAATAGAGTAAAAATTTAAGATGCAGTAAGTAATTATCCTCTAACTCCACCATGATCACAGTATCATCAATGTATTGAAGGATAGGCACCCCACCTGGAACCAAATTGGATATCAAACCTTTCAACAACCCCTTATCTTGGGCAATATTAATAATTTCTGTTAACGCATCAGCAGTAAGATTAAAAAGAAGAGATAGGGGATCTCCTTGTCTTAAACCCCTAAAGGTTTTGAAGTAAGGTCTAACTTCACCATTGATATTAATACTAACTTTTCCCCCCTTAACTGAACTCATGACCAGGTTAATCCACTTATCAGAGAAACCCTTTCTCATCATCACTTCCTTTAAAAAATCCTAACGAATCTTATCATAAGCTTTTTCAAAATCCAATTTCAAAATCACCCCTCTTCTTTTTGACACTCTGATCTCATGAACAATCTCATATAGGGCCACTACCCTATTAAGAATATTTCTCTCTTTGATAAAAGTTGATTAACTATCATTAATGATCTTATCAGCAATCACCCCTAGCCTATTAGCTAACAACTTAGTCAGTATCTTAAAACTGACATTAAGAAGGCAAATAGGTCTGTATTGTCTAATATTGTTGGCCTCTTTGATTTTAGGAATTAAAGTGATGACCCTAAAATTTAGTCTCTTTATATCCAAATCCCCTTGGCAAAGTCTTTAACTAGAGCAAAAAAATTATTCTTGATCTCCCCCAACATTCTTTATAAAAAATATTAGGGAAACCATCAGTACCAGGAGCTGAGTTCACTTTCAAATCTTTAATAATCTTCCAAACTTCCATCTCAGTGAAATCTTGAATCAAAAACAAATTATCATCTTCTGACACTCTCAACTTATTACTCCAGATTTCAGAAGTCAAACTCACATCCTGACCTTTTTCAGAACCAAACAAACTCTTGTAAAACCTATAAATGTAATCTCTCAACTCAGAGTTACTTCTCAAAGTAACCCTTTCATGTTCCAAACTAAAAATATTTTTTCCTTTTTCTTCCATTAGCACAAGTATGAAAATAACTAGTGTTCACATCCCCCTTAGTTTGTTATGAATATTGTGTGTATATTCAAGAGGGCCCAATAGGCAATATATATAGGGAGTACAAAGGGGTTGCTATATACAGATAAGGAAATACAAATAGAGTCCTATTCTAACACCCCCCTCAAACTTTTGGTGGATCACACACACGAGTTTGGAGAGAAAATACAAATGTTGTGCGCTAGTCGTGGCCGTGAAGAAGTCAAGAACTCTGTAACTCGCACAAATCAGTAAAGCAAGTACTCCTCCTACACATGCGAAGCGAGTGTATGAAGCATCAACACCAATGTGCTTGGTGAGCTCATGCTTCACTGGGTCCCGAGCAATACCGATAGCACTGATCGCCGATAAAAGAGTCGAGGTCCCATCACAGCACTCCAAAATGCAAGTAGCCACCTCAACCAAGTAACCTTTGTTTTCATCGCCGCCATAGCTCTCAACTCACCTCTGCGTTCAACGGAAGCTCGCATCGCTTTTAGTCTTCCAGCAATCAGTGAGGAGCCAAGAAAACACAAGAAGCGTAAAGAGAATGACGATCGAAGGATCACTAGCCCAGTCGACGGAGTACGCTCAAGTCAGAGCGAGGTAGAGCTAGGAAAAACAAACGACGAGAGATAGTCCCATGCAAGTAGCGAAGAATACGAAGAAGGTGATCAGAGCGAAGATGGGTAGGACGAGCTATGAACCGACTCAAGATATGAACAAAGATAAACAATATCGTGACGAGTGCTCACAAAGTACACCAAACTCCCAACAAGATGGTGATATCGAGTAGGATCCTCAAGAAGATCACCATCGATGGCAAGAAGTCGTAGGATAGCTCCATGGGAGTTTCAGCAATGAAAGTGTCGATTAGACCGCATCGATCAAGAAGATCCCGAACATACTTTTGCCGGAGAGGTAGTAGCCCTCGGGCATAAGAGACCTTAATCCTAAGGAAGTACGTAAGAGAACCAAGATCACCATCAAAATCGCCATCGAGATGCTTCTTCACATACGTGATGAATGAGGAATCATCACCGATGATGAGCATATCATCAACATCTGAAGAAACAAAGGTCCTACCCCGAGATGAGATATGGACAAAAAGAGCGGGATCATGAGAACCGACAAGAAACCGACAACAATAATCATCGAGGTAAACGCTAAACCGCAGCACGAGGAGCTGTTTGAGGCCATAAAGAGCACGACGAAGACGACATACGTGCTCATCAGAATGTATACCCAGCGGTGGTCGATTTAGACTTCCTCATGCAAAACACCATTAAGAAAGGCATTCTTAACATCCAACCGAGAGATAGACCATCGGCGTATCGTATAAACCGCAACAAGAGCGCGAATAAAGGGTCATATGAGCAACGGGGCAAAAGTCTCATCAGTAGTCACGACTGCATTCCTATCGAAAGCCACGAGCCACAAGACGAGCCTTGTAGTGCTCGATAGTACCATCGCATCGAAGTCTTAATCTTGTACACCCACTTGCACGTGATCGGACGAGCATGCATAGGTGTCGGTACAATATCCCAAGTCTCCGTGACGTCAAGAGCATCAAGCTCCTCCGCCAGAAGGGCACTACAAGCAAAAGCCTAGCGGCAGCCAGACGAAAAAACAAACCCTAGGTTTGCTCTGATACCATGTTATGAATATCGCTTGTATTCAATATGAGGCCAATGGACCAATATATATATACAAAGTACATGAGGTGAATATGCAAATAACTCCTCATAACAATGGGGAATAACACACTATACATATATCTCTAACAAGGAGCAGCCTCACGATAAGAACTAGGCTCAGTGATAGAGAGAGCATGAGCTATCGGAGCAAATCCAAGACTATCAGGAGGTCGAAGGGATGTCCGGTCATGAAGGACGTAACGAGGAGCATCATTAGAAGGATCAGATGTGGGTGTCGACAATACACCGTGAGAGGAGATCGTGAATGGCAAGGACGCCCGAGAAGTAATACCGAGAAACGAGACGTGGGTGCCGCAGAAGAAGAAGGGCCGCAGAGGCAAAGACCGGTTGGAGGTATAGAAGGAACCATCGGAGATGCATCAGAGAAGACGTGATAGCGAGAGATTGGCGAAGAGTCGAAGAGAGCACGACGTTAGATCGACGATCTTGTTTTTTTTTTTCCGGCCGCCTAAAAGGTCAAGTACGCGTCGCAAGAAAACGCTAAAGAACTATAGAGAGCACGACGGGGAACCGAACTAGGGTACCCTTTGTTGTGGCGATGGCGGCGCTAACGAAGCGACGGCTGTCGCCTTGTGGCGGGCGGCGGCTTTGCGGCGGCAGAGTTTACAAGCCGCGGACTCTCGGTCGGAATATGACGAGCGGCAATTGCGACATCAGAATGCGGCGGCAACAAACTAGTTAAGGCACAGGTTGTGGCCTTCGGCGGTAATTACCTAAGCAAGCGGACTCGGTCACGGTAAGCGTCGGTTTCGGTCGACGCGGACGCGGCGGCGGTGGCGGTGTCCTTGTGGTCATGGAGACCAACGGTGATTTGTGACTCGATGGCCTCAACCTGTAATGGCGGCGCAAGGCCGAGTCAAGCAGTGACGGCGGGATGGATGGCAATGGAAGGAGAGCTAGGTTAGAGCTCTGATACCATGTTATGAATATTGTGTGTACATTCAAGAGGGCCTAAGGGGCAATATATATAGGGAGTATAAAGGGGGTTGCCATATACAGATAATGAAATACAAATAGAGTCCTATTCTAACAGCAACCAATCTATCTTACCCTTTGTCGCCAATGTCTCTCTTCTAAATCATACACTTTCTAGCTCACTTCCGGGGCATACCTCTTAATCCACAAATCGTTGTTATCGCTTCTTCTCTCTTCCAAAGAGTCCAAACCCTTAAGTTGATCCAAAATTCTTTTCATATCCTTCCTATAAACACCATTCATATTTGCTCCTCAAACCTCTCAAAAACATCTTAAGGTCGCTATAGAGCCATTCCATCTATCAAGAGAATAAAAGTCCCCGTAAGTTCTTCTCTCAACTGCTGGACCTAAAAGGCGATCAGAGAGTGTGAATAGAGTACGCCACTTTTTCACTTCGATCGGATTTAACATCAATTTCACTCCAATAGCTATCGAAAGCTATGAAGATCAATATACCAGTACAGCAGAAGACTAGTATTGAATCCAATCCAAAATCCCCAAAGCAAAAGACCAAAGGAGCTCAAACCCTAACGGGCGGTCGATCAAGCGTGTATTATGCGGTCGATCAGAGCGGTCTAACCGGCAAGAAAATCATGGATCGCCGGAGGCGATCGACCGGTGGCAAAAAGCCTGACCGACCAACTCGATGATGAACAGAAGAAAAAAATTTCGTGTTCAAAACACAAATCGATCTAACTTTTGATTCACACGACCAAAGTCCACGAAACTTGAACCACACCTTCTCAAAGATATTAGGAACCTATTCCAATCAAGGATCGCAGAGATCGATGCCAAAGTTCCTATCTTTTTCAGTTTAAACGAAGTGTGCTCCAAAACCGAGTCAAAATCGACATATGATCTAAAGACTTGCTCGTGGGTGAATGATGATCAAGATGATCCTAGATGGGTTCCCACATGTCACAGCAAGTTAGCTCAAGGCAAGAAACCAAGCAAAAGCTTGCGGATCAAAGAAAGACTCCAAATAACCAAATAGATAGAGAAAGCAAATAGACTCATCTTTGAGAGAACTTTGTTTGGATTGATTTGATATGGTATTGGTTTACAGCCACTCCATCAATAGAGGACAAAAACTCAATACATGAGCACGAAATCAAATCCAACTCTCTAGAACCTTAACCTCCAACTATCTTCTCCCTAAGCACAAAAGCAAAACTAGGATTTTCAATAATGAAAGGGTTGAAGGGGGTGCAGCCATCTCCCTCCTCTATTTATAGTGGAGGCTTAGACCTTCTAGAAGCATTAACCCTAATGGGCTCCCGTTAAGGCCCACACACAAACGGGTCAAATACGCACGCATTTTAAAGCGCCATCTTCATCTCCTTTTGACTTAATCCGCTTCATCATGCGCCGTCTTGCACCGTGGGTTGGCAAAAGGTCACCAAGGCAATATTTGGTAAAATTACCAAAATACCCCTTCTCGATCTTTTTGCAAAGACCAAGTCCCATCTTTGTGAAGCATTTCTATGCTTCGCCACGTGTAGGCTGATCCAACAGCTCTCATCATGCTCAAGAAGTTCTCCCATCCGCCATGACCAAACCACCATAGTATTTGCACCGACACCCGCCGCTTGATCCAACCCGTCAGACCGAATCGCCTGCTCGGTCACCTTTTGTCCTTTTGCGCCATGCTTGACTCCATTGACCTCACCCAAAGATCCCCGATCGTTTCAGACCTACTCTCCAAGCTTAGTCCCGATCATCCTCGTCGTTGACCGTCATTGACTTCAAAGCAACCTGCACAACAATAGACAAAGAAATCAATTCCGGGAATAAGTTCTTCACAACTTGACCCACGTTAGTCAAAACATGCATCATGCAACACATATGCACTGAAACCCATGAACTTGACCTAACCCAACACTCATCGCCACCAATTGGCCAATGATTAGCAAGAACCCGGTCAGACTGCCATTGAAAGGCCGGTTTGATCGCGTGTCCAACGCCGGTCTGACCACACATGTACTGACAGCACATTAAACTTTGACGAAAACTCGTGTTTCGACAAACCGTTAACAACGTTGCCAATTGTAACATCATCCTAAGATCGTGCACATATCCCCATGATATCCACACAATCTCTATCCATTTATGCTGAAGCAAACTCCTAAAGTTTTCTTGGCACAACCATTTAGACTAAAAAAAGAACCCCTCCTTTCTTAACCATCTCTCCTTCCCCAGAATTAAGAAGAATCAAACTATGATCAGAACCCACTCTCAAAAGGCTAAATAAAATAGGCTGTGTGCATCCTGGATGCAGAGGCCGGGAGAGCTTTTTTTGCTCTTCTATTATCTATCTAAAAAAAGGCACTGTACATGACACAGAGGAAAATTTGCTTCCCACTCAGGAGACACCAAAACCCTGTCCAAATTCACCAAAATAGGACACTTCTGTTTATTGGTCCAAGTGTATTTAACACCCCCTTTTTTAATCTCCATCAGATTATTATCAGAGGTGGAACTCATTAAACAAATTCATAAGATTCCAATTGAAGTTAGTAGAATTTTTATCCCCCATCTCTCTGATCAGATTAAAATCACCCCCAAGACCACAGACAACACTGTCCTCTTGCACTTTCTGTCCAGCTCTTCTAGAAAAATTGAAGAATAATCATGATTAGCAGGACCATAGACTACCACCAACTCCCAGCGAAAGTTGGTCAACCTGTTTCTGATCCCCATGCTAACAAAATAACTTCCGAAGTTACAAACTTCCATCTCTAACATATCTTCTTTAACCCCCAGCAGAAGACCACCTGAATGCCCCACAACAGGTATCCAGTGCCAATTAAAAGGCAAATCCCCAACCAAATTCTTGAAATCTCTGTCAGAATTTTTTTAAAAAGTTTCTTGAATCCCTATTGCATCCACTCCTTCAGAGTAAATAATCTCCTAAGCTGCCTTCTTCTAGCAGCCTTCCCAAGACCTCTAATATTCCAAAACAAAACCTTCATGAATTAGAAGACATATGAGTATCAACCCCTGTTTTTGGCTTAATGTTTTTATTCCTGCTCCTTTTGACACCTTCCTCACCCCTTTTCTCAGGAATAACAGAATTCAAAATATCACCCCTTTCAATATTGCCTTCTCTTACAACCTGAGTCTCATGGTTCAAGTTTTCTGCTTTTCTCTTTCAACTTTAGCCAAGGCAACTCTTACAAGCTCTTGTGCCTGCATGGCTGAAATAATCTCCTTTGCATTTTGGGAGATTCCCCCTAGGTTAATGCCACATGAAATAGCTACATGTTCTAAATAATCAGAAGACTCATTATTAAGAACATTAAAAGAATTAGCAGTATTACCTGAAGCTTCCAGATTCTGAATAGACTTCAGCTTGGATGCCTTCATCTCCATGGTTATTCCTTGATCCTGGATCCTAGAACTTTTTCTTGTGGCTGGTTGAGGCTCCATGATTATGTTTTTCCTTCCTTTTTTCTTGGTAGATAACCACCCAAAGATTCACCCTATCGATCAATCACCCTTGATCCTGATTGCCCCCTTTAGTCATTTTGGGAGCAATATCAACCCCCTCACCAACCTCCAAATCTTTCCCTGTATCTACGAAATCATCTGAAGATATACTTCCCTCCCCAGTGCTCATAGGATAATGAGGTTTAAGCTTATCTGAATGAAAAGGTTCCAAATCCTCGGAAATCTCATGACAGTCTACAATAGTCTTGTCTTTTTAGGGGTATTTAAACAAGGCCAAAGAGATGCAGCTAAAAGAGCAGGACCTCACTCTGTGCGAACTACTATGTCCCCCTCTGTATGAGATCCTCCTTGGGATCTAATTTTCTGAAAACATAAAGACTCACTTTCCTTCAAAGGAACTTTGTCATTACTAGTTTCCTCCAGGTTCTCCTTTCCACCAAAATGATCAGGATAGCTGAAATTAAGAGGAATAATTTGTAAAGCCTCTTCAAAAGATCCCATATTAACATCCTGCTCACTTTTATCTGAAAAGTCATCCCCAACAGGCTTATCTGAGTGGTAAGAAGATAAGTTCTGAAGCCCATCCCCCAAAAATTCATTGGAAGGGTTTTTTGGGGAGAGCTTCCTCCTGTCTGGTCAGCTTTAATTCTATTTTCAGGTATAATCTCATCTAAGTGAGTTATTGACATATCATGATAATCAGAAGTATAGATCATCAAATCAGTGCATTTCACCCCATCTTCACAAACAAATCCTTGCGGTTGTTTATGACTACCTTTGTTAGAATCCCCAACCTTCTTTTGTTCAGAGGATTGATTATTTTCCCCTTCATACTTTTCTGCCATTTTTTTTCTCATTCAGTTATGTGGTTACTCCCATTAGATTCCTCTTCCTCATCCTCATCCTCATCCTCTTCATCTCTTTTATGAGCATGTATCTTATGAAAATGATCATAAACAGGACCTTTCTTCTTACCTTTTCCACCCCCTTCAGCTTCAAATTTCATCTCATATCCCATAGCATTAATAAAAATCTCCACAAAGCGGTTGATGTTAGAAGGATCTCTACTAAGCACTTTAATCCTGACAGGCTCTACCCTCATCAGACTGATCTCATCCACCTCTATAGGATCTCCTACTGTACTAGCTATCTCTTTCACCACTTCTACTATCCTTGCTTGAATAGGAATACCAGAAATTTTGACCCAAGCAGCAGTAAGGACTGAAGAAGCTTCAGGGTCAAGAGTAGATTTCTCAATCTTAGCCTTAATTGAGTGGAGGGCCAGTTCAACACTTCCAAAGTCTCTAGCATTTCTTTTGAAGGAAAGACCACAACAAAATCAGATTTTGAATTTTTTCTCACTTTCCAATCCCATTTTGCTTGGATTAAATGCTTCAACTCCTCCTCAATCTTCTTAACAGACACAAATCCTTCCTTAATACTTAAAACCCCCGAGGCAGCTTATTGGTCTGAAGGCAACAAACCTGCCACCTGCAAACTATAGAACCCTTGACCAGGGATCCCAAAACCACAAAGTTTCAAACCTTGCATTTTTTTTGTCATCCGGACATCCTGATGTCATATGGCCAACCTTTTTGCATTTGTAGCACACAGGAGGATTAGTGCACCTTGCTTGGTGATGTTCAGATTGTAAACATCTAAAGCAAGTGCCTCGATCTTCAGATTGTAGAACCCCTGTATTTTGCCCAATATCACCCCAAATTTTAGTCTACTCCTCCCCTTTACCAGCAGCCCCCAACTGATCCCAAGTAGCAGCCGATCTAGATTTGTCAAATCTAGAAGTTCCCCCTCTCCTTCCATAACCACCCCTAAAATCTCCTCTCATGGAGTCATCACGATGCATAACCCCCACACGACCTTGAGCTTCATTTCGAAAATCAGTCTGCCACCCCTTAGCTCGATTAAAATCGTCTTTACCATCTCCCCCCCAAAAACCCTAGAATCAAATCGAGAACAATCTGAAATCTGAGAAACAAATTGAGTACCTGATTTCTGAGGAGCCCCTTGCGATTTTTCTTGGAACCGCCTCTTCTGCTCTTGATCCCGGTGCAATTTCTCTCTCAAATCACCTTCCATCAGCAGATCGTCCTCATCCATCTACTCGTCAGGCGGATCGCTTGCCTCCCACCCGTGGTTTACCACCCTCCCATACGCCGAGGAAACCTTCCTCTTCCACGATTCATCCCCTCCCCTCTTACCACCTCCGCAAAGGAAAGGCTAAGAGGAGGACGATCTCGAATCCGCCGAGCTACTCGAGCCTGAGACCCTAGACGGTGCACTTTGCTACTCCGAGCAGAAAAACCTAACTCGCCAACACACGCACGCCTGGGAATCCATCGCCAAGACGAGTTAGGTATACTTCGCCAGGAATGAGCGAAAATATCTCATGGCGAAGTGTCGCAGCCGACGGGCCGCCCATCATCGCTTCCTTCCAAGCCGTAGTAGTAGGCGGTAAATGATTTAAACCTCGCAGCGCAGCCCACACCGATCCTCAATGACACGCCACCATGAGGCGATTTAACGGAGGATGCCCTCTCCAGCGAGGCTTCTTTGAGGAGACTCCATCAGGATTTGGAAATTTTTCTTTACCTGAAAGCCTCCTCTCTCGACTTTGCATGTCAAGAATTTGGTGATCGCACCTTCAAAAGTTTAGCCAGTCACGTCATGTAGTTTCATGTCTTCAAAAGTTTCAACCAATTACATTATGTAACTTTTGGTTAGAAGATGATCCGAGTGAATTAGTCTTATGGAGTTCTGCCTCCAAAGATGATTTTTTTTTAAAAAGATATTTACAAAAATAAATAGCCGCCTCAAAAAATTACAAAAATGAAATTGGCGACAGGTAGCTATCGCCAGTTGAACTGGCGACAGGACCTGCCGTCCTCAGATTCGGCTCACACTGTCGCCAGTTGACGCCAGTTGAACTGGCGACAGGGATCTTGTCGTCAGAAGTTTAAGCCTACTACTGTCGCCGGCTCAATGGCGATGTAGTCATTGCTATTTGAATGAGCGTATGTATCTGAAACCCTAAATTGATTGGCCTATTTTTGATTTTTATAGATTTTGAACGGTACAAAATCTATTAGACTCGCGATAACATTTTATGATCGTCATATGTTGTTCTAGTGCGGTGAATTTTTGCAGAATTTTACGAGAACGATTGAGATATCAATGATTCGTAAGTAGGAAGGTAAGTGATATTACGATACGCCTGGGAATTCATACACACGCACTACATATTATGCAAAGAAACAAATGTGAATTTGCCATTACTATCAAAACTACGATAAATCACACTGATATTACAAAACATTTAGCAAAATGTCATAACACTTAATCAAAATGATAATTCAGAACATTGGCAATAACATATTACTACTATCTGTGCTTTCTCGTGGTCGCGACCTCAATGTCCCCCATGTGGACTGCCTCGAGTCGGGCGACCGGATGAGGTCCCCGCGGCGACATCCGGAGTGCCGATGTCTCCTACGTCCTAAGGATTTCTCGTGGGGCATTTCTTGAAGGTGTGCCCAGACTCCCTGCAAATGGAGCACTTCTTCGTACGACGTCCGATTTCTGCTTCGTCCATGTCGTTCCTGATGCGCCGTACTTGTCTCCAGCCAACCTTTCCCTTGAGCCTATCAATGTCTGCAGCCCAGATTAGTTGTTCCTAGGTCGGATGGCCAGTGAAATAGTCAACCACAGCGTAACCAAACATCTCCGCAGTCCAGGTTTGCATCACCGCTTCCTTGGTGAAATACTTAGAGAGGCACTGACCGGGATGCTCCGCCACCGTCGAACGTGCGGCTATGACATGGGAGCAGGGCCTATGCAGAAGAAGGGGCTTGTTGCAAGTGCATATGCAACTACCGCGGCGTAGCGTGCACTCGTGGGTGACCCTCTCGCAATTCGTCTCGCGGCGTCCTTTATCCCTACATATTATCTCGAAGCGAAGCTCCCTTGTGCCCATCTTGAATGCTCGGTGCATTTCACCCTTCTTGCTCTTCTCCTCCATGTACTTGGTGACCATGGCGGAGTAGAGTATTTTGTCATTTTCCATGGCGAGCGATGCGTTGTTGCTTCTGTCAACAAAGTAGTTCGTTGTACCGTGGAGAATTGCCTCCACAATACCAACCAAAGGGAGGCACTTTGCGCCACGCATGACCCAGTTGTACACCTCAGCTAGATTAGTTGCCATGACACCATATCGAGTACCACTCCTATCATGTAGCAGCGACCACTTCTCCTTAGACTCGTGCTCAATCCAGTCTGAGAAGTATTTCACCTGCGCCCCGTCCTACTCGTCAATCTGGGAGCATCTGTGGGTAGCTGTGGCAATGCTTGGGGTGACCCTTCTCATTGCCTCCCTTCTGTGCGTCTTGGTCCGCTCATCCAGAATCTTCCAGAGTGCTTCGAACTTCCGCCATCGGGTTTTGGTTGCATGTACCGCTTGAACAGTTCATCAAGTCCTTGTCATGAATCGCTTTAGAAGTTTGCACCCAAGTGCCTCATGCACCACCTGCTCTGCAGATCCGGCCATGGAAGTGGTATGTTCTCTCCTTGTTGCAGCTGTGGTAAGATCGAGAAAGTCGACTAGAGGGGGGTGAATAGGCGGTTTTTAAAATCTTTTGGCTAAAACCGAGTTTTAAGCGGAATTATAAATCAATTCGATTTTGCTCAATTAAAACCTAAATCAACTAGTCTTGACTAAGTGCACCAACAATATTAGACTATTGATAATGATAGGAAACATACAAAGACATCTAAGCAATTTAATTTTAGGAATGTAAATTACACAAAGTAAAACACGAGAAAAACCACAATGACACAAGGATGTTTTACCGTGGTGTTCGGAGACTTGTCAGTCTCCGCTAATCCACGTTGAGGTAAGCCCAAACTAATTGGACCGGCTCCACGAATTAAGCCAAACACCTCAATTCCACTAGTGGTAGATCTTTCCCGCTCCTGGTAGGTGAGTTCCAACCTTCACAACACGCCATGCCTTCTCACAAGCTTCTTGAGAAGATCACCGGTCCACGACGCCTCCACGCCGTCTAGGTGTCGGCAAAAACCAAGAGTAATAAGCCAAGTCCCTTGCTTGACTCCCCACGTGCAACGAATGTACAAGCTCAAGTGGATACGAAATCTACCTCTAAATGCAACACATGCAACTAGAGACCTCTCTTCTTGCTCACAAGGTGCAACACATGCACAATTGAGAGGAGAAGCTCACACTAGCTCAAGTGAGTGAAATGAGATGCCAAGTGTTGTCTCTCAACCGGCCAAGGTGGGTATTTATAGCCCACACACAAAAACTAGCCGTTGGGAGCAGAAATCCCAAAAAATCAGGATTTGCGGTAGTACCACCGTACAAACTCCGCAGACTACCGCTTTTCATTGCTCATCGGTCGACGGTGCATTAACGGTTCAAAAATTAGCCGTTAAAGACTTTAGTGTGGTAGTACCGCAGTACAACGGCCAGAACTACCGTTCTGCGGTAGTATCTCTCTTCTCGGGCGGTAGTACCGCAGTCCAATTTCAGCACAGACAACACTTGGTAAAAAGGCAATAACTTTTGACTCCGATGTCAGAATTGAGTGATCTTGGACTCTATGGAAAGCTTATTCAGAGGGATACACAACCCACTTATTTGATTAATCTCAAATACATTTGATCAAATCAAAAAGCATAACTCCAAAGAGCCACTACCATGGTCTAAGTCCAAAGAAATAACAACAAGCAATCTTAGACCATGCCAAGGGAAAATGCATGAATCCCAACAATTTACAAAACACATTTGCAAACTTAGATCATGCCACAAGGAGTAGATACATGGACTTAAACCATTTGCAAAACACATTTGCAAAGTATAGTCACATGCTACAAGGATTAAATGCACGAGCCACGACTATTTGCAAAACACATTTGCAAATAATAGCATCATGCCATGGTGAGCTAGAGCAAGCGAGATTGAGTTATCAACACATGATGAGACTCAAGCTACTAGACAAGACCCCTCTTAAAAGTACGGCAAACCTATACCAGCAATCTGGTCTTTCATCCAAACACCAAGACCGGTAACAGACTAGTAACACATCCTTAGCCCTAGCTAGTCATACCTTTGTCTTGAACATCTTCTTGAAGCTTGATGCCGCACATCTTCACTTCAAGTTCGGGTCATTGTCTTGACATGCATCAACCCATGATGCATCCTTTACTTGACCTCCATCAACACATGATAGGTCTTCTCTTGACTTGATGCTCAACTCACAATCATCTCTTTTCAAGATCTTGATATGCATCAACACATGATGCATCCTCTTCTTGAACCTTCACTTGATGACGATCAACTCATGATGTCATCCGAAGTCTTCATCACCCTGGAACATAACCTATTTATCCAACTCATGGAAAATGCTAGTCCCACAATGATTAACATTAATTACCAAGATAGACCTGCAATAATGCTTCTAAACAAGCTATTATCGCCAAAGCGCAGATCGCCGCTGATCATGCGGTAGTTCCGCCTCCCAGAGTTCTGTTTCACATAGGCGGTATATCGCTTCCTCAGAGGTCCTAAATCGCCCTCTTCGAGATAACGTACCGCCAACTAAAATTCGGAACTTCCAGTGTGCGGTAGTTCCGCTTAGAATATATTTGGCCAGAGCACACATGCAGTAGTTTCACCAATGTAACTCCATTACCGCGACATCGATAGTATCGCCTTCTAATGTGGTCATACCGATTTTCACTAGACTTTTTTAGAAGTAAAACAAATGCAATGCACGACTCCTTTGTTTTGAGCCATGCCGATGTTTTATCATCTTTGCATTTCCTTTTCATGTCTTCAATCAAATTCCGGGACTTGAAAACATCTTAGCACACACATTAGTCCCACAACACAATTGCAAATAATTGAATATAAAGCAATATGAGTATATATGTACTACACAAGTTTTATATACTCAAAGGATATGTTTCAAAGTAGAGATCCCCAATATATGTGGTTAAAGAAATATGAATCAATACTAATGAAACCACAAAACATAGAGTGAACTCCCCCTAAATGTGTGCATACACGAATGTGCAATAAAAACATATGCACATATTCAAGTTAAACTTTTGGTGGAGTTCAACCTATATTTTGGATCCGAGGAATGAAACAATATATAAGAATATGATGTCGAATGCATACCTCCATGATTTTCACATTTTCATCCAAACAAGACTAAACAATATCATAGTCAATAAACATATTAGTTTCACATTTAGATTTGTCATTAATCACCAAAATACTCCATTAAATCATAATGGCGGGTCTAGATTCTTCAATCTCCCCCTTTTTGGTGATTGATGACAAATCCTTTATCAATAACAACATTTGGATATAAAATATTATAAGATAAGAATTTAAGCTATTGAACTATATCCATGCATATTACTAAGAAATTTAAAGCTTCAAGCATTATGCATATGAGAATGGTAAGCTTATGCACATGATGCATATAAGAGGCTATGTGTATGACTGAGATGCTCCTCCTGAAGACATGCATGAAATAAGGTGAAATCGCAGGAGGGAATCCAAATGGAAATATATTGATCGTATAAACATTCTCCCCCTTTTGATATTAAGCACCAAAAACCAACCAAAAACTAAGCCAAAAGGAGTTTTTGTAAAACAATGAGCTTGGCAATTGAATTCATTTTATTTTGATTATTGAAGTATTCTTTTTCTTTTGAAGTAAGGTTGTGTTTTCAAGATATTTGAGGAAAACTAAAATAGGTCATAAATCTATTGATTATATATCATTCTTCCCCTTAAAGCAAAACAAGTTACAAACTCCTCTTTTATGGCCGAAAAGAGCAAAATAATTCGAAGTGAGGTAATATTGGAGTTTAACTAAAAGAGATGATATTTGGAACACATTAAAAAAAACTCATCCTTAAAATCTCTCCAATAAACATTTTTCATGAAGATACCATGCTCATTTTCTCAACGACCAAAGAGACGTGTATTTCATGGAGTTTTTCATTTTCATGGCTTTGTATGAATTAGAAATACTATTTCAAGCCAAGATACATAAAGAAATCCGGCTCAAATAGTGAAACTCATTATATGCAAGAATATGTCAATTTGGATCAAAATTAGTTTTTCGGTGACCTTCAAATGAATATAACTTTTCAACAATTGGTCTTTTGTAAAAACTTTGAACTAGAGAAATGTTTGAAATAACCAACCCTTTTAGTTTGGTATTGACAACTTTTTCAAAAACTAAATAGATTTTGATTTAAGGAAATATGTCATTTAATTCAAAAACAAGATCATTTTGAGGCCAAATTTGATATTTATTTTCTAAAATAGGGTTTTTTACTTAAAAAGCATTGGAAAACATTTAAAATATATATTTAAGTACTTTTGTCTAGTTTTTCACAACTTTGAGCTTTTTATGCAAGATTTTTGACTTTTGACCAAAGAGGCTATTTTAAAAAGGCCAATCTTGCATATCATTGACAATTTCACTCCAAAAATACCAAATGAAGCAAATGAGAATGAAAAACATGCATTCACAAGATCCATAGATCATTTTGGGCAAATAGGTAAAATAGTTTTGCCAATACTAATACTTTATCCCCTTTTTTTTAAGTAAGCCCAAAATGTTTAATAAGTTTTTCACAAAGATAAACCTCCCCTTTACACAAAGGTTCCTCTTGGTACACAAAAGATTCTCTTCCATCTTGTCATCTCTTTGAGATATATCCATCCAAAACTCATGATAACTTCAACCCCTTTCCTTTGACCATTATTTGCAACCAAATTATCTCTCTTTGACATTAAGTACAAACAATGTCTACATGTGGATCACACTTGAAGGATAGTCTTTAAACATCTCTTGTAGGAAACATGCGTTGACAAAACTTGAAATTGCAAAGTGCTTGAACTTCTCGCGCAAAGATCTTCAAAGAAAGCATCCAAAGAGATGAGGGAAAGAGAGAATACACTCATACATGAAGAGTACTTGAGCTTGGTCAAAAGAAGTATGATTTGCAAGGAATGAAATTAGATACCACTTTGAAGGAATAAGATATCATGTGAAAAGATGAATGTCATGCTGAGGTCAAAATGATCCAGAGAAGCTACCACTTTTAGAAAGAATACCATTTTTATAATAAAAACATCACAATGCGATCAAAATGGCATATGAAGTCAAGAAGGTACTTGAGGGTAGCTAGTGAATATAACAATGATCAACTTGACCAAAGGAAGCAGCCAAAGTATGTTTAAATTTGAATGGAATGACATGACTTGTCTTGTCAGAGAAATCGGTAGTACCGACGGGCAAATGGCGGTAGTATCGACATGCGGAAGTACCGCCTTTCAATGGCCGGTGGTACCGCAAAGCGGTAGTACCTTTGTTAATCCGCCGGTAGTTCCGATTTTTCTGGAACTTCAAGTATAGATCTTGGAATTGAGAAATATGCAAATGATCCTTAGTTTTGCACTCAACTAAATGTCATTCAGGATCATTATGCCCATACCTGGTGGAGAAAGCTATCTTCTCTACATCCTGCTCACGCACACGGATTTGATTATACCCTGACTGGAGATCAATCTTGGAGAACACCTGAGCTCCATTCAACTGATCAAACAAGTCCTCAATGCGGGGCAATGGATATTTTTTTTTATCGTTACTGCATTAAGCGCACGGTAATCAACACACATACGCCAACTCCCATCCTTCTTCTCTGTGAACAGAACAGGAGCTACCCATGGCGATACACTACGCCTGATCAAACCTTTAGCCAACAAATCGTCCAACTGCTTCTTCAACTTATCCTGAAACGGACGCCAGTCGATATGGAGGCAATGAGATGGGCCGAGTGCCCGGAACAAGATTAATGTGAAACTCCACGCTCAAGCAGTGGCGTGTCTTAAGCTCACCGGGAACACATCTCGATAATCACTAACCACCAGAATCTCCTCAATCCGCAAAGCCACACTCAGTTTCTCAGTAAGAGCTAAGAGAAGCTCAGTTTTCACCGCACGCTGACCCGGAAACAGTCCGGTCAACACCGAAAGAGAGTGCTGAGGCGCACTCCCCTGAAAGGTCAAAGTTGTTAGAATAGGGACTCTTTTATATTTCCTTATCTGTCTTTTGTATTGCCTTATCTGTATATGGCATGCATCCTTGTACACCCTATATATATCACCCATTGGGCCTCTTCAATATACACACAATATTCATAACATAGTATCAGAGCAAAGGTTCTAAACCCTAGCTCTAACCTAGCTCTCCACCACGCCGCGCACGGGGAGAGCAATCTCCGCCTCGGGGTCGCCAACCTCTTAGCCCTCGTAGAAGTAGCAAGAACATCATCCGCTACGACAACGACGGCTTGCACTGCAGATGCGGCTAACGCCACTGCTACGTTCTGGCCGGCGTGTCCTCGCCAGTAGGCTTACGTTCACAGGTTTCACCACCGTCGGGGATACCAAGGTCGCGGACCTACGCTTCAAGCCGACACTACGCGAGATCGATGTGGATGCATCTGCGCCAGGAGAATTCGTTCCCGCAGCACCGCCGCCTTCGACCACCAGCCTAGCCGTCGCTCCGCGCTCTTCGCCCCCACGGCCCCCATCGCCGCCGCAGACCTCGAGCACCCATCCCACAAGACCAGTGCAAGTTCTCGTCAACCACCTCAACGGTGCGGTCGCGGAGGGCCTCCCTACCACAACGCTTTCACCTTCCTCGGCACGTTCCCGTTCTTCACCTTCGCCAGACGCACCACAAAGACGGGTTCCGCAGCCTGGTGTGTTCGCCGTGTCCTCGGCTCGGGAAAGTAGGAGCTGTCGCTTCATCAGCGCTTAGCGCCTTTGGCGGTTTCTCCGCCTCTTTTGGTTGGAGTGGCGAACCACCACGGCTTCCTCCGGTTCGCAACGACGTCCAAGACGGCCACATGAAGAGCACCAGATCTTGGCGGCGCTACTTAGCCGGACCGGTGTTTGGCCAGATTACGCCGACTATTTCTCTCGCTCTTCTCTTCTTGGCATGTTGCTTGGCTTCTCGTGCGTGCAATGCAATGAGGAGGAGAAGAGGAGAGGTGGAGGCGTATAAAGAGGAGAGTAGAGGGGAGAGGAGCAGATTGGTCTGTTGAGGATGGGGCGTGGAGTTTGAAGAAAACAGATCGAGAAGGACTTCGGGATTGTTTGTGGCATCTAGTTATGCGATCTGCTGCTATTCTGCTGCTGCTAGCTATTATTGCGTCTTCTATTTCTTTGTGTCGTTTCTTCCGTTGCGTCCATCCAAGTCCGTACCACTACATCTTTGGGTTCGTCTAAGCCATGCGAGTCCACAAATTTATTGTCAGTCATAGAAGCATAGGAATTGCCTTATGCATGGTCGCAGCTGCCGCTCCCGCTCTTCTTTCTGAGCCGCGTGCAGATCGTAGAAGTCGTTATGATGCCACCGCTTTTTTAGTTGCCGCCCGAAGCTTAAGGTCACAAGGCTTTTTCGCGCCACCGCCGCCTTTGGCTTTGATCTCATATTGCCATGCTTCCACCTATTCCTATTCGCTTGATTTGACAAATCTCTCTATTTATGTCGCTTTTTATCATCTTCTTCGTCGTGTTGTCATGTTGACTTTCTCAAACCGCACATTGTGCTTTATGGGTTGTTGCATGACCCCGGATGGGAGATCTTTTGATACTCGACATATTTTCCAAGAGCCGTATGCTACGACGACATTATCAAGACTCGGACTTCGAATTTTCCATATTTTGGTGTCAACCCTTTCGAAATGCAACGCTATTGCATACACATTGTATTTGAGGGGGGTGTTAGAATAGGGACTCTTTTATATTTTCTTATCTGTCTTTTGTATTGCCTTATCTATATATGGCATGCACCCTTGTACACCCTATATATATCGCCCATTGGGCCTCTTCAATATACACACAATATTCATAACAAAAGTCTCCCCAGGCAGAGTCTGCACAGAGACTGTCCTACAGAAACAAGATATCACGGCTTGGTAAGAGTGCAACCAATCCATGCCCAAGATAACATCAAAAGGCTCCAACTGAATGACCATTAGATTCGCTGTCAACTTCTCCCCATCGATAACAAGATAGCATCCAGGACAAACAGTGGAGCTCGCAATAATGCCCCACGGAGAACTGACCAACACTGACTGAGAAATCCACTGCATACTCAAGTTCGCTCTCCTAACAAACGCCGTCGAGACAACTGAATAGGTAGCCCCTGAATAAAAAAAAGACTAAGCATCAAACAAATCCACAAGTAAGCATCAAACAAATCCACAAGCAAAGTACCTGTCACCGCATCAAGATGACCCACGGACTTCGCAGTAGGCATGACGTACACTCCAGGTGTCGCCATGGCAAAAGAAGACGGCGCTAGGGTGACGGAAGCCCCGACACTCTGTTGTGGTGGTGCAAGCAAAGCCGGTCGGGCTATCTGAAGCGGTACAGGAGGTAGTGGCTGCCAGTAGTACCCTATTGGAGGCGCCCAAGCTGAAGAAAGCAACGGCACAAAAGGAGCAGCCATCATCTGGACAGATCCTCGAAGATGACCTATTGAAGAAGAAGCAGGCACAGGCACCCACTTGATCACACTAGCGGGGTTCTAGTGGCACACCCGATTCTTGTGACCCGGATGGCCACACTGACGACAATCTCCCGTTCAAGAGCACTCAGCAGCGCGGTGACCATCACCACACTTGAAGCAAAGCATGCCTTGCCCTGGGACAAGACAAAGAGCTGGAATAGCTGCAAAAGGACGAGGCGCTGAAGAAGAAAACAGCCTCGATTGCTTAGACTTGGAAAACTGCGGTCCTCCCTTGAACTTCTTGAAAGTAGACCGCTGAAAAGACACACTCCCCTCACCAGAGCTCCTCTTCTGGTCACCACCAGAAGTAACAAGTCCACAAGCCTGCAACCCCTTAGCGAGCTGCATCTCCAACTCCATACCCCTGGCTTGCTCCACAACAGAGCTGAAGTCACAGAGTGGAGTAGCTCCCAACACTGCCGGAACTCAGAGTTGAGGCCCGGACGGAACCTCTTGGCCTTCTGCAGATCATCGTTCGCCACTAACGGTATGAAGCGAACCAAGTTATTGAACTCGGCCTCATACTCAGCAATGCACCTCTTTCCCTGGACAAAGGCCGCCAAGGCAACCTCCATCTTCTCAACGAAGGAGTAGGGATAGAACATTGCCTTGAACTGGTCAACAAAGTCTTGACGGAGAGCACAGATCTCCCCTACTAACTCTCTCAGCAAAGCAGGGGTCTCATCCTGGCCCCAAACCGGAGGCGGGTCAACAACAACCCTCTCCTTAGCTGTTCCGTTCCCCTCAGCTATTGACTCGACTACCACAGGCGGTGGCTCCACGGGACCACGGCCGCGGCCATGACCTCCACTACGGCCTCCACAATTGCGGCCACCATGTTCACGTCCTCTACCTCTCGTCATAGCTGTCAACCACCATCAATAGCACACAATAGGTTCAAAGAATCAATATCAACTCATGCATCAGTATTACAACATAGCAAAAGCGTAATTGCGATACTCGTCCCATTCCTATCCTACTGTGCACTAGTGTGTCAAAAAAAATTTAGTTAGTTAACCATTAGCAAAATTTTAGTTGTTTTACTAGTCCTAAAACAAATTTTAGTAAGTTTAGGTTGCCTAAGTTGTTAATCTATTCACCACGGATCTAAAACCCGCTCTGATACCAACTGTAACATCCCAGTCCAACACTGAGCCTAGAATGCCACTAAACTACCCTAAAAATTTAATTTATATCAAATTACAATAAAATTACAGCAAGCATCTCACAAACAAAACTCGTTCACGGGTCACAATAAAATATGAATAAAGATTGGACAATCATAGGTAATTAAACTAAAAACATAGCAAGATAATAATTCACAAGCGCAATCGAATAAACCATATGGAACGTTCAAGCCCTAATCAACTATCTAGGGTTAAACAATGGCCATCATGTCCTAAAAGTAGTCCAGCATAATAAATAAAAAGGTTCTCATGGCAAATAATCATGTCCTGAAGTATAAAACTAAGTAAGGGTGAGTCCACGACTCAGCAAATGCATCAATAAACAACGAACCATGATAAGCAACAGTATTCAATAACTTCATTATCATCATATGCCCTTCTATTAATACTCATGTTGTTCTTTTCTCTTTGTTTTCACACACATTCATCTCATATCTCAATGCAACTGTGCTCTACATGTCCACATGCACTTCTTTTCACAGATATCGAAGATACGGAGTGAACGCTATGCACAACGCTCACTCTCAAGCCCGCCTCTTCAAGGATTGGGGACCTCCTCCACTCCCGTGGAGTTGTGATCAATCATGATCACCTACTCATATGCAAAGATGCTTATGAATGCAAAAATGCATAATTTCATCATATTCATCATATCCAATTTTCCTCATGTTCGCCAACAAGATATAGTCATATCATTCAATTACTTGCAATTAAATAAAAATAAAAGCAGAACAATAATGGTAATAAACGATAATGAAATACAGTGATCAATCATTGATCACTATCTACCATGCACTTGCCTTTACTAGTTGTGACGCATGGTTTGGCTAGAAGATGGTAACAAGCACGACGTCTCTCCTACATTAAATACTCAAATTTCATTACAAGCTACAACATCACAACAACAACAATTAATTGACATCGCTCGTACACGTCCCCCTAATCCTCTACGCTTTCCCAGTACCGAACAATCACCCCTTGCTCTCCTGGTACTAAAACGGGCGTAACTATTGATTCACAAGTCCCATCATAGCAAACCACCCAATTCTGGAATCTACACAAAATTCTCCACATTTTCTTAGTTGACCATGGCTACTAATTAAATCATCTAACCCCCTATTTTTATCTCAGAAAACCGATATGTTATCCTCTGGACAGCAGGTCTTACTAAATTCATAACTTTTATTTTACTTGACCAAAAATTGATTTCTTGGATTCTCTAGAACCCTTGGACAATTATCTACATCTTTCATGTAGATCAAAAACTCTAATTAGTCCATTTACTAATTTTAATCCACAGTCTACCAAGACGCCGCCAAAAGACGACGACTCCCTAGACAACAGTCTTACAAAATTCATAACTCGAAAATTACTCGTCCGCTCGACATGATTAAATATTCTATGGAACGATACTGAAATTCTCTACAATTAACTAGTAGATGATATTCCTAAAATTTGCCATTAACGTACCCAAAATAATTGTACAACAGAACAACAAACTAAACATATCTATTAATCGGCCGCTTGACTAGAAAATTCTAAAACCCCTCTCTAATTAATCTCGAATCTATTATCTAATTAAATTAGCTAAATAGAGAGGAAATAACCGGATCATTACTCACACGGCGAAAACCCAGATCTGAACTCTTTCCTCCTAATTTCCTCCTCCCTTCCTTTCCTTAATCCTTCTCTTCCCTTCTCTCTTCTGAAATTCCTTGCACTGCCCCTTTTTCCTTCGGTTGGCACACTGGAAACCAACTCAACAGCAAGCATTGGTGCCGGTAGTGAATACTGGTAGAAATTGGTGGCATCACTTACACATGCATGCATCCATACGTGCAAAGCAACAGCGGCGGAAGAAGACCATGCAAGAAAGGGCGGCAGACGCTTCGGGCAAGCATGGTGGCACGCGACACGGTAGGCGCTACACGCGGGCGGCATGCAAGCGGGCAGGCGCTAGCGGATGGGAGCGACGCCTAGCGCATTGGCGATGGCGATCGCGGCTGAGCGAAATAGCCCAGTGTAGATGGATGGCCGCATTGGCGACGCGCACTGGAAAAAAAGAAAAACCAAAGTGGCGGCTATGGTTTCTGGATTTGGGGTTCCTTCTCTCCCCACGTCCACTCTTAACACGGCAGATTCAACTCCTCCCATACGACTCCTAGGAAATCAACTCATCTCTAAAATTCCAAAGCATCCTGTTTTCAAGTATCCTCTTTTGTTTAATTACGCTCAGGTCCTCGAGAAGGTTATTTTTAGAATATTACAAAGGGCTAGATACTTCAATGTAAATACTTGTTACCGAAATCGCATTGGCTTATGATATGAAGTGATCGTCCTCAAGCTTGGCTCCAATTTTGATATATGATGGAATCAACTTTTATATGAATAAGCCAAGCCTTCAATGCCTCTACAAGTACCTATTAAACATTTAAGCACCTTTTGGTACCCAATACTTGGTTGGGTCAATGAATGTTAGTCACAATTGATTTAGGCACCCAAATGGCCCTAACAATGATCTTTGGTGAACTAACAATTCTAGCAATCACCCTACCATTTTAATCTCTCCAAAGCAAATAATGATCGTTATAGATAAGAGGCTTAGAAATGATACCTTTGGAACAATCCTTACTAAAATATCCCTTTTCCCAGCAATTATATCAAGTTGAGCTTTTACTTCCTCTTTTTGTCTTCTTTACTTGCTCCTTGTCGGTTTGCCTTTTCTTTGATGATAATTGCTTGTCATTTATCTTGTTTGGGCACACCGAGGCAAAGTGACCCTTCTTGTTGCAACCAAGGCACTTGACATTCTTCGTATGTCTTGTATTGTGCCTTATCTTGCTATTTTCCTTCTTCTTGGAGATGAAGCCAATGTCACTCTTGTCTTGCAAGCTTCTTTGCTTGCTCAATATATCATCGAGAGTGGCCTTCCCTTTGTAGCACTTCTCCAAGTCATTGCTCAACTTGGTGACTTGATCCTTGAGCTCTTTGTTTTCCTCTACAAGGTTAGTCTCAACAAGCATAGAGGAAGTAGAAGCATTTTTACTAGAACTACAAGGCATATCTAGCATAAATCATCACAAGAGGTGGATATGCTAACATTATATGAAATGCAAGAGCTAGGAGCTATACATGGCATATCATCTAGTAAATTACATGTAATGCCTATATCCACCTTAGAGCTAATGACTTTCTTAAGAAGGAGAGATTTATGTTCTTCTTTTAGCATATTATAATTATTTTGAAGAGAGAGATGCTCTTTCTTTAAAGCCTTGAATCTCATCTTCTCTTTCCCAAGATATTCATTAAACTCTTCTAACATATCCATCAACTCATCATATTAAGATTCATCATCATCATTTACCTTCTTATTACCTTTGGCCATAAAGCAATGAGGTGATGTGGAGGAGCTTGTGGATTTTTCATTGTCGGAGCTAGAGGTTAAGCATTCTTCTCCCGACATCCATTCTTGTATGCAATCATCATTAGTGGAGGTGGATATTTCATAATGATTTTGAAGATGAGTCCACATCTCATAAGCATTCTTGAGATTGCATACTTCATTGAACACCTCTATACTCAAAGCAGTAAATAAAGCATTAGTTGCTTGAGCGTCGATATGTGAGCATTTCTCTTCTTTATTTGTTGGAGCAAGAGGATCCAATGGAGGAGAAAAGCCCACATCTACAATCCGCCAAATTTTAGGGCTCATAGCCTTAAAATAACAGGACATGCGGATTTTCCAAATATCATAATTCGTGACATCAAATAAAGGTGTCTCACCGAGATACACTATATCACTAATTGCTATCATTTACTCTCTAGACGGTTAAGTCTAATAAATGAGAGACCAAGCTCTGATACCACTTGTAAGATCGAGGAGGCCGACTAGAGGGGGTGAATAAGCAGTTTTTAAAATATTTTGGCTAAAACCGAGTTTTAAGCGGAATTATAAATCAATTCGGTTTTCTTCAATTAAAACCTAAATCAACTAGTCTTGACTAAGTGCACCAACAATATTAGACTATTGATAATGATAGGAAACATACAAAGACATCTAAGCAATTTAATTTTAGGAATGTAAATTGCACAAAGTAAAACACAAGAGAAACAAACCACAATAACACAAGGATGTTTTACCATGGTGTTCGGAGACTTGCCGGTCTCCCCTAATCCACGTTAAGGTAAGCCCAAGCTAACTGGACCGGCTCTACGAAATAAGCCAAACACCTCAATTCCACTAGTGGTAGCTCTTTCCCGCTCCGGGTAGGTGAGCCCCAACCTTCACAATACGTCGTGTCTTCTCACAAGTTTCTTGAGAAGATCATCGGTTCACGACGCCTTCATGCCGGCTAGGTGTCGGCAAACACCAAAAGTACTAAGCCAAGCCCTTTGCTTGACTCTCACCACGTGCAACGAATGCACAAGTTCAAGTGGATACGAAATCCACCTCTAGATGCAATACATGCAACTAAAGACCTCTCTTCTTGCTCACAAGGTGCAACACATGCACAATTGAGAGGAGAAGCTCACACTAGCTCAAGTGAGTGAAATGGGATGCCAAGTGTTCTCTCAACTGGCCAAAGTGGGTATTTACAGCCCACACACAAAAACTAGCCGTTGGGAGCAGAAATCTCCAACAATCAGGATTTGCGGTAGTTTGTACGGCGGTACTACCATTTTCTATTGTTCATCGGTCGCACGGGTGCATTAACGGCTCAAAAACTAGTTGTTAAAAACTTTAGTGCAGTAGTACCGCAATACAATGGCCGGAACTACCATTCTGCGGTAGTACCTCTCTTCTCAAGAAGAGTACCGCAATTCAATTTCAAGATGCATTTACACTTTCGGTAAAAAGGTCATAACTTTTGACTCTGATGTCGGAATTGAGTGATCTTGGACTCTATGGAAAGCTTATTCAGAGGGCTACACAACCCACCTATTTGATTGATCTCAAACACATTTGATCAAATCAAAAAGCATAACTCCAAAGAGCCACTACCATGGTCTAAGTCCAAAGAAATAGCAATAAGCAATCTTAGACAATGCCAAGGGAAAATGCATGAATCCTAACAATTTACAAAACACATTTGCAAACTTAGATCATGCCACAAGGAGTAGGTACATGGACTTTAACAATTTGCAAAACACATTTGCAAAGTATAGTCACATGCTACAGGGATTAAATGCATGAGCCTCGACTATTTGAAAACACGTTTGCAAATAATAGGATCATGCCATGGTGAGCTAGAGCAAGTGAGATTGAGCTATCAACACATAATAAGACTCAAGCTATTAGACAAGACCCCTCTTAATAGTACGGCAAACCTATACCAGCAATCCGGTCTTCCATCCAAACATCAAGACCGGTAAAAGATTAGGAACACATTCTTAGCTCTAGCTAGTCATACGTTTGCCTTGAGCATCTTCTTGAAGCTTGATGCCGCACATCTTCACTTCAAGTTCGGATCATCGTCTTGACATGCATCAACCCATGATACATCCTTTACTTGACCTCAATCAACATATGATGGGTCTTCTCTTGACTTGATGATCAACTCATGATCATCTCCTCTTCGAGATCTTGGTATGCATCAACACATGATGCATCCTCTTCTTGAACCTTGACTTGATGACGATCAACTCATGATGTCATCCGAAGTCTTCATCACCCTGAAACATAACCTATTTATCCAACTCATTGAAAATGTTAGTTCCACAATGATTAACATTAATTACCAAGACATACCTGCAATAATGCTTCTAAACAAGCCATTACTGCCAAGTGCGGTACTACCGTCGTTGATCATGCGGTAGTTCCGTTCACATAGGCGGTATTACTGCTTCTCAGAGGTCCAAATCGCCTCTCTCGAGATAACGCATCGCTAACTAAAATTGAGAACTTAGGTGTGCGGTAGTTACGCCAGAGTATGCGGTCAGATACACATGCGATAGTTTCACCAAAAGAACTCCGATACTACCGCACATCAGTGGTACCGCTTACCAAATACGGTCATACCGATTTTCACTGAAGACTTTTCCAGAAGCAAAACAAGTGCAATGCACGACTCCTTTGTCTTAAGCCATGCCGATCTTTTATCATCTTTGCATTTCCTTTTCATGTCTTCAATCAAACTCCGGGACTAAGCCTTGAAAACATCTTAGCATACACATTAGTCCCACAACACAATTGCAAATAATTGAATATAAAGCAATATGAGTATATATGAACTACACTAGTTTTATATACTCAAATGATATGTTTCAAAGTAGAGATCCCCAATATATGTGGATAAAGAAATATAGATCAATACTAATGAAACCACAAAACATAAGAGTGAACTCCCCCTAAATGTGTGCATACACGAATGTGCAATAAAAACATATGCACATATTCAAGTTAAACTTTTGATGGAGTTCAACCTATATTTTGGATCTGAGGAATGCAACAATATATAAGAATATGATGTCGAATGCATACCTCCATAATTTTCATATTTTCATCCAAATAAGACTAAACAATATCATACTCAATAAATATATTAGTCTCACATTTAGATTTGTCACTAATCACCAAAATACTCCATTAACTCATAATGGCGGGTCTAGATTCTTCAGCTGGGTTATTGCATGCAGTAGACCTGCATGCCGATCATGTATGAGGCATACGTTGGGACGGCCTTACACAACAGAAATCCTCACATTCTTCAGGAACCACAACCAGCTGTCCGTGTTCTCGCTTTCAACGAAAGCGAATGCCACGGGAAGAACTTGATTGTTCCCGTCCGTCGCTATTATGGTCAAGATTCCACCTTGTACTTCCCATCAAGAATGTGTCATCTACGCACAAGATTGACTCAGAGTGCTTGGAATGCATTGATGTATGGACCAAATGCGAGAATGCTCGCCGCAAGATTCTCTTATTGGTCCACCGGACGCGTGGTGTCTTGAATGTCGATATGGGTGCCAGATTCCGCCTTGTATGACTCAGAGTTGTTCGGGAGGTTGTGGTAGGAATCTCTAACGCGTGCCCCACCTTGATTCCAATGCCTTCTGTTTTGCCCTCTAAGCCTTGGCATAAGCGATTGTGTATCGAACCTTGCCTCAAATCGCCTCAATGATGGATCATGGCTCAAAATCTAGATTATCCACGATCTCACCGTATACGAGGTTGGCGATGAAGCTCGATGATGAGTTCGGTGGGATCTGACCGACTCGAAACGACGCATGTGTGATGGACCACTATAGAGCACTCCCAGTAGGTCCCACTTAGGCTGAAATGTGTACACTCGCCAAGGGCATCCCTCTATGCTGCACTTCACGTTGTAGCATCTTGGGGTAGACCTGACGATTGTGAATGTGCGCCGCACCAACAAGGCCCAGAATTTGACCGCATCCTGCACAACCTCCTTGCATTTGTACATAGCTCCTAGTCTGACCTCGCTCTGGTCGTACTTCCACGGCACATGGGATCCTTCGTTGATGACGAGGTTGTCGAACTGGTATGTGTTCCACTCGGATGGAACCGCCTGCTGGTCCACATCATCCTCGTCGTCGGAACCTTCATCTTCAGATAATGTCATGTAGTCTCGGTCTTCGAGATCCATCCTTTGCACTACGGCTTCCACCTCCTCACCCTCGACAGTAAGACCACTAGCTTGCCTGACCGAAGAAGCTACTTCCGCAGGGTCTTCATCGACAACATCAGCAACTCCGGGAGCTTCAGCCATTGTGTGCGCTGCGCTATGGCTAGAGTCCCCGACTTCTTCTTCGGTGTCAGCACCCCCTTCTTGTTCAACCGTAGATGGAGGAGTGGGTTTGGCATATGCCTGGACTAGAAGGACCAATTTCCACCCTCCCTCTCTCGCCATGCGTACATATGACTGTCATTAATTTGTTCCCTTCAGCTGCACTAACTCCCAATATGTGTGCTGTGTTACCCGCGGGACAAGGCAACTCAATCTCAGATCGTACACATCACGGTCCACTTGGAATGTGTGGAACAACCACCGTATCACAGCGTCCCATGTATGCTGCTCTGGTCTTGGTAGGGGCATGGCCGCCGATTGGAAATAACGCAAATCAATCCCCTCGGGACCCTTCATAATAGTTCCTTGACTATAGTAAATTTTGAAATTGGCGACGTCGGACATATTTGACGTACTGCACCATAAAAAACATTTTCACGATTAACTACATATTTAAAACTAGACTACACACCAAAGAGTATTATGTAAAACGTAATGCACTACGTAACCGTATATCTAAAACTATGTAACCCATTCAGTTAAAAAAATTACCCGAGAGGTGGGCAACTGGACGGGCAGCGCTTCGCTAGCTTCTCTCTCCCCCTCTACTCCTCTCTCTTCTCCCCTTCTCTTTTTTCTGAATAAAAGTGAGTCATGTGCTGAATTTTAGGGTTTCAAGAGGATTTTATAGGGTTCAGCTACCTGTCGCCAGTTCAACTGGCAATTGCTACTTGTCGAACTGACGACAGGGAGTCATTTTTGTAATTTTTTGGGGCGGCTATTTATTTTTGTAAATATCTTTTAAAAAATGTTATTTTAAAAAAATTCCTCCAAAGACCATACTTTATGTCAGTTGCATTTTAACATATTATGCTAACTTGCTAAGTTTTAAAACAATGAAATATAGTACAGATGTTATTTACAAGAAAGCTTTATCAATTATCCATTTTATTATGTTTCATCAACCTGTGCAACCAATTTCACTAAAGCGTAAGATATTGTCCACACAAATATAGAAAAGATTCAAATTCATAGATGAAAACAATGAAGCTATACAAAAATAAAATAAAAATTGTAGTCATAAGAAACTCGTCATGACTTTTGTTTTCTAATTTCAACCTTCTAAAATTCAGTAAGAAGAAAAGTTTTTAAAAAGCTTTGCCTAAACATGAAGCACATCATTGAAACTAGCAAGTAGGCCACTGAGTGCACTCCACATGATCAAGTTTAGCTGGAGGCATGATGGAAGTGTTAAAACAAATGATGGTGCACTCATTTCAGGGGCTAAATTGAGCCGACCGTAGTTTAGGGTCCTATTTGACATAGCCCCACTCTTGAAATTCCACCTCTTTTCTGAGATATTGAACTATTCCCCTGGTAAATCCAACCCCCCTGGTGTGCCCTCACATAATGAGATGTCTTCTCAATTTGAGCTAGTACATGATTACCATGAAACAAAATCAGTGTTTTCAAGCTCAAAACAAGTGCCTGTAAAGTTGGAATAAAGTAGATATGCTTTTAGTTGGAGTTATCCATTGTTGTATTCTGGTACCAGTTGATTTCTGTATCCTTTTAGTTATGCCATTTTGATCTTATTTATTCTCTTTTCCTAAACTCTAGACCCTATTTCACTTGTGCGGGATGACAAAATCAAGAATGAGCTTTCGGCTCTTGGAATTTCTATCCAGAGTTTCAATGGTGATCTGCTATATGAGCCATGGGAAGTTTATGATGAGAATGGGCATGCATTTACAACCTTTAACATGTACTGGGAAAAGTGCATGAAATTACCTATTGAGATATCACCATCTCTTGCACCTTGGAGGTTGGTGCCAGCACCAGGTAGCTTGTGGCTAGTGGTCTAGCATTATCATTTTCATTTCTTGAACATTTGTGTAGTTTGTCATTTATATGTACTTAATAGAAGATTGTTGCTTATTTTCTGTCACTTTCCTGTGATATAACTTCCTTATCATTGCCAAGGAATTAGTTTGCTACTGTGTAATGGTATGTTAAAATTCAAGAAGTATACTAACTACATTAAGTTGTTTACTTGAAAGCGTCACTTGGTCCACAAATGCAGGCTTAGTAATTGGTGCTCCAACCTTTATATTCAATACCTAATCTGTCTAGATATAGCTGCTTTAATGCTTAACATTTTTCAGTTTGACATTCAGGTACAGAGAATGTCCGTGGTTGTTCAATTGATGATCTAGGTCTCGAATCAAGTAAGGATGAGGAATCAAGCAATGCTTTGCTAAGCAGGGCCTGGTCTCCTGGCTGGCACAATGCGGAGAAGATGCTTGAGGAATTTGTATGTCATGGTCTCCTAGATTATTCAAAACACGGAATGAAGGTTGGGGGAACTACAACCTCATTGCTGTCGCCATATCTTCATTTTGGTGAGGTTAGTGTAAGGAAAGTTTACCAACGTGTCAGGATGCAACAAATCAAGTGGGAAAATGAGGGGAAATCTGAAGCAGAGGAGAGTGTTAACTTCTTCCTGCGATCAATTGGTCTTCGAGAATATGCGCGTTACCTGTGCTTCAACTTCCCATTCACACATGAAAGGTCGTTACTGGGGAACTTGAAGCACTACCCGTGGCGAGTAGATGAGGACCAGTTCAAGTCCTGGAGACAGGGAATGACTGGATACCCATTAGTAGATGCTGGCATGAGGGAACTTTGGGCTACTGGTTGGACACATAATCGGATAAGAGTCATCGTTTCAAGTTTTGCTGTGAAATTTCTGCTAATTCCATGGATTTGGGGGATGAAGTACTTTTGGGATGTGCTATTGGATGCTGACCTAGAAAGTGATATTCTTGGTTGGCAGTACATATCTGGTAGTTTGCCTGATGGTCATGAGCTCAGTCGTCTTGATAATCCAGAGGTACGCAATTATTAGAGCAAAGCATTTTAGTGCCAAATCATATTTGAGCTATCTGGTAAGCCTGAATTAGTACACAATGAGCTTGTGGACAAAGTTTATATAGGAATTTAGAAAGTTTTGTTCATGAGATATTTCATAGATGATGAACCAAGATTATTTCTATTATGCCTCTGAACTGAAAGTTGTTGACAGTATAGATTACCTACAGTTCATTCTTCAATTAAAGGATGTTTAGTAAAACAGCTCAAAGAAATGTTAGTGAGCTTGAAGAATTCTGACTATACTTGCGGAGGCTGGCATTTTACTAAATCACAAATTCTGGAGTGGTATTCAACTATAAATTCCAAAACAAAAAATCAGTCTGGCCGAGTTGTGATTTTCCCACTAAAACACATAGCAACAGCCTGGCCAGGCCTAGCACGACCCAGCATGATAGTTGCCTAGCCTAGCCTACCCAACTAATTTGTGTAGTGCCTGGGCATAGCCCAGCCAGCCTGAAAAACAACTCGAGATGGCCAGTATATGTTGCCCTTTCCCCCTCTACTATGGGTTGATATGGTGAAACTAAAATTGGCACAGCTAGTATATTTTGGTTCTTGTAGGTTTTTGTTATTCAGAGGGTTTTGTAGCCATGTAGGTTATGAATCATGTGATAGGATTGAGTATATCTTGTGCATATCTGGTATTAATGGATGTGTGTGTTGCTGTTTCTGCTATCCACCCTTAGGTTTTTCCCCCCATCATTAATATCAGATCTATAATCAAATTTTCACAATTCGAAGTGCTCGTTTAGCGTCCAGGCATCCAAGGGCTCCGGTGGCCATCCGCGCCCAGCCTGCGTTGGCTGAAAAGTTTGGGTTTTCTCCTAATAGCGAGCTGTCGGCCATGGATGCTATATCCAAGTTCCAGGAATCCTTTCACTCCCCGTTGCATCATAATCAAATTCGGGCCTTGGCAGACCTCTTCAGGCTGTCCCCCCCGGATCAAGGGCCGTCGGACAACGACGAGCTGGCTGTTACTACGCTGGTCAATTCGACAGTGGTGGCCTGCTAGAGGGTAGCATGGTGTGTCGCTGGTCGTTTCTCCTTGTCCAATGGATTGTAATTGTAATTTCATTAATTGGAATGTACGGGATCTGAACAGTAGGGCTAAGCGTGACTTAGTCAGAGAGACGGTAGTTTCTTCTCTAGCCTCGGTCGCATGTCTTCAAGAGACTAAATTGGATGTAATTGATCCGGCTCTTTGCAAAGAAATCTTAGGCCTATCGTTTGATGGGTTCTCTTACCTACCGGCCAACCAAACTAGGGGGGCATTCTCTTAGCTTGGAACTCCTCTACTGTCTCTTGTACCTCAGTTGCAGTTAAAGAGTTCTCCATTACTGCTAATGTTATTTTCCCGGGCGGATCGTCCTCGTGGCTAACTGTGGTGTATGGCCCTCAGGAGGAGACCGCCAAAGTAGCCTTTCTGCAAGAGCTTCGTCTACTTCTTCCCATGGTCGCAGGTCCCTGGCTGGTTATGGGGGATTTCAATCTCATTCTCCATGCCTAAGATAAAAATAATGCTATGATCAATATTCGTCAAATGGGCAGATTCAAACGGTTGGTGGACGACCTAGAGCTCGCGGAGATTAATCTCAATGGTCGGGCTTTCACTTGGTCCAATGTTAGAGAACACCCAACATTAGCAAAACTTAACAGGGCTTTCGCATCCACTGACTGGGAAATTCTATTTCCTGCCTGCTTCCTCCGCGCCCTCCCATCCACAGCGTCTGATCATTGCCCGTTGTTGTTATCCACGGTCTTTCGTTTTGCACCAAGGAAAACTTTCCGATTTGAATCTTTTTGGACAAAGGTTCATGGGTTTTCCTTAGCGGTCCAGGCAGCTTGGCAATGTCCACATAACATCAAAGATCCGCTCAGAGGTCGGATCGGTTGTTCAAGAATACGGCCTGTGCCTTGCAAAGATGGAGCTAAAGATCAAATTGGCTATGTTAATAACAGATCGAATGGGCAAAGGAGATTCTTTGGCGATTCGATGTGGCGGAGGAGAGTAGATGTCTTGCTCCGACTAAGCGATGGCTTCGGTTAGCTATTAAGAAGAAATTACTTGGCCTTTGCTCATTTCAATGCACAATTGCTCGTCAAAGGTCGCGTGTGCGCTGGCTGCAAGAAGGTGATGCAAACACCCACTTCTTTCATCTTCACGCAAGCAATCGTAGGAGGTGGAATTTTGTCTCTCAACTCAAAGTTAATGGCAGTTGGGTGCAGTCTCAAGCGGGTATGGATGATGCTTTCCATGGATTTTTTGTTCAGCTCATCGGTCGGCCAGAGTATCGTTCCCATTCACTAGACCTGGAGTTTCTTGAGGTCTCTTCCCATGACCTTTTAGTGTTAGAGACACAATTTTCGGAAGAGGAAATCTGGGAGGCTATCAAAAGTATTCCAACTGACAAGGCACCGGGTCCGGATGGATTCACTCCGTTATTCTATCTCACCTGCTGGGGCATCATCAAGGAAGACATAGTAGCTGCTTTTCTCCAGTTAGGTCGCTCGGGTGGTACTAATTTTCACTGCTTGAATCAGGCATTGGTCGCCCTTGTATCTAAGCAGCCTGCGGCTCAAGAACCTAAAGACTTTCGACCCATTAGTTTATTGCATAGCTGGGCAAAGCTTGCTTCCAAAGTACTCGCCAGGAGGTTGATGCCGCTCCTGGCATCAGTGGTTGCGCCAATCCAGTCTGCTTTCATCAAGCACCGGTCAATACAGGATAATTTCCACCTAGTGCGGCTTTCAGCTAGATTGTTACACTAGCGAAAGAAGCCCACTGTTCAAATTGGATATAGCACATGCTTTTGATTCGCTTTCTTGGCCGTTCTAAATGGAGGTCCTCAACCGTAAGGGGTTCGGTCCAAACTGGTGTAGGTGGCTATCCACCTTGCTGTCCACCTCATCGTCCAGAGTTCTTCTCAATGGTCAGCCCAGCAAGTTCATTCGTCATGGTCGTGGGCTGCATCAGGGCGACCCTCTGTCGCCGATGCTTTTCGTCTTGGCAATGGATATCCTCCACAACCTCCTCCTCCAAGCTGAAAACTCTTCGTTGTTAGCTCCGGTTGAGGATCTTGGTATCCCCCATCGATTGTCTCTCTATGCAGATGATGCGGCCCTCTTCCTCACTCCGGTTGTCACTGACCTTCAGACAATCAAAGAGGTTCAGAGGTTGTTTGGTGAAGCTCGGGACACCACGTTAACTTTGCCAAAAGCTCAGTATCTCCCATCCGTTGCTCTGAATATCACCTGCAACTCATTGAGGACGAACTTCATTGTTCCCAGAAAGACTTCCCTTGCAAGTATCTAGGACTTCCCCTCTCTCTGCGGAAAGCAACCAAAGGAGATTTTCAACCGCTCTTAGACAAAATTGCTAACCGGCTAGCTTCTTGGCAGGCACGCATGCTTTCGTCAAGTGGGAGGCTGGTGTTGCTCAAAAGCGTCATCACGGCAATGCCAGTTTATCATATCATGGCATTGGAACCACCGTAGTGGGTGCTGAAACAAATTGACAAACGAAGACGAGCTTTTCTGTGGAAAGGTGCCGAGTCGATCTCAGGTGGCAACTGCCAGGTTGCGTGGTCGACGGTGTGCAGACCGGCCGAATATGGGGGTCTTGGCATCCACAATCTCCGTTTGCTTGGCAGCGCATTGCATCTTCGCTGATTGTGGCTTCAGAGGGTTTGGAGTAATAGACCGTGGCAAGATCTTCAGTACATTGCTAGCCAAGCGGAAAAGGATATGTTTCAGAGCTCCATTTCAATCAGATTGGGCAATGGTGAGGACTGTTTGTTTTGGTCTGACAAATAGTTGGATGGTCAAAGCATCTTTTCACTGGCACCTTCTATAGTAAACTCGGTTCCATCCTCCATCAAAAGAACTAGATCGGTGTCTGAAGGTCTAAGCAATGGAACCTGGATAACAGACTTATTTGGTGATCTCAACACGCAGGCCATTACAGAATATATGGGATTATGGGATAGATTGCAGCATGTCCGTACTTTGGTCGGCCAGCAAGATGCGGTCGTTTGGCGATGGGAGGTTTCCGGTTTCTACTCTTCCCGTTCGGCTTATAAGGCTTTTTTCTTCGGTTCCACTATCTTCGCTTGCAAGGATGCTTTGTGGACGTCTTGGGCACCGCTTAAGTGCAAAATCTTTCTTTGGTTAGCCATCCGCCGTCGGTGTTGGACGGCCGATTGGCTCTAGCGTCACGGTCTTCAAAACCAAGGAGTGTGTGTGTTTTGCCTTCACTCTTCGGAGACAATTGACCACCTCTCCGTAGGTTGTGCGGTCACAGCCCAGATTTGGGGGCAATTCTTTTCACGGCTAGGCATTAGTCGCTTCGTCCCGGTCGATTAGGGTAGCATCGCAGACTTCTGGTTAGTTATGCGTGCCAAGCTACGGTGCAAACAGAAGAAGTGCCTTGATTCTTGCATCATTTTAGTGGTGTGGATGATTTGGAAAGAGCATAATTGCAGGATCTTTAACCAAGAGACTACAAATATTCACACTCTGGTCCTTCATATTTCTGAAGAACTCGCCCACTGGCGTCTGGCGGGAGGTCGTTGCTTGGAGGCACTTCCATTTATGGAGTAATTCATTTTAGGGGAGGGGGCTGCCCCCCAAATCTTTTTGTTGCTGTCTCCCTTTCCATTTTGTTCTTCTTCGCTCTTCTTTTAGCTTTGTTCTGTTTTGTTTTTCCTTGTACTTTGTGGTTTGGTTCCTATTTTGGTGTGTTACCTTCTTAATACAATGACGCGCAAAGCTTTTGCGTGTTCTAAAAAAAACAATTTGCTTATGATTTATCTATGATATCTCCTACTGATATATGCACACTTGAAACTTCATGGCCTTCCTTTTTGCTCAGTTGTGATTTTTGAAGTGTTCTTATAATATATTCTGCTGAGGAATTTGCTCTTGTGTTATTATTCTGTCTTGCAGCTGTTAACCTGTGTCGAGACAAGTTAATGGTTATTTATATATTTTTTGTTTTCCTTACGAGTTTTATTGTTCATGTTGTACTTGCGTGATTGCATCTAGCTTTGGTAAATTTATATGTACCTGAGTACCAAGTAATTTATCTGTGTCTCGCAAGAGATTTATCTATTTCACTGTTGGGCTTTCATTGCATGCAAAACTAGGTTCAAGGCCAAAAGTATGACCCAGATGGTGAATATGTAAGAACTTGGATACCCGAACTAGCTAGAATGCCAACAGAATGGATCCATCATCCGTGGGATGCGCCGAGCTCTATACTTGATGTTGCTGGAGTTGAGCTGGGTTTTAACTATCCTAAGCCCATAGTAGAACTTCACACGGCTCGGGAGTGCTTAGATGATGCCATCTCCACGATGTGGCAATTGGATACAGCTGCAAAACTTGCAGAATTAGATGGTGAAGTCGTGGAAGACAACTTGAGCAATATCAAGAGTTTCGACATCCCAAAAGTTGTTTTGAAGGAACTATCTCCGAGTGCTTCAACCTTCGATCAAAAGGTGCCCTCTACTAATGGCAGGAATAATAAGTTACAGCCTAAGGAAGTGAAGGGCTCAAACAAACAGATTATCTGTGTTGATGTGATCAGCGCTTCAAAGATGGAAGACACAGGATCCATAGCAAACTCGCCGGAATCAAGGAAAAGATCCAGTAGCGAGAGTGCATTTGATGTCCCCTCTTGTTCATCTTCAATCGAAGTGCATTCGCAGAATCAGGATCCTGGTGGTTCTTTAGTTGGGTCTTCAAGATGCCTCCTGCTGAAATCAGGGAGAAACTGTGCTGGTAAGGTAAGTCTAATTATCGTCTTTGGAAGACAAGTGTTGCACAAGAAAATAATATGAATTTGCCGTCTTTTCTGGGTTTCTATGAGGTAAGCAAGCATCCCATGATAACACCATTGTAATCAACCTGTCAAAAAAAAAAATGGCAGCCAACCTCTAAGGGACTAGGTTCAACTAGCTTTGTGAACACACCATGATATAGATGCCGTTCTGAAGTTTCTACAGTCTTCTGCTCCTTGAGTGCGCTGCATGGAGCACTTACAACTGTATGCTTAGTTAGCCTTAAATCCGAAGTCAGCTTCTGTTATTCTTACAACATAGATTGTGGGATTTGCTGCAAGCCAGTAAAAATAGCTTGTAGAAAATCATCCAGGTGCTAGGCATGGCTAGTGAAAACCGCGCATTTCACACCTCACTGCTTCTGTACCAAGTCTGGACATGATTAATTGATATGTGTGTGCTTGTCATTTCTTGTTTTTTGTCTTAATGAAACTGTGTATCTTTGTAGAGTGAAATATCAGAGTAGGATGTAGACTTGTAGTGGATGTTGCTAAAAGAAAACCTTTATCGGAGATAAAGAGAACTCCTGATCTATGTTGACCAAAAGACTTTTCTCTAACATCTCTGTTGGGCATTTACTTATGCATTTCTCCAGTTTTTTTAAAATTTAATCATCCACCATGAGCACAAGGTGTGATCAATCAATTCACAGCTGGTCACATCCTATCCTGACTATATCTATGCATGGTATTTATATTCTTCTTTGGGACGATGGTATTTTGATTCTTCTTGGCATCTAAATCCATCTTTGCAGGTAGAAGATAACGCCAGTGCAGACAGTGGTACAAGCACCTCTAGACCATCCAAGAGAGCTGGTTAGCTAGCCGTACTGCTTGACAAGGGAGGTTATAAGACTACTGAACAATGGGGGTGTGGGAGTGCAACATGCGAGATCTTCCCGTATTCCCACACAAGGAAATTTTGTACATTTGTAATCTGTTTTTTCGTCAAAATTATTATGCAATCTATAATTAGTTGAGCACCACGATGAAACGGTTTCCTCGGGGGGAAAAAAGACGCTTCTTACCTTTGTTGCAATAAGAGGGAACTTCTCGTTCAGGGAAATTTCAGCTTCTATTTTTTTTTTCTGCATCAGTTATAGTTGTGGTGGTGACCTGGATGATCAAATATGCTCACTAGGATTGTGATGTCGTTGCGCACTTGGGCGAGGTGGTGTAATCCTGACCGTCCATCCGACGTCGTACGAGTCAGGCCACTCAAAGCACAGATCGCAATTGGATCACGGATAGCTTCAAGGATCCACTTTGTTCCGCTTCTCCGGTCCCACCTGTCAGTGCAGGTGTTCACCTATGGCAAAGCGGCATCCACATTCCACAGCACCCAGCCCTCAGCTCCTCGTGCCCAGGGTAGGCGCCTTGGAAAAAAAGTTCGTTAGCGAGCCTTGTTGGTTTGAATTAAAATTATTTTAATTAGACGTGTTATTTAGTTAAATATTGAAATAAGTTAATTTTAAATAAAATTAAATTTTACTGTAGCTCGACTCGTTAGCTTAGTTCTAAAAATATTTTTAAACTATAAATAAAATAATATTAAATTAAATTACGTCGAATCTGTGAAAAAGATAGATACGCCTATCTAACTCGATATCCACCCGCTCCTAACTCGCCGTCGTGACGGTTACCGCTGCCACCAAACAAAAATAAATTCTAGGGGGAGGCCCCTCCCATCTCCGTCCATCCGCAACCCCAAACACCCCCCCGGCGCCCTTCTCCTCCGCCATCTCCTACTCGACCACCTCTCCCTCTCCTTCTCCCTCCACTCCTGCACCCGCTTCCCCAGCAACCCCGTATCCAGCATCCTCCACTCCCTCTCCGTCAGGCTCGGCCACTCCCGCGAACGCCGCCGTCTCCGCCTACTTCACTGCCGCCGACGTCGCCTCCGCCGAGCGGCTCTTCTCGGAGATCTCGAAGGATATCGCCGACGTTGTTACCTGGACCACCATGGTCACCGGGCACGCCAACGCCGGCGACGTGGAGCGCGGGAAGTGGTTCTTCGAGGCCATGCCTGAGAGGAACGTGGTTTCTTGGAACGCCATGCTGGGCACGTACGCTCGCGCCTGGATGCTGTCCAAGGCGAGGAAGCTGTTCGATAGAATACCCAACCGGAATGCCGCCACGTGGAGCTCGATTGTCACTGGGCTTGTGCAGACAGTCCGAGCACTATGAGGAGGCGTTTGAGGGTGTTCAGCGACATGGTCGACATGGGTGGCGTGCCGACCGAGGCTGGGCTGGTGAGCGCGGTCACTGCGTGCGCACAGCTGCGATCGATGGAGCACGGTGCATGGGTGCACGCGTATGCCGAGAGGGAACTTCGCGGAGCGTTGTCCTTGCGACAGTGATCATAAACATGTACGGCAAATGTGGGAGCATCAACAATGCCATCAGGGTGTTCGCTGCAATGCTGCTGAGAAACATCTACTCGTGGAACTCAATGGTCACTGGGCTCGCCATGAACGGCAGCGAGAGGCAGGCGTTACTTATCACTCTTCTGGAAGATGCAGCTTGCTGGTGTTCGACCAAATGACATACCCTTTATCGGGTTGCTGAGCGCTTGCAGCCACTCAGGTCTCATCGACGGGGGCCGCTGGTTGTTCAACAGGATGGTCAATGACTTTGGGATCCAGCCAGTTGCGGAGCACTATGGCCTCATGGTTTGATTTGCTCGGCCAGGTGGGTCATGTCAGGGAGGCAGTAGATTTCGTCAAGAACAAGCCTGTGGAGCTGCACCCGGGCTTATGGGGTGCTCTTGCTGGCGCCTGCAAGATCCACGGTGAGGTGGAGCTCGGTGAGGAGGTTGCCAAGAAGCCCATTAAGCTGGAGCCCCGGCATGGTAGCCGGTACATCCTCCTGTCAAACGTATATGCCACCTTGAACAGATGGGATGACATGGCCACTGTGCGCAGGCTCCTCAAGGACCGCAAGGCCCCCAAGGAGTCCATTCGCGATTAGTACTTCTTTCATTCGTTGGACCAATAAGGGCATTTTGTGTGATGTCGAATGATGCGCTGGTAGGGATGAGCTTCCTTCCACCTTGGAGACATCTTTGGACTGAAACAAGCCTCCTGGAGAAATGATTTATTTGTTGGCATATGCCTAATTGCCTATGCTGCAGTCAAGCATGCTTTGAGTAACTGCACATACAAGGAGCAGAGCTGCACAAACCTGGCAAGAAGCCAAGAGGTGCTTCTTTGTACTCGAATACTGACTGGAAGAGGCAGAAGCTCAGATACGGTGCACATAAGGACTAAGATGTGCATCTTTGTACTAAAATACTAACAGGAAGAGGCTGAAGCTCAGAAACTGTCAGGTGATTCAGGTTCACTCAATGATTTATCACTAATCCTGTCTGTACATCTTTTTACGCTGAGAAAAAAAAATCAAGTAAATCGGATCGATCCAACCCACTTATTGTCTATATGCCATGCATCTACACTGATCTTGTTGCTGGATTTTTACAATTTGCTGGTTTATCTTTGCTTTCTTGTACCATAACATACATTTATAAAAGTTTATGACCTTTTTAAGCATTCTGAAGTTTAGTTATGATATCCTGCAGAAGAAATGCACTTTTGCTATGCATCGGTCTTGTAGCTTTAAACCTTTAATGTGACAGGTTAATGCTTATTTGTTTAATTTGTTTTCGTTTTCTGTTTCTGTCGTGGACCCGTCGCCCGCGAGCGATCGGCGACGCAACATGACAAATTTGTCGATGCATAGAAGAACAGCAAAAGGGGAAAGGAAGAACTCGGAAGGGGAAAGCTAGGGCTGTAGATAGTATTCTCTTTTTCTATGCCTCCTGAAAGTGAGCAGTGTACTGGCTTCATAAACCTCGAATCCATTACATGGGCCGGGCCCAATAACGACAACGAAATGTAAACCTAATGCAAGAAAGTTAAACGTATCCTCCGTTGATTCTTCATAACGTCGGTTGCAATCAGGACCGTCGGATCTCGCCTGGGCCGATCGGACCATACTAACCACCATCGGATCTACCTGGGCCGATCGGACCACCTTAACCACCGTCGAATCTTCGTAGCTGTGAAACGTTTTCTTAACGCCGTCATCGTCTCCATTCGAAGGGCAACGGCGCCGATGAAACGTTACTGTTCTTCTTCCTCAAGACGCCATGTCCCCAATCCTGACATTGTCGCCCCCTTGATTTCCAGTTTGTCCCCAAGCTGGAGCTTCTGGAAACCGCGAGCGCAAGGCCTCATAATCCTCCCATGTAGTCATATCAGCTAGCAAAGATGACCATTTAATGAGCACCTGCAACATTGCGGAATTCCCTCTTTTAACCAGACGTCTATCTAGAATTCCCTCCAGTTGCACTTCCTTCAACGAAAAATCAACTGGGTTGGGTATAGAAGAGAAAACTGGTGTATGATCAGGTACTTGTTGTTTCAGTTGCGAAACATGAAACACTGGGTGTACAAGAGCTCCCGCTGGTAACTCCAGTCTGTAAGCTACTGCTCCAATCCTCTCGAGAATGGAATATGGTCCATAGTACTTATATGACAATTTAGGATATGGGCGATTAACGACGGAGGATTGAGCATATGGTTGTAATTTCAAGAATACCTTTTTCCCTACCTGGAATTCACGCAAGGATCATTTTCGATCGGCGTACTGCTTCATCCTCAATTGTGCTTTCTCCAACTATTGCTTCAAAAATTCAGAATATGCTGCTCTATCTGCCAAGATATCGACGACAACTGAATTATGTGCAGTTGTCAAATCAGGAAGAATGCCATAATGTGGATCAGTGTCGTATAGGGCCTTGTAAGGTGTACACCCGAGAGCAGAGTGGTAGCATGTATTGTACCAGTATTCTGCTAAGGGTAACCAATGGTGCCACTTTGTTGGTGTTTCCTGTGCTGCACATCTCAGATACATCTCCAAGCATTGGTTTACCCTCTCACTTTGATCGTCGGTTTGTGGGTGATACCCGGAGCTCATCTGTAGTTTAATGTCCAGGAGTTTGAACAATTCTTTCCACATAGCACTTGTGAATATTCTGTCACGATCAGAGATTATAGTGCAAGGAATACCATGAAGTTTAACAATATTGTTGAGGATTAGTTTGGCTACTTGTATGGCTGTGAAAGGGTGTTTGAGGGAAAAAAATGAGCATACTTAGTGAATCGGTCTACCACAACAAGTATTGCATTGAAGCCTTCGGACCTGGGCAACCCCTCAATAAAGTCCATTGTCAAATCTGTCCAAGCGCTGTCAGGAACTGGTAAGGGACATAACAATCCCGGGAGTTTGCAATTTTCATGTTTTGCCTGCTGACATACCTGACACTGTTTGACAAAATTTTCTACATCCATCTTCAGTCCAGACTAACTGAATAATTTCCTAATTCTTTGGTATGTCGCATGAATACCTGATTGTCCCCCAATTGATGAAGTGTGGAATGCTTTGATCAATTTTGTTTGTAGGCTTGCATTGGCTCCTACCCAAATCATGCCTTGGTGTCGAATGAGACCATCTGTTAGGGAGTAACCTTGCGCATTGGTTCCCTGTACTGCTAACTGGAGCAGTAAATCTTTGGCCTGAGTATCCACTGCATAAGAGTTGATGACCTCCTGAATCCAAATAGGTTGTGCTATTGAGATTGCATGAATGTGATAGTGATGGCCCACCCTAGACAATGCGTCTGCTACTTTGTTGTCCCCCCCTTTCTGAAACTGAAACTTGTACTGTAATCCGATAAGCTTTGTCATAGCTTTTTTTCTGTAACTCGGAGTGTAACACTTGATCTTCCAAATTGCACAAGCTTTTATGATCGGTTTTAATGACAAATGGTCCCCTTTGTAAGTATTGCCTCCATTTGTCTATTGCCATCATAATTGCTAAGAATTCCTTCTCATATATGGACAATTTTTGATTGTTCACTCCAAGAGCCTTACTGTAGAAGGCGACTGGGTGTCCTTTTTGACTCAAAACAGCTCCTATGCCTGTATCACAAGCATCTGTTTCCACTGTAAATGATTGGTTGAAGTCAGGTAATGCCAATACTGGAGTTTGACTCCTTGCTTGCTTGAGTTGATCAAATGCAGTTTGAGCTTTCTCCTCCCACTAAAACCCTTTTTTTTTTGTAATTGTGTAGTTAACGGTTTTGCAATTATGCCATAGTGTTTAACAAACTTTCTGTAGTATCCAGTAAGCCCAAGAAAACCTCTTAACTCAGTAACATTATTAGGTTTTGGCCACTGCACCATTGCCTTGGTTTTGGCTTCATTAGTAGCTACACCTTTGTCAGAGATTATATGTCCAAGGTATTCCAACTTCCTTTGTGCAAAACTACATTTGCTCATCTTTGCAACTAACTGGTGTTGTCTCAATGTGTCAAGCACTATTTTGAGGTGTTGCAAATGAGAATTTAAGTCCTTGCTATAGATCAGTATGTCGTCCATAAAGACCAAAATAAATTTCCTCATGTAAGGAGCAAAAACCGAGTTCATCAAGCACTGAAATGTGGCTGGGGCATTTGTCAATCCAAATGGCATAACTCTAAATTGAAACTATCCATGATGAGTTTTAAAGGCTATTTTCATTTCATCACTTTCAACCATTCGGATTTGATGAAACCCAGATTTCAAATCTAGTTTAGAGAAGAAGCTAGTTCCAGCTAATTCGTCTAACAATTCATCCACTATGAGCATCGGAAACTTACTTTTCACTGTTACCGAGTTTAATCTCCTATAATCGACACAAAATCTCCAAGTGTCGTCTTTTTTCTTCACAAGTAGTACTGGAGAAGCAAAAGGGCTGAGGCTAGTAGTTACTATTGCTGCTTGAATCATATCGGCCACTTGTCGTTCTATTTCGTCTTTTTGAAGTGGGGAATAGCGGTAAGGTCTTGAGTTAACTGGAGCTGCATCTGGAAGTAAAGTGATTGCATGATCATAAACTCTGTGAGGAGGTAATTGATTAGAGTCTCGAAAGACATCCTCATATTGGAGTAAGAGAGACTAAACTGTTTCTGGAATCAATTCATGATTATGCTACTGCTGGGATTTCTCAAGCACCACTGTGGTCCATATCTCATCGCCTCTATGCCATTGTTCGACCTTTGCCACGGATATCTCTTGTAGTTCGTCTGAAATTTCAGGATCAAGAACTCCTTGTAATCGGATGGTTTTACCTTTGTGCTTGAACTCCCAACCACTTTTCTTTCCAGTGACACTTCATAATTCCACAATTTTCCAACCAATCTGCCCCCAATATAGCATCATACCCACAAAGATCCAATACTTTCATGTCGTGATGAAATGTATTTCCTTGCACCCACCAGCTCATTTGCACCATGACTTTGTCACTATACAGGATTTCACCATTTGCTACCTTCACTGACATAGTTCTGATCGGAACTGGGTTGCCCTTGATTCTTTTAATTAATTATGTATTTATAAAACTATGAGAACTCTCGGAGTCAATTAACATCAGCATTACTTGATTTCCGATTAATGCCTTGACTCGAATAGTTCTAAGGTGATCTGTTCCTGATATTGCATTCAGGGATAGCTGTATTTCCTCTTCCTCTTCTTGTTCCTCAAGGACTACTGCATCTAACACTTCATCAGAAAGGATTTCTTGTGCTTGCATTGCCCTAATTTGTCCCTGCTGTGTTTTTTGACGTTGGTGTGTAGGAGTATACTTGTCACCACAGCGAAAACACAACCCGTTGGTTCTTCTATATTCTTTGAGTTGCTTAGCCTTCCATAATTCACCCTTTTCATACTTTGCCGTATTACCAACTTCGCCCCCCTTGTAATTTCCTTCGGTTTTTACAAAATTTGCCATATGATGATAGCTTTTGTTGTGATGCACATACTTCTTGGTCCTTTCTATCACTCCTTCTTGCACTGAGGCAAATGTTGCTGCCATGGTTACTGTAGTCGGCATCTGAATCTCCACTGCCGCTCTCAATTCATCCTTCAGTCCCAAAATAAACCGGGTAACCAACATTAATCCTCCAAGACTGTTATCATACAGCCTAATCTGATATACCAAGGCATCAAATCTTCTCTTGTAGTCTTCCACCGTACTAGTTTGCTTTAGTAACAGCAATTCTCTGATTTGATCACGTTGTGTATTACCCTCGAACTCTAGCACCACAGCTTCTCTGAATTTCTCCCAGTCATGCCATCCTTGTGCTACCTTGTAAGCTTGGTACCAATGTGCTGCACTCCCAGTCATGTACATGGTCGCAGCTGCTACTTTGAACCCTTCAGGAATTTGGTAGATTGTAAAGAATGTTTGACATTTGTCAATCCAAATTCTTACATCAGTTCCATCGAATTTAGGAAATTCCATTTTTGGCATCCAGCTTCGACTTCCATGATCCTGCTGCCCTCTACTCGTCTCCTGTGTCTCTGAAATCACAAGTGTAGGTGGGGGAAAATGCACATGCGGGGGATTCGGGGACAGAGAAATGTCTGGCATCGCAGCCCTCTGAATTGCAGATTCCCCAGGTCTCATCCCAACTATTCCTGCTTCATCTCTTGGCGGAATCACCAATCGAGGGGGTGGTGCTGTCTTGAGCGCTTTGGCGACCATCACTTGTTCCTATTGTACCTTTCCAATGGAATCCATTGCCATAGTCATTTTCAGCTGCATCTCATCGATTCTCGTTCCTTGTTGATCCAGACGTTGGTCTATCGCCGCCAAGTGGGAACTCATCTCCTCCCGCATCAATTTTCCTTCATGTCTCCACAACTCTATCAACCGTGACTCCATCCCTTTCATCACCGTCACGACTTGACGGACCTGGACGCTGGGCTTTGCGGGTGCCGTGGTGTTCCTCCCCTAAGTCGACCGAGCCTCAGGTTAGGAATCACAGCAATCGCCAACCCTCCTTTGGAATTTGACCGGTCTAGACTGCGAGGATTCAGGACCAACCAACGGATCGAGCTAGCTCTGATACCATCTGTCGTGGACCCGTCGCCTGCGAGCGATCGGTGACGCGACCTGACAAATTTGTCGATGCACGTAAGAAAAGAAAAGGGAAAGGAAGAACTCTAAGGGAAAGCTAGGGTCAGAGATAGTATTCTCTTTTTCGATGCCTCCTGAAAGTGAGCAGTGTACTGGCTTTATAAGCCTTGAATCCCTTACATGGGCTGGGCCCAATAACGATAGCAAAATGTTAACCTAATGCAAGAAAGTTAAACATATCCTCTGTTGATTGATTCTTCATAACGTCGGTTGCAATCCGGACCGTCGGATCTCGCCTGGGCCGATCGGACCATACTAACCACCGTCGAATCTGCCTAGGCCGATCGGACCACCTTAACCACCGTCGGATCTTCGTAGCTGTGAAACGTTTTCTTAACGCCGTCATCGTCTCCATTCGAAGGGCAACGGCGCCGATGAAACGCTACTGTTCTTCTTCCTCAAGACGCCATGTCCCCAATCCTGACAGTTTCCGGTTTATATACTTGAGCTGAGCACCAGTAAAATATTTGTTCGCCTTTGTCTCGGAAAATTTCCTGTTCAGGGTGAAAAATACAACATTGGTGATGAATATGTAATAACTTCAATTCCTGAAATAGATAGGATGCCAACAAAATGGATGCATTATCCATGGGATGCACCAAGCTCTATACCATAAGTGGTTGGAGTTGATGTGGGATTAACTATCCTAAGCCCGTAAATGAACTTTTCATGGCTCGGGAATATTTAGACTTTAGACAACGCTACATATCCACTGTGTCAATTAGATACAGCTGCAGAACTTGCATAATTTAAATGTTTGAAGCTGTGGATGGCAGTCTGGAGAATATCAAGAGTTCCGACATCCCAAATATTGGTTTAGAGAAGGAACCAACTACTTTGAATTTGATCGGAGGATGCACTGTACCATTGACAGGAATCATAGGTTACAACCGGAAGAAGTGAAGGGCTCAAACAATCACCAGCCTATTCTTGTTGATGTGATTAGGGTCTCAAAGATAGAAGACACAGGGTCCGTAGCAAATTCACAGAATCAGGATCCTGACGCTTCTTTTGTTGGGTGACATGTGTTGCACAAGAAAATTCTTATGAATTTTAATTTACCATCGTTTTCTATTTTCTATTGGGTAAGTAAGCATGCCATTATAACACCATACCAGTCAACCTCTTATGGATTTTGTTCAACTAGGTTAACTAACATGATTAAGTTTTTCATTCAATATATCTATATATTTTTTTGTGTTTTTTTTTCTTATAAGAGCCTTGTATATTGGACGTTTGAGTGCACTACTACACTGAATCTGATTGGACTATTTGTTTCAGCAGTTGAGCTTGATATCGATGCCCTTTTGAAGTTTCTAATGCCTGCTGCTTCTTGAAGGTTTTAAGTGCATGCGACGTCATCAATTTACTCTTAAAAGAGACGAACCAAGCAAATTGATTCGTCATGTAACAATATACCTTTTTTGGGTTCAGTTAAGGGCCATTCGGAGTGGTCTTGGGCCCTTTTAAGCCATGTTGGGTTCAGTCCAGGGTAAGCCGCGGCACGGCCAGTCCGATTCAAATTAAACCTGCTCGTTGGCCAAGCGATGGCCGCGATGCCATCTCGACCTTCGAGATGGAGGTCCACTACCACTGCTACGCCGCTACGGCATACGATGTTTGAGGCGTCGTCGAATAGAGCCACGTCACGGCCTCACGGGACGTCGTTCACTGGCAGCCAATCGGTCGTGCGCCCGCGCGTAGAAGCCACGGACGGAACGGAGCGCGCACGAACTTGTCGTGCATTGCACCCCGCGCGCGCCAGCGGGTGCGTGCCGTGCGAGGCCGGGAGGCGCGCGGGCGTTTATGTCAGGTGGGGGTGTGGGGGAGCCGGGAGGTGCAAACGGGCCGCGGCTTGTGGCTGCCTGCCTACACGGCACACGCCGCGCGCCCAGGGCCAGACGGTTGAGCGCCAGCGCCCACACGCACGTAAAACCCCGCGGATTCGCACGAGACTGGGGAGCGTGCGCCGCGTGCGGGCGTCTCCTCGCAGGACGGTGCGCGCGGTCGATCGGTTGGCGCCGGCTGGGCAGGGGCGACGCGGAAGGCCAACCGGGGGGAGTTTTTACGTGTCAGTCCGATCCGAAGAAATTACTCGGACGGTGCACCTGCTGGCAGGCAGTTGGTTCGGTCGGTCTACGCTGCTCAAGTGTGAAGTGTCCATCAATTGGAAATCTCGCTCACGCTCAATGAGGGAATTTAACGAGTTTGCTAGCTCGTTCATCGAAGGTTCACGTGACAGGTGCATGCTGTACAACTCTGATCGATGCTCTCAAAGAAAGAAAGGACTAAGAAGTGAGTTTTTCCTTACGATTCAAGTGACCTGGCTTTGACACTGCACACTTTTGCCGACAGTCGTCCGTCAGAAATTGTCAGGATTCGGTGACAAAATAATGCTCGGCGAACATTACCAAGACAAACTATCTGTCGGCAATGACCAGTGGACAATTAATCTGTCGGCAAAGCATTAGGTACCAAAAAAATCTGTCAACAAAGATGTACGGACTGACTAGCTATCTGTCGGGGAAGAAGTAGAGCGGGGCCACAAAAAAAAACTAGTTGGTCAGATAATGAAATAGATAAATATTGTCTAGCCTTATCCGAGAACATATCCAGTGCTCCCAACCAACATATTTTTTTGCTATCGTGCTCTAACTCATCGGAAAACGGTCCAGATAGTCACGAACAATTCCAGAATAAATTACATAGCTACAACACAATATAATCTATCATGCCACAAAATTCAAATGTACATTTGATTTACACATTGAGAAACAAAAAAAATACAAATTATGGTGGAAAGAAATTTGAAAATAAAAATAGGAAAAGATAAAGATACTATTCACTGAAAAGATAAGCCGATATCAAGTTGTAAAGTTACCTTGAATTGGGTTCCTCAGTAGATTGTGTTCTGCCACGTGGAAATTTTTGTGCAAACGGAAGTGTTGCCTCCATTTCAAGAATTGAAGACATGAACTCTACTTAGAATTATTATTTGGTACAATGTAATATTACTTGTGGTTATTTTACTTTTGTAACTACATGGTGATGTACTGTTGTAACTCTTGTTAAATTTAGCATAAAATGTGACAAGATTTTTTGACCAGATTAACATTTTTCGGTGAATGTCAAAGTCTCTATAAAAATAGGCCCACATATTAAAAGTCCACTTTATAACAGTTATATACATACGACCACGATTAAAAAGAAGCATAATCTCTTTTATTACGGCCAAACTGGTCGTAGACTAGTTTAAGTTATGAAACGACCAACCAGGGACACTATGCGATTAGTCATACGGTTTAGGCCATCCTCGATCAGGAAAACTGGTTGGAGGACATAACAGTTTTCCACGTGACTAACGTGAGAGCAGTTATTGATGCATCTGGCAACTTACGACAATTGGCTCAGAGATGCAACGGTTTAAGACTCAACGAAAGCACGTGCGTAAAGACAAAAGACGTCTTTAGCGGCATTAACTGCCACCTTTTAGATAAATATAAATAGGGTAGCATGTGTACCTTATAACACAATCTCATTCTCATCATATTATTGTAAAAACTCTCGCTATGTCTACGGCAATAAAGAGGCCTTTAGCAAGGATGGCTTCAATCCATCTATCGGCAAAGGTACATGCCCCGACTGACGGTCTCTGGTCGGCAATACCCTTTGCCGATATAGTTATTTGCTGATTGTGGCCGCAGTGATGACAATAACTCAAGTTATTTTTTGTCTAGGAATTTTTTTATCTCTCAATTTTTTTTATATAGGTTAGATTTTTTTTTTGTTGGTGTTTGTTCAAACCTATGAATTATTGTGTACATAAATGTGCTTTATATTACTTGTTTATATAATTAAAACTTTTAAATTTCTCTCCCTAAGGAGATAGAGATTAGCTGTTACAATTGTTAGTCTACACGAGGAGATCATCAATCAGTTAGCATCTTTTAGAGGCAAGAATGGCTACAGAAAGCGTTATTTTGTGGTATTTGCTTTAGAACACTGTAAAATTTTGTCTTTGCTGAAACACACTGCAAAATATGGTTCTTTGCCATAGGACACCGTGCCCACTAAAATAACAATTTTTGGCTAAGTTAGAGAGAGAAAATTTTGTAAATGATGGCTGGTGCCCTGAACCTTAGAGATTGGACCCCCGATGACCACTTTTGGGCCATTTGAGGCAGAGGAAAGGGGCTGCCGCCACCACCTTCCTATGTGTCTTTTCCATGTGGGCCACCTCTTCGATCGCTCTTTTGTCTTTGCTACAATTCGACCAGAAGGGCAATATGGACATTTCACCAATCTTATCTCTCCTCCTTCAACCAAAAATGATATTTTAATGGCCTTAATGTTCTAGGACAAAGAACAAGGACTTAGTATTGTGTTTCAGCAAAGCAAAGGAACAAAAATCATTGTCTTAAAGCAAATGCCACCAAATAATAGTGTCTTGTGGCTAATTTTGCCTTTTTTTAGATGGTACAACCCATCTTCATTAACGATTTTTGAAACAGCCCACTGAGCTACATACAACCCAATGTGCTAAGCGGGTCTACACAAATTTGTGGACCTGTTACAAAATAGCAGCACAACTCAGCACAGCCCACCTAGCGAAAAGTTGTATCCCGCACTGCACAGCCCAAAGAAGTTGTTGACGGGTCGATAGCCCAAAGAAGGTTAACGGGTCGGAAATTCACGATCGCAGTCTCGATAAAGAAGAATACAAACAACCATTAAAACTCAGCACAGCACAACAACAGAAACAATACAAACAACCATTGAATGTTGATCGTGGACAAAACAAAAATCGACTGAGATTTCAAACAAATTCAGGCGATTGAGTAATAGACAGCCCCATACAAAATCTATTGTATTGGCCTCCTCTCAATTTTTTTTTCAAGCTCCGTCACTAGACAAGAACATAGTAGTAGTACTCATGATTGGAGTTTGGAACACATATTCGTTGAGTATACGTGAAAACGTGTCAGAATAAACATTGGTGGAGACTGGAGAGTGGTGTTGGTGGGCCTCTCGTGACCCAAAGTTTGCATTTTAGCTCTTTAGATTTCAAAAAATATGGTAGTACCAGTACTATTCCGCCACCGATAATAGTGTGGGGGTAATGCATTCTCTTTGCACGTGTTCATCTGCGAAGACTGCAATCCTAACTCTAAGATGTATCTATCATAGGTCGACATACGAATAGATTATACTCGTAACTCATAAACAATCGTATTGTAGTGTGTAGACAAGCCTGTTTCTTTCAATAAATTGTGCATCACACGTTAAATTCGTAGCACATGCAAGAGCACGACAACTCAAGGCTTGTACAACTACAACACCTCCTCATGTAACAATCAAAATACGTATCATTGCCGTGCCGACTGCATCGGCCTGACTGACGGTTTATGTCGGCGACACCTGTAAGAAAATAGGCTCCTATTTCGAGTTTTGGTGGTTAAAGACAACCGTATCATCGGAACTAATGATATTCGTGAGATGAGTTTCGATGATGGGAAATGGCCCCAAAGTAAGGATTATGCAAGACAAAGGTATATTTGAAGGCTAAGGACATTTTCTAGCTTTTGTTGATCCGAGGAGTTGAGCACGGATCAAGTTGAGTAGTTTATGTCTTGTTTTAACTTTGTCGTACTATTAAGAGGATCAGAGGTTAGTAGCTTGAGCTAAATGAGGTTAGGTAACTAGGTGTGTTGCACTCTAGGTTTCTACTCTCTTTAGTATGGCATGGATGATTACATAGAGTTGATGTATATCAATTTTGGAGAAGCTCTTTGAGGATGACCATTTTAGTTAGTTGGAAGGTCCAAGAGATGGACCAATTTGAAAGTTGAAGTATAATCTCGGTTCTCAGGTAGAAGGTCCATGTGAGAAGGATTAATTTTAGTTGAACCAATTTAGAACTTCAAGTGTACTCTTGTAAGTTCAAGCTCTATTTGTTTGGTTTTGGTGATTAATAATAGATCTAAATGCGAGACTGATTAATGAAAGATCTAAATGTGAGACTAACATGCTTGTTGAGTATGATATTAGTCTCGTTTCGATGGAAAGATGGAAATCTCAGAGGTTTAGTCTCGATTGATGGAAAGCCTGGGATGACATCGTGTGTTGATGGTAGTCAAATCAAGATCCCGGTTTGTTGGATGGCATTATATCACTACACCATGATATAGAATTAAGGGCAATTAACTGCCGGGAAAAAATGGGATGAGTGGCAAAACATGTGCTGGCAATGTCCAAGAGATTACGGGTCCCGTTATCTGCCGACAATACATGTTGTCTAGAACAATTTATCTGCCGGCAATGTTTTTAAATTAGCTACAATACATATGCCCTAAAAAAAGTCAACAAGGTCAACCTATCTACCGGGGATACCCTTTGAGCGGCAAGATGAAAAACAATTGAGTCAGGCGCGCGAAGACCTCTAAAACCTTATCCTCAAAATCCTCCCAACGCCTCCTCCTTTCCCGACCACACCTCCCAGTGTTGCCCCCCTCCTCCCCTTTGCCCCACCTCCTAGCGCCACCATCCTCCCCAGTCCTCCCAGCTCACCGGGCCAAGGTATCCTTTTCTCGGTCTCGGCCTTGTGGAGACCGCCTCTTCCCTTCGCCCATGGTTTCAGCTACCCTCCCCTTACTTAACAGTACAACACCCATATACCGCGTGTGATAGCATGAGTTTAACTTGAATCAGCGGTACCAAAGTTCAATCCTTAATGGTCCAGACAAGACATCCACTTGCCCTGTCTCGTGCATGAAGTCACCCTCACTAACCATCACTTTTCCAGACCCAAAAAATTATTTAAAATGTCAAAATTTATCTTAAGAAACAGATACGAAGATCTGAAATAAAAGAAGAAAAGATAGTTTGTGTTTCCCATAATTGTCGGGTTATTCCCGACAATCAAACTACCACATCTAGACTTGCATGGCTAAGCAAATCCCAATGCATATTTTTCATACAACCTATCTTAAGCGTGTAGGTGCTGGCATAATTCAAGATTAACCTCAAAGAATAGGATATAACTAACTACACATCACAAAATATCGACATTATCAAAATAGCATGCAAGCAATTATCATTGTACTAACATAATAAAACTGGGATCAAATATGATGCAAAAGAAAGTTCAAATGATGCTTGCCTTGCTGGTAGATCAACTGCTCACTCTCAGTAGCGTACGAATCAATGTCAATTGCTTCGGAATCTAAAGAAATAACGATATCGATAAACACCGAGAAATACTTCAAAAATCAAATTGCTTAAAAATGCATGATTTTTCTATAGTGTCTTGTGTATGATTTTAGATGAATTTAGGTGAAATAATTATTCCATTTGGAGTTAGTATGTGAAAGTTATAGCAATTTGAATTCCATATTCCAATAGGTCTTAGTTTAGGTAATTTAATTATTTGACCAAAATTTGTAGAGCAGTAGTGAAGCAAGAGATTATATGGATAAATATATAATATCAAAACAATTCCAAAACATTTGAGTTCATCTCATTTGGAGTTTTTATGAAATAGTTATGCACTTTTAAAGTTACCAGCTTTTTTCTATTGTAAAATTAATAGAGTTAATGGGTCATTTCCCAAAATAATACTCTCTGCTATAGAGACAAGTTTGAAACCAATTGTAATGTAAAGTTAATTGAAAATGAAAATTATCGGCACTAGATTCACCCATTTTGGAGTTGAGATGAATTAGTTACGTATTTTTAAAGTTATTCATATTTTCAGTGTGTAGATTAATACATCTCGGATTTTATAAAGCATTTATTCCTTTTCTTACCCAGGGCGGTGCTAGCCACAGTCACAGACAAGTGGGGTCCTGCACAGTACCGCTTCTTACTTGTTTACTGAGTCAAAAGTTCACTGACCAGTGGGCCCGTGTCGTCAGTGATTCATTGCGGTGCGCGCGCGCAAGTGACGCTCGGACCATGATCGTCGGCCGTTAGATTAAGATCCAACGATCCACAATCGTGGCACATTCAGACGGTCTGAACGGTCCAATTGATCTGGATCGTTCGTGGCACGTTCGGACGGTCCAAATCTGGATCGTTGATTCCGTATTGAACGGTCCAAACAAATCCTAGTTGTTTGGGAAGGGGGTAGTATTACCAGTGCTGCAAATCTGAGGTGGCTGAGAACAAATCGCCCAAGGCTGCCGGATCTGTAAGCCATTCAGTCCGTACCACATGAGGAGATGGCGTATGGGAGCTACCGGCGACGGGCGTGGCCCAGCAAGCGGCTTTGGCTGCGGCGCCCACGCGCTCTGCGGAGGCAACGGACTGCGAGAACCGCCCTGCGCCGGGGCATCCTGCTGCACCGAGGCATCCTTACCACGACGTCCGCGGGGCATCCTGTTGCGACCGGTGACATTTTTTTCGCGCGCAGAGTTTGGAGATGACGCGCTAGTTTCACCGGGCGCGCGCACAGGATCGGTATGCGCTATGCAGGCCCGCAAAATGTGTTCTGGACGGACGCGCTGGGTAACAGCACAGAACTGTAGTCTATGTTTCTTGTGCTCGCGCGAGTGGTTGTCCGTTAGTGAACGGAGCACTGCTCTCTCTCTCCTCCTTCTCTCTTTTTCAACTCATAAAAAATCATACCTGACATTTTTTATAGAGAGCTGATGTCAGCCCGTTGTACCTAAGGTATGTGATCGAGAGTGCCACCCCAAGCTAGCAGGAGACTACTGAAACGTCGCGTGTGAGTGTGAGATCAGCGAAAGTAGCAGTAAAAGTGATACGTTGAAACTTGGGGCTAATAAGCCGTAAGGCACGGCGCGATGTAATTAATCTGGTTATATATCTAGCTTAATTTGCCCTGTCGACGTTTCTTCAAACTACAACACGACCAATGAGTAGAACAATGGAATTCTGCATTGACTCTGTATACGCTTTCTTGTTTTCGGAGTGATCTTGGGCCCTATTAACCGAGGTTGGGTCCAGCACTGGTAAAATCTAATAGGCCCTTCAGAAGTGGCAGCCCAACGGTGCGGCCATTCGATTCGAATTAAACCTGCTCGTGGTCCTCGTGGACCAAGCGATGGCCACGAGCCCGCGATGCCATATTGCCATCTGGGCCGTCAGGTTAACTAGTCGAGTCCTTGTTGCACGGATTTCAAATAGAATATAATATAAGTTATAAACTTAGAATACCAATATACGCAAGGTAATTATACCTACGAATAAAAGTTTCATATATAATTTGCATCCAATCAATATGCTACATAAAATCTTATCATAAACCACAAATACAGATAATATAATTATCCACAGAAGACCCTTCAAATATTTTATACATGTGCATACATATTTATCAACAAAAGATCCCACCAACTCAAAAGGAGTAGATGCCAAACTCACCACCACCACCACCAAATCCTTCTTTTATAATATTTCAAATAAAACATAATATAAGTTATAACATTAAAAAACCAATATGCATAAGGTAATCATCCCTGTAAATGAAAGTTTTATACATAACTTGTATTCAATCAACAAGTCACGTAGAATCTTATCATAAACCACAAAGACAGATAATCTAATTATCAACAAAAGATCCTATAAATATTTTATAAATATGTGCACATATTTTTTATAAATGATCTCACTAACCCAAGAGATGTAGATGACAACTCACCACCACCATTACGGAGGTCCACAACCTCTGCCTGATGATGGAGGTCCACAACCTCTGCATACGCCCTACGGCTACGAAGTTGGAGACGTGGTCGAGCCACGTCACGCGGGCGTACAAACAAGCGCGAGCGGGCGCGCCGTCTTGTCCACTGGCAAGCAGCCAACCGGCAGCGCGCGGTGCGTCCGCATGTAGAAACCGCGGATGGGACGGAGCACGCGCGGACTTTCCGTGCGCCCCGCGCTGCGTGCGGACGTCTATTAGAGTGAGTTAGGGGGAGGCGCCCACGGCGTTGGCTGTCTACACGCGTTGAGCCTTGCAGGGCCCAGCCTACACGCACGTAAAACGTTGCGGGTACGTACGAAACCGGGGAGCGGGCGGCGGGTTGGCCGTTTTCTCGCAGGCCGGTGCGCGCGGTCGATCGGTTGGCGCCGGCCGGGCAGCGGCGACACGGAAGGCCAACCGCGACAAGTTTTCGATGGAGCGCTCGATATACGCGGCAACGGCATTGTGCACCGGTGGTACTAGTATGTCACTCCGCGGGATTTTTCTAAAGGTATGTATAGTAGGTGACATCAGAAGTTTATAATTTTTGTCACGTAAGATTTTTAATAACGTGGATAAGAGAGAACAAGGAGAGAGAATGAAACCATCTAGCATGCAACAAACAGTCTATAAAACCCTTATAGACAACATAAAACACCACTGTATGAGTTGTTGTTTATAACAAATATTTTTTCCAAACAAAAACTAAAAGAGTGTGGGATCTTATATAGACAACTTAACAGACAACTTATTATATGAACCGTCTTTAGTACTGTCTATAGGTGATATGAATGGCTAATATAGATACCCGTTATCTGTACCATTGTATATGCCCTAACCACGTAACCGGTCGATCGGAGAGGCTTAACCGGTGAGGAAATTACTCGGACCGTGCGCCTGCTGCCTGCTTCCAAGTTGACTCGGTCGATCTACGCTGATCAAGTGTCCATTGGAAATTTCGTAAGGTACACGTGGCAGGTGTATACGCAATACGAAGACAAACAGAGAGGTGATGCTCTCAGACAAAGAAAAAGGTGGGTACGTTCTGCTGATGATTCAACAGAAGAAAAACCCATGTAAATTTGGAACATGTAAACCTTCGACGAAATGATTGGACATGCATTGCCATTCTTACATAAGATGCTTAATTATCAGAAACGCTTTTGTCCGTATTGAGATTGGAAGTCTTGTTGCTATTAAAATCTTCATGTCACGCAATGACGCAAGTTGATGCTGCTTCTACTTTAGTTGTCAAAGGCTACAAGTACATGCCATTGCCGTAAGTTCTCAAGCAGGAAGATGCTTTTGATCCACCATTATATGCTTTGTTCCTTTGTCAAACGCTACAATCATCGCAATGACCAAGAATGATTGTGATTCAGTCAAACCGTCCGAACAGCAGCCGGCGTGCGTATGTGATTTGAATCTCAAGATGTTCAAGAAAGGAACGATTATTCCAGAAACAAGTGCGTGCGTGCGTGATTTTTCCATGCATGGCATCTCAGTCAATTTATCGAGTTTGAACTTTTGATGCCAATGTTTTCAGAGAGCACCATGTGTACCGGTTAAAAATAAATTCTATAGAATAGGGTCTCAGGGGAAGCCCTATGTATCTACCGTTCATCAGAAGAGAGAGGGGGAAGGACGATGAGATCGAACGGTGAAGAGGGGGGTCTCACCGTGAAGCCTTGTCCTATAGAATTTGCTTCTGTACCTGTTTATGCGACAACGACTAGCGGTTGCACCAGCAAACAAGGCAGGTGATCGAGAGCGTCACGGCAATTGCCAGCAGGAGACTACTGGGACGTCACGTGTGCGATCATCGAAAGTAGCAGTCAACGTGATACGTTGAAAGTTGAGGCTAATAAACCATAAGGCACGGCGCGATGTAATTAATCTGGTTATATATCTTGCTTTGCCCGGTCGACGTTTCTTCAAACTTGTACAGCACGACCGATAAGTCGAACAATGGAATTCTCCATTGACTTCTGCGTGTGCCTTCTTGTTTCTTGTTTCTTGACGATTCCATTAGCGGAGTTTTTCTCTGTGAATTTCTCGTGGTCCGTGCTTGTTGGGTTGGGTTGGATTGACCGTGGAATCGCGCGCAAACTAAACCGATACGTCGCCGCGACCGGCTTTACTCGTCTCCAGGGCCGGCACCTGCATTGTCCATTTTCTTAAGAACCAAAGTACTAATTTTATAATGAGCTCATTGTCGAGGAATCATATAACAAAAGTCATAATCTTTTTGCAAAACCTCTTGATCAAAACCGTAGGAACAACAAAAATAAACAACCCGAGCAATCTCAACAAAAAATAAAACTGTGCACATACTTTTTTATAACCCCTAAGATATAAATACTTTGATTCCCCAAGAATCTTAATTAAACTAGTTAGAAAAGAAATCGACCGATGCATCTACGTAAGCATAAGCAGTGTCGCTCACTATAAAAATCTAAACATCAGTTAGTAGCGTCCACGCCACGAACCCACTTGTGATATGAGGGAAAGAAAAAAACAGCAATGCATATTTTTTTTTAAAAAAAAAATACAACACGTAGGACGCACACGCACGTATAATGTAGAGCGGTAATGACGAGGCAGGCGAACCCGAACCCGGGCAGCTCGCTCAACGACGAGGCCTGCCACGCGAGCCTCGGCACAGCGTTTTCTTAACGAAGTTATTAGACTACACTACTAGTACCACTCCACTTGCTTAATTAACTGAACTTTGTGTTGCCATACCGCTCACAAAACCGGAGGCGCCGCGATAGGAATTCTTTTTTATTTTAGCTCCCTAACTGGCCTCAATTGCAAATCTAGCTCCCTTCATATTTTTTTTTGCAAATCTAGCCCCCCTCCTCTCCTTCGGCTTCGGGGAGCGCGAAGCCGTGGGACAAATCTGTGCGGCCAAGGCTCTTTTTCGCTCGGCATGGAAGGTGGTGGCTGAAGCCCTCGCCGCTTCATCCGCGGAAGGTGGCCTCGCCCATCAGCGCTCCACCACATGATAAGCCGCTGCCTTCCAGCTCGGCCACTTTCATCCTCTCAGCGGAAGGAAAGGAAGGCTAGATTGCAAAAAAAAAAAAAAGAAAGAGGCTAGATTTGCAATTAAGTAGCGTTAGAGGGCTAAAATAAAAAAGAATTCCCGCGATAGCTGCATTAGCCACGTACCTACGACACGTCTGCCTTATATAACCGCCCGTTCGTATCAAACGGCCCGCCGTCTCCTCTCCTACCCTCCGTCACCGTCTAAACGGGAAAAGTGCGGAGGAGGGGACCCCGCGGAAAGAAACAAGACGTTCTTGTGGCCAAAACACCCACACGTGCACTCACCCAATTGGCCGGGACGTCTCGCCGAGTGTGACGTGCCGGGCCGCGATTGGTGGTAGTTTTCGGCCGTACTTTGGCCGTCCGGAAAGGTCCCCGTGAGACGGCCGAAAACCTTCTCGAAATGCCGTTAAAAGGGACGTTACGGACGGGCCCACACGAATGTGCCGGTCTGTGGCGCGTCTGCTTATCACCATTAAATCCTCCGGCTGCAGGGCCCACTGGAGGGCGAAGGGGTGGGCCCGCTGAATTAAAAGCCATCTGCGTCTGGTTTTCCTTGATGGAGGGAAGATTTTAACTTGTGATAAATAACGTTGTTTTTGTTAGCAGAGAATAATGTCTTTAGCTACCTAATTAGGTTCCCCCGCATTCTAAATCTAGTGGCAGCTGGACTCTAGTCCATAAAAAATAGCAGTAGTAGTACCAATTTTTCGAGGACCATGTAACTTAATATTTACCAAAAAGAAAGAAAGAAAAGAGGTGTACTAGATTGGTGATTTCTTCGAATTGGTAATTATTAGCTTCCACCTTTTGATGCAGGAAAATTGGAAATGGAGCAAGTGAGGTCAGGTTTTGTGTTATACTCTTTTTGATTCATATAGAAGACAAAACCTTGCTGGCCTGTGAATGTATTTCCACTCACCGAGGTCATGGTGCTTGATTTTTCCTTGATGAAATCATATTGTTCATGAATCAGACGGCACCTATTCTTTGAAATGTTAGTAATTGCTTGCATTCTCTGAACTTATGGGCGCGCATTATTGGTACCAGTGGCCACTCAAAATACACTTGTTCCCTATCAAAAGCAACCGTAGCAGCATCAGCACTCGGTAACCTCTCCATTAAATGAAAGCTGCCCCCAATCAACCGCAGTGACAGTTGGCGATCGACTCCCTCACTTAAGTACTGCAATTAATCTAAATTTCCCACTTCAACTCCTTTACAAAGTATCCTCTTTTCAGGTTTCAAAAAAAAAAAGAAAAAACAAATCCAGAACAAGGAATCCAACCTAACTAAACCCCACCTCGGTCCAACCAAAGTTTATCAGTACCACCAATGCACGCACCCCAAAGCAAACGCTCCATAGAAAAATTCCAATTCTACCCTCCGTCCATTCTTTTTTTTTCGAATCAGGAGCTCAATTTTGTACGGGTACCATCATAAATTAGACAAGTATTAAGAAAATACGATTTTTTTTAATCATTTACCTTATCATTAAATCACATTCTATTATTTGCATTTATTTTGGACTACATTTATTTATTTGTCCCGGTTTGAATTTCATGTTTGATATTTTGCCATTTTCGCAAGTTTCATTTACATATCGCATTTCAACCCACACGAAATGACTATTATGCCCCTATGTCTTATGCCCTTCCTCTTCCTCTCGCCAGTGCCACTCCCCCTCCTCGCCGCTTCCTCTCCTTCGCCATGGCAGCCGCCCACTCACTCCTCCACCTCGTGCCCCCAAGCCCATCGCTGCCTCCACTCACTCTCTCTCGTCTCTCGCTGTTACACCGCCGCCGCCCCCTTGATCGCCTGGCTCGCGACTTCCTTGCGGTTCCGCCCATGGAGAAGTCATGCTTGCCAAGGAGGTGTGCATCTTTCTGTGAGGCTTGAGAGACTTCGTCGAGTAGTCAAAGCGTCGAGGAGCCATGAGGGTTGGCGTGAGGAGCCAATGGCAGCATGAGTGGCTCACCGTGAGGACGGCAGGAGAAGAAGAGCTCCAACCAATGATGGGGGATGGAAGAGGAAGACGATGCGAGGCTCTAGGAGGGAGGAATCGGGCTAGGACTCACCGTGCGAGAGGTAACGGTCGTGGCGACGGTTTCGACATGAGGTGGGGAAGATGGAGAAGCGATTAGCTCCCTTGCGTGGATCATGTAATTACTTGATGGATTTTGAGGGAGGTTCCTGGGAACACGTTTTGACACGCTCGGTTGGGAGATAGGCGTATCGGGTCGCCCGAAACGACGTTCTATCGGGGCGGTGGGCACCAGTGGAGAGAAAGACGACATTCTGGGCGTGGTGGCGGCCAACAGAGGGAATGGATGTGAGCATTGGAAGGAAGAAGCTGAGGCGGTACGTGAGGGCACGTTGGTGTGGGTAGGGGCTCACAGAAGTGGCGGTGGCGCACGAACGGTGCATGGCGGCCGAAAAAAAGGAGTGGCTCCTCGATCCTGACTCCATTCTCTAGAACGCGAGGGAGAGGGAGGTGGAAGTAGCGGGGCGGGGGTGAATTTAGCTGTGGCTTAAGTAGAGGGAGGCCGAGTGCGAGTTCTCACATGGCTTCGTGCAAGGCGACCTTCTTGAGGGAGTCTGTCATGGCCGGGGCAAAGCGAGGAAGAACAAATGAGAAGAGAAAGAAGAAGGGGAAGACGGCATTTGTGACATTTCGTGTGAGCTGAAATAGAAAATGTAAATCAAAATTGAGAAAATGGCAAAACATCAAACAAGAAAATCAAACCAGGGCAAATAATCAATGTAGTCCAAAATAAATGCAAATAATAGACGGTGATTTGGAGATCAATTAAGCTCTTCAACTGAAATTTTGATGCATTAGACCTCTTTAATTTGATATTCAAAGCAATTAAGCATGTTTAGTCAAAATTCTGTAAGACAAACCTTTTACTCCACAAACTTTTACGTTCAATAAACTGAAGGGTCCGTGTTGATCGAAGGTATTGTTGCTAAGGAATTATGCTTGTTTAACTTCACAATTCGTCTCATGATTTTTTACTATATCCATGCATCTTATTGCTGCCCTTTTCTTGCGGTTTATACAATTATTCACTTAGTTAAACCAGAGGGTATAATGGTAATAAGAGAAAACGCAGGTATCCCGGTCCGGCAGGATCCGAATATTCCGCTAGCCCGTAGCTCGCCTTGTGTCGTTAAATAGGCCACCATCGGAAGGCGATGGAGCTAACCCAAAAAATCACCGCAAAATTACTGAACTATGAGTGGGGAGCTGAAGAGGGACTACGAGATTGGCGAGGAGATCGGCCGCGGCCGCTTCGGCGTCGTTCACCGTTGCACGTCGCGCTCCACCGGCGAGGTCTTCGCCCTCAAGTCCGTCGACCGGTCGCAACTTGCCGACGACCTCGACCGGAAGCTCGCGGAGCTCGAGCCCAAGCTGGCCCAGCTCGCCGGCGCGGGCAACCCGGGCGTCGTGCAGGTGCACGCGGTGTACGAGGACGAGTCGTGGACCCACATGGTGATGGACCTCTGCTCCGGCCCGGACCTGCTCGACTGGGTCCGCCTCCGCCGCGGCGCGCCCGTGCCGGAGCCCGTCGCCGCCGCCGTCGTTGCGCAGATCACCGAGGCGCTCGCGCTTTGCCACCGCCGCGGGGTGGCCCACCGCGACGTCAAGCCAGACAACGTCCTCCTCGACGTCGAGGAGGGCGGCGCCCCGCGCGCGCGGCTCGCGGACTTCGGGTCGGCCGCGTGGGTCGGCGCAGACGGGGGCCGCGCCGAGGGGCTCGTGGGGACTCCCCACTACGTGGCACCCGAGGTGGTGGCCGGCGGGGAGTACGGCGAGAAGGCGGACGTGTGGAGCGCCGGGGTGGTGATGTACGTCCTGCTCTCCGGCGGCGCGCTCCCCTTCGGCGGTGAGACGGCCGCGGAGGTGCTGGCGGCCGTGCTGCGGGGCAGCGTGAGGTTCCCGCCGAGGCTGTTTGCCGGCGTGTCGCCGGCCGCCAAGGACCTCATGAGACGGATGATGTCGCGCGACTCCTGGAGACGCCTCTCCGCCGAGCAAGTCCTCGGTAAGCACACACCAACCGACTTGTAGCTCTCAGAATCGCCCCCCCCCCCCTCTCTCTGAACCTGCAAGTATCCCTAGTATTTTCGTCACTTTTAACTTATTTTCGCGCTCAGTTTTGATCCAGGAAATAACATTTTTGTTGTGTTGTTTGTAATGCAGGTCACCCGTGGATCGTGAGCGAAGGAGGAGCCCGAGCGATGGAGCAGCCAACCTGAACGGCCGGGTGAGAGGCAGAGCACAGGCAGAATAGTAGACCATGCCGTGTATCGCCGTAGAGATACGGTGACATATACCGAGGATGTCTACGTTTTTGTACAAAGCGAGTATGCGACAGACCGGAGACTGCACTAGGCAGTTTGCTGCAGATAGTATCGGGGTATTTCACTAGAGTACGAGTAATCGAAGAAGAAGAAGCAGCAGCAGCTCTTAGGCTTCTTTTCCCCCCGGTTTTAGGCTGCTCTTCCTGTTGAGAGCGCCTATTCGGCCTTTTTTTTTGTAATTTTGTATGATGATGCTGGTAACTGGATGTATATATTCTGACGTAAATCTTGTACAAATGGAGTTGAATAAGATCGGCCTTGCGCTTGCTTCCCTGTAATTCAAGGCTTCAAGCTTGTCATGTGCCTTTCGGCCGGTCCACGGCATGGGTGATGGGTGTGGTTCTAAAAGTATGAGAAAATGAAAAGGTTATCCCTTTAGGAAAGCTCTCCTGTACACAACGATCATCAATTCACCTTGTACAAAAACAACGAGAAAAGGTCGAGAACCCAGTGCATCATTTTTCTGTTAAGCAGAGACTCGTCTGCTATACAAGTCTACCTGTCTCTGGCTCCACTGTCTATTCTCCAAGGAACATCTCAAGTGGAGGAGTACAGTTACACCTCTCTTTTAGCCTTTGTTACCCCACGAAATGAAATGAAATGAACACGATGACCGACTGATAAAGACCCCGCTGCCATTTTCCTCACCTTTGCCCTGTTTTCTCCCATGTTCTAGGACCCACTTATACTCTTCCCCCGCTTTTCCTTAAACCATTCCTCTTCTCTTCAGCAAGTACGAGTAGCACATGTCGAGCAGCGACCTGTCACGTTTCTTCGCAGCAGAGGCGGGCCCACTTGTATTCAATGGTATTCAGTTGAATACCCATTATTTTTGCAAAACAAATTCATATATATATAGTGTATTCTAGGTATATCATATGTATAGTGTATTACGGCAAAAAAAATGAAGACCCTCTCGCCACGGCCTCACAGGCTCACTCTCACCACTGGCTCACCAGTCACAATGACCCATTCGGCGTCTCGGCCCGCTCGGCCTCCCGGCTCCCTCGCCACGGCCTCACAGGCAAGAGCAGCGCCAGTTCAAGAGCTTAATAATAGGTTTGATGAGGTAAACACAGAGCTACTTAGATGCATGGCATCATTCAATCCATCAATTCATTTCTTTGCTTTTAATGTTGAGAACTTGGTTAAGCTTGTTGGGTTCTATCCACATGACTTTGAATTTGAAGAAGTGAACCAAATTTCGTTTTCGGTTGCACCACTATATCAATGATGTCGAAATGATGAAAACTTCAAAAATTTGAGAAGTCTAGCGAGTTGTCTATGATGCTAGTTAAACAAGGAAAGGTTGCTTTCGGTATGAAATTGTTTATAAACTTCTCAAATTGGTGCTTGTTCTCCTGTTGGTAGCTGCTTTGGTGTTGAGAGGGTCTTTTCTATAATGAATTTGATAAAGAACAAGAGAAGAAGCAAGATAGGGCAGAAATATTTGAATGGTTGTTTGGTCACATTGATTGAAAGGGAATTCTTCATGCAAGCTAAGGATAAGGACATCATCGCTCATTTTCAAAGCATTAGGATCGGAAAGTTGTCGCAGTAACTTGTAAGTTGTAAGCTTTGTTACCATTTTCTTTGTTTTATCCTCTATTTATTTCATATGTTGCCACTTTGATATGTTGATCATTAGTAGCCGGACAATTTCAAGTTGTGATCAATTTTATTAATCAATGATGCTGCCACTTAATTCTGTGTTATAAAACTATAATTTAGGTTGTCAAATTTTTTTTCTTACCATCTGCAATTTTGAATACCCATAGTCCAAATCCTGCGCCCGCCTCTGCTTCGCAGCCTCTTCACTTCATTCGGCAGAGCTAGCATATTCGGCGGTTTATTCGTCCTGTACTCTCGGACAGCTGTCGCCGCCCGCGCTCGCACGCTCCCTCGCTTTCTTCGCCGCCACTGCTTGGTTTGCAAGCAAAAACCAAGCATCTTGAGGCGTCCGGAGTCGGGACACGCGGAGCGGGCGGCGAAATGGAGGCGTACGGCTCGGCCACCTCGCACGCTTTCACTCCACTGACTATAAGCAGTTGGGCAAACCTGATAGGCTCAGGCCCTTATTGTCCCTATCGAAGTATCGATCTCTCTGTCTCCCTCCCCCCCTCTCTGCTTGCCTTCCAGAGCTCCAGGTGTAACCGTGTTAGGCAGGGACTTTTCCTTGGCGTTTCTTCGTTGCTGGATGGGAACATGTCGGGCACTGAATTGCCACCATGAATAATGGAGCGAGCGACAGCTACTGTTCCTAGTTAGCTACTCCCTGAGAGACAAGTTCCATATGTTGTGTGCGCTTCTATATCAATTAGAATCTGATCCAATACGATCACTACTTTACTTTAGAGTGGGGATAATGTGGTAATGTTAAAAGCTCACAAGCATAGACCGTAGGATCAAATATAAAAATTCACGGTAGAAAAAAGTTAGCTAATACAAAGACTGAGAAAATCAAACTCGGACCATCAATCAGAAGACCAATTAGTGCTACGCCGGTTGAGTAGACACAAAGTCACTGCTATGAAGTTATATAAATGAAAGGATTGACTGGATGTCTGGATCTACCAAGGTGATTGACCGACAGGTGCATCGGAGTTATGAGCCGTACCAGCAGCAGCAGTAGCCTGACCTAATCTTCTCAATCGTAGTTTGAGATATTGTCCTGAGATTTAGGTATCTTCGTAAAAAATTAGATGTCTCCGATGATTCTTAAAATAATTTGGTCTAGTGTGTTCTGTAGCCTATAGAAACTAAGGCCATATACAATAGACTTATATCAGTTGTCTATAGTCTCTGCTATATAGGATTTAAACTGATGTGGAAAAAAGAGAATAAAGAGAGAGAAATGTGATGTCTACAATCCTGTAGCCGACTGTAGTACCAGAACCAAAAAATATATTAAAAGATTGTGTGTTGACTACAATTCTGTAGCCTTTTCTCGTTCTCTCCTTCAGTACTACTCCCTTATTATTATTATTATTTTAAAAAAGAGAGGAAATCCCCTGATTTATATTAGAACGAAGCATGGTACGTAGTCCGAAGTTTTACAGTAAAGTTCAGCAGAAAATATTAAAAGATTGTGTTCTGTAGCCTATAGAAACTAAGGTCATATACAATAGACTTATATCAAAAGATTTACACGGTACGTAGTCCGAAGTTTTACAGTAAAGTCCAGCAGAAAATATTAAAAGATTGTGTTCTGTAGCCTATAGAAAATATTAAAAGATTGTGTTCTGTAGCCTATAGAAACTAAGGTCATATACAATAGACTTATATACAATAGAACGAAGCACGGTACGTAGTCCGAAGTTTTACAGTAAAGTCCAGCAGAAAATATTAAAAGATTGTGTTCTGTAGCCTATAGAAAATATTAAAAGATTGTGTTCTGTAGCCTATAGAAACTAAGGTCATATACAATAGAACGAAGCACGGTACGTAGTCCGAAGTTTTACAGTAAAGTCCAGCAGAAAATATTAAAAGATTGTGTTCTGTAGCCTATAGAAAATATTAAAAGATTGTGTTCTGTAGCCTATAGAAACTAAGGTCATATACAATAGACTTATATCAGTTGTCTATAGTCTCTGCTATATAGGATTTAAACTGATGTGGAAAAAAGAGAATAAAGAGAGAGAAATGTGATGTCTACAATCCTGTAGCCGACTGTAGTACCAGAACCAAGAAAAATATTAAAAGATTGTGTGTTGACTACAATTCTGTAGCCGACTGTATTACCATAACTCATTGTATGAGCTGTTTTTAGTGCGGTCTACAGATAACATAGAGAATTGCTATAGACAATAACTATCTGTACTATTATACATGCCCTAATGCCATCACGCCGGATGGGCTAGGGCCAATAGTGAGAGTATAAAATTGATGACTGCTTTGATAAGTACATCACAGGTGTGATTGTTTAGTTGAACCCATGTGACAAGCATGAGATGGCATGCTACCATGGTCTCCTTAACTGAGATCGATGCAGCAATCTTTGCACCGCGGCTTGTTTATTTATTGTCATTCTTTCTTCTAGGTAAGATTGTTTAACCCTTTAACAAAAGGACTAATTCACAAAGTTAATAATTTTTGCTACCAATCGGTGTTTGATTACGTGGCCTCAATTATGTGGGAGACATAATTGTAGAGCAATTAAGCTATATTATGTGGCCTAGATAGTGACCAGTCTTCAAGGAGAAGCTGAAGCTAGCTTAATTGATGTGATCAAATTAAAAGCTACTAGTAGTAAGAACTTATTCCAACGTTATACGCTATCTCAAGGGGCTAGAACCTGATAAAGCAGATTGATCTTTCGGCAAACCTCTTTTTGCTAGTTGCTACTATCTAAGGTAATGTACAATAGACTTATATTAACTGTTTATAGTCTCTGTCACGTAGAATTTAAGCTGATATGGATAAAAGTGAATAAGATAGAGAAATATGTTGTCTACAATCATGTAGCCGACTGTAGCACCAGAACCAAGAAAAACATTAAAAGATTGTATATTGTCTATAATCCTGTAGCCGATTGTATCATCACAACCCGTTGTATGAGTTATATTTAGTACGGTCTATAGATAACATAAAGAGTTGATATAGATAACAACTATCTGTATCATTATACATGCCCTCGTTAAACTCTCGAGGTTGGGATTTGAGGATCTCCCGAGCGCAGAAGGCGGAATCGCCCATGTGACCCCGAACAAAAGCGTGAATTGAAGGGGACCAGCCCCACGTTGCCGGTGGGGATCGGCACGCGTGGCGCAGCTGCCTGCAGAGCTGGACACGAATAATAAAGCGCGCGCGAGGACAACTAACCTGTACGGCAGCTTTACCTTTCTTTCGGGGATTTTCCTTCGTAGTCGAGCGCCTTTTCTCGTTCTCTCCTTCAATACTACTCCCTTATTATTATTTTTTTAAAAAAAGAGAGGAAATCCCCTGATTTATATTAGGACGAAGCACGGTACGTAGTCCGAAGTTTTACAGCAAAGTCCAGCAGAAAATAAAAATTACAAGGTGGTCCAACTGGAGTATTATCTTAAACAACATTATTATGCTACTAAGAGAAACAAACTTGAGACGTCGTCTGCATGCAGGGACGGTCTGTATTCTGTGCATAGTACATGTGCCGGCCGGCCAGTTGGAACAATACCTAACTAAGGACATGCATGTGTTTTTGCATCCCATGCATATGGAAGATCGAGATCTCGTGCTCGGTAGGTCGTGACGGCCTTACTGAAGACATGCACCGTGTACCTTCAGGCAACATCTCGTACGTACGTACGTGTTCCATTCAGTACTGCGGCCTAATTAACCAAAGACCTACAGGTACCGCCTAACTAAGGACATGCTCGTGCGTGCTGTGTTTTTCTCGAATATCGGCAGATGCATGTTTGATCTCCATCATCTAGTCTGAATCCCATCCGGATGCAAAATTTGTGACCGGAACAGTCTAAATGGGGTGTCTTTAATAGTGGCAAACCTTTAATTTTCTCTACCATTTTCTTGCCCTCAAAGGCAGTGGCGTAGCTAGGATTGTAACCCTATGAGGTCGAATACATTATTATTAGCTATGTGGGATCAATTCTTGTAAAATTTCTATTATTTTTTAGAACTTTACAAAAAAAAAATCACTTGTATTGAATGGTTTGAAAAAAGATGTGAGGTCAATTGACCCGGCTCCGCCGCTGCTCAAAGGCCACGTAAGTTTGTCGCCGAGAGGGATCTTGCACCTCTATCCTTCATGTCTCCCGCTACAAGGCGTTCGTGGGAGGTGGGAATCGTGTGTATCGCAAATTCATCACAAGCTGAGCAACACATCACAAGCTGAGCAACACAGCACGGCGGTTCTGCACTGTCTGAAGAAGGCAAGATCGAGAGCAATTGGCCCAGCGAGGCAACGTTTCTTCGAATTGACCTCTTTGTCTGTCTCCCATAATGAATGGACGTGTAGTCGATGAGCAGTGCTACTTTGTCTGTCTCCCATAATGAATGGACGCGTAGTGGAAACGTGGAATGCAGCTAATCTGTGTCCAAAGAGATACAGTGGCTCAGACCGATACAGAAGGCCGGCTAGCTAGGCAGCAGGGGTACTGAATAATGCGGACAACAATAGTTGTGCTTGCTCACACCATGACAGTGTGACGTGGATGCGTTTTCAGCTTTCAGATGCATGCTTATTCACTGACCGTTGGTAAATTGAAAGTGTCATGATCTTAAAAAGATCCCGGCCGGTAAATAGCTAATTTCCCGAGTGCTTATATTTATCCCGAGTGTCTTATCAGAAACACTAGGGAATATCCCGAGTGTTTACGCGAGCACTCAGAAAAGTAAGAAAGCACTCGATGGACATTAGTTTACCGAGTGTTCTATATTACACTTGGGAAACTACGACGGGGAAGCACTCGGCGCTTCAGCGGGTTCAGCAGGATATCGACCACGGTCGAAGCGGGTTGAAATGTATTCCTGAGTGTCTATTTGTTGCGTACACTCGGGAAACATATTAACGACGCCAATTTTTTTCCCAACCGCGCGCATTTTTTTTGTTGCGCGCGTCGAAAGTCAACCGCGATGCTAACCCTAGCACTCATTCCCCAACATCCCCGCCTTCATCGCAGATCCCGACCGCCGCCGCCTCGCCTCCTCTCGATCCGACCCGCGCCTCCTCCCTCCACCTCACTCTCCGATCTCGACCCGCCCCCTCCTCCTCCTCTCGAGATCGACCCCGCCCACCCTTCATCCACCGCCTCGCCTCCATCTCATCCAACACCGACGCCGCCAAGCCTCGTCTGCTTGTTGCCACACCCGACATCAACGTCCTGCCCATCTTCCATCGTCTGCCTTGCGCCTCGCGTGCAAGCAGTAGCCGTCTACTACTCTGAAAAGGTATTCACAGACGGTTCAAAAACGTCATCACAAACGGTTTTGTGAGCCGTCTGAGTTTATGGGTTAGTGATACATGAGGTCATCATAGACGGTTTTCAAACCGTCTATTATGCATACTTTCACAGACGGTTTGTGGCTGAAACCGTCTGTGATATGAATCTATCACAGAGCGGTTTGACCTAAGCCGTGCGTGATAGGAACCTATCACAGACAGTTTGTGGCTGTGTTCCTATCACAAAAGGTTTGTGGCTGAAACCGTCTGTGATGACTTTTCTCTATAAAGCCCCAAGCAGTGGCTGCTTGTGCCATTAAAACCAGAACATATATATATTATATATATATTGTTCATAGTCTCTCGACCACTTTGGGGATCGTCCCACTTGACATGAGAAGGATGAGACAGTAGCCACGGGCAACCTCATTGAGCCCCTGCAAGTTTAAAAAGTATGGATGCAATGAGATCGTTAGAACATCCACCTGGATGTTGTCGATGAAATAATTAGACGTCGCTATATTGAAAGTGGCGTGGGTAGCGTATTATTCCGAGGAAGTGGCATCATGTATCGACAACTAACCATTCTTGAGCATGTAATCGTCTTTAAACCCAACAAGAACACCAAGCAACCATTCTCACATTTCAAAAGAATTATCAACTTGTTGCATGGTGTTCTTGTTGGGTTTAAAGACAATTACATGCTTTGTTGGTTCGATAGATGATGCCACTTCCCAAGAGGGAGATTCCACGATCCATCGCCACTTTCAACATAGCGACGCCCAATTACCTATCGACAACATCTCGTCTCTCATCCTTCTGGGACTGACGACTCCAATATATATAATATATATATATATATATATATATATATATATATATATATATATATATATATATATATATATATATATATATATATATATATATATAGATGCTTGAGTTTTAATGGCAAAGCAAACCAACGCTTGGAGACTTTATAGAGAAGAGATTATGAATGGAATGGTAGGGACTATTAATATGAACTAATTATCAATTCAATTTCAACATAAGACTATTAACATCATTACATCACGAGCAAGGGATTAATATGAACTAATTATCAATTCAATTTGACATAAGACTATTAACATCATTGAGCGGTTCAAACACGGCCACCACACGATGGGTGATACCTCGATCTGTGCAACCACGGCGGCGACCCATGCCCGTGAACCCTCATCCATCTTCTTCACCTTGCATAAATCACACAAACATCGGGACACAACTTAAGGCTCAAGCATAGAAATCAAACTCAACAAAAGACATTAAGCTAACGGATCTAGAGGAGAATAGAGGGCGATGGGAAAGCAAAGTCAGACCGGGCCCGAGCGCAGGAGGTCGGCAGGAGAACCAAGCCATGGCGGCCTTGAGCGACACAGCGGGGTGGTGGCGTCACCGTGGTTGTGTACGACCTGACCTTTGCACAAGACACTACTATCGTGACGAGTGTCTTGTGCGGTCAGCAGAGCGGTGTGTCAACCGGTGGCGGCGGCGACGGGTCGGCGGCGGCAGCGAGGTAGGGGAGAACGACGAGAGTAAATCGCTAAGGAGTGACGAGTTAGGGCGGCGCAAACCTAAGCGGCTGAGGAGTAGTGAGAGTTAGAGGCGGCGCAAACCCTAGCGGTTGGGCTCCTACTAATAAAGAGACTTATCATAGACGGTTCTATTATGGGCCGTTAGTGATAATTATCACGAGCGGTTCCATAATAGAACGATCCATGATATGTCTCGTATCCTGAGCAGGCAAATGCTGTGAAATGATTTCTCTCAAGTATATTTATCTTGTATATACACTTACATGATATGAAGAAATTACATGTTTATATGTCAATTTTGTCATTTAAATCTTCTTTGAAAATTTGCTTTAACTATATATATATATATATATATATATATATATATATATATATATATATAAATAATTCAACATATAATTAATATAGTAACTTCACCTCCATTTTTTTTCATTTTGGAATTTTCATATATATGGCCCAAGACACATGGCGATAAACAAAAAAATTAAAAAAAGTAGAAACCTATAAATAAACAAAAAATTCTAGTGGTGGAGGTAATTGCTATCTCCGTCTTCAATACTTCATAGGCGGCAGCGTCGGCATCAGGCAGTTTCGATCATCGATGAGCGAAGCACGAAATCGTCCACCGCTTCTGGCGCTTGTTCGAGTGCCTCCCGAAGACCCTTGGACTGTTGAACCAAAAAGAATTGAGCCCATAGGCTCTCTTCCCTTACTTGAGGGGTCTCGGCCTGGTCGACTCGGTCGCCTACTGCCTCGATTACGTAGTCCAAGTGACAGTAAACCTCCTGGAGACATGCAACATTGTTTTGGAGGACCACGTCGATGACGCGGTAAACTTGCTGAAAGTGGGAGATCGCCCAGAAGACACGACGGAGGAGGATGTCAAGACGGTGGAAGGTGGCCGTCACCTGCTTGTAAATTCTCGGCGAAGCGAGGAGTAAAGACATCATTGAAGCAGTGTTCTTCGCATGCACAGTTCAACGTCTGTGAGAGAGGTGCTCGTCTGTCTGCGGCGAGTAGGCCATCAATGCCGGCGATAAGGAAGAAAGGACCATGATCATTTTTTATAAGTATGTGGGGATGATCATCTTCGATGACGGATGATCCTTTTTGTAAAACAAGGAATAAATTTGGAGCGTGAGATGAAGAGACGCATCGGGGAGCCGAAGCGGATGCGACGAAGAGACGCACGATCGGCGACGTTAAAACTCATTGGGCTTCAACCGGGAGCTGTAGCGCTATTATCACAGACGGTTATAACAAAAAACCGTATGTGATATGTAGTAATATCGAGAGCGATTATTGTTAGAACCGTCGTGATGTTTTCTGCTGACAGTTCTTTGTTGAAAACCATTTGTGATATGTAGAATTATCACAACGGTTATTAACAATAATTGTCTATGATAATTCCGCGAGCAGTTTTAGCTATGAACCGTTTGTGATATTACCTCTTCCTGAGCGGTTTTAAGCGCGGCCGAATATATCGCGGTCTCTAAACCAAAACCGTCTGTGATTGCATATATCTGAGCGGTTTTGGTCAACCGTCTGTGATGAAGCGTCGATATTAGCCTTTTTATAGTAGTCGTCATCCTCCTCATTATCGCATCCTCCTAAATGCACTTCTTGCCACAATGACCAAGGCCTCCATCCTCCTCCTCATCCGCCAATGCAGCTACGCCGCCTCCTCTACCGCTCGACCACACAAATCCCACAACAAGCGACAAAGGGTGTATGTTGTGCAGTGGTAAGTTTCTTTGCCCAAATCGCAAAAATTTTATAGGAATTTTCACGATGATGCTTCTTTTTGTTTGTAATATAGTATTTCCTTTGGCATCATAATTCAATTAGTATGCTCTAGGAGCTTTTGAATGACTAGTGCAGTAATAAAGTAGCACTCAAGATAAAAGTGAGTGAAGAATCTAAACTACACATATACATAATAGCGGAAAGAATAGATTAACATGAAATATTTTGCTCAATCACACAATTTAATGGGGTGCTTATGAATGCACGATTGTGTTTTAAACAAACTATATACACTATCAATTGGCAAATGATATGGTTTACCATTTCCCTCTAAAAAAATATACATTACAAAGACTTGGTGCAGTATATTATTAAAGAAACTGCATGATTGAGATATGGAGATAGATTTTAGTCTTTATTTGAGCATGATTAAATAAAATTTACTTACTGGAGCTCTAACTAAAATACTACCAGAATCAAAAGGCTATCTTCAATCAATAATATATGCCACAAGAACAAGACGATCCAGATGTGACATTCATTAATATGATACCGACATCCCTCTCAACCCCACAGCATCGATCACCTTAATTAATTTATTAGCTTCACCTAAGAGTTTTGCATTTCCATAAATAAACTGAACTTGGTATCACCTTATGGATCCACGATACCTTAAACTATGCTCCTGACGAGAAAGTTGTATAATGCACTGAATCAAATAGATAGCCATTGCATGTGAAAAAGCTCTACAGGAGTGTGTGAGTGGGGCACAAAGTCAAAGTGTCCATTATTGTTGTAGTATGCATGACCAGAGATGTGTCCACAAAAACTGCAGTGATTTAAAGTTTTTTTTCCCAGCAACTACTGAAGTGTTTTAAATCAACATGAGTAGTACCTATATCAGAGAATAGTTGGTAGCTTGAGATATATTTTGGCTCACTATATATATATATATATATATATATATATATATATATATATATATATATATAGGAAAAATACTTTCTCTCCCGGGTGTAGTTACTCCCACTTTTGATATACCACCTAAAGAACTTTACATACTCTTTTATCATCTTGGGTATACTCATATACTAATTATAAGATACTCCAATGTGAACCACGAAAAAATTGCAAGAGAGTCTATAGTTTTTAGCATATTTTGTAAATACCTTCATATTAGCACATAAAAAGGAGTATGTCACATAAAAGGAGTATGTCTAAAAATTGTACATACCATCCTGAAAAGACATGAATACCACCTAGGTGGTCTTATATACTCGTATACTACGCATACATACTCTCGATTCATAAGATACTCCTCGTTGTGAGATCTGAGAATAAGGAGTAACTACATGAGGAGTAGGAAAAAAACTTCCTATATATATATATATATATATATATATATATATATATATATATATATATATATATATATATATATATATATATATATATATATATATATATAGGAAAAATACTTTCTACTCAGGGTGTAGTTACTCCACTGATATACCACCTAAAAGAACATGACATACTCCTTTATCACTTTAGGTATACCCATATACTAATTATAAGATACTTCAATGTGAACCACACGAACAAATTGCAAGAGAGTCTATAGTTTTTAGCATATTTTGCAAATACCTTCATATTCGCACATAAAAGGGTATGTCACATAAAAGGAGTATGTCTAAAAAGTTGTACATACCACACTTTGAAAAAGTGTGAATACCACCTAGGTGGTCTTATATACTAAAGTATACTACACATACATACTCTCGGTTCATAAAATACTCCCTATGTTGTGAGATACTGAATAGGAGTAACTACACTAGGAGTAGGAAAAAGGCTTCCATATATATATATATATATATATATATATATATATATATATATATATATATATATATATATATATATATATATATATATATATATATATATATATATATATATATATATAGGACTAGAGCATGTATGCATTATGGTAATTCATATCATAGGTCTTTACTACTCAAATATTTTTTTTGGTTTGTTGCCACGATTTGCTACAATTGAGTATTACGTACCATGTCAAACCCTCCTATCAAGGACTATACGTAAAGAAGAATAACAAATTTTCCTTATATAGTTAAATTAGTATATATGCATATAAGGAGATTTGGGCATGACGGTTGAGAGATGGTGAGATAATTTCCTCACCCAATTCTATGCATAGTAGAGTTTTTTAAAAAAATTTTGCTTTTACGTGAATGGTGCAAATAAATATTTGGGAATGGCAATTTGAAATTAAAATTTTGCTTTCTTGTTATTGAGCTCTTATCACATATGGCTTTGGTTCTTTGCTACATGAAACCTAATCTTGTCTAGTGTTCTTTTTATGTTCCATACTTGAACATATTTGCATATGAACTATCCATATTCATTGAAATTCTGTTGGCAAGAAAATAGTTGGTTACAAACTTACATTTTCTTAATTATGTCTTGTAACATGTTTAATGAACTTGTCTTGCATGCTTCTGAGTTCCATGGATATTGGTGTTATTTGTTGGCATGTTGCCATGACATTTAAGTTGCTATCCTCTATGGATATTGTTGCTTACTTTGTTTTCAATACCGTCCCTAGTCAATAGATACTACAGTTCGCTGATGCTTGATTGTTTTCGGTACTTGCCTCTGATGCTACCGCCTCCTCCTCCTCACTTGGCCGTCGCTTGTAGTAGATCTCAATTCACTTGGCGCTTCCCAACACCATTGCCTCTCTGACAGCCACGATTGAGCCATCTTCCCAGCATGACTCCTCGGCTCCTCGGCACCAAGAACTACTGTAAGGTAGTGGATAAGTGGAAAAAGAAATAAAGTTTGCTTATTTTCTTCTGTGTTGTCCGTTTATGGTGGATTAATGTGTTGTCATTACAATGCTACACTAACGTGTTAATAAATAATGGTATTCATATATATCGAAAGAAAGTGTTTTTATGCTTCGTTGATTATGTACATTGTCTTCATGTCAATCCGTTTTAGTGTACATATATAGGGCATGCATCCTATGGTAGCTTCTAGCTATCTCTGTAGTTGTAATTTTTGACATAAATAAAAGTCGAATTAAAATATGCATTATGTTTTGCACACTAGGATGGCTGAGGATTGTAGTTGGATGTACACTGGGCGTAGAGAGATGGGTAATTGTAGCCAAGAATGGATGGAAAAGTCGACAAATTTTGTGGATCGAGCATTTGCTAGGAGTAATGGATGGGGTGTGTTGTGCCCTTGTTCTCATTGTTCGAACACACGACCACAAATGAGGGCAACAATGACCGCACACTTGTGCAAGTACGGATTTAGACCAGGCTATACCGTGTGGGTCTATCACAACGAGTCACAATGTAGTAGATCAGATGTGCTAAGGGAAGAAACGGACGATGGCGACCACAATGAGAGTAGGATAGAAGACATGCTAGATGATGTACGTGATGCACATGGGCCACCTGTAGAGGAAGAACCGGAGCACGCAACAAGGGCTTTCTTTGATATATTGTCATGATGAGTCAACCACTTCATGGGCAAACACAAGTGTCCCAACTAGATGCCATCACCACTACTTCTTTGTCAAGTCTCATTTCGTGAAGCATTGCTTGCTTTAATGCATTCTTAAGCGTGTTTAGCACCCTTCTCCCGGATGGTCACAAAGCGCCCACTAACTTGTATGAGGCTAAGAAATTGATAAGCGCACTAAATATGCCATATGAGAAGATAGATGTTTGTCCAAATCATTGCATGCTATTTAGGAATGAGAATGTGGACAAAGATCACTGTGATAAGTGTGTTGAGTCTAGGTTTGTTGAGGTTGACTCCGGTGATGGTCAGAAGAGGTAGCTTCCTATTGGCAAAAAAATACTTAGCTATCTACCATTTGTGCCACGAATCCAGCGGTTATACATATGCGAGGTTTACGCCAAACAAATGATATGGCACAAGTATGGTCGTTGGTACCGTGATGACAAGATGGTCCACCCATCTGATGGTGAAGCATTGAAGCAATTTGACCGAGACTATGTAGAGTTTGCCGCGGAGCCTTAGAACGTTCGAATTGCAATTGCAACTGATGGGTTTAACCCATTTGGTATGAAATTGCGCCATACAAGCTGATGGCTGTGTTTATCATTCCTTAACCTCCCCACGGCGTTCGCATGTAGAAGCGAGAACATATTCCTTTCCTTGATAATCCACGGTCACGAATACCGGGGAAGAATATGAGTGCATTCATGGAGCCAGTGGTGGATGAATTGTTACATGCTTGGGAACAAGGCATAGTAACATATATCGGGCATTGAAACATAACTTCACCATGCGGGTCATGTACCACACATGCATGCATGACTTCCCGGCGTACGGGATATTCTACGGGTGGTGTGTACATGGGAAGATGCCATGCTCAATCTGTAGGGAGACGTTGCGTAGCTGTTGGCTAAAGTATGGTCGCAAGCACTCCTTCTTCGATTGTCATCATCAATTTCTTCCAATTGACCACGAATTCAGAAGTGACACAAATGGATTTAGGGCCAATATTGTTGTCCGCAGTGGACCACCGCATCGTCTAGCAGGTGAGAAGGTTCGTGCACGGCTAGATGCTTTGAAGCCTCTTGATGATGGTGATGGGTTCGAGAAATATGGCGAAGAGCACAATTGGACTCACATTCTAAGCTTGTGGCGGCTACCATACTTCCATAAGCTCATTCTTCTCCATAACATAGATGTAATGCATAATGAGAAGAATGTTGTAGAGGTCATATTTAGCACATTCTTTGACATTCCAGACAAGACGAAGGACAATGTCAAGGCTCGCCTTGATTAGAAGGAGCTTTGCAACAGGCCCTCCCTGAATATGATCCACAAGCCAGCTATTGGCAAGTGGGAGAAGCCAAGAGCTAGTTATTGCCTAACTAGGGTTTAGAGGAAGGAGATTTTAGAATGGTTTCAGACCCTAAAGTTTCCTGATGGGTATGCAACAAATCTAAAGAGAGGAGTGAATTTAGCTACCATGTGTATCAATGGCCTAAAGAGCCATGACTACCACATATTCATAGAACGCCTTTTGCCTGTGATGATTTGTGGCTACGTCCCCAAGTGTGTTTGGCAAGTGATGGCGGAGTTGAGCTTCTTTTATCGACAGCTATGTGCGAAAGAGATAGATCACATGGTGATGTCAACTATGGAGCGTGAAGTACCTGTGTTGCTTTGCAAGTTGGAAAAGATCTTTCCACCTAGCTTCTTCAATGTAATGCAACATTTGATTCTCCATCTCCCTATGAAGCTAGGATGGGGACGATGCAAAAGCGGTGGATGTATCAATTGAGAGGAACAAAAGGAACTACGAGGAAAGCAAAAAATCGATCGTGTGTTGAAGCATCCATAGCGGAGGCGTACATACTTGAGGAAATTTTCCATTTCACATCAATATACTTTGCTAACAATGTTCGCACGGTGCACAATCAAACCTCACGATACAACATTGGCATCCCTCAAAATGATTGCCAACTTAGCCTCTTCACCGGAAGAGGTGACACTTCAAGCGGTGGTACTCCCAAAGTTTTATCGAGAATGAGTGGTTGATTGTGATGTTGTATGTCTTTACCAACCTCTCTAAAGTGGATGATTACATTAGGTATGCAACAATTATTTTTCCCAAGAATTGATGGATGAGTGTTTTAATCTACTTGTCTTGTTGCCTATAGGGAATTTGTTAGGAGCGAGTGGAGGCAACGTCATGACCCATACGAAAAACAAATTGAGACCCTTCTTAGGAAGGGTCTTTGGGAATACAAACCGAATTTCCCAACTTGGTTCTATCGAGTAACTTACCTATTAGCTAGTCCCCTTGCATAATATTTACCAAGTAAAGAGGAACTAATACATGAAACCCATTCTATTTATCTTTGTAGAGTTTGAAGGACAAGTCTATGAGCGGTGAATTGAAGCAAGTTGCTCAAGGATGCCACACTTGGGTCTTGTCCTATAGTACCTCGATGTGAATGGGTACAGCTTCGAACATCAACACATGAGAGGAGCGACCTAATGCAACAACAATTAATAGTGGATTGGTGACTATAGGGCAGGATGGGAGCAATACACCTGTTGAATACTATGGAGTAATTGAAGAAATAATTGAACTATATTTTTATGGTAGCAAACCTCTCAAACTTATGTTATTCAAATGTCATTGGTTCCATCCATTTAGGGGAATCAGATGGGACACATCACTTGGACTGGTTGAAGTTGCACATCAATCAGTCCTACCAGGCAATGACCCATTTATTGTGGCTCAGAAAGCCACCCAAGTATACTACATCCCGTACCCATGCAAAACTATGAGTAGTCTAGTGGATTGGTGGGTAGTACATAAGGTGCAACCATATGGTAAACTACCTACCTCTAGTGAGCAAGACTACAACATCGAGACCAACAATGGTGTTGACCTATTCTTTCAAGAAGATGGGCTGCCAGGGACTTTTCAAATAATAATTGGGGAAGAGGACGATCACATAGATGACATTCAAATCGATGCCGATGAGGTTGTAAACCAAGAGGACTTGGAACTACTTAATCGCTTAGACATTGATGGCTTTGAAGGGATGAGGTTGAGTCAACACCTCATGATAGTGACGATGACTTTTAGAGGGCCCATCTGCGGAGGATCCCATTGTAGCGACTACTTCTAAGCATGATCTTGTCACGTATTCCATCTATTTCTTTGCATGTTTTTAATTTTTGTATGAGCTTACTTGATTACGTTATATTCGTCTTTCTATGAGCTTACTTGATTACGCTATATTATATCTTTCTATGAGCTTACTTCATTGCGCTATATTAATTGATTCATTTCATATCAGAACACCAAAAAATGAGTGGCGTCAAAGAGGCAGCATACTCTAGTCGAGGCAAACGTCTATTTTCCAAAGTGACAGCACCATGTGATGGAGGCAGAGGGGCGGCCGCGGCCCCTCGAGGAGGCAGAGGGGCGGCCATAGTCCCTAGAGGAGGCAGCGTGGGGTCTACTTCTAGTAGATCAGGCTCCTGTACCCCGCAGCCCTCGCGTGCTGATCATGTGGATGATGAGTATTGACGAGGATCTAATAATCCTGATTTTATCTTTTATCTATAATTCTTATTATGGGTAAATATGATGTCATGTGGTCCCTAGGTATACCCTTATATTTACAAGGAGAAGCCTACGGTGGTCATAAGTTCTTCTCGACCACCCCATAGTCGTAAGTCTTGCTACGACTACCTTATAATCGTAAGTTCTTCTCACGATCATTATCCGATCGTAAGTTATTCTCGACTATCCCATGGTCGTAAAGCACTTCTACGACCGGTCGACTATGACCACCTTATGATCAATAAAACCTCTGAGGCGAGTGGGTCCAATTGATTAAGGAATCAGCGATCAACATACGTTGTTATTATATGGAGTAATAGCACGTAATACCCCATTATCTCGACAAATAAGCGCTAAGCGGCATGAAGGAGTTAACACTCGGAGATTCTGCAAACATCGCGAATTCACGAGGACATGATGAGGCGCCTCTTCACTTGGAGAAAGCGGCTACTCCTTCACGATCATATAAAGGCGGCGATCGAGAGATGAAAGAGGAGGTGATCGGAGAACCTGAGATACAAGGGAAGACAAGCAGCGTGTACGTAATAGTCTTAGTCTTTTCTCCGATTGTACAATATACACTCAATATCATACACACGGGAGTAGGGTTGTTATTCTCCCTGGAGAAGGCCGAACACAGTATAAAAATACCCGTGTCAATCTCTCTGCGTGATTCCATTCTAGGAGACCCCCCAAATCAAACAATCTTTACGTAAGATCGGTTCTAAAACACTGACAAGTATCATCCTAGTGAGGAAGAGGATGAGCACCCTAAGGCGGAGGGCAGTACTACAACACAAGATTTTTGGTTGTGAGGACCTGTGAACCTGCCACCACAACCAACCTGAGAGGAGGACAAGACTATCATCGTTCGTGTTGGTGACACGTTAGTAACTGTTTGCACTTTCACTAATTTAGCCCATTTACTTGCATACCTCAAAAAAACTAATATGCAGCTAATGGTGAGAAGAAGGCAGGGGTGAGAAATGTAGACTTCCGAACGGCATAATTGGCGTGTTGATTCAATGGCACTTCCCTGGCTTGGTGACCTCTGAGAGGGCGGGAGCTGCATGGACATGGTACCACTCTGAGACGCGGAAGATATCGCTTGAAGGAGAAATACAATTTGACAATTGTTTGCGATTAGGTGGAGGAAAGTTTTTGGGTAAGTATTTGAATATTCAAATCTGCATCTATATTCAAATCTATTTTCTAGCAATAAAACTTAATGTTCGGCCACTCCTTCCCGGAAAAATAACATGTTCAAAATTTTAGTGAAAATCCGATTGCACACAGATATATTAATGATTTGAATAATTGGAAACAATGACTAGCTTCAAGTATCAAAGTTACATTATGCTATGGATGTTTCATAAATGTCTTTAACGAGGATTGTTGACCAGTCAATTATCCAAGTATATCTTTATTCACTTATTAACAAGTAGGTACAGTTTCTTTGGGCCCAAGTTAGCTACGGGCCCAAGATCAACCAAACAGTCGGAAGGTGGATCTATAAAGTCTTTCCTTTGATCATCCCCGAAACTCCCTCCGGAGGCCCAGCAAGACCTCCTCGATGACTTCTTTGGGACCTCCTCAAGGACCTCTCCAAGACGTCTCTAGGACCTCTCCCCTGCAGAGGAGGTCCTAGAGGGCGGTTACCCACGTTCAATTAATAGCGGTTGCACATGGAGATATCAGCGATAACAGTCATCACGAAGGGACGTGACGATTGGCAGGAAGAGACGTGATGATTGGCGCGAAGAGGCACCACTGTAGTTAACTGCCGATGCTTGTAAAACTATAAATAGCCCGGCCTGTGTGCCCTTGTAACATAGATACACAGCCAAGCCCTAATCCATGTGTATTCACAGCCACTTTCCCTGTAATCAGAGCATACTCTTTGCAGTACACATTCTCCATTTTGAGTCTCTTGGTAAACAGATAATACCCTCCATATTCCTTTATTATATTTTTTGTTTGTCCGATCTATAACGAGAGTTCTAGACATAGACAGCTGGCGTCGTCCGTGGGGAGCGCTGTCATCATCTTTGCCTACTCGATTCTGGTAATGTGTGTTGTATTTTGTTGATGAATCACAACATTCCTGCTTGGAGAGAAGAAAGCATTCTCGACATCTCTGACTACGATGTAGGCATGGAAGAAAACTTTGTCCTCGTGTCCGGCAACACTCAAGGATCATATGGGACCATTGCTAAGGCACCGTCGTCCACCGAACCTTCTGCCTCCGCTGGCTCCACGCTGGTCATGCCTTCGTCCACAGATACCGCTGTGGACGAGTATTATTGTTGGACCGAAAAGGCGACTAGAGGGGGGGTGAATAGAAGCATGATCACTTTTTTTTCAAGATCGGATTCAACACGTTTTCACTCCAATAGCTATGAAAGCTATGAGGATCAAAGTGCAAGCACAGCAGAAGACTTGTATTGAATCCAATCGAAACCCCAAAGCAAAACAACCAAAATTACCAAAAACTCAATTCACAATGAGTTGGGTGGTCAGACCTCTCAGCCTAGCGATCTGACCGCTCCATGGGGCGGTCTGACCTCTAGCCTGATGAACAGTAAAATCAGTCCGAACTTCTAAAACACAAAATGGTCTAGCTTTTGATTCGTGACTCCAAACCTTACCAAACTTGAGATATACCTTCTCTAAAATGTCAGGAACCTATTCCAATCAACGATCGTGAAGATCGTTGTTAAAGTCCCGACCTTTTTCCGTTTGAGTGAAGGATGCTCCAAAACCAAATCAAAATCGAAATATGATCTAAAGACTTGCTCATGGGTGATTGATGATCAAGATGATCCTAGATGTGTTTTCACATATCACAGCAAACTAGATCAAGGCAAGAAACTAAGAGAAAACTCGCGGATGAAAGAAAGACTCAAAATCACCAAATAGAGAGAAAGAACACAAAGAAAAACATCTTTGAGAAATCTTTTCTTGGATTGATTTGATATGATGTTAGTTTACAGCCACTCCATCAAGGAGGACAAAGACTCAACACATGAGCACAAAATCAAATCCAAAACTCTAGAATCCTAACCTCCCACTATCCTCTCCCTAAGCACCAAAGGCAAACTAGGGTTTCACAAAAGAAAGGGTTAAGGAGGTGCTAGCCAGCACCCTCCTCTATTTATAGTGGAGGCTTCGCTTCTAGAAGGAAAACCCTATTGGGCACCCGTTAGGCCCACACACAAACGGGTTCACTCACGCACGTATTTTAAAGCGTCGTCTTCATCTCCTCTTGACCTAATCCGCTTCTCCTTGCGCCGTCTTGCCATGAGTTGGCAAAGGTCACCAAGGCGGTATTTAGGTGAAATTACCAAAATACCCCTTCTCGATCTTTTACAAAGACCGAGTCAATCTGCGTGAAGCACTTCCATGCTTCGCATGCGTGTAGGTTGATCCAACGGCTCTCATCATGTCGGTAAGTCTCTCCCATCCGGCTCCCACCGAAACCACCATGGCACTTGCACCGACCCCCGCGTCGGTTGATCCAACCCGTCGCACCGAACTACCCGTTCAGTCACCTTTGTCCCTTTTGCGCCATGCTTGACTTTATTGACTTCATCCGGCGTCCCCGATCGTTCTGAACCTCAGCTCTCCAAACTTATTCCCGATCATCCTCGTCGTTGATCGTCGTTGACCTCCAAGCAACCTACACAACAATAGACAAAGAAATCGATTCTGAAAACAAGTTCTTCGCAACTTGACCCACATTAGTCAAAACATGCATCATGCAACACATATGCACTGAAACCTATGAATATGACCTAACCCAACAATCAACGCCACCTTTTGGCGATGAGCAGAAGAAACGGTCGACCGCCATCGATTGGCGGTCGGCCGCGTCTAACGCCGGTCGATCGCAGGCGGTCTAACCAAATCCACAACACCGGTCGCCTACAGATCGACAAAGCGGTTAAACTTTGGCGAAAACGTGTATTTCGACAAACCTTCAACACCATTGCCAATTGTAACATCATCCTAAGATCGTGCACATATCCCCATGATATCCACAATTATCCCGAGCCTGCCTCCTTTGGAAGAGGAGATTCGCAAGGTCCCTGGAGCCCAGCGAACCGTGAAGATCTCGCTGGCGGCATCCACCCTGAAGGCTTGGAGAGAGTGTTTGGGGAGAATCTTTTATTCACCCTACAGTACGTCTCGTCCTCTTCCTCAGAGGACGAGGGCATGTTCACCCCCTCCACGTGTTCCAGCGGTCGTCAGATCGCCGCCGTTGGTGACGTTCAACCCAATCCCGACGATAATCCCTGAACGTTCGGGCAACACCGGGAGCAGGAGGAACGGGAACGCCTCCAACGAGAGGAAGAAGCCCGACAAGCCGAGATACGTGCCACCACACAAGCGCACATCTTGTATGTTCGAGACCGCTACTTCCAAGACGACCCTAGCTCCTCAGCAAGGGCTCCACCACCAACGATGCGTACGCCACTGCCGCGGGCGACGATGGTAAGACGTTCAAATGCCTTACCAACCCCTATGCAGGAGGATTCCCCTACAGAACGCGTTTGCTACTTAGCGACTGCCCTCACACGTCCTCCGGAAGGATTGACTCTGGAGCAAGGAATGAAAGTGATGCGTGCAATTGCACAGAAACTACAAGATGCGGCAGAAAACATCTTTGCCCGATCACCAACTTTTCTTTCCAAAACAGACTCGCACCTAGAGGGGTCCTCAACCGGACGTCGAGGGCAGAGTCGTAATCATGATGCACCTGGTCGTCGTGTCCAAGACCAAGGTGAGCGCGACACTCATTTTTCGGGACGTAGCAGACGTCCTAGATCTCCTGTTGGTCATAATAATCATCGTAATACATAGCAATGTATTGGACCTTATGCAGAATGCACAGCTTTTTCCCCTGGATTGAGGGACGTCACCTAGCCAGAAAATTTCAAGCCAGGGAGCAATGGAAACTCTTGACGGAACACAAAACCCATCGGAATTCCTCCAAATTTACACTACTGCCGTCCAAGCTGCTGGAGGCGATGATAAGGTAATGGCAAATTATATACCCACAGTTTTAAAAGGTTCCGCTAGAACCTAGTTATTCAACCAACCTGAAGGATCCATACATAACTGGGAGATGCTCTGTAATGCATTGCAAAATAACTTTAAAAGTTGTTATGCAAAACCGGGGAAGGAAGACGATTTACATCAGCTTCGTTAAACCCCCGAGGAAAATTTACGACAATTTGTGAAGCGTTTTATAGAAGTTTGTAATACTATCCCAAATATTTCTGACGACTCTATAATTTGAGCTTTTAAACAGGCGGTGAGATACCGAAGGTTCACAAAAGACCTCAACATCAACTCGCCTAGGTCCATGTCGGAACTTTTCGACATGACGGATCGATACTCCGACGCTAATGAGGTAGTGGAATGGAATCGGATGGTGGATAAGGGGACCGCTCCTCCTCAGCCAGGCCTCAAGGAGGTCAAGGAAAAGAAATCCAAGAGGTCTGAGGGCTCCACGAGCAGCAAAGGTAAACTCAAGAGAAAGGAAAATGGGAGGTCCTAGCAGTCCACTAGGGAGGTCGCGGCAATTGACCAGCGACCACCCTCCGACAAGACCAAAGGTCTTTGGACCAAAAGGAGGCAAGGAGGTCGTTCAAGCGACTGACCGCCTTATGGTCTACAAATACGCCCAGAGGAAGCGATGGGCCGGTGCCCATTGCACAAAGTTCTGGCCATGACCTCCAGAAGCGTCGTGTACTTGGCGAAGATGGAGGATTACTACGATGGGAAAGGCCCAATGCCTGTCCCACCAAAAGATTGCGGATCACCAGAGGTCCAAGGTAATGACAAGGACATAGAAATGTCGTTCCAAAGAATGGATCACCACATCAACGTCATTTACGGGGGTTCAGCCGCCTACACCTCTAAGCGGGAGTACAAGGCGGCATGAAGGGACGTCAACAGCGTTGAAGTCCCACCTAGTAGTCCAGAATACCCCAAATGGTCAGAGACCTTCCTGGCATTCAATAAGGAGGACGTCCCAAAAGGTATGTCTACTTCTCGCAAATTACCACTAGTAGTTTCCCCTACAATAAGTAATTGCAGAGTAGAGAGAGTATTAGTAGATAGTGGTAGTTCTCTAGATTTGTTATTTGTAAACACTTTAGATGAGATGTAGATTCCTCATTCTAAAATTAAACCAATGACAAGTCCCTTCTATGGGATAGTGCCCGGTATGTCAGTTACACCAATGGGGCAAGTAGTTTTTGTTGGGTCACGGGTAGGCTATGATAGCTACAAACAAAAATTTCTACCACGTAAACGAGGAAGCCATGCAAGTAGATGATCATAGATCGTTACCACTAGAGGCAGTGAGCAATGGAAGAAGGGTTGGAGCGACTGGTCCAACGAAGAGCGTCGATGTAGTGGTCGAGTCGATCGTCAACGTCCGACAAGTCGATGTAGTGGTCGTAGTCGATCGTCTCCTCCAAAGAACGTCTGCGGTTCCTTGTCAAGATCGCGGTTCGTCCTCAAAGCGCAACAATCGTAGTAGCGTCTCTACGGTATCCACACGCCCGAGGAAGGAACAACCGAACGCTGGTGTGCGGCCACAAAGTCGCCGCGGTGGAGCTCTCGGGAAGATGGCGGCTAGGGTTTGGTGGTGTTTCACGCATGTCACCCCATGACCTCATGCATCTCCTTATATAGTGCTCGTGGCGGATCCTATCCGGACACGTTCTGAATCGTATTCGTCTTGGTTTGTTCCAACCCGTTAAGTGTGTGACCACAGCAGGTTCATGTGTAGTTCGGTTGTGACTGAAACCCTTTCCGACCACGTAAGTCGAAGCGGCTCCTAGCGTAACATATCGATTCCGAATACACACAAATTATATCGGACGAACCTTAATGCAATATGATCTCGACCAGGTCTTCACCACTTACGACTAGGTCCTATCTCGTATCGACCACTTCGTATGTGGTCACGACGATTCGTAACTCCTTACGACGAGTTCGACCACTCTGTGATTACGTTCGACCGACCAGAATCGTCGACTGAGCGACCTACTCGTGTATACTCCCTTTGCCTCACGATGTCCGGTTGAACTCGGGTGAGATGTTGTGTCATCCATGGGTATTCAATACTTTCTCGATCGAGTGTCGAGATAACTTTCGTGGTGAACACTTGACTACTAGTGGCATGGCCATGCACTTTCTTTATCCGATCACAACGAGGGGCCGAGACATCTCTCTGTTATGTTAGGAGGGCAAATCCATATCCGACCGGTCACATTCCTCTCCATGTTTGAGCATACCCAAAAGCTACCTTTATAACTACCCGATTCACGGTGTAGCGTTTGGCAACCCCTAAGAGTGCTCTTACACATGTAGGAAACCATCTTGATCTCGGTCTAAGGATTATACATCATCATTGCTTGAGACCAACTAACGACACATAGATTCATAACAATCTCAATAGTGTCTCAAGGTGGGTCTTATCCAACATCATGTTCTCTAACATGTGTCCATATTATCGGTTTGATATCTCCATATCTATGACTCGTGAAACATAGTCATCAACCAATACATATGCTAGTCTATTCATATGTGTCCTCATATGTTTACGACCGAGGATAGTGTAAGAATAATTATTGCGAAATATAGAGTTTCACAACCAAGTCACATACTTGATAATAAATATTAACAATATTATTCTAGGAACAAGATAACACATTATCCAATGTCATGAACATAATGAAATATAATCATCTCTATGATTGCCTCTAGGGCATATTTCCATGATCTCCCACTTGCACTAGAGTCAATCATTTTAGGTATTTAATACCGATAGCTCTTGTGTGTGCCTCATGCTTTGGGCGTGTGAGAGGCTTTGTCAGCGGATCGGCAACATTTAAATCCGTATGAACTTTGCATATCTTAACATCTCCTCTATCCACCAATTCGCGGATAAGATGATAACGCTTTGAGTATGTGTTTGGACTTGATGGGATCTAGGCTCCTTAGCTTGAGCAATAGCTCCATTGTTGTCACAATAGAGATCCATTGGGCTCGAGGCACTCGAACCATCCCAATTCAAACAATGAAATTCCTTATCCAAACTCCTTCTTTTGCGACTTGAAGCGCAATGTACTCAGCCTCTGTCGTGGAATCAGCAACCGTCTCTTGCTTGGAACTTTTCCAGCTCACTGCTCCTCCATTCAAAATGAATACAAAACCAGATTGCGAACGATAATCATCTTTGTCGGTTTGAAAGCTCGCATCGGTGTAACCATTTACAACGAGCTCTTCATCACCGCCATAAACTAGGAACATATCTTTAGTCCTTCTTAAGTACTTAAGAATATTTTTCACAAATTGTCCAAATGACCTTCACGGGATCGACAGTATCTGCTTGGTAACACTTAGAGCATATGATACATCTGGTCGTGTACATATCATGGCGTACATGATAGATCCAATGGCCGAAGCATATGGAATATCACTCATTTTGTCTCGCTCATCAGTGGTCGTAGGACATTGATTCTTGCTAAGATTAATGCCATGTGCCATGGGCAAAAATCCTCTCTTGGAATTTTGCATGTTGAACCGATTCAACACTTTGTCTATGTACATTTCCTGGCTTAATCCAATTAGCCTCTTAGATCTATCTCTATAGATCCTTATTCCCAAGATATATGCTGCATCTCCTAAATCTTTCATTGAGAAACTTTTTCTTAATGAAGATTTAACAGATTCTAGCATTGGAATGTCATTTCCGACCAGTAGTATGTCATCTACATACAAGATCAGAATAACAAGTGCGCTCCCACTAACCTTCATGTAAACACAAGGTTCTTCTTTGTTCTTGACGAAACCAAAATATGCAGCAATTGCTAGAATGATCCGAACAGATTTAAGCATCGCTACTGGTGAGAAAGTCTCATCGTAGTCAACTCCTTGAACTTGTCGAAAACCTTTTGCGACTAGTCGAGCCTTATGAATGTGAACATTTCCATCCATATCAATCTTTTTCTTATAGATCCATTTGCACTCAATGGTTTTGACACCATCAAGTGGATCGACCGTGTTCAAACCCGATTTTCTCTCATGGAATCTATTTGGATTTCATGGCTCCAAGCCATTTCTCGAGTTTGGGTCCATCATCGCTTCCTCATAAGTCTTAGGCTCACCATTATTCAATAATAATACGTCATGCCCATACCTTGTAGGCAATTGACGCGCCTTTTAGATCTCGTGAAATTTGGTGCCTTATCTCTGAGTTCAACAATAATTTGTTCATCCAAGAGAGGTTCAAGAGAAGTTGAAACACTTTCGGATGTTTTCCGAATTTCTTGAGTTGCACCTTTCTCCCATCGACTCCTTTTGAAAGAAACTCTTTCTCCAAAAGACACCATTTAAGCAACAAAAACTTTGTCTTCTTCCCGGTTGTAGAAATAATATCCTTTGGTTTCCTAGGATATCCTATAAAAAGCATTTATCTGATTTGGGTGTGAGCTTATCGGACATCAAGCGTTTAACATAGACATCACATCCCCAAACCCTTAGAAAAGACAAACTAGGACTTTTCCGGTCCACATCTCATATGGTGTCTTATCTCTCGATTTAGATGATACCTTATTTAAAATGAAAGCGCGGTTTCTAGAGCATAACCCCAAAAATATAATGGCAGATCCGATTGGCTCATCATTGATCGAACCATGTCCAACAAGGTCCTGTTACGCCGCTCGGACACCCCATTCCATTGTGGAGTGCCGGGTGGTGTAAGCTGTGGAACAATTCCACATTGTTTCAAATGATTGCCAAACTCATGGCTTAAAAACTCACCTCCACGATCAGATCGTAAAGATTTGATTGTCTTGCCAAGTTGATTCTGTACTTCATTCTGGAACTCCTTGAACTTTTCAAAGGATTCCGACTTGTGCCTCATTAAGTAGATATATCCATATCTACTATAGTCATCGGTGAAAGTAATGAAGTACTGAAAACCACCTCTAGCTATCGTACTTATTGGTCCACACACATCAGTATGTATGAGTGCCAACTGGTCGGATGCCCTTTCACTACGACCAGTGAAAGGTGTCTTGGTCATCTTCCGACCAAGCAAGACTCGCATGTTTCAAATGATTCCAAATCAAATGAGTTTAGAGTTCCATCATTATGGAGCTTTTTCATGCTTCTCACTTATGTGACCCAAACGACAATGCCAAATAAAAGTGGAATTTATTTCATTAGGCCGAAGCCTTTTCGTATTAATATTATAGACTGATGCATCATCAAGATTTAAAATAAACAACCCATTCAAAACAGGTGCATAGCCATAAAACACTTCATTCAAAAATATAGAACAACCATTGTTCTCTATAATGAATTTATAACCCTCTGCCATCAAACATGAGGCAGAGATAATGTTTCTACTAATGGCTGGAACGTAATAACAATTATTCAATTCCATAATAAATCCTGAAGGCAAAAGTAGTGGCATAGTCCCGACGGCTAATGCAAACAACCTTTGCTTTATTCCCGACGAAGATCCATCTCGCCTTGCAATCATCCTACTTCTTGTTAGACTCGATCGAATTGCAAATATGAGCAACCGATCCCAGTATCAAATACCCATGAGTTAACGGAAGAGTCAAGAGAAAAATATCTATAACATTAATACTGTAGTGGAAGTTTTAGTCCCACCATTCCTTTTCTCGATCGGCCGGTATTTCTTGCGGTTCCTCTTCCAATTGGCCTAGTTCTTTGCGAGAAAAGCATTCATTCTCTTGAGTCGGGCGGACTTAGTCTTGGGTTTAGGTTTGTCGGTTTGGATCTCATCCAAACTTTAGCCTTGCCCTTTTTTTGACCCAAGTCTTAGCCTTCTTCTTGAAGCTTGTACTCTTTTGCACCATCATCACATGATTGTTGCATTTCTTAATCTTGCCCTCTCATTGTCTTAAGCATCATATGCGATTCGGTGAGATTCTTGTCTAAGCTGTTCATATGGAAGTTCAAAATGAACTCGCCATAGCTTTCGTGAAGCGAAGCAAGAATCAAATCTGTAGCCAATTCTTGGCTAAGTGGAAAACCAAGTTTTCCAAGCTCGTGTGTAACCAACCATTTTGATTACATGAGGGCTCATGGGACCACCCTCGGCTAGCTTACATCCAAACAAGTTCTTTGAGATCTCAAATCTCTCAGTTCTTGCTTGTGTCTCAAACATGCCTTTGGCGCCACGATCATATCGTAGGCCTCTATGTTCTCAAACCGCTTCGAAGGTCTCGAGTTCATAGCGACAAGCATGAGACAGCTAACATCAAGGACTCATCACATGCCTTTTTATAGGCGGTTTTAATGGCAAGCAGCAAAGATTTTCTATAGGCACATCCGAATTGGTTCTTCTAGAACATGTTCCTTTTATCTTGCCGAGAACAATTCTCGAGTTGCGGGACCAATCCGCAAAATTTGTTCCATTAAGTTTTTCCCTTTCAAGTATCGAGCGTAAAGCAAAAGCTGGATGTAGGTATGCTAGATTGGTGCCATGATCTACAACAAAAATATATGCAAAACTAAGACATATGTTCATTAAAGTAACTTCTATTAAACAATTTAATAAAGATACTCCCACCAAACACCATATCCTCTTATGACATTTAATGATTCAAGATCCATAATCATTTAATCAACTAGTGAGCTTTGGCTTCACCGCTAGAAGACTAGTAAAATGGTAAGCAACCTTTGCTAATCATATCAACTATATGACTCTTGTTGTTGGGCGACATCAGTATGCTTTGGCACCCAACCTTTATGCCCCAAGGTCCACAATGTTATGATAACCTTGTTAAGTTAAACCAATGCCGGTGTGTAAGTGTTCGACACAAACCCATCTAGTCAAGGAGAGTTAATGGCACTCTGCTTTGGCAAGACCTACCATTAAAATACATGACTTTGGATGGTGCGGCATATTTGGGAGGCATCAATTTAACTTAATATTAAGTGAGGGAATTTTACTTCTATCATGTTAAAAGCAATTAAAGCAAAATAACATGTATAGAAATAAATGAACAGAAATGTAAAGGCATTCACAGACAATCAAATTGCATTGTGATATAGCATGACCCTTCTTCATGGTAATCTCCATCGCCATGCATCCTGCTCACCATGTCTTCAAGTGGTGGACTCCTCCAAGCACTCCCACTAAGCCATTATTTCTAATAGCACTAGTAATGAAATACAAGGAGTAAAGAAGCATCACAAGTCGACACGCAGTCGTTATACAAAAGTAGATGACCTTTTGGTCAGCAATTAACATGACACTTTGGTCATGAATATTACAAGCATACATGCATCTCATACATGAAACAGTATGGGTCATACTATTCACATCAATCCCTGCAAAAATAAGTTATGCATAGAATCCAATTCTAACAGACGACGTGAGCACACACTACCTATAGCGCATGATACGAATACCCAGCACGGTGGTCCCGCTTAGCGGTTAGCGGCGGGGTTCGAAGGGGCGCCCTCATCGGTCGAGGGCGGCGTGCTCGAAACTTTTTCCAAACATGAATCTTATTCACGTGTCCGAGCCTTGGAAATCATCGGGTTAATCAAATTAGCCCTATTCAGAACCAATCCGATCAATGCCTTGATACGACCACATCTTTGCGGCATACTCCGATGGCGAATTCGAACCGTAGGAGTGATATGCGATCGGTCGTGGACAAGTGCAATAAACCATCTGGTCCTTATAGCTCATACCTCCTCGTAAACCCATCTACTACCACCGAGAAACTGATCGATCTTATCGACCAGGGTCTAGGTCGTTCCATCTATATGAACTGATCTAGGTTACCAAAATCGACCAGTAATAGATCCAATCTACTACTACCACATATCAAGTATATGCGATCGATCCAGATCAAAAACTACGCAGGATGGCTCTGATACCACTGTTGGGTCACGGGTAGGCTACGATAGCTACAAACAAAAATTTCTACCACGTAAACCAGGAAGCCATGCAAGTAGATGATCATAGATCGTTACCACCAGACGCGCAGAACAGCGGAAGAAGGGTTGGAGCAGCCTGGTCCAACGAAGAGCGCGTCGATGTAGTGGTCGTAGTCGATCGTCCAACGTCCAGCAAGTCGATGTAGTGGTCGTAGTCGATCGTCTCCTCCAAAGAACGTCTGCGGTTCCTTGTCAAGATCGCGGATCGTCCTCAAAGCGCAACAATCGTAGTAGCGCCTCTCGGTATCCACACGCCCGTGGAAGGAACAACCGAACGCGTGGTGTGCGGCACCAAGTCGCGCGGTGGAGCTCTCGGGAAGATGGCGGCTAGGGTTTTGGTGGTGTTTCACGATGTCACCCAATGACCTCATGCATCTCCTTATATAGTGCTCGTGGCGGATCCTATCCGGACATGTTTCTGAATCAGATTCAGATCTTGGTTTGTTCAACAACGTTAAGTGTGTGACCACAGAGGTTCATGTGTAGTTCGGTTGTGACTCGGAAACCCTTCCGACCACGAGTCGAAGCGCTCCTCCTCCTCTCAGATATCGACCACTTCAGATGTGGTCACGACGATTCGTAACTCCTCACGACGAGGTTACGACCACTCTGTGATTACGTTCGACGATCCCACGACTAGCTCAGTATTTGCATACGACCGACCAGAATCGATTCGACTGAGCGACCTACTCGTGTATACTCCCTTTGCCTCACGATGTCCGGTTGAACTCGGTGAGATGTTGTGTCATCCATGGGTATTCAATACTTTCTCGATCGAGTATCGATAACTTTACGTGGTCGAACACTTCGACTACTAGTGGCATGGCCATGCACTTTCTTTATCCGATCACAACGAGGGCCCGGAGACATCTCTCTGTTATGTTAGGAGGGCAAATCCCATATCCGACCGGTCACATTCCTCTCCATGTTTGAGCATACCCAAAGCTACCTTTATAACTACCCGATTCACGGTGTAGCGTTTGGCAACCCCTAAGAGTGCTCTTACACATGTAGGAAACCATCTCGATCTCGGGTCCAAGGATTATACATCATCATTGCTTGAGACCAACTAACGACACATAGATTCATAACAATCTCAATAGTGTCTCAAGGTGAGTCTTATCCAACATCATGTTCTCTAACATGTGTCCATATTATCGGTTTGATATCTCCATATCTATGACTCGTGAAACATAGTCATCAACCAATACATATGCTAGTCTATTCATATGTGTCCTCATATGTTTACGACCAGGGATAGTGTAAGAATAATTATTGCAGAAATATAGAGTTTCACAACCAAGTCACATACTTGATAATAAATATTAACAATATTATTCTAGGAACAAGATAACACATTATCCAATGTCATGAACATAATGAAATATAATCATCTCTATGATTGCCTCTAGGGCATATTTCCAATAGTTTTACCAGTAACCTTCGGTACAACTGCTAGTTTTTGAACTGAATTAATTACTTTCGAAGTAGTTGATTTTGAGTCTGCTTATAATGCTATTTTGGGAATACCTTCTCTAACAAAATTCATGGCAGCTACGCACCACGCCTACCAGAAGATTAAGATTCCTGGTCCAAAAGGCGTGATCGTGGTGTAGGGTGATCAGGCTGTCGCACTTTCGTGTGATCGTAAGTCATTAGAACTTGTCAATCAGTTGCCTCTGAAAGATCTTACTTTGGAGGATAAAGCACGGAAGTCCGCGAAGATCAAGGCCACTTCTCAACCTAATGAGGAGGTCAAAGTTGTACCACTCAGCCCCGATGACCAATCCAAGACAGTCCGAATTGGCACGGGACTAAGTGAGAAATAGGAAGACGAGCTCCTCACCTTCCTCCGAGCCAACTCAGATGTCTTTGCGTGGAAGCCATCTGATATGCCTGTGGTCCCAAGGGAGGTGATAGAGCACAGGCTAGCCATTCAGCCTGAGAAAAAACCAGTCAAGCAAAGACTGAGACGTTTCGCCTTGGATCATCAAGAAGCTATCAGAGCAAAGCTCGATAAACTCCTTGAAGCTGGCTTTATTCGAGAGGTTGATCACCCCGAGTGGCTGGCAAACCCAGTCCTGGTCAAGAAATCTAACGGTAAGTGGCGCATGTGCGTTAATTTTACCAGTTTAAATATTGTTTGCCCAAAAGATGACTTCCCTTTGCCTCGCATTGATCAATTAGTTGATTCTACTGCGGGTTGCGAACTGATGAGTTTTCTTGATGTTTATTCCAGATACCATCAGATCAGCATGGCGAAAGAAGATGAAGAAAAGACTGCCTTCATCACTCCCTTCGGCGTCTACTACTTCGTCAAGATGCCATTTGGGTTAAAAAAACGATGGGGCCACGTATCAGCGTTTGATGCAGAAAACCTTCAGTAGTCAGGTAGGGTGTAATTTAGAGGCTTATGTAGATGACCTCGTTGTGAAAAGTAGTACTAAGAATGACCATGTGAAGGATCTAGTAGAGATCTTTGAAAATATAAATAAACATAGAATAAAGCTTAATCCTGAAAAGTGTACTTTTGGAGTTTGTTCTGGCAAATTGCATGGTTTTCTTGTTTGTTCTCGTGGGATTGAAGTTAATCCCGAGAAGATTCGAGCCATTGAACAATTGCGACCACCTTCTACAGTGAAGGAGGTCCAATTGAACCGTAGTTTGACGCTGGAACATCCCTTGCTGAAGCTGGAATGTGTTGCTCAGATTGAGAAGCTAGAGCAATTGAATGTGAATGCAACATCCTGTTTTTCGAAGAAAATGATTATATATGTAATGAAATTAGTACTTGGATATGTAATGATTTGTGGTATTTATCTTGCTGTGGAATTATGGTTTATTTGATTGCAAAATCGGTGCAAAATTAAATTGGATCATATATACCCTGTTCGAGTAACTCCCGACTCCCGAGTGCCTTCTTTGACACACACTCGGGAAAGAAATTAAATATCCTGAGTGTTCTAGGCCCTGACCACTCGGGGAAATTAAGGATGGCCACGTGGCTATATTTCCCGAGTGTTTACACTCGGGTGATACTCGGCACACAAAAAATTGTTTCCCGAGTGTTCAGAACGAAAACACTCGGGAAAGGATAGCCATGTGGCCATCCTTTCCCGACGCTGTCACTCAAATTTCTATTTCGTTACGGTGGGGAAACCCGTCGTGCGAACCAGTTTCCCGAGTGTAACCCAAACACTCGGGAAATTTCATTGTCCCGAGTGCAATCTCTGGAACACTCGGGAAACCAGTTTGAATCCTGACTAAACTATCCTAAGTGATTTTTCCCGATGGTCGGCCTTCGGGAATTATGTTCCCGAGTGTTTTGGGCACTCGGGAAAATACGCTTTCTGGTAGTGCGGACTCAATTTATCATTCTCTTGTCTCGTAATATTTACCATTCCCGACGGGACTTTCCCCCGGGAGAACATGTAGGAGCGAGGAATGCTTCTGCAAAAGCTGTAGGTGTTGTTCAGATAATTCTGATTCATATCTACAGAATTTCAGTCGCAAAAGGATAACATATGTAACATACAAAAAATTCACAACCGAAGAACTTACACGACAATCCCTTCGGCAAAAGGCAGATATGCAGCTGGGGACTTCTTTCGGAACAAAATAACAAAAAGGAGGACGTTAGGCACACCACAGTGAATAATGGTTCGCTCTTTATCAAGACCACCTGCGTGTGTTCATGTCAGGTGCAGTGCATCTCCTGATCAGTTCTGATGCATTTCTGGTCGTCTCCCTGTCTTTTTTTTTGGGTGACAAGCCGAGCGTTGCTACAAAAAAGCAGTTTATGAACAGTAATCACAGGTAACTTATCCCATAACTTTTGATGTGTAACCGATGTGATTGATCCATGTTGTGAAGTTTATTATAGAACAAGAAAATTGGGTACCATGTCAATTCTGGACTGGGAAATCAAGTTGGGTTAAAGTTACATGCCACGGGTTGTCAGTTAATCGTTGCACATCGTCATCAGACTGGAGAACCCCGATTGGTATCTCTTCTTTTGCTTGACGATTATGCTTAGTTGTGGTATACCTTTTTTTGAAGTGCTCTCCTGCTTTCTATACTAGTAACAGGCTTCTAAATTGACGAGATTCAGAATTCAGAGAGTGAAGTTACCTCTCTCCATCGGAAAAGGATTCAGGATGTGCTATTTACGTTTACGAGCCAAATTTATCCAACGTTCACTCAATTATGACGCAAAGTTTGTGGACATCTTTTTTCTGTGCTACTCTTGCTAACAGACCGGATTCTGAATCCCTTCTCCAAAAGGAAAATAAACAAGAAAAGCTTGCGTACAATACGACACAACACACAGACAAAAATCAAGTTGTTGCTCAAATGTGGACCCTCCATTAGGCCTAAACTATTTAATTGGGCCAGAGCTCTGGTGCTAGATGGAAACTAAGCGATAGTAGCACAAAATACAGGCCCATGAAACTAGATAACAATAACAGCCAAAAAAAAAAGATGGCACATAATATTTGACTTGCAAATAACTAAAAGGAAAACATCACAATATAATGGCAATCGACCTTATACCAAGACAAGTGAAGTTTTTAGCGGTGCAACAAATACCAAGGCAAAAAAAAAATTGGCCGGATTAGATGGATAGCCTCAAACAATACAGGGAGATCACACCGAACCACTAAGCGGTTAAGTGTGCTGAAATTGTTCTAGTTGAAGTCAGGCTTCTCAGGGTAAGTGCAGCCCGAATGCTGGATTATAACGTTTGCGGCGTAGCAACCAGCCCTTACGCAGTCTTCAATGCTCTTCCCTTGGACCAATTGAGAGAGGAAGCCTCCAACAAAGGCATCACCTAACAAGAAACCGCGGGTAGCTTATCAGGAACAGGAAATAAAATGAATGGAAGCTTAAGTAAACTGGAATCCATTATCCAAATTTCAAGTTACAGTGCTACTGTTGTATCACGTTTTAATGAATGTTCCCAAAACACGTCTCTGCATTATTGTCGTGACTATTGAGTCTTCAGAATGTAAGGTAGTATAATATAAAAAAGAAAAGAGAGACAATGGTGAGTAGGCTTGTCAGTAAAACCGTACTACAGTTATCCTAGAACGCTTCTATAGTATTTAATGATTGTACACATTGTTAAGCAACCTTCTTATAAAACAATGGCTAGTTTTAAGGATAAGTCAGAAACATAAATCAACTCATAACACAAAAGAAACACGTACTGACTGACGTACCTGCACCGTTGGTGTCAACAAGCTTCTCCTTGGGCAGTAGGATCACAGGGAATGTTTTCACCTATCAGCAACATAACGTTTAGGTTCAACAAATTCATATGAATTGCTAAAACTAAATTCTACATGAAGTTCTAAAATACTCCAGACAGTAGACGTTTACTTCTTTATTTGCAGAGAAAAAGCACAATAACAAATGCAGCATCTTTAGACAAGCAAATAATTGTTACACAAACAGTTTGTTCTCCAAATGTGCATGCAAGGTTCAAAGCAGAACTTTTAAGTTCGAATGAAGGTTTGTTGCAAAAGAAAAGTGTTGAGCTGCATTCACAACAAGATGTGCTTTTCTTCCATATCCTACAGCTTATACAATTAGGGCTGTAAAAAAAGTTCGAGCTCAACAAGCTATTCGAGCTCAGCCCAAGCTCCAAATGAGCCGAGCTTGAGCTTGGACCCGAGCTCGAATAGTGTGGTTAAGACTCAACTTACCGCTTCCAGATTTTCCTCCACACATTTCTTTCAATGTTAAAGTCTAGTTGCCGAGCTTTTTCAAGCTGAGCTCGAGCTTTGGCCAAGATTTTGTAGAAGGTACCATGTTAAAATGTAATTATCGGGCTTTTTGGAGCCAAGCTCGAGCCGAGCCTAGCTCCAGGCTCAAACCTTAACTTAGGCTTGCTCGGCTCGAGCTTGTATTGAGCTCGAGCCTAGCAGGCTGGGCTTGCTTGAGCTCAGCTCGTTTACAACCCTAATACAATTGGAGAAAATGGAACAAAAAAGAACATATAGATGTATACTTTAAAACTAGCGGTTGACCGGTATGCTACTGTGACTAGACTGTATACTCAAAATGCAAGCCCATATTGTAAATGTTATGCATCAAACTGACAAGAATATATACCTTTCCATCCTCGGCCACAACTACCGGATCAGCACCTTGAGTAATCACAGCGATCCTCTTTTGTTTTCCCGAAGCCAATGGCAGCTGTGAGATCTTCAAAGCGATCTCCTCAACATTCTCAGTCTACAAATTTACACAGGTATTTTTTCAGCAGCGCAATCACCAAATGAAAATATTATATGAAAAATGACTAATTACCTCCCATCCACGGACTTTAGCGAAGATCCTTGCCTCAGTCTCATTTCCGAAGATGTAATCCGCATACCTAAATTGGTGACAAGTAGCAAATGTGTCTTAAACAAATGGCCTTAAATCCATATAATGAATGACGGAGAACAAACTAGGTCCTCCATGACATAACAGAAGTTTAACCCGCTGGAAGATTAGCATGTGGCAAACATAGGAACATGTCTTGACATGAATCATGAATGGCCGTTTCCTTATGCATTTTTAGTTAAGCTGCTATATGAGGTCTAAAATAAAGTCAACATTGAGCATCACAGTAGAGCATATAACACTTACGGAAAAAACTTCTCTTGAGCATCACGGAAAAACTCACAGATAAAGGGAGCAGAAAGGTTCATCAGGAACACCTGAAAACAGCACGGTCAATCAAACTGTAGCAACCACTTAAAAGGAAACATTTTTTGTGGTAAACTTTTACCTTGTTATTTGCTGCAGCATGCTCAGCAACAAGCTGAATAGAATCAGGGGACACCGTAAGGAAAAAGCCAGCGATGTAGATGTATTTTGCTTTCTCAACTGTCAGCAACAATGTTACAGTTGCCAGAAAAAAAGCCAATCAACCAAACTAAAATGAATAGAGTGCAACTAAAAGTGATGGAATGGTCGAAGTTAAACCTTTGGTACTAAAATTTCTGTTGACCAAAAATGTCAATTATCTATCATATATTAAATTCATTCAGGGAACAAAGCATTACTTCTTTTCTGCAATGAAACTTGAGAAAGCTAAAGTAGAAAATCATCTCCTCCACAATCAATGGTAGAAGACTAGCATTGCAAAAGTAAACCCAAACATGAATAAGCGAGAAACTGATGTTATTCTGATCTAATGATGTAGCTGGATTTGTATTTTGTAACCAGTAAAGCAATATGCATTTCTTCCAAGGTCAACATGCCAACAGAAAAGTTTGCACAATTGCATAGCATAATGAGCAACTTTAGAATTTGAACTTGAAGTATGTAAATGGCATGCACACAAATTCCCCCAACAAACTGATGAATATGATCGTAGCTAAGGGTTCACAAGAGCTCAAAAGATATATTATACCAAGTGCCCAGTTCTCTGGTCTCTTTAGATGCTCGGATTTGTAGCAGTTTGCTGCAGATAAGTTTGCAACCAGTGACCTGATTACATACAGAAACAACTATGTTTTAGATATTCTTACATAAGAAAGTGCTGAGAATCAAAATGCTCTGAAAGGACAGAATAGGAAACAGCTTGAACTTGTTAAAAGATAACCAATGATAGCATTTATTCCTAAAAAATAATGTCAAGAGTGTCATGGCATTTTTTGTTCAAATAGCAAGTGTTGCACTCAAATTAAAATAATTTTGTTCAGTGAGTATATGTTTTGGTCACATACCCATCCTTGGAAGCCCAAATCCTAACATGTCTAGGGAAAAATAAAATCCACTGAATTACAAAATGACAGGTATCAGGGGATAGTTTAACAGATGGCACTAGGGGTTGACGGTGTTTTCATTCCTTCCTAATTAAAGCATGATGCACACACATTTATTAACACTTATAGACAATCTAGAAGGACATAGATTCAATCATCATTCAGCATCGCAAGTTCGCAACATACAGTAGTAGACCATACACTGTAACTTAAACTGGCAATATTTTAACTTCAACTAAACCAAGTATTGAAATTGCAAATTTGGTAAAATGTTTCAGCAACGCCATCCAACAACTTGTTGTGTATGCCAACATAGTATACAACAGTCATATGGGTGATGGGCATATCTTACAGAGTTGGTGAAGAATGGTTCCCTAGTATTACCATGCAATGCAACAGTCGATCCATTATCTAATTTCCATGTGTAAAGTCAGACAGAACTAACAGTAGAAACAACAAGACAGCAAAATGAAATACAGTTACATCAACTTATGTATGCAAATGTTAACACCATTTTTCAAGATGCAGAATACAAATAGTGTTCCGACTTTGTTGCAGTAACGAACTCATACACAAATTCTAGACACTAGTGGTGATGCCATAAAAAAAAGTCGTGACAACTTGAGCTAACAGGAACTCAAGGATTGGAAAATCACATAAATATAAATATTTATCAGCCTAGTCATCAAAAGCAACTTCCAATTGCACAGAAATTCTCAGCAATATGAGGAACGTTGATGGTGCAAAATCATGACATATTCCTCTTTAATAGTCAGGAAAGATAAATAGATAATGTAAAGCTATAAGTAGTAGGAAACACAACAACCAGTAAGAGGTAACTACAGATGACAGACCTTTCGCCACCAACAACACAGACAGCACAAGTGCCCGTAGGAGCAGCCTCATCCTCGTAGTAATGAGCCTGGATGTGTACGTGACAAGAGCGAGGCCATGTTAGTCAGATAGCCAACAGAACAGAACATTATTGCATCAAAAGGCAGGAAGAAAAGGAACTATAGGACTAACAGTAACTCCAGCAGCTTGTGCATTCTTCTTCATCTCCTCACCAAACTTGTCCTTTCCAATGCAACCCATGTAACTTGTTGCACCAGGAATTTGAAGCATCCACTGCAAAGCCATGACATACAGTAAACAAACAGACCTAGCTACAGATTTTTGTTGCTCATGATTTTAGTGGCTTCGGAGCTTACTTGGGCAACCCTGATAGAGTTCTGGGTGGCTCCTGGAAGAACAAAAATAAGTAACATATACACAAATCAGAAGATTCACCAGGATGCAATACTTTACCATATTATATGCGCAGGTTATGCGATAAGCTCATCAATGTTGGACATCTGTTAGTTTCCGGTTTAAACTCTGTACTTGTCCTGATTTGAAAAGAAAACATGTGCAGATTAAGAAAACATTACCTCCAGCAATATATTCAACACTGCCCTTGCTGGCCAACTCATCGTACCTACAAAGAAAAAACCCCGCGTTGGTTAGTAACTACTTACACAACATGAGAAATGCTACAAGTCTTCTAAAAAATTGAAGTGGTGAGAGTAAATCAAATAGTTGCAAAACACAGGCATAAATAAAGACACTGGGATATTAGGGGCGATAGCGATATATTTACTTACATATGCAGGTGCTTGTCCTCGGCGAGAATAGCATCGCTCGGCTTGATGTCATACCTAAAACAGAGGTGGGAGAAGCATGTCAGTATACTGATGATGACAACACAAGCTGCCTAATTAAGCAAGTAGCATAGCAATCAAACCACGATCTATGTTGTTTTACAAGCCTGCGTCATCCGAATTATGTTTTTTTTTCAAACTGTAGCTTACGCAGAGCACATCAAAACCAGAATTTGGAGATCTATGCTTACAAAAACGGAAACGAGTGGAGTAACGACGACATCCGCCTCACGTGGAACTGGAGTACGGAGACATCGCCAGCGAATCGGCGTGATATTTAATCAATTGTTACGTAATTTTGGGTAAGGGTGCTGCGCAGTTTCTGACCCGTGCTGCGCGCATCTAAGATTAACTTATCGGCAAGCATTTTTTTTCGTCGCGGATCTGATGAGCCGACGCGGCAGAACCACCGAACCGAACCCTTCGGATCCAGACTTATTCTGGATTAAATATCGGAACGCAAACTAACGCAAAACGAAACCAAAAGGCCAGATCAGAAGAGATCAGAAGAAATCAGAAGGGGAGGAGGGAGAGATGGGTGCGCACTTAGAGAGGAAGGCGTCGTCGACGACGGCGGAGATGTCGAGGAGGGGGTTGCCCATCCCCAGGAGCACGCCCTCGTAGCTGCTGCTCGCCGCCATTCCCTTCCTCCTCTCCTCTCCTCTCCTCTCCTCTCCTCTCCAAGCGAACGATGCGGCGGCGAAGGCGAGAGTGAGATCTGCGGCTTAGAGCTAGACGTGGGGGATGAGAACAGATAAGTCGTGGGATGATGGGTGCGGCCGGATTTTAGTTGGGCTCGCCCAAACCTCGCGCGGCACACCTGCTAGCCTCCGTGGCTCGGCGCGGTTGGTGGGCGTTGCAGGTGTGGAACAGTGGTGATCTCCCCTACCCACTACGTGCTATTCGTACCCGCTGTTCATTTACATATGCGCACTGACATGCGGGACCGTGAAAACGATGGTTTGGTGCGGAGTTGCGCGCATCTCTTGTGGATCACACGTGGGTCAGTGGAGACTCGAGAGTTTGGTGGGGAGCAGGGGCGGATCCACCTTCGGGTATGCTCGGGCGGTCGCCCGAGCTCCCCTCCGTCGACGGCGCAGAACCCATTGGAGGCGGCGGCACCAAGAGCAGAGAAAGGGGAGGGAGCCGTATGGAGTAATGGAAAGAGGAAAGAGCACCAGGGAACCAAGAAAGAAGAAGAAAAATGGGGAGAAGGCACGAGGTAGAAGAAGAGAGTCTGAGGAGAGAGCGAGGAACCGGAGGGAGCTCTCAAGCATTCGGCCATAGCAAGGAACCAGGGAGAATGGAGAAAGAATTAGAGGAAGGAAGAAATAGAGAGAGAGAGAGAGAGAAATGAGAAAGGAAGAAGAAGCAAAGAATGAGCCTGGGAGCATTCGGCCACACACGTGAGTGGATAAGGTGAGAGAAAAAGAAAACAGCTTAGGTGAGAAAGAAGATTAGGTGGAGATTAAGTAAGAAGATAGAAAAATTAAGAAAAAAGGGAATAAGAATAAAAATATTATAGAAATAGAAATAAATAGAGGGAACGTGTATGCACCATACCTGTGATTTTCGGACAAATCGCCAGAAAGATAAGATTTTTTTTAAACCGAGTTAGAACATTTAACAATAGACTGCCCGGTAGAAAATAAAAATAGAAAATGTGTATAAATTAATCTGAGACTTTAGGAATGAGTTAGTCGCCGATAGAACTCCCTAAATAAATAAATAAATAGTCTCGTGCGTTAGAGATAATTTATTCAAGATAGCTCGTGATGTCGACACGGACGAGCGCTAGCCTGGCATCCTCGGCGTCCGGTGTGACGCCGCTCTTGAACTACGCGAGCATCGGCGCGACGACTCGCGTTATGTGGTTATCGTCTGCGTTCGCCAAGACCGCCAAGACGCCACGCTGCTGACACCAAACCCATGAAGTTCTTCTACCCGATCGATGCCCCAAGGCCCTCAACCACGCCCCCGCGAAGATTTCCATCATCGTACACGAGCCGAAAGCACCACTCGGAACTCGGAGGCCACCATCTCACTTTCATCAAGACCCATACCGCCGCTTTCGCGCGATCATGAAAGCAAGAATCACAGCTTCTACATGATTGCGATCGCCATATGCGGCTCGAAAGCCGAGAACGGCATACGGTAAGCAGACGACGAATGACGCCTCACGGACCTCCTCAAGAAACGCGAGGAGAACGCCCGTGATATGTATAGCCTCGCCCTCATGGGAGAAATGGGGAGGACCATGTCGCGGCAACGACGACTCGCCCTACCTAAAATTTTGTCCTGGGTCCGCCCCTGGTGGGGAGACGTATTGCAGTTAGGCGTGCAATCGAAATGAATGTGGTCGAATTTTTTTTATTATTTAATCTTTTTTTAATTTTATTTTAAAGTTAATCCCTCGCGAACTTTATTTCCAAATCTGATCTTTGGTGTGACTAAATCACACTGTCACGTCATGAGAGGTGGCGTGACGAATCGCCACAAGCCATCGCATGCGGCGTGCGGTGTGGCGACTTTGGTCACGCCACCTTTAGTAGCGTGACAATATGGTTTGATCACGTTACGGGAGGTAGCGTGACCAAAGGAGACAGATTTGGAGGCGTTGCCCAAAAAATGCTAAGTCCTGTCACGCCACTACTGAAGGCGTGGCAGGACTGCCTTGTCACGCCACTATTGAAGGCGTGGCAGGACTGCCTTGTCACGCCACTAGTGAAGGCGTGACAACACCAGCTGCTACCCAATGCATTCATCCAAATCAATATTTCATGCATTCAGAATCAATACGGTTATTTCATTCAAACAACAATAACAATCAACTATCAGTCATCTCATTTCATTCAACATTCAAAATAGCCATTCATTCAATATGAATTGTACAAACATGCATGCACTCATTCATTCATCCCATCACTTGCTTGCGCGTAGCCGCCAAGACCGACCCCCGTGTAAACCTCGCCGGCTGGGCTTGGCCTCGCGTTCTCTACAACGCTATCGAACTAATGTTCGCGCGATCACGCCGATTCTGGCGCGGAGGCGTGGCTTGAGTCGTCTGCGTGGGGACGGTGCACCAACAAGGTCTCTGAGGACCATCTCGTCTGGAAGCCTTGCATCTATATCTGCCTCATCCTCCTCGTCGTTGCCCCCGTCCTCGTCGTCGTTCTCCTCCTCATCGCCTCCATCCTCATCGTCCTCCACATCCTTGTGTCGCGCGGCGAAAGTGGATGTCGTCGCTCCCAATGTGGTAGCACACGAGGAGCCACTCCGGGCCGGGGCAGGTTGCACGACTCCTTCCGCCGTTGCCGCCACCGCGCAGTTCATTTTTGCGGCCAATCGCCGACATCGGCGGCGGACCATCTACAAGGTTAACCAACAAAAATATATTGAAGTTTAATACAACAAAAGGAATAACATGGGCACGAAAACATTAAGTGTTGTAAATTGCAGTACAAAAGGAATTAAATGTTACCACAGCAAAATCCCTCAAGTGTCGGTAGCTCCTCCGAACCCTCGGGCGACCTAAGGGCCTCATGACCTCGTTGATTATGCGTGTGAGTGCGTTCCTCGCAATTAAAAGGAGTAGATTAGTTTGCTCACCCTGAGTTCGCATAATAGTAGCGGAATTAAATGTACTCACGTAATATGCGTTGATGGGGCCCCTCTCTGGCTGTGTGCCCGTCCGTGTGAACTCGTCGTACTCGTCCACGATATCCTCCTCGGACGAGTGCCCTTCCCCTATGTCCGCATCAGTCATGGCCGGTCTAAGCTGGAGGCGCGCGACGCCGTGGAGCCACTGGAGGTAACGAACGAACTGAGCCTTCTGATGGACTGGCGGCACATCCATAGACCGATTCGCCCTATTTTTCCCACTCCAACACGTAGGCACGGTGATAGGCCCCCCAGTCGGTGTGGTGGTACCTCCGCCTTCGGTTCATCCTGCCACGGCAAGAATCGAATTGTTAGCATGAAAATCGCTACAGAAGTTGGAAAGGAACGGCAGAAGGTACCCTTACCCGTGAAGATTCAGATCTGTCGAGAACACCATTGGCGTCGTGGCCTGAAGCTTCCCAAATTGACGCATCACCCGATGGGGCAAGTGGTACTCCACCGCATGGAAGAAGATCAGCGGTGAGAGCGACATCCAGAGGGTGATGTCCCGCTCGCACATCGGGTTTAGATCCATTTGGACCACCTCGTCGTGAGTGTATGGCAACCAAGTGACCTGCACCGGATGTATAAGACAAGAGCGATGAAATCATAGTTCAAGACAAGAGCAAGCAAAGTAACTTATGAGGTACGCACGGTCTTGCGTGATGACGCCGAAGTTCGTTTGTACACGCTGATGTACCGCGATCTCGACGCCAAAGAGGGTGCAACGATGGAGCTCCAAAGGTAGGCTACCGTCGGTCCGGACGCAAGGTCGGGAAAGGTCCATGCCTGCAAAGAGATAGATTTCAGTTGCATTTTTGGTGAAAGGCGACACATACGACGAATGGAATAAATGCTTACCTGCAAGGGAGCATGAGTGGGCCGACCGACAGGCAAACGCTCCCACATCCATACCTGCAGGAGGTATGCGCATCCACCCAAGTTGCCTTCCATACTCCTTGATCGGCACGCGCCGCACAAATGACGGTAGAGACATGCTAGTGTCGCAGAACCCCAACCGTATGTCCCTGCGGTCGCTAAATTTGCCAAAGGTGGCAAGTAAATCCAGGAGAGCGTTCTTGTTTGCACTGGTCGGGAACAGAAGGAGCCTAGAAGATGCCACATCCATGCCCGCGGCGCCCCACTATCTCCACATCGGCGTTCGCGGACACATCTTTGAAGTCTTGTGCAGACCAGACGCAAGACTAAATGGAAATGAATGAGGAAAAGAGCACATAGGCAACAAGTTGGAAGCATGAACGAAAAATATATCGAAGAATCTCACCACGACCTCAAATCGGCTATGCGGTCTTGTGGTGGTAAATCATCGTACTGAGAGGAGCAACGCGCATCGCTGGGTGTTCAAGATCCGCGCCATGACCATTGTATGTAAGAGCATTGTTTGATTTATCAAAAGCTAATGAGAATGACATTTTTGGAGTAAAAGTAATTATCTAAACACTTTTTATGCCCTTTTGTAATAATGCTAGTCTTCTTGGTAATTTTTTAGTTAAGAATTTTTTTCTTCTATGCATCATTTTCTTTGTCAATCTTGCGAAGTTTGCATGATCTTTTGTTAATTGATTATGGGATATGTAAAATTAAATAATGGAATCTAATTCCCTACTATTTCAGGCTGTTCAAATTTTTATTTTGACCCAATAATTTACTCAAATAAACCGCCAGACGGCTTAGGAGCCCTATATATATATATATATATATATATATATATATATATATATATATATATATATATATATATATATTGTGTAACAAATCACCACATTTGAGAAAAGATGTAATGTCTGTATGAAATATGGTTCCTGATGCCAGTGGCATATGGTGCTTTTTTGATTAATGAACATATTCTATTCTGCATTTGAGAGAGATAACGTTTCTTGTGTTGTCACATGACTATGATTGTGATTGGTGGGATTTCCACCATAGAATCTTGTGGATATGAAAGTGGCAGTAGAAAATGCTATCTCATTGCTCTTACTAATGCACAAGTGTTGCACTGTTGATAGTGCCAGTGGTGGGCAAGGTTGCACGGAGATAGACACCAAAGGAGGAAGACATAGCATGTAGACAGCACAATCACATTTTTCTAAACTACAGGTCACTGCTATATATATTATAAAAAATAGAGAGCAAAATTTTTATTTGAGTATGTAACAATATTGTTGTATAATTGTTGTATGCAACTCAAATTGCTTAGTATTCAGGAAAATATTAAGGGGTGATGAATCAGTAGTTGGGTGCGCTCCTGATATTGGATGGGGCACTGCTGTACATCATCGCAATGTATAGATAACCTTATAAAGCACAGCATTGTGAGCATTGTATAAAGTAAAACTCATAAAGCATTGCATTGTATAAAGTCTAATAGTTATAACTACTTTAATAATATTGTTGCAAACAAAGATCTGTTATCCTACATATTCAACCTTGTCTACAGGATCTTTATTCCACAAATAGCCTTGTACAGGAAGCTCTTCAATTGGAGATAAGATAAACACAATAACCCCAAACTGAAGCATTTTATTCCACAAATACACATTTTGGTATTCTTATCTCTACCAGTCCCAAACTGAAGCATTTGTCAGTTTCATCAAGCCACATTGTTCACCATCCATTCAATCACCCACTATATTCAAGCACACATTCAAGCATTCAAGCACACATTCAATCACAAAAATATATTCAAGCACACATATATACCTCGATCTAGGAGAAGCCACGGGAAGGACAAGCACACGGAGGAGGAGGCTTGCAATGGATCGGGGTGGCGCGGAGGAGAGAGCCTGGGGAGATGCTGTCGGGGTAGGAGGCGGCGGGAGGAGGAGGCCGGCGGGAGGAGCAGGCGGCACGGGGACGAACAACAGGAGGAGGGCTGCCGTGAGAATGAGCTCAGAGATCACAATGGAGCCGTGAGACGGGGAGAAATGAAGAGGTCCCTAGCACTCAGTGTTTAAGTTGCCCCTGTGACGCCGTTAGAGTTGGCGTGACAAGGGAACACTGTCACGCCCGAAGAGCTGGCGTGACACCTGCCACGCAAGCTCCACACTGGCGCGTGCACGCGGCCGAGGGCTTGCGTGGCACCTTTGGCCACGCCGCTACGGGTGGCGTGACAGTGTTGTTTTGTCACGCCACCCGTGGTGGCGTGATCAAAGGGGTTAGATTTGGAAATAAAGTTCGCGAGGGGTTAACTTTAAAATATTAATAAAAATGATTAAATAATAATAAAAAAATTCAATATGGTCCGATAGTGTTGGATACCTATTTTTTCATCTCGTATTCGCTCTGTGAGTCCTTCGGTCAGTCTATCGGACGGATATTATCCGCTTCTTTTACACCATACATATGACATTAGACAGTAGAGGTGTAATCAAAGTGAACACAAAGAGACTAATTACTGAGACGTCGAAGGAAAAACACTTAGTATCCTATGTCTGCTCAGATGCAGCAATCCACCTATCTGTTATTATGTTCCTAAGTAAAGTTACAACAGACTTTCTTCGTATTATTTGATATACAGATACATACGGACAGATACTGCTCATCCCATATTAAATTTCATATTTTTTTTCTTGGAGTCGGAGTCGAAATCCGTGACAGGTAACCATTTATCTCTTCCAAGCTTTTTGTCTGTCTAAAATTATTCACTTCGTTTGCACGCCTAAGGGCATATACAATGGTATAAACGGCTACTGTCTATAGCAACTCTTTATATCACATGTAAACAGTATGAAAGATAGCTCATACAATAGGTTGTGGTGATACAGTCGGCTACTAGATTGTAGACAACACACAATCTTTTAATGTTTTTCTTAGTTCTCGTGATACAGTTAGCTACAGAATTATAGACAATCTATTTTTCTATCTTTATTCTCTTTCACCTACATCAACTTAAATTTTACACGGCAGATATACAAAATGTTCCTTTTCGCCCACCAACCGCGTAGAAATCGGCCGGTGCTGGGTAGTGCTGCGGTGCGGTGGTGCCATGTGACCTAAAAATAAAAAATAAAGGGGGGAAAGTATGTAAAAGCCTGCACAGAATAGCCCGGCCCAGAGGCCCCAGACTGAAACACGCTAGGCCGTGTCGGGTTCCGAAATTTAGGTTTATCTTTTCGTGCCAATTGGCCCAGTACGGCGGTGCTTTCTTTGTTGCGCCAGCTTGATTACAATTTTCGGCCTATAAACCGCATTCGGGCCCAAAAAAGCCAACAGATGTGGCTTTCTAGCCATGGCCCATGGCTATTTGGCACAGCAAGTGATGTAAGACCTGCCTGGATGGGCGAGCAGACCCAGATTCCTCTGCCTTCTTCAGTGAAGAAAGAAAAGAATAATAGTACTTTACCTTTAATCTAAAAACAAATGGCAGAGATGGATCGTTACAGTATAGAAGTTGATACGGGCCTAAAAACCGTGTAAACCCTTCAATTGATGTTAATTCTTTCAGTTGAAGAAAGAAGAAATATTTGTGAGCGCCGAGAGGGAGATGAGTGAGGACAACATGGAAAGTGACGATGTAGCGAATACTTGTATGCTGTGCCCGACGGTGCACCAAACAAAGGTTTCTGCCGACCGAGCGAAGAGCCAAAGTATGTGGTGCATGGCGCGCATAAACTAGCAGCGCATAGAGGTTTTGCGCGTGCGTTTGGGCCGAAGGCATGAGGCCAGTACGTGGATGAGCAGGGGCTGAGGCAGGCGGTCGTGTGTGTGCATGGACGTTTGGACGAGGAGGACGATACACGGTGCGTGCCAGATGCAGTGCCAGACTCAAGACCAAAATTTAGGAGTGCTAGTAGGATTTGCTCACCTGCTTATGTCTTACCGAATATCGAGTTGTTGACCAAACAGTAGTTGTTTGAGTACAATTGGACTAAAGTGCTAAGAAGGTACACCATAAGTTGGCCGTCTGAGTCAGCACCGACTACCCTTTGGATTCTCCCTTGTCCAGGTGGTGCATAGCGGTTGTGGCGTTCGCACACGCGCAAAACCAGAACAGGAGATGGACTCAGAGACAGGGAACAGGAAGATCGATCTATGCCGAGTCTGCTAGTAATTAATCTTCTTATATTTAAATCAATTCGAATAGGCTATGTAGCTTGAGTCGGTTATGCTGGTGCAGCCGAACCAAGTTAGGAATTAGTGCTTATTTCTTTTGGGTCGCGTTAAGTCAATTCGAATAGGCATGGGGAATGTAAAGCTAGTCCGGCTCCCTTTGTATCCATAGACGTTTTGCTTTGAGAAATAAACCCAGAAAATCACCAGGAATGCCGGCCAAATCGTGTTGTTTGTTCTTGTGAATTCCATTGAGGGTTCATATTTGCTGCGCGGGTTTGGATCGATTTTTTAAAAATAATCCATTTTTATTGTGAATTACAGAAATAATACTATCTTTTTTTCACAGTAATAACCATTTGTCGCTCCACGGTTAAGTGACTCGAGCTAGTCGCCGCGCGCCAACCGCCAAGTGTCCAAGTCGCTCAACCGTTGAACGACCAGTCCTAGTCGCCCAACGGTGGAGCGATTTGGACACATAACGCTCAACCGTGGGGTGATTTGAATGAATAATAATATTATTATATTAATCCGATAGAAATAATTGCGGGGGAATAAATGATAATTTTTGTAGGTAATACATTTAGCAAATCTTGTTTAGCTTATTATTTTTTTGGAAATAAAAGGGTAGACAAGGTTGGTTGGTCTGTTTGTGATTTTCGTAGATTCTGAAAGATACGAAATATGTTAGACTCGCAATAACCTTTTTTTGATCGTCGTATGTTGTTGTAGTGCGGTAATTTTCTGAAGAATTTTGTGAGGACATTTAATGTAACAATGATTCGTAAGTAGGAAGGTAAGTGATATTACGATGCGCAAGAGAATTCATACTCGATGGAGAACTTTGGATAAAAGGGGGAATGACAACAACATAATAGTTGATCCGACAAGGGGGTTACATAGCACGCAGGCTAACGAACCAATGACGGTACACACATGCCTTTAGGGAATAAGAAATACATGGGACATGTGCACATAGAGGGTCTCACTACTGCGTGGAACATGACCATTGGCCCTTGCGGCCCAGCTCGACATTGTACTCCTCGCCTTGCTCCTTAGCTTTCGCCGTGATGACTCTCTTCTGCGCCCTCTCCGCCTCACGTCACTTGGCATGGTCGCGCTCCTGCTCCTAGTGCAGCCTCTCCCATCTCTTCTTCTCCTCTATCTCAGCCTGCAGCTCTTCGAGACGTCTTTCACGGCCCTCGCAGTCCTCCCTGGCCTAGCTCTTCTATGTCAGCAGCATCCACATGTCGTAGGGGTGGATCTTGTCGTCGATCCACTAGCTGAAGTCGCATAAGCGCGGCGGAGACTGCGGTGGGAAGAGAGACGTGGTTACGGTGTAACGGGAAGCAAAAAAGTGGTGTGCGCTTGAATGCAATTTCATTACCTTCTATCTGTGGCTTAGCGTGTCAAACCTGCGGTCAGGGTAGTCCGTGCAGTAGTTTGGGCTACACCAATAGCGCTGTCAATGGTCCACTCGTCGGTTGATTTGACGCACTTACAGGCGTCCCACCACCAGTAAAGGGGTGGCTCCGCCCCCGTTGGGGGCCCTTCCGGAGGGCATTCAGCGGGCATAGGAGGAGGGGCATGGCTCGACCCCGAATCATTGGGCGTACTGCGAGGCAGCCTCCTTAGATCGACGACCTCCGGAGGTGGATGGTGAGTGTAAGGCTGCTGACTAAACGTCCTGTGACGAGCAGTGGTTTCCTAGGGAGACACCCAGTCCTTAAAAAACTCGCGGATATTCTCACATTCCTTCTCATTGTCCATGTTATGTAGGTAGCGTTGTTGGTGTGGAGTTCATGGCCGAGTAGCACTGTATTTATAGTGAGAGCGGATGCAGCTGTAGCGGCTCCATTGCGATGAGGCGTGGATGTGTTTTGCGTCCGTGCGCTGCGCCCTTCGAGGAGGTCATGTCCTGCTGCTTTACAGAGAATAGTTATGTCATGTTTTGCATAGAGTGGTCACGTCCTGCTGCTTTGTAGAGAGTAGTCATGTCCTGCTTTGTAGAGAGAAGCCATATCCTGCTTTATAGAGAGAAGCCATATCCTGTTTTGCAAAGAGTGGTCTCGTGTTCTACTTTGCAGAACGAGGTCACATCGTGCTTTGCAGGCATAGGTCACGACGACAGATTGACACTTGAAATGATGTTAAAATTTGAAATTACGGTACACTTAAAATGAAGTTAAAATTTGCAATTACGATACAATTAGTTCGACAGTACGTACAACAAGCAAAGTACTAACTGAAGTGTAAGTTACAACATGCTAGCATTTCTAATCTTACTACCGTCACACACACAACAACAAGCGGTGCTGCACTTCACGCCGGTGTTTCTACATGTTGGTAGGCGCCTTGCAACGTCTCGCAGTGTGGCCTTCCTAGCGGCAGCGGCCACAATGTCTACCCGCCGCTATAGCTTCCTCTTCGTCCATATCGTTCCTAATGCGACGGCTCTGCCGACGGCCCTTCCTACCGTTTAACAGGTCAAGATCCGGAATCCAAGTCTGTTGTGCCATATCCAACATGGCAAAGTTGCCCACAACCCTGAAGTCTCTTAGCTCGCCGCACCACGCCTGCAGCAATCTCTCCTTAATGAAGTACTCCGACATGAAGTTCGATGGGTCCATGTTGATGGTCCCACATACGACGAGGACATGAGAGCATGGCTTGTGAGGGAGCTCTGGCTCATTGCATGTGCAGCTAGGTTCATTGACATGATCTCCAAGGCACACCTCGTGCGTAACAAGAGAGCGAGCCGTCTCAAATCCGGCTCTGTCTCGAAGGAGCATGTCGAAACGATGCTCCGTATTATACATCACAAAGGGCGTGTGTGACTGACCCTTCTCGATCTTGTCCTGCATGTACGCTGTAATCTTTGGGCAGTACGGTGTATATGGGTTCGCTGCATGAAGTGTCGTATTTGCATGCCTTTCCCTGAAATATCTGATTGTACCTTGCAGAACACATTCCACGATGGCGACGAGGGGCTGAGCACGGAGGCCCCTAAGAACCCAGTTGTACACCTTCGCAAGGTTAGTGATCATTATGTCGTACCTTACATCGTTTGTGTCGTGTAGTAAGGGCCACTTCTCTAATGGCTCGGCCTCAATCTAATGGGAGAAGAACTTGATGTCCCCGAGGTCCTCCGCGTCACACGGGGAGGGTCAAGCTCCCGCAGTGGTTGGAGGCGTTCGGGTTGGGCCGCCCTAGGAATTGGTGGACGCTTGTTCCTCTCAATGACGTGCTTCCTGTTGTGCTCCTCCAATATCTCCCACAACGCATCAAATTTGCGCCGCTGGTGCTACATAGTCAGCCTCTTGAACAGCTTCATTAATGGTTTTTGTGGTGTAGGATCAAGGATAACCGACTAGAGGGGGGTGAATAGGAGATTTTTAAATTTTTAACAATTTAACAATTTTAGCCAATTGATAAGTTAGTCTAGACAAGTTATATCTCTAGCTAAGCAAATCAATCACAATAAACAAGCTAGAAATATAAATACGGAAAGTAAAGACTAGAGATAACCACAAAGACACGACGATATTTTTCCCGTGGTATCGAAGACTTGCCGGTCTTCACTAGTCCACGTTGAGGAAGCTTGACGCCTCAAGCCGGCTCCACGAATTAAGCCTTCCCTCAATTCATTATGGTTGTTCTTCCTCCACTCTAGAGATGGTGAACACCGAACCATTCACAAGGTTGCACCGGGCCTCTTCACAATCTTCTTTGAAGAGATCACCATGCTTTACCACCAAGCCGTCTAGGAGTGCGGCAACACTCCAAGAGTAATAGACCAATGGTCTTCACTTGACGATACTCAAGTGCAAATGGATCAACTAGGAGTATGAATGCACTTGAATGTATCTCAACAAGCTCACAATGAATGCACAAGAGTGTTTTTGAGTGTTGAGTGAATGCAAAGGCTCTCAAGACTCTATAGATGTCAAATGGGCACTAGCAGCCTTGACTTGAGCAGTTGGGGGAGTATTTATAGCCCCCACCAACAATTATGACCGTTGGGGACGAAACCCCAACTTCTCAGAGAAAATCGAACGATCATGAGTATCCCAAGCAGACGATCAAGACTTCGACCGAGCATACCAATGGCTAGAACAGATACTAAAAATGAACAAACTAGCCGTTGGACACCCCAGTCGGAACGACCGTAGGCAAACAAGCGGTACGTCCGATTTGCCCCAGTCGTACCGTTTCTACGAGCGGTACGACCGTTTGTAAGGTTTCACAAAACGCTGAAGATTGCAAGCGTTCTGGAAATTTTGTACCGCCATATAAAAAACACAATGACCGCAGGCCGGTACGACCGTTTCCAAGCGCGGAACGTCCGATTTCCAAACTGAGTTTTTGAGCAGATTTACAATTGTTCTGTTTTTATTGAACCGCCTCACAAATATCGGTACGGCCGCACATCGGTACAACCGATTGTCACGAGCGGTACGTCCGATTTCCAAGAGAGATTTTGAGGCAAATTTCATCCCTTCTGGTTTTCTTGAACCGCCAACTAAAATTCGGAATGATCAAGAATGCGAGACGACCGCTCAAGGAGCGGTCGTTCGCTTGAGCACTTAGTTGGTCGTTCCTTCAAAATGCGGTACTACCGTCAAGTAAAGTCGGTCATATCAAGCACCAAGCGATACGATCAAGAATTATAATCAGCAGTACTACCGATTTTGGACAGAAGCACATATTACTTTTCAATTCAAATTCAAGATTAAATTCAAATGTATGCATGATCCTAAATTGATCCATATGGCACAAGAACATGCTATCAAGCTACTAGCCATGATCCCTCTTAATAGTACGGCATTTATCCTATAATCCGGTCTTCCATCCAAAACTCCTAAGACCGGTAAAATAGAAAAAGGAACCTAGACTATTTGTACCTTGCCTTGGAGCCAAAAGATCTTCGTGTAGTCCATTTGCATGCCACTTTGCATCAACACATTCACAAAAGGGATTTAACCTTGTAAATACTCAATAAACACGTTAATCCCATATTCACATATTATCATTAATTACCAAAACAATTTTTAGGGGCCTAGATGCTTTCAATCTCCCACTTTTTGGTAATTGATGACAACACTAATAATATGTGAGAAAGATTGGTTTGAATATACTATAATTGTATATTCTTTTGATGGCTTAACAATAAAATAATTCTTGCAATAAGCACAAATGAATGTATGAGAATTATTTTCTTGTTAAGTATAATTTAAAGAAAGCTCCCCCTAAACATGTGCATATAAGGATGGAACATTTTGCAAGCACATGTAGAAATTTTGAGAAATTTGGGCGGAGTTTCTTTAGCATATTTGAACTTGAGGAAATGCAATAGTAAGATATGACGATAATTGAGATTGCATTTAAGATAATAACATGAACATGACAGCATCCAACAAGTTCAACATGATAAAAGACACAGAATTAAACTATTACAAGCACATATAAGTTCAACATTACATAATAAGTCCAACATATAACCTAACACATATAAGTCCATAATATAACAGCAAAAGCTTGCGCTTGCTCCCCCTAAAGCTATGTCTTCTCAATTCTCTCCCTTTGGCATCAAGGTACCAAAAACAACTCAGACGATGGGATCCTGAGAAGGAGGGACGACGCCTCTGGCCGGGTCTGTCTTTGGAGCAGAGCGGAACTGGAGCATGATCCTGAGAGTCTGGGGCTGGAGGAGCGGAGTCCTGAGAAGCGGTGGCCTGCTCTGGAGGAGAAGCTGACGGCGAATCCTGAGAAACTGAAGCAATAGGTGCCGGATCCGGAGATCTTGACTCAGAATCGGGCCGGATCTCGAGTCACTGTCTCGGTGGTAGTCTTTGGATCTCGAGTCACTATCTCGGTGGTGGTCTTTGGATCTCGAGTCACTATCTCGATGGTGGTCTTTGGAGGAGTGGAGACCGGAGCTGGCGCTGATATGGGAGCAATAGGAGCTAAAAGTAAAACAAGAGCTCGAGGTCTTGGCACTCTGGTGGAGCTAGAGGAGGTACAGGTGGCACAGAGGATGTCCTGGAAGGAGAAGGAGGACGACGAGTGTAACGCTGAGGACTCCTCAAAATCCCCTCTAATTCAGCCATGCTCTCCATCAGTGCAGACATTCTGTTACGAATCTCATCGAAGAAATCATTCTGAGTTTGCTCCATCTCAAGTAATCTGCCTCGAGTCGCATTCTGAAATTCAGCTTGTTCAGCCTTGATTTCTTGCAAAGAGCTACGAATGAGCTGCTGATTTTGAAGAATCTGTGCAAGAGTGCTATCAGCAGGAACATCAGCAGTAGTAGCAATAGCAGGAGCCTCACCGGCATCATCCTCAGTACCATCACGACGTGGAGGAAGACCGTCTCGTGGCCTGTAGGACTTGTGAACAGATCCCAATCCACCATGATACTCAATTTTCTTTGTTATCCATGCCATGATGTATGGAGCATAGTAAATCCTTTTAATTCTGTCATTCTTAGAGGAAACTATGCCTTGAAGTATTACATCCACAACATCAAATTTGATCCCCCTCATAATATTATCAATAATATTCCATGTGTGACCACGGATTGCATCAAAGTTACCACTTTTGGGGTAGAAGGTATGGTTAATAATCCTGTTGATCATACTAGGAATTGGTCTCAGTCCAGTGATTGTGTCTAACTTAGTTTTGACAGAAGAATCATAGTAACTACAGGCGAGAGAGAGAGAGAGAGAGAGAGAGAGAGAAAGAGAGAGAAGATGGGGGGGGGTGGAAGAACTGTTTCGAGGAGGATAAGGCAGAGGAATAGTAATTACAGCCAGTTATTTTCCCTTTTGCAAACCGTCGCGGTCGTACCAACCAAATACCGTCGGTCATTCTCAAGACTTCGGTCATACATTTGTTATAACGCCGCATATCAAGACAATGTCGCATTCATCGCCAGATAACGCCGGTTGAACCGATTGTCCTAGAGTTTTCTGGATTTTCTAGGAACTTAGATTATTTTGCAAATGATCCCTAGTTTTGCACTCAAATAAATATCATTAAGAATCATTATGCATAGAATAGACTGTTGTCTATATAGGAACATAATTTTTATGATCATAACTATCCTTAATAAAAGATTTGAAAAATATTTTCATAAAATACTCAAAAAACATCAAATGAAGCACACAACATGATGCAAGAGTTCAAACAACATTTGAATAGTCTATGATATTTAACTCATTCCTCAATTTGCAAAAACGGCCTTCATCTAATGGCTTGGTGAAAATATCCGCTAATTGGTCCTCGGTTCTTATGTGGCTAATTTCAATATCTCCCTTAGTCACATGATCTCTCAAGAAATGGTGGCGGATATCTATATGCTTGGTTCTTGAGTGTTGAACAGGGTTATTAGCAATTTTCACGACACTATCATTGTCACACAAAAGAGGCATTTTATCAATTTTAATTCCATAATCCATCAATGTTTGCCTCATCCATAGCAATTGAGCACAACAACTTCCCGCGGAAACATATTTGGCTTCAGCGGTGGATAATGCTACGGAGTTTTGTTTCTTGGATGACCATGATACTAAATATCTTCCTAAGAATTGACAACTACCTGAGGTGCTTTTTCTATCCACTTTGCAACCCGCATAATCGGAATCCGAATATCCAATTAAATAAAATTTAGCACCTTTAGGATACCAAAGGCCAATGCTAGAGGAATGCTTTAAATATCTTAGTATTCTTTTAACGGCCATTAAATGGCACTCTTTTGGAGTTGCTTGAAATCGAGCACACATGCAAACACTAAACATGATATCGGGCCTAGATGCGGTAAGATAAAGTAAGCTACCAATCATAGATCTATAAAGCTTTAAATCTATCGGTTGACCTCCCTCATTTAGATCAAGATGACCATTTGTAGCCATGGGAGTCTTGATGGGCTTTGCATCTTCCATGCCAAATCTTTTAAGTAAATCCTTCACGTACTTAGTTTGACTTATGAAAGTCCCATCTTTGAGTTGCTTAATTTGAAGTCCAAGGAAATAACTTAATTCTCCAATCATGGACATTTCAAATCCCTAGACATCATATCACCAAATTCCTCGCAAAAATCTTGATTAGTAGACCCAAAAATGATATCTTCAACATAAATTTGACATACAAAGAAATCATCATTTATGACTTTAGTGAATAAAGTTGAATCAATCTTCCCGATTTTGAATCCTTTTGAGACTAGAAAATCTCTAAGGCGTTCATACCATGCTCTAGGAGCTTGTTTAAGAGTATAGAGCGCCTTGGAGAGTTTATAGACATGATTTGGATTCTTTGGATCTTGAAAACCGGGAGGTTGTTCAACAAAGACAAGTTCGGATATTTTACCATTTGAGAATGCACTTTTAACATCCATTTGAAATAATTTAATATCAAAACATGATGCAAAAGCAAGTAATATCCGAATTGATTCAAGCCTAGCTACGGGAGTAAAGGTTTCACCAAAATCCAAACCTTCGACTTGTGAATACCCTTGAGCGACCAACCTTGCTTTGTTCCGAACAACCAAACCATTTTCATCTTATTTGTTCCTAAAGACCCATTTTGTGCCAATGACATCATATTCCTTGGGTCGATCCACCAAAGTCCATACTTCATTCCGGGTGAAGTTGTTTAGTTCTTCATGCATAGCATTCACCCAATCCGGATCTTCAAGTGCTTCTTTTACATGCTTTGGCTCAATAGAAGAGACAAACGAGTAATGTTCACAAAAAGAAGCAACACGAGAGCGAGTTTAGACACCCTTACTTACGTCACCCAATATTTGATCTATTGGATGATCCTTTGCAATTGCATTGTGAATTCTTGGTGGTAGGTTGGATGGTTGATCATCTTCTTTGTTGTCCTCTTCACTAAGTTGTACTTGATTTGTGGAAGAGGTGGGTGGTTCAACGTGAGTAGAAGATGTTGGATCGTCTTCGGGCTTAACGTCGCAACCAAAAACTCGGAAATAAGAGATGTTCGGTTTTCTTCCTACAAGAAGCTCATAGGAAGTCTTTTTCAAAAGACGGTGCAAATAAAGACGATTTATGGCATGACAAGCGGTATTAATAGCTTCCGCCCAAAAGATATCGGAAGTATTATATTCATCAAGCATTATCCTAGCCATTTCAATTAATGTACGATTTTTCCTTTCTACTACTCCATTTTGCTCCGGAGTGTAGGTTATGGAAAGTTCATGCTTTATTCCAAGTTCATCACAAAAGTCTTCAACTTTGGTATTCTTGAACTCGGAACCATTATCACTACGGATTTTCTTTATTTTGAAATCAAATTCATTTTGGACCCTTTTTGCAAACTTTTTAAAAATTCTGGAGGTTTCACCTTTGTCATCTAGGAAGAATACCCATGTATATCTAGAGTAATCATCCACAATGACTAAACAATAGCTATTACTTCCGATACTCTTATAGGTTGTTGGCCTAAACAAGTCCATATGTAAGAGTTCCAATGGTCTAGAAGTTGACATGATACTCTTAGAAGGAGGAGAATTAGCGACTTGTTTACCGGCTTGACAAGCACTACAAAGTCTATTTTTCTCAAACTTCACATCTTTCAAGCCAACAACTAAATCATGTTTGAAAAACTTTTTGAGTTGAATCATTCCAACATGAGCTAGCCTTCTATGCCAAAGCCAACCCAATGAGGTTTTTTGCCATTAAACAAGTTTTTAAACAATATTCACTTGAACTAAAATCAACTAAGTAAAGATTTTCAAATCTAAAGCCTTTGAAAGCTAAAGAGCTATCTTTTGCATTAGAAATGGTTACACCTTCACTAGAGAATGAACAAATTAGTCTAAGATCACATATTTGAGCAACAGATAGTAAGTTAAAGTTTAATGATTCTACTAAAGAAACATTAGAAATGGAAAGGTCATTTGAGATAGCAATTTTACCCAATCCTAATACCTTTCCTTTGCTATTGTCGCCAAAAGTGATCTTTTCCATTCCTTGACCATTCTCGAATGTGGTGAACATTTTTCTATCACCGGTCATGTGTTGTGTGCATCCACTATCAAACACCCAATGTTTTCCACCGGTTTTATAGTTCACCTACAAAACAAAAATCAAGTCCTTTTAGGTACCCAAATTTGTTTGGGTCCTTGGAGGTTAGTAACCAAGGATTTAGACACCCAAATAGCATTCTTTTTAGCACCTAAAATTGAAGTGCCAACAAAACGAGCAATTATTTTACCATCCTTAGTCTTTTTAAGCATATAGCAAGAATCATATATTCCAATGGATGGAGTCTTACCCTTAGGACAATCTTGTTGCATATGTCCTATTTCCCGGCACTTATGGTAATACTTACCATTTTGCCTCACAAATCTTGTGGGCATGTTTGCCGGCTTCTTACCTTTCTTAGGCACATACCCAAGACCTTCCTTGTTGAATGAGCACCTTTGCTCACTCAAAAATTTATCAAGAGTGGCCTTGCCCTTGAAACATCTTTCCAAGCTTTTGCTTAGCTTGGTTACTTGTTCTTTTAGCTCATTGTTTTCATGAACAAGCTTTGAATCATTTTGCTCAACAATATTATGACTAGCATCAACATTAGAGCAACATGGCATAGCAAATAGGTCATTACATGAAGTAGATGCACTAGTCTTAGCAATTTCTACACTAGGCATTGTATCAAGAATATTGCATGTAATTCCTATAATAGAACAAGACTTATGTGAATACTCTTGGATAAGTAAGTTATGAGCTTCCTTAAGCTCCATATAGGAATCTTTTAGAGTACTGTATTCTTTATTTAAGACCTTATATTTTGATTTTTCTTTTCCAAGATATTCATTTAAATCATCAAGCATATCCATTAGTTCATCATAAGTTGGTTCATCACTAATATTGGATTTTACCTTATCTCCTTTTGCCATGAGGCAAGTAAGAGTTGAGAATAGCGATGGAGCTTTCTTAATGGCGATGCCAACTAGTCTCTTCTTCTTGGGGGACTCCTCTTCATTGGAATCGGAGTCGCTTGATTCATCATTTGAATCCCACTCTCCAATGTGGGCTTCATACTTGCCGTCTTTGTGAAGCTTCTTGAAGAGGTTCTTCGTGGCATTGTACTCCTTCTTGAATGACTTGCCCTTGTCATCCTTCTTTTCGGGGCAATGGGAAGCAATGTGCCCCTTCTCTTCACAATTATAGCACCGAATGTTGCTATAATGCTTCTTGTCACTTGAGGATTGTGCCTTCTTGTACTTGTCGAAGTTATAGTTTCTATTGGGGCGTCTCTTCATGACCCTTTTCATTCTTCTCACAAGGAGTGCATACTCCTCATCGGAATCTTCTTCTTCATCTTCATCACCGCTTGATTCCGCTTTGGCCTTGAAAGCGGTGATCTTCTTATTTGAGAAGGATGTCTCCAAGAGCTCTTCCTTGTCCTTCTTGAACAACTCATTTGTGATGAGGTTGCCCAAGAGCCCCGTTGGTGTCATCCTTGGCAACTCGGGCGAGTTGAGAAATAGAGTCACCAACGTCTCATATTTATCCGGGAGAGCCCTAAGCATATTGCGCACAATATCAACATCAAGAAGGTTAGTCCCAAGGCCTTTGAGCTCATTCACAATGTTGTTGAGTCGTGAATACATCTTATTGATGTTTTCATGAGGCAACATCATGAATGTCTCATATTTGATCCGAAGCCTATGCAATTTGGCTTCTTTGACCGTGGATGTACCCTCATGGATTTCCGAGAGAGTGGTCCAAATATCATGAGAGGTTTCCAAATTGCTCACTCTATTGAACTCATCCGCGTTCAAAGCGCCAAAGAGAGCATTCATAGCTTGGGCATCTAAATGAGCATTACGCGTCTCTTGATCCGTGGGATGTAGTGGATCAAGGGGCATGACGTAACCCTCATTTACGATTTTCCATACGCTTGGACTCATGGCCTTTAAATAAATTGACATTCTAATTTTCCAATAAGCATAATTTGAGCCATCAAATAACGGAGCCTTTCCTATAGCAATTACCTCACTAGCTATCATTTTCTCTCTTAAACGGTTAAGTCTAAATCAATGAGAGACCAAGCTCTGATACCACTTGTAGAATCAAGGATAACCGACTAGAGGGGGGGGGGGTGAATGGGAGGTTTTTAAATTTTTAACAATTTAACAATTTTAGCCAATTGATAACTTAGTCTAGACAAGTTATATCTCTAGCTAAGCAAATCAATCACAATAAACAAGCTAGAAATATAAATGCGGAAAGTAAAGACTAGAGATAACCATAAAGACACGACGATGTTTTTCCCGTGGTATCGAAGACTTGCCGGTCTTCACTAGTCCACGTTGAGGAAGCTTGACGCCTCAAGCCGGCTCCACGAATTAAGCCTTCCCTCAATTCACTATGGTTGTTCTTCCTCCGCTCTGGAGATGGTGAACACTGAACCACTCACAAGGTTGCACCGGGCCTCTTCACAATCTTCTTTGAAGAGATCACCGTGCTTTACCACCAAGCCGTCTAGGAGTACGGCAACACTCCAAGAGTAATAGACCAATGGTCTTCACTTGACGATACTCAAGTGCAAATGGATCAACTAGGAGTATGAATGCACTTGAATGTATCTCAACAAGCTCACAATGAATGCACAAGAGTGTTTTTGAGTGTTGAGTGAATGCAAAGGCTCTCAAGGCTCTATAGATGTCAAATGGGCACTAGCAGCCTTGGCTTGAGCAGTTGGAGGGGTATTTATAGCTCCCACCAACAATTATGACCGTTGGGGACGAAACCCCAACTTCTCAGAGAAAATCAGAACGACCGCAAGCATCTGGGCGATACGACCGCACTTCTGACTGAGCACAGTCAACGACTAGAATAGATACTAAAAATGAACAAACTAGCCGTTGGACACCCCAGTCGGAACGACCGCAGACAAACAAGCGGTACGTCCGATTTGCCCCGGTCGTACCGTTTCTACGAGCGGTACGACCATTTGTAGGGTTTCACAAAACGCTGAAGATTGCAAGCGTTCTGAAAATTTTGTACCGCCATATAAAAAACGGAATGACCGCAGGCCGGTACGACCGTTTCCAAGCGCGGAACGTCCGATTTCCAAACTGAGTTTTTGAGCAGATTTACACTTGTTCTGTTTTTATTGAACCGCCTCACAAATATCGGTACGACCGCACATCGGTACAACCGATTGTCACGGGCGGTACGTCCGATTTCCAAGAGAGATTTTGAGGCAAATTTCATCGCTTCTGGTTTTCTTGAACCGCCAACTAAAATTCGGAATGACCACAATGCGGTACGACCGTTCAAGGAGCCGGTCGTTCTGCTTGAGCACTTAGTTGGCTGTTCCCTTCAAAATGTGGTACTACCGTCAAGTAAAGTCCGGTCATACCGCACCAAGCGGTACGACCGCAATTATAACTACGGTACTACCGATTTTGGACAGAAGCACATATTAGTTTTCAATTCAAATTCAAGATTAAATTCAAATGCATGCATGATCCTAAATTGATCCATATGGCACAAGAACATGCTATCAAGCTACTAGCCATGATCTCTCTTAATAGTACGGCGTTTATCCTATAATCCAGTCTTCCATCCAAAACTCCTAAGACCGGTAAAATAGAAAAAGGAACCTAGACTATTTGTACCTTGTCTTGGAGCCAAAAGATCTCCGTGTAGTCCATTTGCATGCCACTTTGCATCAACACATTCACAAAAGGGATTTAACCTTGTAAATACTCAATAAACACGTTAATCCCATATTCACATATTATCATTAATTACCAAAACAATTTTTAGGGACCTAGATGCTTTCATGTGGGAACTGTTCGAAGAAGTTGGCCCCTAGATGGCTGGCTGGCATGACATGATAGCTCGGGCCATGCCTGAGCCGCCACCTTGGCACGACACGAATAGTACTAGGCCCGGCCCGGCATGATCCGTTAGGCCCGTTCATTTTTAATATATATATATGGTTTTATTTCGTATTTCTACAATTTTATATAGTTTATTTTTTACAATTTTCATATGCATTTGTGAATTCTACTTTTTTTCTATTTTTTTTGAATTTTGTGGATTTCTTTCTTATTTTGTTTGAATTTTCGAGCCGTAAACGGTCTGTCAGGCCAAACGGGCTCGAATTGGCACGATACGAATGATTTTCAGGCTGGGTTTGGGCCGCCACCCAGGCACATTGGCTGACACGACATAGCCCATTTCGTTCGCGGGCCGGAACTCTTCCAAGAACATGCACACTCTTATAAAGTCCATTATGCGCATGTTATGCCAACAATAAGATATTACAGGAGGAAGCTACCGAAGCTACATTTCTCCATTTTGCGTGAGAGATTTCATAAACATATGCAATCTCAGCTGATAAAATTTGTGAAATAGAAAGTAAATGATAGAAACAAGGAGAATAGCCTGTGAACGTTGTACATATACCATATATTTTACTTAAAATATTATTTAGAGAACCGACGGTCCAGCCGGTGAATCGCCGATTGAACCTCTAAGCTAGTAGAATGTAAGGATAGTCTGGCTGATGACCGGTCCTGTTTCAAGAACTATGGGCCTAGCCAGTCTTAAAGACCATCTTAGCAAGTGAACAAGGAAAAACGGTACAACTACCTAGTGTTCTCGTACCCCGCGGCACAAGTGAAGCACAACACCATAATCCCACATGGAACCTAAGGGTGCATTTGGCATTGTGGTCGCTTTTTAACAGCATTTTTAACATACTACTTTTGGAGCTATAACTGAATATTTGGGTGAACAAGTAAACATTGTTTATAATTAATTAACTAGTTTCGGCTGCATAGCACACAAATGTCAAATAAGCTCAAAGTCTAACTTGCATATACTTTTCACCAATTTCTCACACATTCATTACGTCATAATGTTGCTATCTCGTCCTCCTTTGGAAGTGCAGCATGCCCATATTTGGTTAGTTTTGACGTACTAACTTCATCCACTCTTGTTGATGTATTCTTTCCTGTATCAGGTGCAGCCCAGAGAACCATGGCGGAGAGCCTAATCGATTGTCAGACCAGCATTTCAGTTTCCTGCATCCGTGTCAGCCCCTACACGGCTACACCAGCAGCCATGTACTAGTCAATGCAATCGTATGTACAACCATCAACAGACGCCTCCCTCAGACAGCATGCTGTGACCACACAACACTGCTATGGAGGACTCTTCGGGCAGATCCACTACTACCTTAATGCATACTTCAAGCGGTGGCATGGGCAATGGACTTATATACAACAGACGAGGACCTCATCTCCGTGCTTTTGTAAATCAGCTGCCAGCATCTGGTTTCCATCTTGGGGTCGCGAGCTTGGAGAAATAGCTGCAGCTTGATCGCTCTTCGAAGAACTAATTGAGCATCTCCGAATCTTCTATCCTCCTTTTGAGTCTTCCTTAGTGAGAAATAGACCTGACAAAGGAGTTGTTCAGTTAGTATACTCCTCTATAGCTAGTTGCAGATTAGCTGAACTTCTCATTAAGCAAGACTCAAAAGGAAGCTCGAAGATTCTGAGATGTCCAGTAAGTATACTCCTCTCTAGCTAGTGGCAGATTAGCCTGTCATGTCTGTTCAGGTTAAATCTGCATTCTGAAAACCTGTTACCTTTTTTTTTTTTTTGAAGAAACCGGCAGGAGGTTTGCCTGTTATATTAATAGAGAAGAGGCGGTACGGAACCGTACGGAACAAGAGTTAAAAACAAAAGGTCTTAATTACGGAGAAAAAAAACACCCCAAAGAGACAGCCCCCGCAAGGAACCAAGCTCGTCCCTCCTCTTTGATCTTAGCGAGGAGAACAAGGGGCGGTGAATCTCTATTGCAAAAAATTCTCGCGTTGCGCTCTTTCCAAAGCTCCCACGATATAAGAATCATGGTCGTCGTCCTGGTCTTCCTAGGGGAACCTGGCGTCTCTGCCACGTTGGACCACCAATCAAGGATGTTCGAGCAGGGGGACCAGGTGGAAGGTTGAAGGCCATCCAAACCCATCCAGTCCGCCATAAGCTTCCAAATACGACTGGAGAAACGACAATGTGCAAGGAGGTGCAAGGTTGATTCCGGCGTGTGTCTACAAAGGGGGCAGAGGCGATGGTTTGGCCACCCCCTAGCTTCGAGCCTATCAGAGGTCCAGAGTTTGTTTTGAATTGCTAACCAAGCGAATAGTTTTCCTTTCGGAGGGGCTTGGGTTTGCCAAATTAACGATTTGAAGTTTGTCGCTATAGAGCCCAAGAAATGAAGAGCATAGGCTGATTTGGAGGAGTAGGATCCGTTCTGACTTTGTTTCCAGGAGATCTCGTCGGGGATGTCTTGAGTGAGGTGGATTTGATTGATTTTGGTCCACAGTCGTACGAATTGATCGATGTGTAGGACAGAGAGACCTGTCGAGAGGTTGATGTCCTGTACCCACCTTCCATTCTGTAAGGCCACGAAAACAGTCTGGTGTTTGCGAGTAGAAGAGGCAAAAATCAAGGGGGCGAGGTCTTTGGGGGCCTCTCCAAATAACCAAGCCGAAAGCCAGAATTTGGCTGTTTTTCCGTCCCCGAGGTAGATCCTTGTTGCAGCTGCGAAGAGGTTTCGATCGGAGTCAAGGCAGGGGATCTCCATACCGACCTAGGGTTTGGAAGGATTCGTCCATTCTTGCCAGAGCCAGCGCAATCTGATTGCCGAAGAGAAATGCACCAGACTGAGGATGCCTAGGCCGCCAAGATGGGTCGGTCGGCACACCCTTCCCCAGTTGATTTTACACTTCGCACCTGAGAGATTGTCTTGGCCTGCCCAAAGGAAACGCTGCCTTATTTTGTCAATGCTGAGGAGGATCGCTTTGGGTATTTTGAAGACTGTGAGGAAGTAAATTGGGATTGAGGTGAGAACCGATTTAACAGGTGGCCCGCCTCGCCGAGAAAGAAGACGCCTCGCCAAACTGCTAACCTTCCCGCCACCTTGTCGATAGGCGGTTGAAAATCCACTTTTTGTAAGCTTTCAGAAGTGAGCGGTAGTCCTGTGAATTTTTTTAAATAATCTATTTTTTATTCAAATATCAAAAATATTCCGCTAATTTATTTTTACAAAATATACGTCTGTCGCCCAATGGTTGGGCGATTGAAGTAGACGCTTCAACGGTTGGGCGATCGAAGATCTGCCGCCCAACCGCTCGCTTTTAAACTGCATCTGAGAGAGGCGGTTGGCGAAATTATTATATCGCCCGACGGTTGGGCGATAGGTTCGCCGCCTAACCAGACAATGATCGGTTGTTCAGCCGCCTAACGGTAAGGGCGATCGGTTTGTTTATATAGGCACAGCTGTCCCAGGGCGACTCGTGAAAGCGCAAACAAGCAGACAGGAAGAAAGAAAGAGAGGGAGAGGAGAGGAAAAAGAGGAGGAGAGGAGGAAAAAAGGAGGAAAATAGAGAAGGGGAGGGATTGGGAGAAGAGAAGAGAAATTTGGATTAAGAGAAGGTAAGTTTGATTTATTTTGTCCGTATTTTTTAAGTAGGTATTTAGTTAGTTAAAATAGTAGGTATAAGTAGCGCCAGAGGAAATCAGTAGTTAGAAAAAAAAGTAGAAAATCGAAATGTTGTTGATTTATACGTAAGCGCAAAGGTCGTGTAATGTAGTTGATTTGTCGAAGAAAATTTATTTTGTAGTATAATTTTTTGGGTACGTAAATAGTTTATTTAGTTAAATGAGTAGTATAATAGCACCCGTAGGAAATTGTAGTTAGAGAAAAAAAAATAGAAAATCGAAATGTTGTTGATTTGTACGTAAGTAGTAGCGATAAAAACTTTAGTTAGAGAAAAATTGTCTCGTGAGGGAGTATTATTAGTCTTTGTTTGTGAGATGTATTGTAGTAGTGTCGATGTGTGCGTGCCCGACTATTCTTGGGTGAATAATGCGTGACCGAGCGCATAAGGAGGATGAATTATTTGTATAAACTAATTAGTAGAAGTAAATTAGTATGAACTAACTGACTTAGGTAATTGGTAGAAGACCGAATGCCACTTGTAGCATTTGGGTTGCAAGTTAGCGTCCGAATCGGATAATGCTGTTATGGAATGGCTCGGTTTTTAGGTTGAATCAATATCGCATGCGACACGCTCATTGCGGCCTCTGCCTTAGGGAATGAATGATGTCTTGATCATCTTGTCATGTAGTTGTTTCATTTATAGGCTTAAGGGCCTTACAAATGTAAATTACAATGTAGCAAGATTTTGCATGTCGTATGCTATGAGCTAACTAATTGCAATGTTGGAAATATTTGCAGCCATACAATAAGTCATGCCTGTACCACTACATTGAAAGTGCATTACGGTCTTGGCACCGCTCGTGAAGGTCCGTCGGTGTTGACTTGAGCAGTTTTGACAAGCCACTGCACACCCGGACGACGAGAATGCACGAATCGAAGATGTGAAGCACTGGCTGACCCGCAGCTTCTCTTTGGACCCTGAGGTGTGCAGCGTCGACATACAAGGGCTTTGGAGCCGGTCTTCCACGAACATTAGCTGGGAGTTGAGAAGACTGATGCACACGGCAGTGTGGAAGGGCTTTATAGAAGGATGTCGGTGCTGTGGATACGAGTGTGTGATACTTGTGCAACCATGCCCAAAAGAAGTCTGTGGCAGTCCCTCACGGATATCATCCGGGTTCTGGCGAAAATCGGTGCCCAAAGATGTTGGTGTAGAAGAGGACCCGGATGGTCGTGTTTCTGAAGAGTTCAGAGAATGTTGCTTGTGATGAGCCCGACGCGGTACATACAGAAGAGGAAGATCGGGCACCGCATGGTGAGCCTACAGGACAGGCTGATGAAGGAGAGCATAGGGATTACAGTTCCGATGAGGACGGAGCTCCCATCCCCCGGGAATGGAACAGATTTGACGCTGAGGGTCTATGTACGACGACGAAAGCACGAATCGCCGTGGGAGTACCATGCCACGGAGGTTCGGTTGCACTCAATGTTTGTCGATAAGACATCCTTGCAGGATGCCATTAAGCCGTGGGCTATGTCTATGCAATGGACGTTTGGTCGTCAAATCTAGCTAAGAGCAAGACATCGTCAAATGCGAAAGCGTGGCGGTTGTCCTTGGCGAGTGCACGCAAGATAGACCAAGCACGAGACTCACCGGATTGTCTCAAGGTGGAGCCGCACTCGCATGCATCTTTGGCGATGTTTTGTGCGTACATCGTAACATAACGCCGACATTCATAGCTAATTTGATGTATGGAGAGATAGTGGAGAAGAAGGATATGGAGGCCAAGCACATTATGGCGGCTATTGAGAAGAAATTCAAGTACAAGATCAGCTATGGGAAGGCGTGGCGGCGGCGAAGGCTATGGAAAGACGGTTTGGATCTTTTGAGGCGGCGACGACAACCTTCCTCGTATGCTTGAGGTGTGCGCAGAGAGAAACCCGCACGTACATTGTGTGAAGGACATGCCATCTAAAAATCCGCGAGGTTTTTTAGTAATGCATAGGGCCTTCGTAGCCTTCGGCCCCTGCATCGAGGCTTTTAGGCATATGCTGCCTATGATCTCAGTTGACGGGACCTTTTTGACCGGAAAATACAAGGGGCAGATACTTACCGCCATAGGCGTTGACGGGAACAATCAAATTCTGCCATTGGCCATCGCATTTGTCGAAGGTGAGAATTTCCACAGCTGGTTGTGGTTCCTTCAACATCTAAGGGTGGGAGTTGTTCGAGCTCGCCCCGTGTGTGCGTGATCCATGATCGCCACGCCGGATGATGAAGGCCATAAAAACTTCAGAAGACCCGAGGAGCCGTTCCCTTGGCCGGATATGACGAGTAGATGGTGTATTCGCCATTTGGGGGCCAACTTCTTCAAGAAGTTCCCGAAGCAACCCTTGGTGAAGCTATTCAAGAGGCTGGCTATGCAGAACCAGCAGCGCAAATTTGACGCCTTATGGGCGCTGCTGGACGAACACAGCAAGAAACACGTGGACACGAGGAACCAAGGAGCAGAGTCTGAACCTGCTGGTCCGAGGCAGAGGACCTCGAGGAACATCGAGTGCTTCTCCCACTGGATCGAGGCCCAGCCATTGGACAAGTGGTCTCTGCTGCATGACACGGACGGGGCAAGGTACGACATAATGACCACTAACCTTGCGGAGGTGTACAACTGGGTTCTTAGGGGCCTTCGTTCTCAGCCCCTCGTCGCCATCGTGGAAGGTGTTCTGGCACAACACATTCGGGTATTTCAGGAGAGGCATGCAAATGCCGCACTTCATACCACGAACCTCAAACACCGTGATCGCTCAAAGATTACGGCGATACATGGAGGCGAAGACACGTAAGGGCGGCCGACACGGTGTGCGGATGGGCAATATGGAGCATCGCTTCGACGTGCTTTTGCGGATAGAGCCGGATTTGGGACGGCTCGTTCTCTTGTCACCCACGAGGTATGCCTTGGAGATCATGTCAACGAGCCTAGTTGTATGCGTGCAACAAATCAAGCTGAAGCTCTTACACAAGCCATGCTCTCATGTGCTCGCCGTGATGCGGATCAGGCGTATGGACCCTTTGAACTTTGTGTCCGAGTATTTCTTGAAGGAGAGGGTGGTGCAGCGTGGATCGGCGAGCTTAGGGGCTTGTGGTTGTGGGTAACTTCGCCACCTTGGATATTGCAAATAGGATCTGGATTCCGGATCTTGACATGTCAAGGGTAGCAAGGGTCGTCGCCGAGTCGTCGTAGATACCAATGATATGGACGGCACAAGTCAGGCGTTAGGTAGACGCTGCGCATCATGCCGAGGGGCACACACCTGCAACGATGCAAGGCAAAGAATGAGGAGTAGGCACGGCTATGGTTTGCGTTAGCACTTCTTTCGGTGTGCAAAGTGGGACCGAAATTGCTAATCAGTGTACATTGTCATTTGTACTTTGTATTGTTTATGTAACTGTTTTGCTACTACCCAATTTTCATTTCATGTACGTAATGCCGTAAGACATGTATCGTATGTTGCACGTAATGTTTATTGAAGTGTTGTAGTACTATAACTTTTTTTCGTAAGTTTTTCAAAGACCGCCCCGTAGCCTAGTACTCTTTTGATTTGTTTGTTTGCAAGTTAAATTTACTCATTCGTTACACTCGATGTTTCATTTTCGCGTTTTTGCTAACTTAAAGTTGTTTTGCGTGTATGGCTCACGGATCGGATCGAGTTTCGCCTCTGGAGGAGCGATTGACCGAAAGTACATCGCGCGCTGCGTCGTGGTCCTCATCCTACGGGTCGCCGACGCGATCGTGTTAGGTGATCCGCGACGCGACACCTCGGGTGGCTCGAGGCTAGACCCACGCCGACAAAGCGAGTTAGTATACGCCCACACTATCTTCTCACGAACCGCACTTTTCAGATCGACCTTTTGTTCCTTCGCAGTTGAGCGCCGGTCTACTACCTATCGCCCGGATGGTGCAAAGCACGGACGAGGACGAGCCTTAAGAAGACCGCGGCCGACGACGACGAGACGCCCATGCCGCCGAGCGGCCACGACGCTTCCTGCTCGACCGCCTCCCCGATGGCAGCTCTTGTGGACCGGTGGCGACCAGAGACTCACACTTTCCATCTCCCATTCGGGGAGATGGCCCCTACCCTGCAGGACGTCTCCCTGCTTCTTGGCCTCCCTATCGCGGGAGGTGCCGCCTTCCCGTAGGAGCCTCCGAACAACTGGCGCGAGGACCTTCTGGCCAGGTTTCAGGGAGTCCTCCCACCTGTGTTGGCGGCCGGGTACTACGTCTTTCCGGAGGCACAGAGGCACGGCCCGCCTTGCGGTGGTTGTCGCAGATTCCGCACGTGTTACACACCGTGCTCGCTGGTAGTGTCGTCTGTCCTTTCCGCACAGGGTCTTACTATATTTTTCGCAGCATGTGTCGAGCGGGTGGACCTCACGCGACGACGACCAGCAGTGTCACGCCACCGAGGCGCATTTGTTGTGGCTATTTGGTTGGGCGTTTGTTCACCAGCGAGCCACGGCGACACCGCCGACGCGACGCTTATCGCAGACGCCAGTATTATCGCCGACGGGAGGGCCCCAGATCACCGGGTTGGCCAGTATTTGTCGCCACCTATCGCGGCTTGTGCGATGCGTGCCTCAGGTCGAGACCGAACTCCATCCTCACGGGGTGTCCTCTCCTACTGCAGTTGTGGTCGTTTGAGCGCTTTAGCCTCGGACGGCCCCTGTTGGACGATAGCGCACCGTACGGGCTGGAGATGTACAACGCAGACGAGGTGGACCGCCGACGATGGGCTTTCTCGTGCCTTGCGGGTACGCATTTTTCCCGTGATTAATTTCTTCATATTACCGATCGCCCCGCTTAATATCTTGTGTTCCTTGCAGTGCGATTCAAGACGGCAGTGACACGGCGCGACGAGCCGCTCAGGAGTATTCGATCGCCTCACGGCGACGACGTCACGGGAGCCATACTCGCCCAGAGTTACTTTCCGCCGCCCCCACGGCCCGCCCTGCCGTGCTTTATAGATCGAGAGTATTGGCTCACCCGCAGGGTGCTTGTCTTCGACGTCTTCGTGGAGGACTACGGGGCGCATCGTGTGATGCGCCAGTTCGGCCTACGGCAAGAGGTTCCAGTACTAGTTAGGCGTGCGGTGCTCGAGAACGTGCACTCGTGAGTACTCGCAGATATGAGTTGTTTTGTTGTCGCTCTTACGCACGACTGCTAACTACATGTTACGTCTTGCAGCTTTAGTAGGAAGGGAGTCCGCCGCGGCACGAACTGGGGGAGTAGGATGGGCCCGTGGGTAGCGCAGTGGGAGGACGCACTACAGGACCGTGTGCAGGAGGACATCCCCTACGACCACACGAGCTATGACGAGTACATTCGCTGGTACGCTCCGCAGACACGTACCAAAGCTCGTGCTCGCTGCTGACGAGCCCGCACCACGTGTCCAAGACCGACGGACACGCGTTCTCGGCATTTAGCGCAGACGCACAACGATGCACGTTATGTCCAACTCCGAAAATTTCGCTTGTGTTATCCGCCATTACGCTTTCACCGTGTCTTCTTTTTCGATGTAGGCGGGCATGGTTGCCGAGCTTGCGACGGACCGCGACTTCGTGGGCGCAGAGGTTCACGGACGGTGTGGAGGGCACACGCGAGACACGCCCAGTTTTCCGTCGTTTTGACGGCAGATCGCGGACGATTTTCGGCTCGTTGTGCGGCACTGTGCTCCCGGAGGTTGGCACGCCTAGCTCGTTCACACTCCGCCCGTCCGCCCGGCCGTCCGCTTCGTCCGGCAACACCACAAGAGACGGAGGGTCACCGACCACGCCCGACATCGACGCTTCGACCAGCCGGCACGAAGCAGACCACCTCCGACATCGACGCTACCGAGGAGGCCGGGTCGAGCAGACACGCCCGACATCGAGGCGACCGACGAGGCCGGCTCGAAAGCGAAAGCACGTCCGACACCGGCAGCGGCGTCGCACTACGCCGTGCCGCAGATTCGTGTGGACAGCTTTTGTACACACCATGGCGCTAGCCGAGGGTACGCCACGTCTCTGTTGGTCGGCCGCGCTTTTTTATTAAGTAATAATATTTTGTGCGTGTACATTGCCATATGACGATGTGGACGCGCATCACGTGGACGCTACCGGACGAGGACGCTACTGGACGAGGATGCGCAGGACTTTTTGGTGGACGAGCAACGACACCTCCGCCCCACACTCGCCGAGGTTCTCGTCTGCCACGGCTTCTCGGTGCGCTGAAGACCCACACAAGACCAAGGTTGTCCACTCCTTTGCCGCCTCTCGGTCCTCGCGGATCGGGGCTCAGACCGTTTTTCCTCTCGGCCGAGACCCGCACACCTAGCGCAGAGGAAGGTGCCGGGCGAGTTCGCCGGGAGGACGCGGAGGCGGATCGGCGGTGGCGACGCGAGGATCTTCAAAAGTGCGGTTAGGGCCGCGGCGATCGCGACCGGCCGTACATTTGTTCTTTATGTGATACTTATATTTTGCACTTAATATATGATGCCCGATTACTTTTGCGTTCTTACAGATACACTTTCATATAATGAATGTTTGTTCAATGCATATCAACGCCTATAGCTTAATGCACACGACACCTCGATGCAAAAGTCAACTCGATAAATGGCAAGCGCAATGACGCGTCCACCATTTACTTACATACGCTACGATTGAACGTAATTGCGACACATCGATACAACATGTCAACTCGATAAAAGGCAACCGCAATAACGCTGCTCACCATTTAGTTACATGCTTCATGAGATTCAACATAATTGCATACAAAAGGGACACTAGCGACGTCTGAGCTTCTCGCCTCCCTAATTATAGAAGCCTCTCGCAACCCACATAGAGTGTTCTCCGGTTAGGCGCCTCGGACGTGGTCAGTTGCGTTGTAGTGGCACGCACAGATCTGACTAGGGTTGGCACAAAGAAGATGCGGGATCATAGGAACTTCCTATGTTCACGACCTCCTCATTGCCCTCTCATGTTGCATCTCATTGGAGGTCGCCATTTTGCTTGTTCAGATCGTCAATTTGTGCCTCCAAATGAAAGATCGGTTCCACAATACATCCACGCATCGCGCAAATGTGTCGCTCATGGGGAGGATCGATCCAATGGGTGAAATTGCATTTCGCCATCTCGCTATAAGGGACGGTTAGTATGGACGATGTATTACCAAGAATATTAAACAAAACTATTTACCCTAGAGTATGGGCATCGAAGAAACGCCGCCCACCATCGAAAGGGCCGTCTATCGCCGCGACGATAGCGCCCTCCCGTGTTCGCATTTCGCCACTTAGGTTGAGCACGCTTGTTCGGCATCAACCGATGGTTAGGGCCAAGTCCTCCATCCTTTCGGAGAAGGTCCGCCGGTGAACCCGTTGGGTGGTCCTGGCGTCGCCATCGATGTTATCAGAAACGGAGAAGGTTCTTCCTTCTACGGTTTGAAGGGTCGAGTGGTCGTAATTCAACGTGGGGTGTGCATTTTATAGACCGCGGGGAGACTATCAAAGCGGGTTTCTTGCAAAGGATAAGACCACACGGGGCACCTTTGTGCAAAGATGATAAGATGACACGGGCGACTTTGCGCGGCGACAAGACACACTGGCGGCTTTTGCAAACCGACAAGACCACACGGGCAGCTTTATGCAAATGATAAGACCGAAGGAGACAGCTTTGCGCAAAGGACAAGACTACACGGCCCAGCCTTTTTTGCGCAGGACAAGACCACACGGTGCAGCTTTATGCAGATGATAAGACCAAACGAGATGACTTTTGCGCAGGTTTAGGGTTTAGGTTTAGGGTTAGGCTTTTCGGATCGACTTGACAACCCCGACCACGCCGCCAGCTTTTAAGACCGATAAGACAACACTCCGCAAAGAAAGCCATGACTTGTCACTGTAAAGTAAGAGGTGACAACACTATGCCTCGCTAGCTTTTCAGACCGACTTGACAACACTCTACCTCCTCAGCTTTTCAGAATTAAAAAACAGGACTCTCTACTCTGCATGAAATTAACCACACCATGCCAACCATGGAGCTTATAAAAGAGGGTTGCACCAAACCCAACTCTACACAACACTACACAACACATACCCGCCTATGGACTCTTCGCAAACTTCTACGCGAGGTTGTTGAAGAAGCAAAAGTGGCTTAAGAGAAGAGGAATCAGCCATAATACCCAGATAACTCAATGAAAGATGCTCCAAGACCACCACGCCTTCCGATCCCACAAGTGTGTGTGGCGAACCGCAGAGATCATTCATCCACACACCTGCACATGCCGGGCGTACTAGGCATTTACAGATGGGCATCACCGTAAGTGTTTTTTTCACAGATCAATTTCGCCTCCCAACGCTCAATTCCTTAAATTTTTAACTTCATCCCCACGTAATGGCAGCCCGAGATGCGCTGCCACTTCTTCCAGTGGATCGACGGCCCGGAGATGTACGACAGGGCATTCATCCAGCAGAAGTACATGCTGAACTACTCGGTGTGGGCCGAGAACTTCGTGCGGTGGAAACCTTACGTGCGCACCTGCTCAGAGGCACCAAGGAGCCCAAGATACTCGCCGGGCATAATCCATATCGACGACGTCAGTTATCGATATTTTTACATCCTTATTACGTAAGATTTCCCTGTACGGTGTACTTACATCCATCATACAATCGCAGGACATGGACAACTTCGACATACCGGCCCGACGTGCATAGTCCCGTGACAAAGGCAAGGGAAAGGCTCATGCGGTTGACCCCGGCCGCCACAGCGTATCCGCTCGCCCGGGCGTAATCCGTATGGACGACGTGAGTTACGAAGAATTTACATCATTCTTACGATTTTCACTATACGGTGCCCTTACATCACGGAATCGCAGGACATGGACGACTTCGACATACCAGCCCGACGTGGGCGATCCGCGACAAGGGCAAGGGAAAGGCTCATCTTGGCCGAGCCCTACGCCACAACAGATCCGATCGCCCGGCGAATCAGACGACGACGTGAGTTATGAAGAATGTAAATCCTTTTCACAATTTCAAATATACGGTGCACTTACATCATGGAATCGCAGGATATGGACGACTTCGATATACCCCGACGTGGACACTCCGCGACAAGGGAAGGGAAGGCCGAGGAGTTCAACGCCAAGGCGGCAAGGAAGGAAAATGGCCCCGGTCCACGCGAGAGGTCGGTCATTACGTAGTAGTCCCCGCCCTACCCCCCATGCTTTTTACTATCCCCTAAAGGCATGTATACTTACATGGTCAGGATGCTTGTGTCACAATGTACCGTAGTAGTAGCGAGGATGACTAAAGCAATTAGCGAACCATCATGCCATGTGACTACGTGTAACGATGCTTCTATACGGACTCTAATGTAGTTCGGTTGGGAGACCCATCAAAGCAAGACTATATTGCAAGTATGCCTCTTCTAGTGGAATCCCAAAAGAACCATTCGCACCGACATTGAATCCTCCATATTTTAGGCCATCTTCATAATCACAATGGCGTTCTCGGCCCTTCACTTATATCTGTATAAGCTCCATAAAGTACGACATCGACTACGTGCCTACATACGCATATACGCTCGAGACGACTTCATCGAGGAGAGACTCTCGCGCATCGTAATATCACTTACCTTTGTATTTACATATCATTACTGTCTCAATCGTCCTCACAAAATTCAACAGAAATTTACCGTACTACAACAATATACAACGATCACAAAATGTTATTGCGAGTCTGACACATTTCGTACCCATGATATTGTACGAAAATAACAAACAGACCAACCAACATCGTGACAACACTATTATTTTCAAAATAAATAACATCATATAATCAGATTTGCTAAATTTAATTAACCTACCAAATGTAATATTCATTACAACTGAATTAAACAATAATTAAAAGGTAAAAAGCAAGTGGGGGCTCCTATCGCCATAGGGTTGGGCGACTGGACTCCTGTCGCCATAGGGTTGGGCGATCGACTCCTGCCGCCATAGGGTTGGGCGATCGACTGTCACCGCTTGGCGGTTAAGCGAAGCGGCAATGCCTAGAGTTGAACTGCCGCCCAACCTATTGATGGGCGACATAAACCGATCATGGCGATCAGATTGAAATCGCCAAGCATTGGGCAACAGACGTATATTTTTGTAAAAAACAAATTTGCCGGAATATTTTTGATATTTCGAATAAAAAATAGATTATTCAAAAAAAAAATTCTAGTCCCAGGTACTTGATCGGGAAGGCTGAACGGATAGTCGGACAGTCGAGGAGAACCGAGGCAAGGTCAATGTGGTCACAGCTGATTGGGAGCACAGTACTTTTCTGAAAATTGGTATGAAGGCCGGTGGCTCTCCCGAAATTGAGGATGATCTGTGTGGTAATGTAAATCTCACTGGGGTTGGGGTTGATGAAGATAGCCGCATCGTCCGCGTAGATGGAGGTTCTGATTCTGGCAAGGCGGTCACGCGGGGGGGGGGCGAGGTACCCTAAGCCCGTTGCCTCCTCAAGGAGACTTTGGATGGGGTCAATGGCCAGAATGAAGAGGAAGGGTGAAAGGGGGTCTCCTTGCCGCAGCCCCCGCCCGTGAAGGATCGCCTTGCCAGGGATGCCGTTCAGGAGGACTTTCGACGAGGCGGACCTTAAGAGGGCTGCCACCCAATTTGACCACCTGAGGGGGAATCCTCTTTTGTGTAACAGATCCAAGAGGTAGTCCCAACGGACCGAGTCGAAGGCCTTGGCAATATCCAGCTTGAAAAAGAGCGTGGGGGTCTTAGAGCGGTGAAGCCTAGTGATCAAATTGCGAACGTAGAGGAAGTTGTCGTGAATGCTTCTTGTCTTGATGAAGGCGCTCTGAGCTCGCGAGACCAAGCTATTGAGAAACGGAGCCAGCCGCCGCGCTAACGTTTTAGCGATCCACTTGCCAATCCCGTGAATAAGGCTGATAGGTCTAAAGTCTTGAACTCTTTCGGCTCCCTATTTTTTTGGGATGAGCACAATGTTTGCAGTGTTGAGTAAGTGAAGGTGCGACGTGCGGAGGGAGTGGAAGCTAGAGAAGACTGTCATGATATCAGCTTTAATGATTGACCAGCACGATTTGTAGAAATTTGCGGAGAAGCCATCCGGTCCCGGGGCTTTGTCTCCAGGTAGTTGGTCTAGTGCGAGGCGCACTTCAGAATCTGTGAAGGCATCCTGCAGAATTTGTAGATCATGCGAAGGGGGGTGGAGAGCCGCCCAGTTGAGGTCCATGTCGCGTGGAGCAGGGCTGGCCAACATATCTTGGAAAGACTTTTGAATTAAGTCCTCTTTCTCGGAGTGTGAGATCACCCAGCCCTGCCCAGTTTGGAGCTTTTGAATGAAGTTTTTCCTTTTATGGCCATTAGCTTTGATATGGAAGAATTTTGTGTTGGCATCATTTTCTCTGAGATTGGTGATCCGAGAGCACTGGCGTTTCCTGGTTCGCTCGAGCACCGCCAGACCCAAGACTCTCTTCTTAAGGTTGGCCCTTAGGGTTATTTCAGGAGGAGTCAAATCCCTGCGCTCTTGAGCCACGTCGAACCGAAGGATGAGCTCAGAGGCCATGCATAGAAGGAGCTTTGGCCGGGGGAAGAGGGTTGCGCTCCACGATCTAAGGGCGGAAGCTGTGGACGCTAACTTGTGGTGCAACCTATGTATGGGTTCTGTGTGCGTGCAGGGAGCTAACCAAGCGTTGTTGACCGTCTCGAAGAAGCCTGGCATCTTGATCCAGAAGTTTTCAAAACGGAAGGATTTGGGGTGGGCGGGTCCAGAAATGTTGGAGAGTAGGAGGGGGCAGTGGTCGGAGAGCGAGGAAGACAGCGCCTGAAGGATGTGGTTATCGAAGAGGGTGTCCCAACCTTCGTTGGAGAAGACTCTGTCCAGTCTGACCAGAGTGGGTTTTTGACGTTCATTGCTCCAGGTGAACTTTCTATTTTGGAGGTGGAGTTCTTTCAGCTCGCAAACGTTGAGAGTGTTGCGGAAGAGCGCCATATGACGAGGGTTAATGTTGGAATTGTTTTTGTCTTGGGCACGGTAGATGAGGTTGAAGTCTCCTAAAACCAGCCAGTTGGAGCTGGAGACTGGTTTTAACGAGACGAGTTCATGAAGGAAGGCAGCTTTGTTTCTACTTTGGGAAGGACCGTAGACAATCGTCAGGCGGAAGGACAAGTTGCACTCTTTGAGGACCACCGTCGCCGACAAGCTGAAGACCAAGGTGAGAGTGTCCTCCACCTCGACGAAGTCGCTATTCCAAAGAAGAAGAATCCCACCCCTCGTACCGTCGGCCGGGTTATGGGCGAAGTTCCGCAGATTGTAACCCCCGAGGGAGTGGGCGAGGTTTTGATCTACCATGGTAAGTTTGGTTTCCTGAAGGCAGACGAGGTGGCACGTTGTGGAAGCGAGGGTCTCTCGAATGAGCGATTTCCTGGCCTGGTTGTTTAGGCCCCGCACATTCCAGCTGAGGATATTGATGCTGGTGTTTGGGCTAGACATTTGTGGAGGCGGCATCCGCAGGGAGTTCAGTGGCCGAAGGAACGTGGCCGACTAAGTCGGTTGGAGTGACGGCATCTCCAACAGTGGCACCTCCAAGCTGAAAAGGTTTGCTGTATTGAACCTTCGGTGTGGGGAAGACCTGATTGTGGACCCGCAAGGCAAAACTCGGAGTGGTAGCGGTTGGCTGAGGCTTGGTTGGCTGTGGCTCGCTGAGGGGCGGCTTTGGGTTGCTGCCGACGAGACTCGTGTAACATTCTGATTTTTTAAATTCTTTTTTAAAATGTGTAAAATAAATTAAAACTATTTACTTTAATGAGAATTCAAGTTTGGTTCTGTTGGAGAGGTTTGAGTTGTTGGTATCTCTTCCTGGTATGCGTGGTAGATCCTCCCTTCAGTTTATCTTTTCCGGGCTATGTATGTTCAGACCTTCTCTGTGGCCTAGACCTCCCCAGCAACACTTGAGGTTAGATCTCCCTTGAGGCTTGGACCTTTTCTCACCTGGACAAATCCTTATGTCCAGGCCTCTTTCCCTTGAGTTTGGTACTTTGGACCTCTTTGTTGGTTCGAATCTCTAAGGGTTCAGACCTCTTTTCTGTTCAGACTTCTCTTAAGTCTAGACTTCTTGTTGCATGGGCACCTTCCTAGGCCCAGACCTCTTTTCATTCGGACCTCCATGCATTCCAGTGGACCTCTTATGTGTGCCTTCGACTCTCCAGAGTTCATTTGAACCCTTGGCATTTCTTCTTGGCCGAATGGACCTCCTTAGGGTTCATTCTAACCACCACGGTTTTGATCTCACCCAAGAGGTTGGAATTTCCTTTGAGTTGCATTGACTCACGAACTTTTGTTGGACCACCTTTTGTGAATCTCCTAGTGGGATCCCTCTCCTTCTCGGAACTCCTCTGCCTGGACCTCTCCTTGCATTGAATCTAACGTTTTGGACCTCCCCCCCACTCTGAATCCAAAGGCCCAGACCTCCCCGTGCGCTATTTCTCTTTGGGGACCTCCCCCTTTACGTTTGATCCTGGCCGCTGGACCTCCCTCTGGGAGATCCAACTACCCGGACCTCAACTTGTCTTTAATCTCAACCACGGGACCTCTTTGAAGTTTTCTGGACCTCCTCAGCCTTCAGACCTCCTTGAGCCGCAGGACCTCCTTTGATGAAGTCCTGGTTGTCCGAACCTTAGTCACGTGGACCTCCTCCATGTGTATTTGGACCTCTCCACGTTCGGACCTCCTTTGTGTATATCAGGACCTCTTAGCCTTTAGCCCTCCTCTACGGGGCAAGACCTCCCCTTTTGACCCGACTGTTTCTAAATTGACTGGCCCCACTTGCCATAATTAGTCATTCTCATTTCCTCCGCCACGTTATTATATTGAGCATTTAATGCATGTCTTGTCACATTAAATGCATCCATATACGTGGAGTTTACTCTGAATTTGGTCACTTAGTTGTACTCTGACATTTTTCTTTGTTCCTTTCCAAAGCAACATACATTGTCCTTCCTCGTACCTTTTGCCCAGAATGGTAGTGACACCTGCCCTGCCACTACCTACCTTTGACCCATTTCTATACTTATCCTTGACACATATATTTCTAGTTTTCTTCACCATTTTGATTACAATTAGACCAAGAAATTCTACCACATCACCTTCCTCCCTTTCTCCACCCTCTGTTATCTTGGCTCTCGATCAGTGGCTCCTAGGGAAAACTTTGCTGCTCCCGACCTCCCCTCCATCCCTTGTTTCTTCTATCCCTGGTAAGTCCCTTGGCGATCTCCTCCGCTCTTGTTTTGCCACTGTACTGAGCCGGTTGTGTCCATTTCAGGACCTCCTCGGGTGGACTTCTTTTTGGGTTTCTAGGGCTTTTGTGTGAGGACCTCCTCTGGACTTTGCGCAAGAACCATTTCTTAGGATCTCTGTTCTATTGCTTGAATCACTCCTTTGGGGTCTTTTGCTAAAGACCTCCTCCTGGTAAGCTTGAACCTTTTCCAAAAGAACCATTCTAAAAATGTAGACCTCTTACATTGATTAAGTTTTGGACTCCTCTGGGATTCTTTTGGTTTTCTTGTTGTTTTCAATTGGTTCTTTATTTGAGTTTTCCTTGAATTTGCTCCTTTACAGTGTAGATTGCGAAGACTCCAAGGAGTGCGAGTGCCTGTAAAAGGAAAATTCTCGGGACAAATGAGCAAGGCAAGTTACACTCTTGATCATATTGCACCCAATAATTCAATTTAATTATGTTCGGTTTCAAAGTTTAATGCATGCTTATTTTTACCAAGTATTTCAATACCTGGTTTAAATTCATAGATATACCTACTTCCTTTGTATGGCCTTTGTTGATTTGGGCCCGAACTCATTGTCACCTTTAGATCAAACTTGGGTCATGCGAGAGTGTGAGCCAAGATCATTTGAAAAACTTGTGCTTAGTTAAGCTTAGACCCAAAAGTATTGATTTGGGGAAATCTTTACCAACATGACCAAATATTGCTTAAAATGTTTTGACCATGACATTGGGGTGTCATGGGAATGTGAAAGTGTTGCTGGGGAAGCAAGGAAAATGAAAATGGATTGGGACTGGGGCGAATTGGTTGGATTGGCTGGTGCAATGTTTGTGCACGGACTCTATCCTGGTAAAGGTGGAGGTCCAGGGGTTTGTGAAAGTCGCCCTAGTCATGTGAGGACCGGTCTTTGAGTGACCAATGCCAAGCCTATAATAGGCTATGCCACAATCGTGCAACCACATGTCTCCAGAATGGGGCGTGGGACCTTGCTGAGTAATTTGCAAAACTTCACCATATCTTTGCTCCATTGGAGGTGTGGGAGGTCTTGTAGGGGTGATGGTCTTTTATGACCCTCTGTTCCCCTTGGTGCAAGAGGGGCTTCATTTGGATTGTTGTCCATAGGGGGTGAAACCTTAGCAAGAAAAGGCGTGGTGGAGCAATGCATTGTAAAGGCCTTGTCATGAGCTCTAGACCTCTTACCTTTGGTAGTGAGAGGTGGCATTGACGGATCTTGGGATAAACTAGAGAAATCATGTCATGTGGGTAAAGTGTACAACCTCTGCAGAGTTAAATCTATTGAATAGCCGTGTCCACGGTCATGGGCGTCTTGGCAAAGGCCACTCGAGTTAGATGTTGATTTTGGGGATTTCAGAGATGTTTTAAATCTGTTTTGGGATTGCTATCCCATGGGTTTGGGCAGGGAGCCTATTGTCGAGGGTATCCTTCACCAACTCGTTGATGAATGTTATCAATTGAAAAATTGCTTTGATAAAATGAATTTCATCCATTTAAAGACACCTTTGGAACTTAGTAATGGTAGTTGAAAGAAAATTGGCTTTGTGCAAATTAACCACACTATGCCATCCTTTGACTATCCATATATGCATGTCATTTTGCTAATCCACGGGTGTAACTTGCGAGCACGGTTGTTGTACTCACTCTTGCTTATTACAATCTTTGCCAGGAGAAGATCTTGGCAGTGAAGAAGACCAAAGCGAATAGGTTGTGCCTTCCAGTCAGCTGCCTGTGGTGTGCTGATGGACCCTGTGACCTTTTGTTCTTTTGCTCTTTTGTATATATGTGCTTGGCCCAAGGCCACTCTGTAAACAACTTTGTAGATATTTTGCTTAAATAAAGATACGTTCTGGATGTCACCACCATTGTATCATTTCTGTGAAGAGCTAGCCATGATCCTTGGGACTAGCTCGGGATTCACAGGGAACCCTGGAGCAAGCTCGAACCTACATGTCCTCACCAAGGGGTGAACGAGTGAAGTTCTGAGGAAGTCTCGGACCTCCACGACCTCCTCTGGAGGATCGCGGGTGATCTTGAGGAGCTCTCAGACCTCCTCGTTTTCCCTCTAGTTGTGGCCGTGGCAGGTCCGTGGGCGCTCCTTGGCTCCAAGACCCTCTCGGGCCATGTTCTCCCGGACATCCGGAGGTCCTCGCTGACCTCTGGGAGGTCTTGGGGAAGCTGTCCGAGAGGTCCTTTAAGGACCTCTGGGAGGTCTGATGGATTTTCCAGAGGTCCTGGAGGACCTCTCGGGTGCCCTAGAGTTGGGTCGTTACAAAAGTGGTATCAAAGCATCCTGACTGTAAGCCGCAACCTAGTAGCATGGTTGTAGAATTTCAAAATTATTTTAGAACAAAAGAAGAATAAAATGTTCTTTCTTACCGGGTCATCTTTTCACTCTTACATTTCTTCTGGTGCTTCTCCTTACCTTAACCTCACCTTATCTTGCTTCTTCCTATGCACCTGTTTACAACATTAAGTGGACCTCCTTACCCTAGCAACATTCATTAGAAATCTTTTAGGGTAGGTGGTGCTTAAGACTTCCCCAAAAAGGTAAGACACGAGTAGAAGCGATGTTGGTTATTATAGACTTTGAAAAGGTTTGTCCTTCTTTGTTTTTCGTTGCATCGGATTTCCTATGCCGAAGTGGTTGGTTTGGCTAGTTTTTCCTTAGCCTTTCTCTTCTCTTTTCTCAGCCTTGGTGCTTGGACATAATGGCCACCTCTAGAAATGGCAGTGGCAGTTCAAGCCATCACAACCGTTAAGCTGAGGAAGAGGCCGAGCATCCAACCTTGTGGACCAATCAGAATAGAGGAGTTGAGGGTGAGCAAGGACAACCTACTTCACAGCCACCCCCACCTCCAGTTGAAGGTCCTACTTGGACTCAAATTATGGCAAATCAAGCTCACTTAATAAACTTACTTTCACAGTCCATGGCCAATACCCAGTCTCTGCAGGCCACAGCAGCCGCCCAACCTCAAGCCCAAGTTCCACCTCTTCCAAGGTCTAGCATTGCAGAATTTATGAGGCTACGCCCTCCAACATTTTCAAGCGATCTTGAACCTATGGAAGGCGATGGATAGTTAAGGGCGGTGGGCGAAAGTTAGACATGGTGCGATGTCTGAGACCATGAAAGAGTGCTCTTTGCTTCTCACCAACTCGATGGGCGACCCCGAGTGGTGGGACAATTTAGCTAATCTCATGTTGATCCTCGAGGCCATCACATGGGATGAGTTCAAGCGAGCATTTCATCGTGCTCATCTCCCACCCGGCATGATGTCATTAAAGAGGACAGAATTTCGTACCTTGAAGCAAGGCAATCGCCTTTGTTAATGAGTATATGCATAAGTTCAACCAACTAGCAAGATATGCTCCAGAGATGTTGCTCTTGATGAAAGCAAGCAAGAACACTTTTGGAAGAAATTTGAATGATGAAATCTCAATTCATCTTGTTTCGAGGAGCATACCGATTTCCAAAGCAACTTGTAAGCAAGGCCATTAAATCGGGAGGATAAGCTCCAAAAGATGGAGGGCGAAAAAGGAGGAAAGGTCTGCTTGAGAGGTTTAACCTCGGAGGATTTCCTAAGTCTAGGACCTCCAGGTCCAGACCTCCAGTATAAGACCTCAAGGACCTCCTCCTCAAGGGCATCAGGTCGAGCAACGCACTAGCAAATCAAGCTATCATAAGACCTCTTTTGGGACTCAGTTTCAAAAGAAACCCTCCATGACCTCCTCAGCTGGAGTGACCTGTTTCTTTTGTAATGAGATTGGGCACTATGCTAGTAGGTGCCCAAAGAAGCAACAAATTTCTGCTCCAGTTCGGTCTGATCAAGGAGTGTCGGCCCAAGGTAGTGCCTCGAGTGTTAAGCCAGCAACTAAAGTTATCAAGGGCCGTGTCACACATGTCACGGCTAAAGAGGCTCATGATGCACCCGATGTAGTCCTCGGTACGTTTCCTGTGAATTCTGTACCAGCTTCAGTTTTATTTGACTCGGGGGCTTCCCATTCTTTTGTTTCCAGCAAATTTGTGGGAAAGTGTGGGTTATCTATAATTCCTTTGGTTAACCATATGCTAATACATGTCCCGGGCATAGATATGAGGACTAATACCCTCTGCCCAAATCTCACCTTAGAAATATCTGGAGTTCTATTTCATGCAGACCTGATAGTTTTGCCAACTCAAGGGTTGGATGTGATCCTTGGAATGAATTGGTTAGCCAAGAATAAAGGGCAGATCGACTGTGCTACCAAGTCTATAACACTTACCAATGATCAGGGAGTCCGAGTGGAGTTTAAGCCAAAAACCTCCCTTAAGACAGGACCTTGTCTAACCCATGTAAAGGAAGGGGTGAAGCTGGAAGACCTCCCAGTGGTCAAGGATTTCTTAGATGTGTTCCACGAGGAACTCCTGGTATGCCACGATAGGGACGTGTCATTTCTAATTGATTTGGTCACTCGACTGCACCTATATCAAAGAGACCTTATAGGATGCCTGTAAACGAGCTGGTGGAGTTAAAGAAGCGAGATCCAAGAACTAAAGGATAAAGGATTTATTAGACCAAGCTCTTCACCATGGGGAGCACACTGTGCTATTTGTCAAAAAGAAAGACGATGCTTTGAGGTTGTGTGTAGACTATAGATCACTTAATGAGGTCACCATTAAGAACAAATATCCATTGCCAAGGATAGATGACCTCTTTGACCAACTAAAGGGGGCAAGTGTGTTCTCCAAAATAGACCTAAGGTCTGGTTATCATCAATTGAAAATAAGACCAGTAGATATTCCCAAAACTGCTTTTACCACAAGGTATGGACTATATGAATTCACTGTGATGTCATTTGGATTGACAAATGCCCCGGCCTATTTCATGAGCATGATGAACAAAGTATTCATGGACTTCCTTGACAAATTTGTGGTAGTGTTTATTGATGATATTCTCATCTATTCTAGAAGTGAGGCAGAACATGAAGACCACCTTAAAATTGTGTTGGGAAGACTTAGAGAGCAGCAGCTCTATGCCAAGTTTAATAAATGTGAGTTTTGGCTAAGTCAAGTAGCCTTTCTTGGACACATTATTTCGGCTAAAGGAGTAGCTGTAGACCCCTCAAAGGTTGAAGCTGTCCTAGAGTGGAGACCTCCAAAGACAGTGACTGAGGTAAGAAGCTTTCTTGGTCTAGCTGGCTATTATAGAAGGTTTATTGAAGGTTTTTCTAAGATTGCTAAACCTCTCACCCAACTCTTGAAAAAGGAGAAGAAATTTGAATGGACTGAAACCTGTGAGCAAAGTTTTCAGAATTAAAAGAAAAGCTTGTCCTGACTCGATCCTAGTCCGCCAGATATCCAAAAAGACTTTGAGGTATTTTGTGATGCATCTCACCAAGGTCTTGGATGTGTGCTAATGCAAGATGGAAAGGTAGTGGCATATGCATCTAGGCAGTTGAGACCTCATGAAGAACTACCCAACACATGATCTTGAGCTGGCGACCATTGTGCATGCTTTGAAAATTTGGCGACACTACCTTATTGGCAACCGGTTGTGAGATATACACGGACCACAAAAGTCTAAAATACATCTTCACACAACCAGAGCTCAATTTGAGACAAAGGAGATGGTTAGAATTAATTAAAGACTATGACCTTGGAATTCATTATCACCCAGGCAAAGCCAATGTGGTGGCAGATGCCTTAAGCCGAAAAGGTCACTGTAATACTTTGTTGGTTCAAGAACAACAACCAAAACTATATGAAGAATTGAAGTACCTCAACTTGGAGATAGTAGAGCAAGGATGTGTGAACACCTTGGAGGTACATCCTACTGTTCTGGATCAGATTAAAGCACAACAAGAAAGAGATGAGGACATCCAAGAAATTAAGAAAAATATGAGAAGGGGTAAAGCCCCAGGTTTCTCTGAGGATGAGCAAGGAGTAGTATGGTTTGGCAGCCGAGTTTGTGTGCCAAATAACCAGGAGATTAAGCAGCTCATTTTGGTGGAAGCACACGGGTCACCTTACTCTATTCACGGGCAAAGCACCAAAATGTATCAAGACCTTAAAGAGAAATCTTGGTGGACTAGTATGAAGCAAGATGTCGCTAAGTATGTAGCCAGTGTGATGTGTGTATGAGAGTTAAGGCCCTACACCAAAAACCGGCGGTTTGCTACAACCCTTGCCAATACCGAATGAAAATGGGAGCATGTGGGCATGGATTTTATAACTGGATTACCGGGACCCAATCTGGGTATGATTCGATATGGGTGGTGGTTGATAGGTTAACTAAAGTAGCACATTTCATACCGATTAAGACCACCTATACTAGTAATATTTTGGCGGAGACTTGTACATGGCAAGAATTGTTTGCTTGCATGGAGTGCCCAAAAGAATAGTGTCGGATAGAGGATCTCAATTTACCTCAAGGTTTTGGCAAAGTTTGCATGAAGCCTTAGGTACTAAACTCAACTTTAGTATAGCTTATCATCCTCAAGCGGATGGGCAAGCAGAGAAAGAGTGAACCAAATCTTGGAAGATATGCTCGGGGCATGTGCCCCGGATTTTGGGAGAATTTGGGACAAGAACTTACCCTATGCCGAATTCTCTTACAATAATAGCTATCAAGCTAGCTTACAAATGTCCCCATTTGAGGCTTTGTATGGTAGACCTTGTAGAACACCTCTTCTCACGGGATGAAGTTGGAGAGCATCAAGCTGTATGGGCGGACACGATCAAAGATGCCGAGAGCAAAGTGAAATTGATTAAGGAGCGATTGAGAGTGGCTCGATCCGACAAAAGAGCTATCTTGACACCCGTCGTGAGATTTATCTTTTGATGTTGGAGACTTTGTCTACCTCGAGTAACACCAATCAGGGAGTTAGAAGATTTGGATGAGAGGAAAGTTGGCACCAAGATATGTAGGACCATACAAGATTTTAGCAAGACAAGGTGAAGTAGCTTATAAGCTGGAACTTCGAGTCCTTGTCGGCGATGCACAATATTTTCATGTATCACAATTAAGGAAGTGCTGCGGTTTCTGAAGATCACACATTAGTTGAGGACATAGACTTACGGGAAGACCTCACATATGTGGAGCAACCAATTAAAATTTTGGATATGGCGAGCGGGTCACCGAGCGAAATTATCAAGTCATACAAGGTGCAATTGGAGTCATCATCCGAGAAAGTGAAGCTACATGGGAAAAAGAAGAAGACCTCAAGACTAACTACCCCTACCTCTTTCTTGATTTCGATTGAATCTCGGGTCGAGATTCCTTTAAGAGGGTAGGTTTGTAACATTCGATTTTCTAAATTCTTTTTAAAATGTGTAAAATAAATTAAAACTATTTACTTTAATGAGAATTCAAGTTTGGTTACATTGGAGAGGTTTGAGTTGTTGGTATCTCTTCTGGTATGCGTGGCGAGATCCTCCTTGATTTATCTTTTAGGGCTATGTAGGTTTAGACCTTCTCTGTGGCCTAGACCTCCCCAACACTTGAGGTTAGATCTCCTTGAGGCTTGGACCTTTTCTCACTGGACAAATCCTTATGTCGAGGCCTCTTTCCTTGAGTTTGGTCCCTTGGACCTCTTTGTTGGTTCGAATATCTAAGGGTTCAGACCTCTTTTACATTCGAGACTTCTCTTAAGTCTAGACTTCTTGTTGCATGGGCACCTTTCTAGGCCCAGACCTCTTTTCATTCGGACCTCCATGCATTCGGTGGACCTCTTATGTGTGCCTTGACTCTCGAGTTCATTTGAACCCTTGGCATTTCTTCTTGGCGAATGGACCTCCTTAGGGTTCATTCTAACCACCACGGTTTTGATCTCACCCAAGAGGTTGGAATTTCCTTTGAGTTGCATTGACTCACGAACTTTTGTTGGACCACCTTTTGTGAATCTCCCCGTGGGATCCCTCTCCCTCTCGGAACTCCTCTGCCTGGACCTCTCCTTGCATTGAATCTAACGGTTTGGACCTCCCCCACTCTGAATCCAAGGCCCAGACCTCCCGTGCGCTTATTTCTCTTTGGGGACCTCCCCTTTACGTTTGATCTGGCACTGGACCTCCTCTGGGAGATCCAAGCTGCCGGACCTCAACTTGTCTTTAATCTCAACCACGGGACCTCTTTGAAGTTTTCTGGACCTCCTCAGCCTTCAGACCTCCTTGAGTCGCGGGACCTCCTTTGATGAAGTCCTGGTTGTGCGAACCTTAGTCACGTGGACCTCCTCCATGTGTATTTGGACCTCTCCACGTTCGGACCTCCTTTGTGTATATCGGGACCTCTTAGCCTTTAGCCCTCCTTTATGGGCAAGACCTCCCCTTTGACCCATTGTTTCTAAATTGGTGCCCCCCTTGCCATAATTAGTCATTCTCATTTCCTCATACGTTATTATATTGAGCATTTAATGCATGTCTTGTCACATTAAATGCATCCATATACGTGGAGTTTACTCTGAATTTGGTCACTTAGTTGTACTCTGACATTTTTCTTTGTTCCTTTCTAAAGCAACATACATTGTCCTTCCTCGTACCTTTTGCCCAGAATGGTAGTGACACCAGGCCAAGAAATTCTACCATATCACCTTCCTCCCTTTCTCCACCCTCTGTTATCTTGGCTCTCGATCAGTGGCTCCCAGGGAAAACTTTGCTGCTCCCGACCTCCCCTCCATCCCTTGTTTCTTCTATCCCTGGTAAGTCCCTTGGCGATCTCCTCCGCTCTTGTTTTGCCACTGTACTGAGCCGGTTGTGTCCATTTCAGGACCTCCTCGGGTGGACTTCTTTTTGGGTTTCTAGGGCTTTTGTGTGAGGACCTCCTCTGGACTTTGCGCAAGAACCATTTCTTAGGATCTCTGTTCTATTGCTTGAATCACTCCTTTGGGGTCTTTTGCTAAAGACCACCTCCTCGGTAAGCTTGAACCTTTTCCAAAAGAACCATTCTAAAAATGTAGACCTCTTCTGTTGATTAAGTTTTGGACTCCCTCTGGGATTCTTTTGGGTTTTCTTGTTGTTTTCAGTTGGTTCTTTATTTGAGTTTTCCTTGAATTGGCTCCTTTACCCGTGTAGATTGCGAAGACTCCAAAGAGTCTGAGTGCACAGAAGAGGAAGATTCTCAGGACAGTGAGCAAGGCAAGTTACACTCTTGATTATATTGCACCCAATAATTCAATTTAATTATGTTCGGTTTCAAAGTTTAATGCATGCTTATTTTTACCAAGTATTTCAATACGGTTTAAATTCATAGATATACCTACTTCCTTTGTATGGCCCTTTGTTGATTTGGGCCGAACTCATTGTCACCTTTAGATCAAACTTGGGTCATGCGAAGAGTGTGAGCCAAGATCATTTGAAAAACTTGTGCTTAGTTAAGCTTAGACCCAAAAGTATCGATTTGGGGAAATCTTTACCAACATGACCAAATATTGCTTAAAATGTTTTGACCATGATATTGGGGTGTCATGGGAATGTGAAAGTGTTGTTTGGGAAGCAAGGAAAATGAAAATGGATTGGGACTGGGCGAATTGGTTGGATTGGTGGTGCAATGTTTGTGCACGGACTCTATCTGGTAAAGGTGGAGGTCGGGGGTTTGTGAAAGTCGCCCTAGTCATGTGAGGACCGGTCTTTGGCGACCAATGCTAAGCCTATAATGGGCTATGCCACAATCGTGCAACCACATGTCTCGAGAATGGGCGTGGGACTGGTGAGTAATTTGCAAAACTTCACCATATCTTTGCTCCATTGGAGGTGTGGGAGGTCTTGTGGGGTGATGGTCTTTATGACCCTCTTGTTCCCCTTGGTGCAAGAGGGGCTTCATTTGGATTGTTGTCCATAGGGGGTGAAACCTTAGCAAGGAAAGGCGTGGTGGAGCAATGCATTGTAAAGGCCTTGTCATGAGCTCTAGACCTCTTACCTTTGGTAGTGAGAGGTGGCATTGCGGATCTTGGGATAAACTAGAGAAATCATGTCATGTGGGTAAAGTGTACAACCTCTGCAGAGTTAAATCTATTGAATAGCCGTGTCCACGGTCATGGGCGTCTTGGCAAAGGCCACTCGAGTTAGATGTTGATTTTGGGGATTTCGAAATGTTTTTAAATCTGTTTTGGGATTGCTATCCCATGGGTTTGGGCGAGGAGCCTATTGTCGGGAGGTATCCTTCACCAACTCGTTGATGAATGTTATCAATTGAAAAATTGCTTTGATAAAAATGAATTTCATCCATTTAAAGACCTGCTTTGGAACTTAGTAATGGTAGTTGAAAGAAAATTGGCTTTGTGTAAATTAACCATACTATGCCATCCTTTGACTATCCATATATGCATGTCATTTTGCTAATCCACGGTGTAACTTGCGAGCACGGTTGTTGTGCTCACTCTTGCTTATTACAATCTTTGCCGGAGAAGATCTTGGCGATGAAGAAGACCAAAGCGAATAGGTTGTGCCTTCGGTCATTTGCACTGTGGTGTGCTGATGGACCCTGTGACCTTTTGTTCTTTTGCTCTTTTGTATATATGTGCTTGGCCCAAGGCCACTCTGTAAACAACTTTGTAGATATTTTGCTTAAATAAAGATACGTTCGGATGTCACCACCATTGTATCATTTACTGTGAAGAGCTAGCCATGATCCTTGGGACTAGCTAAGGATTCACTGAGGAACCACGGAACAAGCTCGAACCTACATGTCCTCACCAAGGGGTGAGCAGTGAAGTTCTGAGGAAGTCTCGGACCTCCACGACCTCCTCTGGAGGATCGCGGGTGATCTTGAGGAGCTCTCAGACCTCCTCGTTTTCCCTCTGGTTGTGGCCGTGGCAGGTCCGTGGGCGCTCCTTGGCTCTAAGACCCTCTCGGGCCATGTTCTCCCGGACATCCCGGAGGTCTCGCTGACCTCTGGGAGGTCTGGGGAAGCTGTCCGAGAGGTCCTGTGGACCTCTGGGAGGTCTGATGGATTTTCCAGAGGTCCTGGAGGACCTCTCGGGTGCCCTAGAGTTGGGTCGTTACAACTCGCCGCTGAACGGGATGGCATTACAGGAAAGGCTATCCTCCCCTGCCGCAAGGGGCAAGCACGGGGGCTACTACTGCTCGGAGATCCCACCTTGGAACCGAAGGCACAGTGGGGTCGAGAAGGAAAGGCCGGCTGGGCCATCAGCTAGAGGACTAACTTCATCAGATGACTCATCCAGAGCCACAGGCTACACACCGGCTGGAGGTCTAACTTCAGCAGAAGACCCAACCAAAGCAGTAGGCAAGACAAAATCAGTTGGTTAGGCAAAAACAGCGGTCCAGACTTCATCAGCATGAAGCAATCAGGGTGAAGACTCGGCTTTAGTGAAAAGACCCGCGAGGAGCACAGAGAGAACAACAGAAGCCCGCTCGCCAGGAAAGGAGAAAACACCTTGTACCGCTGCAACTTCCGCAATTGGCGAAGCGAGCCTACGAGAGACAAAGACTGAGCTTCACCAAAAGACCAAACATCTTCAGTTTGCTACCAGAAGGCAAAACAGCTAACTTTAGTGGATGACAAGCAGGGAGAACCACATACTACATCAGCCTCCACAAATGGCAAACAGGGGACAGCAAAGGTTTCAGTAGCAGTTGACAAGCAAAATGACAGAGCTTCTTCAGTTTGCATACAAAGGACGACTTGAGCCTAAGCAGCAGAAGGGGGGCAAAAGAACCATAAACATCGATGGTTGAGAGCTGCATGAAAGGGGGTCGATCTTCATGTAGAGGAAAGCTTCTAGGCCGCCACCACTTGGCCGCCCAACGCTGCTGGAGTGGCTTGCGAAGTCGAGGCCACGACCACCTGGCTATCCGGAAGAAAATGAACTCCAATCTCGACGAGAGCATCGTCATGTATTTGGGTGGTGCCGATCCACCTTGAAGAGTGCGCTAGGCGAAATGGAGTCTTCGGAAGGGGCTTCAAGGTCGCGATGTACTCTTTGGTATTGTCTCCGTGAAGCGATCTTTAGAGAGTGCCCACCTTGTGGGCAAGGGCTTCGGCTCGGGCCAACATTGGGCTGTCCTTTTCTTAGCATAAGCGAATGACTGCTGCGAAAGGTTGACCCGTCCAGACATGAGTTTGACTTGGGGTGGGGCCGAAGTTGCGATGATGGGGGGGGGGGTGGCGGACTGGTGAACAGTGCTGTCTTGAGGGCACGCCATTGGGCTGGCCCGTGCGCCCCATCTTGATCGGCATGGCGGCTTCGTGAAGAGTCCTGGAGGGAGAGTGGGGGCTCGGCAGGCTGGAGCGACCCAGTCTCTTGAGCGGCATGGCGGCTTGGTGAAGCGTCCTGGAGGGAGAGTGGGGGCTCGGCAGGTTGGAGCGGCCCAGTCTCTTGAGCGGCATGACGGCTTGGTGGAGCGTCCTGGAGGAAGAGAGGGGCTCGGCGGTGGAGCGGCGATCGGCCACCAATGAAGGCAAACACTAGGACAGGCTTCCGAGCAGATTCGGCGGGGGAGGCGGGGTCCACAAGGGTCGGTGGGCTGGCCTCCCTGTGAGCCGGGCAGGTCCCCAAGCTAGCGTCGGGGAAGGAACCTGATGGAGGAAGCCGCTTCGACCGATTTGTGGGGACAGAGGGAAAACCAAGGTTAAAGAACTGAGAGGCAGAGGAGTTGAGGCGAACACAGGAACTCGCCGCAAGCCCAGGAGCAAAGTCACACCCGACGCCGGGTCGAACCTTCCGAGGAGTGGTCGCCGAGGGGGCGGCCGAGAGTGGCAGTGGCGGGGAAGTGGGGCAATCCTTGGAGGTCGCCGGGGGTCGTCGAGGCCCGTCGACAGAGGTGAACTCAGTGGGCTCTGGCGGGGAGTAGCAGAGGGGACGGCAGGCGACAAGGTGGCCCGCCGCTGGAGGAAGCGAGCCAGAAGCCTTGGGCAGCGTCAACGCCCTTTCGGGCGAGGCCGAGTTGCTCACTTGCCGCCGACGCCGCTTTTGACGTAATCTTCGCCTTTGCGACCAGGTTTCCTCGCAGCTCCTCCTGGGAGGGGGAATGAGGCTGGTTGTTGTCTTGGAAATCCTAGATAGCTTCGCGGATGGACTTGGCGTAGGACGCAAAGAGGTCCTGAAGTCTTCGATCCACTGGAGCATTGACTTGCTCCAGTGGGGTAATGGAGGAGACGTGGAGTGGCTGGGAAGGGGTCCCGGCCTCCCCGGCCCTGCGACGTCCTTCCTTCTTCTTGCTTAGTGGTAGTGACCCGGGGATCTGTCATGATCGCGGTCGAGAGTGAATCTTGGGGTTACCGAGAGCCAAGGGGCGGCAACCGGCTGGTGATTGTGGCGGCCATTGCCACCGTCACTGTCGTCGTGGTCTTTACGCCTCCAGTGAGAGGAAGAAGGATGGTCATCCTGGGCCGAGCGGCGGGAGGGACGACTCAGGTCGCGGGGCTTGCGACGGTCATCCACTTGGTTAGCCTCCAACTCGTCGTCCTGCCTTGGCGGATGAGCGGGGGTAAGGTTCGGCCCCCCTTGGATTCCGGGGTACCATCAACAACCCCTGTGTTCGTGGAAGTGAGTAGTGATGGGCTCATAAGGGTGATATCGGCCGAGAGGAAGTAAATCGGGCAGCGGCAGTGTGGTCTCGACAAAGTCAAGGTGAAGGATCACCCGTTGGGTAAGCCGCGCCTCCATCATAGGGAGGCGGGAGTTTATACAGGCGGGTAGGGTCCTCCCCTCCATGCATGAAGGAGATCCATGACACCTTGGGGATGGAGCTTGGGTTAGCAGTCCAAGCCCAGAGATTGAGGGTCCGCATATCCTCCCGACTTGCCGAAACGCCTTCGATGGACTGCAGCGAGCACTTCCTACCAATGAGCCGCTCAGCCACCTCCAGCGTCCAAGCGAAGACCGGAAGGCCTTCCAGGCAAAGCCGGACGCGAAAGAACATGGCAGCACCAAAGGCGTGGCTCGCCGCCCTCCATGGTCGCACATGAATCTCCAAATCTTCGTGCTGGAACTTCTTCGCTTCCCGCACTCTCTCCCGAGAGTACTTGGTGTTGAACCTGAGCAGGAAGGTCTCAGGGTGGTGGAGGGAGACAGCAACCTCTTCTCGGCGAAGACCGAAGCGGCGGCGAACCGCTTCAGCCACCACACACTCGTCAGCATTCGGGTCACCCCGAAGCACCCAGGCAACGAGGGCAGTGTCTTCCAAGTCCTGACGGTCATGGACAAGCTGAGGAAAGGGGTTGACGATCACGATAGTCGTCGTCGCCCCGGGTATCGAGGGCCCCAAGAAAGGCCATGCGAAGGACACGAGGAGAATAGCGCCAAGGAGCCGGGTAGAAGGTCCGCAGGTGCGATGGCGACTCTGGGAGGGAGGGTGGTGGAGGGTTGGCCTATCTGCGGCACTCCCTAACCTGATGGCGAGAGGAAGCAACGGATCTGTGGAAGGGTCATGGCGATTAGCGATTTGGTGGTCTCTGATGACAACAAAGCATCTCAGCCAGATTTATTGAGGAAGGATGGTGAAGGAGGGTTGGGGCGAGGAGGAAGTGCGTCGGCGCGCCACCACCGAGGCCTCTGCACCACCTACCATCCGTCTTCCACGCCGTCTGCGAGCGGCTTTGGGGTGGGTGAGAAGCGCCGTGACTGGGGATTCGCGCATCCTCGAGGTGGCCAGCCAGGACAAGCCGCGTCGAGCTAGAGCCGTAGCTCTAGGGGGGCTGAGGGCAATTGAATGTGCCTCGCGAGGAAAAAGCTTCAAGGGCGGTGGTTGCGCCGAGCATTGAATGAGGAGGAGGATTGAATCCCCTTTCTCTGGAGGATTTGAACAAAGAAGGTGCTTCCACCTGCTGCGGAGCCGCCGGGGCGCAGAGGGGAGGGCCACCCGAGGAGGCGTAACGCATACACCGGAGGCGGCCAACGAGCCAAGGAAGAGAGGACGAGGGGGCAGTGAGGCCCAGATCTGGCCAAGGAGAGGTTTGGGATGGGGGAGGCGGCGGGGGGGAGGAGGGAGGAGGGGGGCGGAGGGAGGAGGGGAGGGGAGGTGGGGGCCTTGCCAACGGAGGAGGAGGAGGGCCTTGAGGGAGGGCAGCAGGAAGGGAAGGGTGGGGGGGGGGGGGGACCGAGGAAGGAGCTTAGGGACCATCGCGAGGAGGAGGAGGTGGCAGGTCGGGCGGCGGGCAGGGGAGAGTGGGGAGGCACTAGTCGCCTAAGGCGCTGCCAGAGGAAGCCAGGATATCTCTGTCGACACACCTCTCAGCATTTAAAACCTGTTACCTGTATCTGTACTTCAATGTTTTGCAGCAGACCAAAAATTTGTGGTTCCCCCCCAGACTTGAATTTGCGGGTGAACGTTCCCGGTGTAGCTGCCCTCTTGTTTTAACTAGATGCCAAGGTTGATGTTTGTAACTTTATGGAGAAAACTCCTCTCGCAAATTCCACCTCTGTTGTGCATAGGGGTGTTAATGGGTTGGGTTCAAACGGGTTAAATGGGTTGGGTTTTTGATTGGGTTGACTTTGGATGGGTGACAACGGGTTGAAAGAGCCAATGGGTTGGGTCGGGTTGGGTTTTCTCAAAAAACGGGTTGGGTTGGGGTGGTATGGGTTTAAAAATCTGGGTTGAAAACGGGTTGAACCCGTGGGTTTAGAACGGATTCATCAGATCAGCAGGTAAACACCGTAAACATAACATGGGCACGCGAGCGCTGATCAAGAACCCGTGGGTTCAGAACGGATTCATCAGATCAGCACGGATTCATCGGCGTGTGCGAGTGCAGCTCATTGCCTTGCACCGGCTACACGCGCTTAGCCGACACAGTGCGGGCTCCGCCTCTGTAGATCCCTCCGCCCTCCATTGTCATTGATCGAATCGCTTCAACTCGAAGCTCAGCGCGGCGATTTAAGAGGATGAACTTCATGGCGGTGCGGGCGCTGAAGTAGCCAAGTGGTCGACATCCGACGCGTTAGCTAACACCACCGCTGCTACTCGCCGCCGACGAGGAGGAAGAGGAGGAGGAGTCGTGGGGTTTGAGCACCAGCAGCGCCGGAGGAGGCGGCCGGGTAGGAGCCGGAGGAGGAGCCAGGGGCCGGCGGCGAAGGGGAACCCTAGCGGCGGTGTGCGTTTTGGCCGAATGGGGATGAAGCCGCTTCACTCAGCCAGGATTGGAGGAAGAAATGGGTTAGAATTGGGTTAGGGGAAGGAGGAGGGGTAATTTGGGCTGGACTGATTATAGATGGGATGGGGATGGGATGGGTTGAAAATGGGTTAGAAATGGGTTGAACCCATATTGAGGAAATTGGGTTGGGTTGGGTTGGGTTGGAGTTGCATATGGGTTGGGTTGGGTTGGGTTTTAGAGGTGGAGTATTGGGTTGGTTTGGATTGAGTTAATGTGCTGTATTGAAGTGGGTTGGGGTGGATTTGGGTTGGGTTTCAACCCATTAACAGGCCTAGTTGTGCATTCCTTAATATCTATTAGCAAGCATGACTTCTTATACCAGATTAGATGCCGTTGCATCATTAGGCAAACGTTGTCACTTGTCAGGTGTAAACATTGGCATCGAATCTGCTACTCTGTTATCGCCTTTGTCTACGACTAATATGCATAGCAAAAGTACTGATATGCTGACAGTGTGCATGCATAGCAAAAGTACTGTGCGTAGTAGTACCATTATATTCACAGTAATTTTGAGTCTGATTCAGCAACACTTGTCGGCAGACGCACTTCAGTTTCATCAACCAAATATACGTAAGGAGCACACAGAACCCAGAAATCAGTCTCCATCTGACATTTCGTGCCGTCTTTTCTCGTCGTTGGTCCTGCACGGGCATCATCTCCAGTTCTCCACCCACTTTGGTCCTGCACAGAATGCATTAGCAGCCACCCAGCCAGGCGGAACGAGTCGCTGTTGGTTGCAGGAATGTGCGTTTGGTCGGTTGGCCGCATCAAAGACGCATGATGGACAGACTGAAAGATCACAGACGGCAACCTGGAGCGGTGCGTTCGGTGGCCATCAAGCACTTGTCCAAACCTCATAAACAGGAGCACATTGATTCCATGCCGATTTCCATGGACCACGTCACCATGCAACCTAAACGGAGATCCCCCGGAGATACTCCTGCCTCATCGGAACGTTTTTACTTCTGGTAAGTGGCTGGTCAATGGAAGAATTTACAAGTAGATTGTAACATCTTATTTTTACGATGGTTGTATTTCGGTGTTAATTTGGTTTAAATTTTGCTAAAATTAGGAGTCTCAAAAACTTATTTCAAATTTAACTTGTATTTGCAAAATCTATCAAAGTTGGTAGCCCAATTCAAAATTTTCCCCCTTCCTCCGTTGGGCTCACCCCACTTCTCCCCCTTCATCTGACCTGGCCCAAGCCAGCCTTTCTCTCCCTCTTGGCCCGCCTTTCCTCCACTCTTTCGGCCCAGCCTAGCCCAGCTCCTTCCCCTACCCCCTTCCTCCCTCCCAGCTAGCCTATGCCAATCAAGCCGCCCCTGTGCGCTCTGCGCCACGCACGAGCACTTGCGCCGCACTTGCTCCCTCTGCCACCTTAACTACGACGACCTCCCCTACCTCGTCCCGTCTCATCGACTGGACCATCCACCTTCTCTGCTGCCTCCATCTGCACTGCAACGCCCTGCTCTCGCCTGGTCCCGTCACCCGTGCGTCCTCGCCGCGCCAACCCCCCTGGTCGCGCATGCCCGTGCCTACTGTAGCGCCCCGTGCGCTCTGGCCGCACCCTCGTGCGCCTCGTCCCTGCTCGCGTCACCTCCGCCACCTGCTTTGGTCGCACAAGTCGTCGCCGCGCTCACCTCCCTGCGCTGCCTGTGTCAGCAAGCCTCGCCCACTCTGCCACACTGTGACGCTAGCGCACCATCGCCGCCGCATCAACACTCCCCGCCCGGTCTTGTCGCCTGCTTGTGCAAGTCGTCGCCGCGCCCGAAGCGCACCTGTCCCATCCTCGCCGCCCAGAGCTTCGATGGCGTCAGCTCCTCGGGACCGTGTGCCACCCCGAGCTCCTCCAACGGCTCCTTCTCCTTTCCCTGGCTATAAAAGGAGCTCCGAGCCTTTCCTTGCCTCCCCTCTTCGCCCCCTTCACAGTTTGGTAAGTGCCACTAGAGAAAAGCCTGAGCCTCCCTTTCTGCCGCGCCGCCTCACCATCCACTCACCGTCTCGGCAAGTTCCTCGTCATGCCACTTCCGTCATCGAGTGCCCCCGAAGCCAAGGAGCTCATCCCCCAAGTGGATTGGAGTTTGGTCCACCGTCGCCCCCGTAATTGGCTTTCCTCCTCAGCTCCGGCCACAACGCCATCCTCCGGCGTCTTCGACCATGAGCTTCCCCACCACTGTTCGTCATCCACCGACCTCCTCCGACCTCTCTCTCGGTCTTGGTAAGCTCCTTTCACCGTACCCTGTTTCCCCTCTTGTTTCTTTCGACCACGTCGCGCAGTCGAACTCCTTTCGACCATGTCGTGTAGCCGAACTTCCTTCGACCACATCGCGTAGCCGAACTTCTTTTGACCATGTCACGTAGTCGAAACCTCATTCCGACCATGTCCAGTAGTCGAAACCTCTTTCCGACCACTCGTGTAGTCGAACCCCTTCGACCACGTTGTGTAGTCGAACCTCCTTCCAACCACTCGTCTAGTCGAACCCCTTTGACCACGTTGTGTAGTCGAACCTCCTTCCGACCACTCGTGTAGTCGAACCCCTTCCGACCACTCGTGTAGTCGAACCCCTTAGACCACGTTGTGTGGTCAAGTCCTTCTTTCGACCACATTGTAGTCGAGACCCCTTTTCGACCACGTCGAGTAGTCGAAAGCCTCCTTCCGACCAGGTCTACGACCAGGTAGTGGCGTAGTCGAAACCCTTTTCGACCACATAGTCGATACCCTTTTTCGACCAGTACTTGAAGCTAACAGTACTCGATGACAACAGTACTTGAAGCCAGCAGTGCTCAAAACCAAAACTTTGGAAGTCCTGTTCTCCTCTGTTATAACTCCGATTCTAGTGATTTTTGTTTCTAAATTTGTCTAAATTCAAGACCTTACTTTTGGCACTGATTTTATTTAATTTAGAGTTCATTTACTATTTATTGTGTATTTATTTGTTCTCTTTGCTTGTTTGATCCTTTCCGGTGTGTTCGTTCGAGTAGAGTTTGAAGAAGCAGAAGACTTCCAACTCGATCAAGCACAAGACTTTCAAGACTCTCTTACCTTAAACCTAGACGAGTCAATACTTTGATCATATTGAACCTACATTTTATGCAAATTATATTCCTTTAAAATACCAAATTGCATGCTTTATCTCTTTATGCAAATGTATGTTAAATCTTAAGGTAGTTAAATACCAATTTAGTAATTAAATATTAATATGTCATCCTTTGACAATTGAATCCCTTAATCCCTATCACCCTAGTAACTATATGGTAATTACTAGCTATAGGTTGTACTTAGGCGACATGCTAGTCTTGTTTAAGTACAAGGGCATTAAAATGCCCTAATCATCATCTCTTAAAATGTGAAGTGGATTTGGGCAGTCATCGGAGGTCCATGACTGAAGTAAACGAGATAATTTGGTTTTACTCCTCAAAACCCTAATAACTTGCTATTACCACATCTGAGCGGATGGTATAGTGGTGGGTGCCGTCGGAGCACGAGAGTGGTTGGTATGTGGTTGAACCGCCTGGATGGATTAAGGACTTAATCTTGTCATGACCTCTCGTGTAAAATAAGTACAACCACAAGTATGCAAAGTGCAACTTGGCCTAGTACATTTATTGAATCCTGAAAGTCATCTTGCTAGAGGGGTAATAAGGGAGTGCAAGTTCGGGATACATCCGGCTTGAAGGGGACACCAATGCAAGGTGAAGTTTCCAGTCACTGTAATAAGGGAGTGCAAGCTGAGGTGAATATCCCGCATAATGTATGAGCGTAACCCTATATGGGTGAGATGAAAAAAATGATAAGATAAATTGAAAAGTTACTGTGATGGTTTCTCAACTGCATGACCAATGAATTATGTGGGGCAACGAGTTGATTATCTCTTGTGGGTACATTGTACAACCTCTACAGAGTCTAAACTGTTTAAACAGCCGTGCCTACGGTCAAAGACGGAGATGAGAACTTACTAGAGTTGGTTCTATTTCAAAACCTTTTTGGGTGGGATGAAAATCTAGTCGGGGCTCACCTAGCCCTGAGATTGGAATTTTCCTGGGTTGTCGAACTCAGTGGTGTTAATAAGTGGGGATAGTCCCAATCAAAAGTAAGTATAAGGTGGAAGGAACCACTGCTGGTATAAATATTGCACAATTACTCTATTTAATAAAATGCAATTTGGTTAAAACGCTAAGTGATAGGAATTTGTAATTATGATAATTGAAAACATTGCTTTAGCAAATAAAAGAACCCGAGCTATCCTTGTTTAGACTTGCATGTATATTATTGCATTTTGTGTGTTGACTCGCTAGCACGAAAGTTGTGCTCATCCTCGCTCTTTCCCCCAAAACCCTCAGAAATAGGGAATCATGGACATTACGACTACTACAAGGATCCAGATGTCGATGAACAAGGCAACAATGAAGAGTAGTTTAGTTCTTTTAGTCTAGGCATCGCCTCAGTCTGGCTGACTCCATTGTTATCCAAGTCATTGGGTAATATCGGTCGTACACATGATACCCCAGTCGCTTGTCTGTCAAGAGATGCACTCTACCCTTTTGTTTCCGTTGTCGCTTCCGCTACTTTTGTAATGTAATCTTTTGACCTGTTCGACCCTTATTGTAAAATCTAACCCGATACGGTCTATATAAACTGTCGGACCCGGATTCCAAGAATCCAAATCCTCTATGAAATCATTGTGCTATTCCTTGGATCAGTAGCTAGCACTTCACAATACACATTGCTGAATCATTCATACAAGCATGAACTGAAATATTAAATATTACAACCAACTGAGTGACATAGACCACGTTGGGTCAAGTTTTACAAAAGGGGCCGAGCAGGCCAAATGGATTACATCACATAAAAGCAACGTAAACTACAGCAGAAGCAAAAGGTGAGGTAAGGCTCATCTCACATAGGCAAGCGACTGGGGTGACCTGTGTACGACGGATATTATCCAAGGGCTGGATAATATCGGTTGTACGCGAGTACCAACGAGTCAACTTAGACTGGGCGAGACCTAACTACAGAACTATGCTACTCCTCGTCATAGCCTTGTCCATCATCTCCTGGGCCTTCGTAGAAAGCGTAGTCTCCTTCGTCTTCATTATCTGGAGGGTTGGGGGAGAAGCGAGAATGAGCACTACTACCGTGCTCGCGAGCTAACACACAACGCAAATATATATACATGCAAGGCTTAACAAGGATGGCTCGGGTTCTTTTAATTGCGAAAGCAAGCTTTTCAAATATCATACTTACAAAGTCCTATCACTTAGCATTTTAACAAATTTGCATTTTGATAAAGAGAGCATGTGCAATAATTATTTTAGTAGAGGTTCCATCCGGCAGAAACTCTACCAATGCATTCTTTTAATTGGAGCTGCCTCCAATGACCACATCCACTGAGCTCGACGGCTCGGAAAAAATCAACACGAGGCTAGGTGAGCCCTTCCACCATTTTATACCACCCACCAAGTTGTTGAAATAGAACTAACTCAAGTTATGATTCCCATATCCGCCTTTGACCGTAGGCACTACTGCTTAAAGCATTTTAGACTCTGCAGAGGTTGCACACGTTACCCACAAGAGATAGTCATACTCGTTACCCCACATGATTCCGTAGTCATGTAGTTGGGCGGCAAATCCACAAGAACTTTTCTAGATATCTCGCCCTTCATCATTCCACCCATACGGGGTTACGCCCATATGTTGTGCGGGATGTTTACCACAACGACTAAGCTAGATTGGCTGACCACAACGACTAGCGCGGTGGTAACTTCACCTTTTGGGTGTCCTTCCAAGCCGGAGTATCTCCAAGACTTATGCGTTCTTCGTCCTCTCGGTGAGATGACTTTCAAGGTTCAATAACTTTACTAAGTCAAGTTGCACTTTGCGAGACTTGTGGTTGTACTTGTTTAACACGGGAGGTTGTGACAAGATTAAGTCCTTAGGGGTTATCTGGGCGGTTCATTCCACAAACCAACCATCCATGTGCTCCCCGAGCACCCACCGCCTCACCATCCGCCCAGATAGAACTAGCAATTGGGGTTTTGAGGAGTAAACCAAATTATTTTCACACCTTTTAGCCAATGGACCACCAATGACTACCCAAATCATTTTATGTGTGAGGAAATGATGATTGGGGTATTTAATACCCCGGTACTTAAGCAAGACTAGCATGTCGCTTAAGTACAACCTATAACTAGTATTACCATATAGTTACTAGGGTGACAAGGATTAATGGATTCAATTTATCAAGGATGGCATATTAAATTAATTAATCAACAAGTGGGTATTTAACTACCTTAAGCTTTAACATACAGTTGATAAAGAAATAAAGCATGCAATTTTGCTAATTTAAACGAATATAATTTGCATAAAATGTAGGATCAATATGGTCAAAGTATTGACTCGCCTTGGTTAAAGGCAAGGGGTTCTTGATACTCTTAGTCTTGATCAACTTGAGGATCTCCGGCGTCTTCAAATCCTAATCGGGCAACAATACCGGAAAAAGGCACAACGGCAAAGAGAGCAAATAAATACACAAGAATACACAAATGAACTCCAAATTAATCAAGTCCTATGCCATTAGCAAGATCTTGATTTAACGAATTTTTAGAAATTTATTTCATAATTTTTGGAGTTAAAACGGAGGAGAAATGATTTTACGAAGATTAAATGAATTGAAAAAGAGAGAGAGAGAAAACCGCGGTCCACATCACAGTGTAGACCCGGTTTACACGCACAGGGGGCGGCTGGTCCACAGCACAGTGCGCAGCGGGACCCAATGGCAGTGAGAGCAAGGGGAGGAGCTGGCGGTTACTGCGCATGGGGGCCACATGTCAGTGAGTAAAGGGGGGAGGTTAGGACATCATTAATAGTTAATGATTTGCTTAAAGTTTTAAATGCTGTCATTAACACTAATGATTAGGGCGGTTGAACACGCCACGCACCAATAATGAGCCTTGTAGCCTGCCATGTGTGTGTTGCGCCGTCGCCGTGAGCTAAGTCTTGTGGCGCAAGTTGAGGGTGGAGAAGGGAGCTAGCGGGAGGGTGCAGTGTGAGGGGTGGCGGTGCCGGGAGGAGGCGGTGGCGGCCAGGTGGTGGCAGCACGTCTATAGTGGCGGGACACTCGAAGGCGCTTGGGGTCGGGAAGGGAGCACGAGGTGGAGCTCGGCGAGGCGGTCCTACCGGATCGAGGAGGAGGACTCGAGGACGACGGCAACCGGGCGGGTGGTGAAGAAGAAACCGCCGAGGCGAGGAAGACGGCAATCCGGACCCGGTGGCGGATCTTCAAGGAGTCTTGAGGGAAAGCTTCTGGCGCGTGGCGCCGACGGTGACGGTCGGGTGGCGGAGGGTGGCCGGAGTGGCTAGACGCTGGTGGGGCGGTTCGCCGAAATGGAGAAAAGGGCTTTTGCGCGATGGGCTTACCAGACGAAAGGCGGCGTGGGAAGCTCCAAGAGAAGCAGGGAGGGCAGGCGGCGTTGCGGTCCGCGGCGGCAGCGTGGGCGGCTCGCATCTGAGAGACGAGCGAGGCGAGGGAAGCTGCGAGGCAAGCGGCTCAGGTGTCCTCATGATGCAGCGTCTGGCCGCGGCGTCTTGTGTAACCTGAAGCGAGATAAGCGGCGACGATGCGACAGGCGGAGCGGCGACAAAACGGCGAGTGAGGCAACTCTGAGGCTGCGGCATGCATGGTCCTCAATGGCGAAGATTATAGCGACGTCATGGCAAGCCGACAAGACGAGGAGACGAAGCAGCCTAATGTTGGCCTCTGCCACGAAAAGGAGGAAGAAGGAGATGACCGGGTGGCTCATTTGGGAAAAGGAAAGGGCGATTGGGTAAGACCAAAAGAAGGAAGAGGGAGGAAAAGAGGTCAGTGGAGTGGGCTTGGCCCAGGGAGAAATAAATTTGAGCCCGAGGGAAAGAGTGAAATTTGGACTCAAGGTGGCGGAAAATTCGAAGAGAGGAGAATCTTCACTTTGCGGAAATGAATTTCAAATGATATAGATATTACATTTGAAACACACACCGAGAAATAGAGGAAATTTTTCAGAATTAGCTTGGTAGTTTGAATTACGGCGAAGAACGAAATTAGATTGGTAAATACTATTTATTGTCCGAAAACGGACGTTACATAAACTCTGATGTGTTAATTAACGAATGGTTTAGTTTATATCGTGTATGAATTGATTCAGTGATGTATTCTGTAAGTACTAACTATTGATCTAGGGAATAATATAGTGTTTTTACAAAGGATTCTAGATTTCAAAATCCGAGTTAGACGTAGATGGAGACGACGACGGAATGTAAATGGGTAACAAATGGATCGACCGGGATGATCGGGGTAGCAGCGCACTAAATGGGCAAAAACGCAACGGGCCAACTAATCTCGCTATAGAATCAAAACTAATTTGGCCCAAGGCTGAACAGGCCGATCAGATAGGCTGCTTGCAGACTTTACCACTTCCCACCTGTGTTGTTGTACGTGCCGTGCGTGCGGGCCGGTGAAGCGAGCGGCTCGGCGCGGTGGACGGTGTGTTCCGGAACGGCGCGCGAAGGCCTCCAGTCGGCGCGGGAAGAGGCCACTGCCGGCTGCAGCCAGGCCGGGCACGTACCCCGTGCAGCGCACTCGCACGGTTGGTTAGTTGGTTGGTTGGTTGGTTAGTTGGGGACTTGGGGTCTTTCAACCGCAACCGCGAGGAGAGGTGGCACGTTGCGGCTCGGCCAGGCCACCACGCCAGCGCGTGGCTGTAAATAGGCTGAATTCCTCGTCCAGGCGGCGCGTCGCGCGCCGGCACACCCGGCCGGCCATCCACCTGCACGGTCGCACCTCGGCTCCGGTCGAAAACACTCGTTTTCGGCCTCCTTTCTGTAATTCTGTCACGTCGGTCGTACCATGGCAGGGCCGCGACGTGGAAGTCGTCGTCGTCGTTCAAGCAAATCCTCGAGCAAATGCTGACGCTGATTCGACGGGCAGCATCGGCGTCTGCCAACCGTGCGAGTGGCCCAGCGCCCCGGCCCGAGCGTTTTCGACGTCCTTTCTGTAATTCTGTCACGTGCCCCTCGATTGGCACCGCTCGCCGTGCCGCTGCCATTACCTGAGCCACTCCAGCACTCCCTCCACTACTGTGGCAGTGGGTAGGTAGGCAAGTCACAAGTGAGCTCCTCGCACCAACACCACCGTCGCTCTCTAAAAAAACAATCATTCGAAGTGGGTAGGTAGGCAAGTCACAAGTGAGCTTCTCGCACCAACACCACCGTCGCTCTCTAAAAAAACAATCATTCGAGGCGTCATGTGTACTACCTAATTAGCGATTTCCGGACCAATTTTGCTTGTGTTTTTATATTTTCATGTTAAATTTAATTCTTGATCTTAACCTGATGATTAAAACTAGCAGAATCGTATATGTGGTAATTACAACACACAATTCAATCTGTAAATCTTGAGCGTCTTGCGATGACGACGCCATTGTTAAATCGTAGGATTGATCTGAAGTAGTAGATGAACAGATGCTCAATCTATCTAGGGTTTGGTCTTTCCCAGCAAGAGGTAAGCCACAAACTCTAACTACTGATGGGGATAGGTGGTATGACGAAAGTTACCCTGCTGGGAGGATCTGACCCCTATTTATAGTCTTTTGGCATAGAATCATATCCTGTCCCATAATTAGAGATAGATTCCAAATAGGTCTCTACACAGATTTAAATCCAAGTCCATATTTATCCTTAAAAGATACTCGGCTCTTAATAAATACTTTATTTGATCACTTTATATATTTGAGCCAACCAAAGATAATAGATAGCCAATATGTATATTATCTTATTGTAACAGCCTCAGCTTTTATAAATAGTAATAAGATGCTATTCATAGCATCACTGTTCATCTCGGCAAACCAGGCAATATGTTACAACCTAACTTCCTCAATTTCTAATCCTAAACCCAAGTTTGTTAAAACCTCAAAAGAATATACCAGTCATGCTGGTATTAAAGATCGGGAAGTATTTTATTAAAAGACTAGATAAATTATCTTGGCCAAAAAGAATTTTTGTTGAAATTTTAGAAATTATTGATCCTGAGAAAATCATTTGTCCTTAAACAAAACCTATTCGATTGAAGTAAATTATTGGTGTATTTTAAAGGGTAAAACAGTGGTTTTCAAAATTTATATGGGACATATATTACCCCAATAGCATTTTGGCAAAATTTCACATTTTATGAATTTATTTACTATTTATTAAGTCTCGGTCAAACTTTTGAAGGTTTGAAATTGGCACAGTCAACCTTTGCACATAAGCTCTTGTCCCCAAAGATCAGAAGCGACTCGCACTCCACCGGGTTAAGTCCCAAGCAGGCAACGGGCCGCAATCACGTCCTCGTGTGTGTTCGGCTCGAGTTCGTGAGAACCGATTGATTTCATCGTCTGACGGAAAGGATTGGGAAGCTATGCGTTTATGCAGCGTCCGCGCCTCGATCCTCGCGTCAATTCCCATCTAACCAAGATTCAACTGCATACCTAACCATTGTCTTTGGAGACCTAGCGCGCCTCCGACACGCGTGGCAGTAGATCTCAATGGACGGGCCAGATGTTTTGGGCTGTTCGGACCACTCCGATCCATCTCGAGATCTTAGCCGTTGGATTCTCCACAGACGGGCGAGATCTAATGGGCGTTCGGACCATCCGAACGCATGCGTGATCTCCGTTGGATCTTAATCCTACGGCATCACATTTTATTCCAATCATTAAAATCCTCTTTAAAATCGGCCACCGTTGGATCTTCAATGAACCGCCCAGATCTAATGTGTCGTTCGGACCGTCCGAATGCACTGTGAGATCTGAGCCATCGGTCATCGGACCGTTAAGAAGAGGCGTGACGTTCGGACCGCCTAGTCTTGCATCCATCTTAGCCGTCGATTTTAGATCTAACCGCGATCTTTTGAGTTTTTGAATCGGAAAGCGTAAAAGCGTGTTGACCGTTAGATTCCCATCTAATCTGCCGCTTCAAAGCGCGTGCTTTAAGTGGGGATTCCATTGTAGCCGTTAGATCTAATATCTACGGTACCACCCCAACCTTGTGCGTTTAAAGTCAGAACCTCATTTGGCCGTAGGATTTAAATCCTACAGTGCTCCTTAATTCTTATGCGTTTATCACCGGATTTCGAGCGGCCGTTAGATCTAGATCGTGCGACCCATATTAAAAGTTACCGATTGGAGGTTATTTGTCCATCCTATCACCATCGTTCATTTCCAATCGAACGGCTACCAATCTATTGAACTTTCGGTGACCAGTGTTGTCGTGTTTGGGAGCGGCTAACAACATAATCCCACCCGTCAGTGAGCTCTCTCTCTCTCTCTCTCTTCCTCCTCTCGACTGTGCGCCACCACCGGCTTTGCTGCCAGAGTAGAGGCATTACCTGATATTGATCACGAATATTCTATGAGATATTTAGCATCAATTGGCCACCTCATCAGTTCTGGACACTTCTCGGTTTCTCTGGAGGTTCACCTCTATTTAAACCCTAGCTTTTGGGAGCTCTGCCATTGTTGACCGAGAGCTATCCTCACGTTCCTCCTTTCTTCTCAGTGAAGCTTCCTTGCTCTTACCTTTGTTTAACCATAAGCATGCCTAATTCTCATATTAATATGGATTTTGGGCATCTGTTGTAGGGTTGGACCTAGGTGTGCTCTCTGTCGACTTGGGTCAGTTGGAGCACCACCTCGGTAAAGTCTTGCTCTGGTGAGTAGGCTCCACCTTCCTTGTCAAGAACGTGTAGGGTAATCTTTAGAGCTTTAAAAGTCATTGCTATCGTTTTGGTCAGACCAGTGCAAAGGATCTTGGAGCTTTCTTTGTCTCGGCGAGACTTGACTTCATCTCCTTCCTTCTCAAGTGGTAAGTTAAATCTTGTTTCTTGCCACCTTGAGCATCCTAAAGACTTCAATAGATCACCTAGCTATCTACTTGTTTTTGATTACTCAAATCTTCTTTAGACTGAAAAGTTGTTTTTATAACTTTTCGGTCTTTCATATTGTTTTTAAGACCTAGGGTTTCTCTTACCAGTATATTAGCTTATTTAGGTCCTAGGTAAACCCTAGTATCATAAGTAGACCATCTTTTGATTATTAAGGTCACCAATTCAATTAGTGATGCAAACCCTCTCTCTGTTAGTTATTGTCGGTCCAAAACCGACAAATGCTCAACCCTTCTTTTCTTTCTTTAAACCGGGCAGTTAAGGTTAGCATTGATGGGTTGTGGTATTAATTATCTTCCAGATAGTTCTAACTTCCATTTAAGGTCTTCGTTTTGTGTATTTCTTCAAGACAGCCGAAATCTGGAAAGAGATTCTTTGCTGTTTTGTTGTTGATCAAGTCGACAACATAGACAGCAAGAGTCCAATTTCTTAAATTGCTATTGATAGTTATTAAATGATCAGCTAGGTCACAGCACTAGTTTAAATACACTTAGCTCTAGCACAGTATCCCATTCACATGATGTTTAGCTAGGCAAGTAATTCAATTATGAGCTGTCCTGTTCCAGTTTCAAAAATCTGAAACTGTAGCTCAATCTAAATTCCAAGCTATAGTGAATAGTACTAGCAAAGGTTAGTTGTAGTTTATTATTCTTAATTAAATTATTATACCTTAAGCATGTTGCTAATCATGCATTAAGCCATTGACAATGTATTCTTTTTATACATGCTGTTCTCTGTTTTTCCCTGTGTTCATTGGATTTTATTTTCTTTTAGATTCTGGTTCTTCTGAGGTTATTGAATCTGTTGTTGAGCAGCAAGAACCTGAGCAAGAGGTTATTTATTACTACCAAGGCAAGCTTCCTCTCTGCATCATGTTGATCCCAAAATTTGTGAACTGTAGATTTACAAAACACAGTGATACTGTTGCATGCAATTTTCTAAAAATTATTTATGATCTGTCTCTAGTTAGCTACAACCCAATCTTTGTGGCTTACCTTGAATTCAATCATACACTCAACCTAAGGTATTGTTTGTATTACAATAATTAGGTCAGAACTTTGCTTAGCCATGCAGTCCATAGAACGGTAGTGTTTCGCAAGCTTACCTTGTCAAACCTGGGAATAACAAATGAACTTTATTCATTTTGATGCTTTGTTCAATTTATTTAAATCTGAAATGACTATAAATCTTGTTAATAAACTGATTTCAAATCTGGACAAGTGGATGCTAGTGATGGTGCCTTTGTGCACGAGAATTGGGAAATGTGGATGTCTTGTCTGGGTTGATTAAGAAGCGAACTCGACGCATTTCAATTCAAGCCCCAATGTACTTCCACACGCAGTGTATGGGCACTGTTTGGTTAAGTAGAAGGTTAATGCTATTAAGTTGGGAACAGGAGAGTAGGCACATGTGTATTGATCTCATATGGCATAGATGCTTAAGTCTTCGGGCTGTGTCTTATGCCATGTGAATTTTATATCGATATCAGATGTTCTTAGAAGGGTGAGGGCGTATATGTGTTCCATCGCATGTACGTACCTTCAGGGCCCCGACTGCGGTCTAATATGTGTGGCTAACACGAGTTTGCATTTAATTGATTGGGTCGGTATTCCCGACACAACATGTGGGCCTCGGTTGAGCAGATGCTATCAGTCGTTGTTTAAGCGGGATCAGTCTCACATGGGTTGTCCAACTCAATAGTGTCGACTTGTTGAAAAATACCAAATCTTAGTCTACCCGGTCGGCATACCAAAGGAAGTGTGCTATTATTCCGGAGGCTTACGGGCTAACTAAGTCGTGTGGGTAAAGATGTACACCCTGCAGGTTTTAAAACTATTGAATAGCCGTGTCCACGATTCACAGACGACACTTGAATTGATGTCACTGTATAGACTTTGCTCTAAATTTGGTCTTGGGAATTATTTCGCATGATGGTTGTCATGCACGGTTTGATAGTGCTCTGTCACTTTATTATTATTCTTGTTTATAATTATGCTCTCAATTACTTCTTGTTTTAGCCCAAATTGATTTATTAAAATTGCTTTGCCAAAACTTAGTAATTGTAGGTTAAGATGTATTGCTTTATGCAAAATTGAACCATTAAAGCCTTCCTGTTGTTAACCTTATGCATGTAAAATTTCTATTCCTTTGTATAGGTTCTATCAAACACTTTCTTTTATTAGTTTGTATAAGTCTTCTTTGAGTACCTTCCGTACTCGTGGTTTATAAACCTCTTGTTGCGGTGAGGATGGTTATCTTTATGAGATGCCCGTTAGCGCCGATCGGGGTGACGCTAACGAGTGAAGCCGGGTTCTTACCTCCACGCAATAGCCTGCGGGTGATGGGGCCATTGGTGGTTTTGTTGTTTAGCTTTGCTTCCGCTGTTGAATTTTTTTTTGTGATGACCAAAGTCATCTGTTACTGTAGCACCAAACCAAAATGTAACCTGTTATGTATAATTATGTAAATGTATGCCTTGTATGTGCATGATGCAATGTTGTTTAAGGATATATGCTAATAGTCACTAATCACAGGAACTATTGCATGACATATATCCGGGAACCTGAATATTGGAATTGTTACTTGTTATTATTATGCTTCTAGTATGATTTTTAATGAGGGAATTGCACTGTTCCTTAATTAAGAATTATGCTACCAGTATAATTTTAATTCGGCACATTCTAATATTTGAGGGTCTTACACTCATGTAGGTCCACATTATGAAAATTAATCCAACATTTCATGCTCTCGAATCCAACAGCTTACGCGACCTATGGGGATGAAGGGCTATAAGCGTCAATAAAGGCTGGGCCGAGATAGTGTACCACACTGCGACATGGGCAAAGCCGCAGCTCATATGAGCAGTGGACCAAGCCAACGTTATGCAGCTTGTTATAAGTACAATATCGTGAATTATGAATGTACTTGGCAGTGTTATGAGGTTTAGCGAACAAAAAAAAAGAATTCCATTTGAACATTTGAGGTCTAACCTGGGCAAGACTCCACAAGTAGTTTAAGGAAGGGGGAAAAAGACCAGTACCAAAGCACCCATAGGAAAAGCAAAGCACACTGCCGACACCCTCGCCCCCCGACGAAAAAGGCGACTCCACTGACACAATCCACCTCGCCCCCCCCTTGGTGACACCCTGGCACTGGCGGCCACCGCCGCCACCTCCTAATCTCCACACCAGCCTCCGCTACAACAGTCTAGACCCTCCACAACAACCACCAACACACCTTACCCCTGCTCCCCCGTCTTCATGGCGTCCGACCTCGAGCCACCCGATCTGACGTAGGAGCAGCTGAACTATGGATCTCTGGATGACAACAACCCGGATCTGGTGCGGCACCTAGCTCTGCTCCCAAATTGCACGGATTTAGTCGAGCCCCAAGTAGCTTCTCGCCTAGATCCAGTAGGATCTCCCCCACGGCTGGCCGACAACATCGTGGGAACAGATGGTCTTCAGAGTGGGAAATATACCAACATCGCAACAACCCGCACTCCGCCACCCCCTACAAAAATCTTGCATAAAATCTCAGACTCAGATTGTTGTAGAGAGAGAGTGGGGCGGCACGAAAATCATCGAGGTAGGTGAGGCCAGTAATTCCAGGGTGGGTTCATTGCATTCAACTCGACGCATGCAAGGAGCGAAGTGGCCCTCCTCCACCACCTGGGCATCCAAATTGCAGCTGGTAGCTGGATGTCGGATGGGGAGCTCACTCCTGGACATTGCTTTGGACCAGGGCAACAGCATTCAAGACGCCACAACTACGCCAAAGCATTTACAATGGGAGCCGGTTAGGCCGAGATTTTGGTGGAGAAAATCCCCACAAAAGGATACACTGCATTCAACGCAATAGCAACGCAAGGGGGGGGGGTCACGCTAATGCAATCTGGGCAACTGTGAGCTTTAAATTCCACTTGGCCAGAAGGTGCTTCAATTGCCTGGCTCGAGACCATCAAAGAGCACACTACCGAGACCCTCCCAAATGCTTTAGATGTAGAAGAAACAAGCACTTTGCTCGCTCCTACCCATTGAAACTCAACAAAAAAAAAGCAAGCCTACACAACAACCGTCCCACCGACAACAACATCCACTACCAACTCGATCTCTAGTTGGGCCGTTGCCGCACAAGATAGACAACCAACTAGTCGTTCATGCAAACAATAGGCCGACCGAAGGCTTCACCGCCATCACTGTGACCCTTGAGATGGAAGCCGAATTGTATCGGCTCCACAACTTGGCGATCCTCGTCAACATCATCGGCCCACGGCAAACCCCATCCCCGGATGTGCTAGCGAGAGCCATCCAGGTCCGCCTGCGATTCCTGCTACGAGACATCCACGTCTCCCACTACCATCTGGAGGACTTCCTGGTGGAGTTCGAGACGAAGCGCCAACATGATGTGGCACTGGAGGCGGGAGGTACTTCCTTCGACGGCTTCCAGTTCCAATTCCTTCCATGGGACGACATAGTGAATTCTCAGCACCACGTCTAGAGATATAGAGCACTACTTTGCTTGGAGGGTATCCCTCTGCATGCTTGGCGCTACTCTACAGCGGAGTGTGCGGCAGGGGGCAATTGCCAGTTCGACCGAGTGGACAAGCTATCCCGCGACCGTGACTAGAACTCCTGGATATGGGCAGTTTGGGTATGGGTTCGCGATCCTGACGCCATTCCAAAAATTACTCATTTGACCCTGCTAGACCGCCCTAAAGAAGCCCTGGTGCTGGCACCATCATTTCCAGCCCCTTCCCCTCCGATTGGCTACAGCAGGGAGGGCTAGCGATAACAGGTGCTGGTGCACCTAAGCATCTTGGAGGACTTCTCCTCCAAGACATGTGCACCCCAAGCAGTGAGAAAAGCGGGTTGCCGTCTGACCCGGAGGAAGAGTACCCCAAGCACGACCACTTCTTTTGGTCGGCTGGAGTGCCGGAAGGGTTGGAATTGCCACCTAGGAGGCCTTGGGGGGATGTCTACTCGCGTTTGGGCTCCAGACGTGACAACAGAGACGATGAGGGGGACTGCGGCGATCGTGCTGGTCGAGCTCACTTCTTCTATGCCATGCGCAATCACGCACTGGGGTGGGGGAGCCCCAAAGAGCACGACGGAACCTCCCAACAGCGACGGGGAACAAACCACAGATCATGTTTCGCACCCAGCCGCTATCGAAGACCTCCAGTGCGGGGGTGACATCCCCACATACGGCGCCTGTTAGTCTTGACAGTGGCTGCTCCTGCACCAGGACACCCCCGAGATGACTAATGTTAGAAGCAAAGAAGCCCCCCGCCCTAGCCTTGCAAATGTTTGGCGGGACAAATGCAGCCACACCAGGACCTGGACGAGAAAGATGGTGCGGCGACTTGGCAGGCGGTGTCAACCCCCCTTCCCAACCTGCTTATCCAGCCCCTGCCATCTCTGATCGACATCGATACCCCACGCCAAGACCCCATTCTTCTGGAGGCGGCCTTGACCGAAACTCTCACCTCTTGGAGCCCAGTGGGTGACGAAGGAAGAATTGCTTCGCCGGACTTTTGCCCTTCGACAAACTGGCAACCTTCACTGACTCCAGTCACAGAGACTGATGTAACATCCCCAAAGATGGGTTTGTTATTTGTTATTCTCTGGATTTTCATTCAAAGGTTTTATGGTTCTTAAAACCTAAAGTATCAATTCCTAGAAAACATAACCCTAAAGGATACACAAAACAAATCATGTGAACAGTCACTATAAATATTTTTCCTAGGTTCTGGAACACCTTAGAAATTTCACAATTTTTAGATTTAATTTGCTATTTTAAACAGCTAGTCAAAGTAGAGAATCAAAAGTCAAATACCAAAAACAAAAACTTAAAAGAATTCTAGAGAAAAATTAGTACAAGAAAAACCCTAGAAAAATTATACAATGATATACACAATGTTAGGAACCTTCCCTAAAATTTTCATAATTTCCGGAGTTAAAGCTCTATGTCTAAAAATTCCTAAGCCCTCTCAACCAATTTTCTGAAAAATCCTAACCACCTTAACTCCCCTCTTCCACTGACCTGCGGGCCCCACCTGTAGGCCTTCTTTTCCACATGGTGCTACGCTACGCTAGCTCACCCGAGTGCTAGCGCCGTGGCAGCTCCACTCGCCAGCGCGCCACCAACCGCGCCCCCGGTTTTGACGCACACCCGTGGTCCCTCGTCTTCGGCCACATCGTCTGCGTCAACATTTATTGTCGGTCAGGTCACAGCGACGCCTATGCCGACCCATGCCTGTGTGTCACGCACCCGAGAGCATCGTTGGGACTCACTCGCATTTCTCCGCCTCCGGCTATAAATAGCAACCCTTGGGCTTCTCTATCTCCTTTCTTCCTTCCCCAAGCCACTCCTCTCCTCCTCTCATTCTCACTGAGCGAGAGAGCAAAGAAGCTCGAGTTCCCATCCACGGCCGAGACGCCGCCGCTACACCGCTAGCGCACCAGTGGAGCTCTTTCCTCCCCTAATGCGTCATAACATGTTCCACGAACCGAGGATCATTTCCCCCAATCTAATTTCATCTTTTGTTCGCAGGAGATGTCAGATTTCACTTTCTTCCCCACCTCCAGCCGAAACACCCTTTTCGTTCCCATCTCCGGTAAGGTGATCCATTTAGCAATTGCTTGCTCTGGCACGATCGCCTGACATCTCTTGAGCTTCCCCTACCTCCCTTTTCCTTTCTCCTTTCACAGGTTGTCCTCTCCACGGTAACGCCGCCGTCGCCACCACTGGTCGTCGTCGCTAGCCCACCTCCGGTCACCTTGTTCACTCTGCGTCATTTCGGTATGATCCTAGTATCTCCTAGGCGCCCATGCACGCTTTGGATGGTTGGAAGCGTTGTCGAAACAACGAAACCACCGTAGCACCGAAAGCCTCCGCCGCTAAAGATGGCCGCGCCACCGCTTCAGGCCATCACATGCCTCGCCGCCGGTGTCAGTAGGATCGCCTAGTTTTAGTGGTTCCATTTTGGCCTTTAGCCGGTGCCGCCGTGCCCCCTCCCGTTGGCGGCAAGCGTGGCAAGGACGCACCCGAGAGCGCCTCTCTATTGTTGGAAACCGACAAGCCTGTAGTGCATGGTTAATTAACCAAATCAATGTCTTTAGGGCTAAGCAATGATTAGTGGTAGTTTTATTTATCGTTGAGTCAATGACGCATGGGACCGACTAACATTAAATGCAAATCAGTTAACTCCTAATTCCCTTTTTCACTGACACGCGGGCCCAAGCTCATTAGTGCATAGAGGTTCTAGTCCATGGACCGGTGAACCAAGCTCGTGGACTTTGGTCCACGCACTATTTTGGTGGGCCGAGCCTATGACATGTGGTCCCCACATGTCAGTAGCTTTCTTTCCTTTAGTAATTTAAACGAAAAAGAAAAGATAATCTTTGGTCCCACTGGTCAGTGATCGTGGTTAGATCAAGCGGCATAATAAAAGTATTTAATTCCATTTAAATTTCCGAAATGAATTAACTTTGCAGTCTAAATTCAAATAGCTTTTAAAATTCATAACTAATTCAAATCAACTCCAAATTGAGTGAAACCAATTTTGTTAGTTTCCATTTTTATTGTACTTTAACTTGGAATAGGTTTGAAACATGTTACTATCATATAAAATTTCTATATTATAATTAAATTCTGAAATGAATTAACTTTACACTGAAATTTCTATTAACTCTGAAAATTCATAGAAAATTCATATGAACTCCAAATGAGATGAATCCAATTTTGTTGTTCATAAATTTTTATTCTATATTAGAACATGTAGTTTTTGCTCCATCACTATACTAGAAATTTTCACGAAAGGATTTAATTCGGGCTATAGTAAACGAAGTCATTTTTCTTGCATTTTCTCTCCCGGTAGATTTTCAGAAGGGCATAACTCTCAGATACGAACTCCTTTTTAATTGATTATTCTTGATAAATTCATCTAAAATCATACTATACATTCTATGTAAATTTCATGCATTTTGGATGAAGTTGAATTTTTGGTTAATTTCAGCGTTATCCGTTCTTCTTGTTCGTTCGATAGATTGCATAGATACGAGTGTCTATGAAAGTGATCCTCAGCAGCACCTGGACTATCAGCAGCAATGCAAGCAACCCTCTCATTTGATCATGTTTATCCTACTATGTTCAATACATTTATCTTGTTTTGCAACTGTATGTATGCATGCTTTATTTGATGATTAATTTCTCGTTAGCGGTAGTTAATTCAAGTAGTTGCATAAGCTATAAGTAAATGTTCATCCCTTGCCATTGTGCCTAGGTTAATATTCCCGCTAGTGATTTAGAGCCCGATGATGGGTTCTGGTCATATTATACCGTATACGAGTCGGTGTCGCTTAGCAATGCTTAGTTCGGTAGAATAGGGATCATCATTTTGACGATGGTTATTATATCACCACTTTAATTACTTAGGTCAGGGTACTTATGTAAGTATTGTATTTGGGAAATTAAAATTGAAAATAAAATGATTTAGACTTGGGCAAGTGAAAGTTGGTGTGCTGTAGGGTGTGTGGTCTTGCCTAGGTTAACAAGGACCGAATTACTTGCACAATTGATCCAAGCATTATTGTGTGCATCCACATGAGGCTATATGGGATACCTCTTGACTTAGTACTTTGTTATGTGTTAACTCTGAGCCGCAGGTGGTAGTTGTTAGGGAGAAAAATGTTCTGTTGTTAATGGAAATGTACAGGGTGGGATCCGGGTAGGTTCCCTCACCTGAGGAGCATCGGTAGTTACTGAGCTTTACCGGTGACTCTGACACAACGTATGGGTCCTCCATGGGAGCCCCGTCTACACACACAAGGGTGGTTCACAGAGGTCTTCGCAACCATAGGGCGGCTCTTAGTTAATGCATATAATTGGAAAACGTCTCGTAGACTTAGCTCTGCTGGCATACCTTAGGAAGTGTGCTAAATAGCTTAGGAGTGGTCTGGCGTGTGGGTAAAGTTGTACATCCCTGCAGGGTATGATCTACTCGAGTAGCCATGCACTTGGTTATGGCACACTTGGTTATTTCCCACTAGAATTAGACTCTACTTTTCGATAAAATTTGGAATCGGGTGGTACGAATGGGCAATTCATGCTATTGTTGTGGTGGCTGTGGGTAGCTGCCTCTAGGTTGTTAATTATGTCTCTAAATATTGTCTCGCTATTATTTAAACAAATAAAAATAGATTTGGTCAAATTGCCTTACAATCTATTACTCTATTGCAAAGAAAATGCCTTTATGCTGAAAATTGCTTAGTGTAGTAGCATTCCTTTGATACTTGAATGCATCTACTTATTCCTGTTATTTGTAAGTATTGCGAGTATAATTTTGTACTCAACCGGAATGTCCACTTGCTGCAGAGGAGGTTGAACCCCAATGGGTTAACTCTTGTGAGATTGACTATGAACGCGCCGACTAGTTTGGTGGTTTACTGGTCGGTTGCCTTGTGGGTAAGGGCAGGCGGTTGGCTTTTCTTCACTGCCATCTTATGGCTTGTGTTTCCGTTGTGAACTCAATATTTTATTGTGATATTTGGCCGATCAACCCTGTGTATGAAATCTAAACCTTGTATGTTTATTGTGTTGTAAACTATGAAGACTTCGGTATTGTAATAATTTGTGTATGGATTGATGGTTGTTTGTGAAGGTGTATGTGAACCACTGTCGTGGGAGGTACACAATACACCGAGAGCGGGAAATTTCTCTTGTGATGCTAGGACCATTGGGAAGGTTAAGCATTACAAGTTAAATCTCCCGGGGCTCCCACAATTGATGACACTGCTTTCGTCAAGGAGGACCAGCCTCTCACCACCCCCTGCACCCTAGTCATCCCCCCCGGCCGAAGGTCTATCCTTGGCCTCCCAGCGGCAGAGGACAGCGAGGCCCCTGCAGTTCACCGCAACGACCGCCTGGTGGCAAAAAAGGGGCCACAGGGAGTGGGCACGGTGCATAAAGGCTCACAGCTCCTCCAGAGATTTGTAGGACTGGGAAAGAATGATAAGAACGTTCCTGAGGCCAAAGAGCGGTTCAAGGGTATGTTCAAACAGCCCCTAGAACCGAACACCATCCTAGCCTTCAGAGCATTGCTGGGAAGGGTGGCAAGGAGCAAGTTCACCTCCCAGCGATGGGCCTTAGCGTAGAAGATATAGCTATGTTGGGCAGGGAGGTGGTAGCGGCATGAGTGCCCTCTCACCTTGCTTAAGGAACCGTAGCAGTAAATCGTCCTATGTATGCCCTATTTTGCTTGATGACGGAAGTTGCTAAGCCACCACTTAGGTTCGGCTGGCCAAGTTTAGTTTGTATCAGGATAGAATTAGCACATGATATCTATGCTAGTTGCAGGTATTGTATGCTGAACTATCAGAAGTTTAATGTGAGCTACGGGTTCCTAGTTACTTTCAGTTCCACCAAGCAGTAGTGTAACCTTTCTTATGACTACTCCATGCAAAATAATCAATTGGAATGTTAGGGGTCCGAATGCAGCAGCTCAAAGGCAGGTGGTCAGGGAGCTAGTTGCGGATATTGCATGTGTAACATCCTGATTTTCCAAATCCTTTTTAAATTTGTAAAATAAAATAAAATTATTTTGTTTTGATGAGAATTCATAGTTGGTTCGTTGGAGAGGGTTAAGTTTCATGTTGTCACCCCTTCTGTATGATTGGCCAGTTCTCCCCTCAGTCTCTCTTTTGTGTTATGTTCGGTTTAGACCTTCTCTGTGGCCTGGACCTCCCCCAGCGGTTCTTAAAGTTAGACCTCCCCTGGGGGCTCAGACCTTTTCTCAATTGGACGTGTCTTCATGTCCAGACTTTTCTCCTTGAGCTAGATCTCTTTGGATCTCTTTATTGGCTTGAATCTCTTTGGTTCAGACCTCCTCCTTAGGTCTAGACCTCCTCTTGGTTCGGACGAGCCTATATGTCCAGGTCTTGAATTTAATTCCTTTAGACCTCCCCATCCAGTGGACCTCCTTACTCGCTTGACCTAGGAACTCCTGATCTCCAAAGATCTCCTCCCGAACCTCTAAGACCTCCTATGTTGAGATCCTCACCGCCAGGACCTCCCATTGTGGAAATCCTAGCGATTAGGACCTCCCCTGGTCGACTTAGTTCTTTAGACCTCCTCTCAAGACCTCCTTGGGCACTGTGGAACCTCCCTTCATGAGAGCCTAGCGATAGGACCTCCCGTCGGTGAGATCCTACGGTCAGACCTCCTTTTGCAAGGATGCCCTCAGCCAGGATCTCCCTTGATGGGATCTTGGCTGTTAGAACCTCTTGTCGCGTAGACCTCCTCCATGTGTATCTGGACCTCCCCATGTCCAGACCTCCTCTGTAAACATCTGGACCGTCAAGACCTCCCCATAGGAGATCTTAACCGTCCAGACCTCCCTTCGTTGGCAGACCTGATTGTTAGGACCTCCCTTGGAGATCCTAACCGTTCAGACCTCCGTCTGGATATTGATCCTACAGCTCTAGACCTCCCTAGCGGGTGAGGTTCTCCCCTTACCTTGCGGACCTCCCCGTTAGCACTTAATCTTGGCCGTTGGACCTCCTCTTTGGAGATCCAACTGTCAGGACCTCCCCCTTTGACCCAACTGTTTCTAGATTTGACTGGTCCCACCTGCCCGGCTTACATATTGTATGTTTCCCCGCCACACTAGTACCATGGGCATTTAATGCATGTCTTGTTGCATTAAATGCAGCTTTGAAAATGGATGCTTCCATTGAATGGGGTCATTCTGGGGCACTATTGGTGTCTTTTCTAGTCTCCTCCCGTAACAGTACACTATGTCATTTATTATTTTTCTTTGACACTCCCGTACCTTTTGCCTATCTCTCATGCTCACCAAATCATGTACGCATTGAGTGGTCTTTTCACTTCCTTTGACTATAACTAGCCCCAGGAGCCCTCCATTGCCACCTTTTTCACACACTCAACATTATTGCTCACACCCAGTGGCTTCCTGGAGAGCTTCGTTGCCAAGAACATTGCCGGCATCATCTCTTCATCGTATTATCACCATTGAAGGCTCGGCAGCAGCTTGGGCTTTGACCTCAACCTCCCAGATTGCCTTCGCCCTCCCCTTCAACTCGTCACCTCTTCCCTATTGCTGGTAAGCCTCCTTGTGCACTGATCTGTTCTTGTTCTTATCACCACCATAAGAGGTTATGTCTTTTCCAGGACCTCTTCCTTTGGATTCTCTTTGGAACTCTATGGGCTTTGTGTGAAGATCACCTCTCTGGATCCTGCGCACTCATCATCATCGTGGTCTCTTGCGTAAAGCCGCCCCTCTGGTCTTAGACCTTCCTCATTGGACCTTTCTCCCGTAGGTTAGGACCTCTCTCACAGAACCTCGTTTGTGTGTGAGGTGTCCTTGTTGAATTAAGTTTTGGAGTTTCTTTTGAAGTTCTTTTGGCTCTTTATTTGGAATTTGGTTTGAGTTGTCTCCTTTTCTCCCGTATAGATCGTGAGGACACTGAGGAGCTTGATTACCTTCAAGAAGAAGACTCTCAAGACAGTGAGCAAGGCAAGTCATGCTCTTGATCATATTGCACCCATTATTTCAATTTATTATGTTCTGTTTCAAAGGATAATGCATGCCTATTTCTACCAAGATATTTTAATACCTGTCTTTAAACACATAGCTATGCCTAATTCCTTCATATGGCCAACTTGACATTGAACCCAATCTGTTGTCACCTTAGACAAAACCTGGATTGTACATTAGTGTGAACCAGGACCGATTGAAAAACCAAATGCTTAGTATTGCATATACCAAAAATACTTGATTTGGGAAATCTTTACCTTCATGACCAAATACTGCTTAAAATGTTTTGGCCATGACATTGGGGTGTCATGGGAATATGAAATATTGCTGGGGAAGCAAAAGAAAATGAAAACTGATTGGGACTTGGGCGAATTGGTTTGCTTGGCTGGTGCAATGTCTATGCACGGACTCTATCCTGGCTAAGGTGGAGGTCCAGGGGTTTGTGTTTGTCGTCCAAGTCAGTTGAGGACCGGTCTTTGAGCCACCAATGCTAGGCCTATGATGGGCTATGCCAAAACCGTGCAACCACGTGTCTCCAGTATGGGGTGTGGGACCTAGCTAAGTAATTTGCAGAACTTCCACCGCAGTTGATCCAATTGGAGGAGTGGGAGGTCTTCTATGGCCAAAATGGTCTTTTATGACCTATGTTCCCACTGGTGCAAGAGGGGGCCTAGATCCTGCGGAGTTGAATCCAAAGGAGGCGAAACCTTAGCAAGGAGAGGCTGTGGTGGGACAATGCATTTCAAAGGCTTTGTCATGAACTCTAGACCTCTTACCTTTGGCGGTGAGAGGTGGCATCGGCGGATGCTTGGGATAAACTAGAGGATCATGTCATGTGGGTAAAGTGCACATCCTCGATCGAGTGTAAATCTATTGAATAGCCGTGTCGCGGTCATGGACATCTTTGGCGTGCCATTGAGAGTTAGATGTTGAATTTGGGTTTCTAAAAATGTTTAATAAACTGTTTTGGGATTTTTATCCCATGGGTTGTGGGCAGGGAGCCTTGTGCAGGAGGGTATCCTTCACTAACTTGTTGATGAGTGTTATCCAACTGAAAATCAAGTTTTGAAAATGAATTTTATCTATTAAAAACCTGCCTTGGAACTTAGTAGTTGTAATTGAAAGAAACTTGGCTTTACACAAATCAACCCTATTATGCCTTCTGTTGTATATCCATATATGCATGTCATTTTGTTATTCCACGGGTGTGACTTGCGAGCACAGTGGTAGTGCTCACTCTTGCTCAATGCAAACTTTATCAGGAGAAGACAATAGCAGTGAAGAAGAGGACCAGGACGAGTAGGTTGTACCCTTCAGCCATTTTGCCTGTGGTATAGTGGATGGACGTCTGTTTCCGCTCTTTTGTAAGCTTGCTTTTGGCCCAAGGCCACCTTTTGTAAACAACTCCTTTGTTATGTTGTAAATAAAGTTTATGTCGGGGATGTTACCATTCTTGTTTGCTGTGAAGAGCTAGCTTGAGATCCTTGGGACTAGCTCAGTTCACACTGGGGATCATGGGGTGATCCCTCAGGCCCATGACCTCCTCAGGTCAGGTCCGTTGACCTCCCCTGATCGGGCCGTGGCAGCAGGGACCTCCCTAGTGATTCCCGCCTCCCTCGGTGGTACCCTCGAGTGGTCCTGCGGGAGACTCGATTGGTACCCTGGGGGCAGATCCTACCCGAGCCTCGGGAGGTGCTACCGGACCTCCTGGGAGGTCCTAAGGGACATCCTAGGAGATCCTGGGAGGACCTCTCGGGTGCCCTAGGGTTGGGTCGCCACAAGAGTGGTATCAGAGCCATTTGACTGCAGGTCGCAACCTAATAGACTGGCCATAGAACTTCAAAGCTTATTTTGTATAAACAAGAAGAATACAATGTTCTTTCTTATCTGGGTCATCTCTCTACTCTTACCTCCTTTGTGGTACTCATCCGTACCTTAAACCAAATCTTACCTGGTCTCTTTCTATGCATTGATTTGCAACATTAAATGGACCTCCTTACCTTGTGAAATTCTATTAGAGGTCTTCCGAGTTAGGCTTGGTGCTTAGATCTCCCTCAAAGTGGTAAGACACGAGTAGAACGATGGTTATTTATAACAATTTCTGAAGAAGTTTTTTCTGCTGTTTTCTTTGCATTGATCTCCTTGTTGAGTTGGTGGTTTTGGTTAGTCTTCCTTAGCCTTTTTCTTTTCTTTCCTCAGTCTCTGGAGTCTAGCAAAATGGTGACCACCAGAAATGGCAGTGGAAGTTCGAGCAATCAGAATAGGCAAGCTGAAGGAGAATCCGAGAACCCAGCTCGGTGGAGTAACCAAAATAGAGGTGTCGAGGGCGTGCAGCAGGACCCAACGTCACAGCCGCCACCTCCTCCAGTTGATGGTCTTAGTGGGGCCCAAATAATGGCCAATCAAGCTCAGCTTATAAGCTTGCTGTCTCAGTCTATTGCCAATACCCAATCGCTATAAGCTGCAGCAGCAGCCCAACCTCAAGCTCCAGTTCCACCTCCTCCAAGGGCTAGCATTGCAGAATTTATGAGGCTGCGCCCCCCAACGTTTTCCAGCAGCACTGAGCCAATAGAGGCTGATGATTGGCTCAGGACAGTGGGCAGGAAATTGGACATGGTGCAGTGCACAGACCATGAGAGAGTTCTTTTTGCTTCTCACCAGCTTAGTGGACCAGCTTCTGAGTGGTGGGATAACTTTAGTCAATCTCATGCTGATGCCTAGGCCATCACATGGGATGAGTTTATGCGAGCTTTTCATCGTGCCCATATTCCATCGGGTGTGATGTCTTTAAAAAGGACAGAATTCCGCACCTTAAAGCAAGGCAACCGTGCCGTGAATGAGTATTTGCATAAGTTTAATCAATTGGCAAGATATGCTCCAGGAGATGTTGCCACGGATGAAAGTAAGCAAGAGCACTTTTTGGAAGGGCTTACTGATGAAATTTCAGTCCACCTTGTTTCTCAAGAGCATTCTGATTTTCATCAACTTGTAAGCAAGACCATTCGGCAGGAAAGTAAGCTCCAACAGATGGAAGGCCGAAAAAGAAAGAAGTCGGCACAGAGGTTTGACTCTGGGGGTTTTCCTAAGTCTAAGACCTCCCAGCCTCAGTCCTCCCATCATAAGGTCTCACGGACCTCTTCTGCAAAGACCTCCAAAGACTGATGCAACACTCAAGCAAATCAAGCCACCATAAGACCTCCTTTGGAAGTCGGTCTCACAAGAAGCCATCTCGACCTTCTTCTTTGGAGTGACTTGTTTCTTTTGTAATGAGGTGGGGCACTATGCTAGTAGGTACCCAAAGAAGCGACAAGCACTGCTTACTCGATCTGGACAAGGTGTCTCGACCGAGTAGCGCCTCAAGTGTGAAGCAAGACGCATCTCACAAAGGGTGGGTCACTCATATTCTTCTTGAAGAAGCTCAAGCAAAGACTGATGTAATCTTGGGTATGTTCCTTGTCAACTCTATACCAAACATTGGTTTTATTTGATTAAGGAGCTTCCCATTCTTTTGTTTCAAGCAAGTTTGTGGGGAAGTATGGGTTATCTATAGTCCCTCTAGTTAACCCTATGATAATTCATGCTCCGGGCCTGGATATGAGGACTAATACCCTCTGCCCGAGCCTTACCTTGGAGATTTCTGGAGTACCTTTCCATGCAGATTTAATAGTTTTGCAATCTCAAGGTTTAGACGTGATTCTTGGAATGGATTGATTAGCCAAGAATAAAGTGCAAATAGATTGTGCTACCCAGTCCATATCACTTATTAATGACCAGGGAGTACAAGTGGAATGTAAGTCCAAGACCTCCCCTAGAGCAAAACCCATTCTGACCAGTGTGAAAGAAGTGAAGATAGAAGACCTCCCAGTGGTCAGTGAGTACTTAGATGTATTACCTGAAGAGCTACCTGGTATGCCACCAGATAGGGATATATCATTTCTAATTGACTTAGTCCCTGGGACTGCACCCATATCAAAAAGGTCATACTGGGATGCACGTAAATGAATTAGTAGAGTTAAAGAAGCGAGATCAAGGATTTGAAAAACAAAGGATTTATTAGACCAAGTTCTTCACCATGGAAGCACACATGCTATTTGTCAAAAAGAAAGACAAGAGCTTCGAGAATGTGTGTAGACTATAGATCACTCAATGAGGTCACCATTAAAACAAATATCCCCGCCAAGGATAGATGACCTCTTTGACCAACTAAAAGGAGCAAGTGTGTTCTCTAAAATTGATCTAAGGTGCAGGTATCATCAATTGAAGATTAGAGGCGAAGACATTCCCAAAACTGCCTTTACCACAAGGTATGGACTATATGAGTTCACTGTAATGTCTTTTGGATTGACAAATGCACCAGCCTATTTCATGAGTATGATGAACAAAGTGTTCATGGACCTCCTAGACAAGTTTGTAGTGGTGTTTATTGATGATATCTTCATCTACTCCAAGAATGAAAAAGAACATGAAGACCACCTTAGGACTGTTTTGGGAAGACTTAGAGAGCAGCAGCTCTATGCAAAATTTAGTAAGTGTGAATTTTGGCTAAATCGAGTAGCCTTTCTTGGTCACATCATTTCGGCCAAGGGAGTGGCTGTAGACTCTTCAAAGGTGGAAGCTGTGCTAGAATGGAGACCTCCCAAGACAGTGACTAAAATAAGAAGTTTTCTTGGACTAGCGGGCTATTATAGAAGATTTATTGAAGGTTTTTCCAAGATTGCTAGACCTCTCACCCAGCTCTTGAAAAAGGAGCAGAAATTTGAATGGACTAAAGCCTGTGAGCAGAGCTTTCAAGAGTTGAAGAAAAGGCTTGTCACAGCCCCAGTCCTAGTCCTGCCAGACATCCATAGAGACTTTGAGGTGTTTTGTGATGCATCTCATCAAGGTCTTGGGTGTGTGCTTATGCAAGATGAAAGGGTGGTAGCATATGCATCCCGACAGTTGAGACCTCATGAAGAGAACTACCCAACACATGATCTAGAATTGGCAGCTATTGTACATGCTTTAAAAATCTGGCGACACTACCTTATTGGTAATCGCTGTGAGATATACACAGACCACAAAAGTTTGAAATACATCTTTACACAACCAGAGCTTAATTTGATGCAAAGGAGATGGTTGGAATTAATTAAAGACTATGACCTTGGGATTCATTACCACCCAGGCAAAGCCAATGTAGTGGCAGATGCCTTGAGCCGAAAAGGTTATTGCAATACTTTGTTTGTTCAAGAACAACAACCAAAGCTATATAAAGAGTTGAAGTACCTCAACTTGGAAATTGTAAAGCAAGGATGTGTAAACACCTTAGAGGTGCATCCAACCATTCTGGACCAAATTAAAGAACATCAAGGAGAAGATGAAGACATCCAAGAAATTAAGAAGAACATGAGGAGAGGTAAAGCCCCAGGTTTCGCTGAAGATGAACAAGGGATAGTATGGTTTGGCAGCAGAATTTGTGTGCCCAATCATCAAGATATCAAGCAGCTCATCTTGGTGGAGGCCCACGGGTCACCTTACTCTATCCACCCAGGTAGCACCAAGATGTATCAAGACCTCAAAGGAAGGTATTGGTGGGTCGGTATGAAGCAAGATATTGCCAAGTATGTCTCTCAATGTGATATATGTCAGAGGGTTAAAGCCGAGCACCAACGACTAGCAGGGTTGTTGCAGCCATTGCCGATCCCTGAGTGGAAATGGGAACGAGTAGGCATGGACTTCATTACTGGATTGCTGAGCACCCAAACGGGCTTTGATTCCATTTGGGTGGTAGTTGACCGACTGACCAAGGTAGCCCATTTTATACCGGTCAAGACCACCTATAGGAGTGATAAGCTAGCAGAATTATATATGGCAAGAATTGTCTGTCTACATGGAGTACCCAAAAGAATAGTTTCTGCATCGAGGGTCATGATTCACTTCAAGGTTACGGAAAAGCTTACATGAAGCTCTAGGTACTAAGCTCAATTTTAGTCTGACCTATCACCCTCAAACCGATGGGCAACCGAGAGAGTGAACCAAATCCTTGAAGACATGCTCAGGGCTTGTGCTTTGGATTTTAAGAAGAGTTGGGACAAGAACCTGCCTTATGCTGAATTTTCTTACAACAATAGTTATCAAACTAGTCTACAGATGTCCCCTTTCGAAGCTCTATATGGTAGACCTTGTAGAACACCCCTCCTTTGGGATGAGGTTGGAGAACATCAACTTCATGGTCCAGACCTGGTTAAAGAAGCTGAAGACAAAGTAAGGCTAATAAAGGAGCGATTGAGAGTAGCTCAATCTCGACAAAAGAGCTATGCGGATACCCGTCGAAGGGATCTGTCCTTTGAGGTTGGAGACTTTGTATACCTTAGAGTGACACCACTTAGGGGAGTTAGAAGATTTCGGACTAAAGGGAAGCTGGCACCAAGATTTGTCGGCCCCTACAAGGTCATGGACAGAATTGGTGAAGTCGCCTATCAACTAGAGCTCCCAGAGTCCCTCTCGGCCAGGGAAAAACTTTTCAGGATAAAATTTTTACCGGTGGGTACCGGTATGGCCGGTTTTCGCGAAAATCGGAAATTTCGGACAAAATTTCGGCCGAAATTTCCAATTTTTTTTTGAAATTTTGGGATTTTAAATTAAAAAAAATCAAATTCGAACAAAATTCAAGCAAATTCGAATTTTTTGGTCAAAATTCATCAAAACCGAAAATTTCGGAGGGCATTTGAATCTTACCGGCCCCCGCCGGTAACACCGGTTACCGGCGGTAACCGGCGATTTTCGACCGAAATTTTTTTCACTGCTCTTGGCTGTGCACAATGTCTTTCCTGTATCCCAATTAAGGAAATATCTTCGGGTGCCAAAAGACCACACATCACTAGAGAATTTCGATCTTCAAGAGGACCTTACCTATGTGGAGCAGCCAATTAAAATTCTGGATGTTGCAGAAAGGGTTACCAGGAGCCGGATTATCAGATCCTACAAGGTGCAATGGAGTCACCATCCAGAAAGTGAAGCTACGTGGGAGAAGGAAGAAGACCTCAAGGCTAATTATCCCTACCTCTTTACTGATCCTGTTTGAATCTCGGGTCGAGATTCTTTTAAGGGGGGTAGGTTTGTAACATTCTGATTTTCTAAATCCTTTTTAAATTTGTAAAATAAAATAAAACTATTTTGTTTTGATGAGAATTCATAGTTGGTTCGTTGGAGAGGGTTAAGTTTCATGTTGTCACCCCTTCTGTATGATTGGCCAGTTCTCCCCTCAGTCTCTCTTTTGTGTTATGTTCGGTTTAGACCTTCTCTGTGGCCTGGACCTCCCCCAGCGGTTCTTAAAGTTAGACCTCCCTTGGGGGCTCAGACCTTTTCTCAATTGGACGTGTCTTCATGTCCAGACTTTTCTCCTTGAGCTAGATCTCTTTGGATCTCTTTGTTGGCTTGAATCTCTTTGGTTCAGACCTCCTCCTTAGGTCTAGACCTCCTCTTGGTTCGGACGAGCCTATATGTCCAGGTCTTGAATTTAATTCCTTTAGACCTCCCCATCCAGTGGACCTCCTTACTCGCTTGACCTAGGAACTCCTGACCTCCAAAGATCTCCTCCCGAACCTCTAAGACCTCCTATGTTGAGATCCTCACCGCCAGGACCTCCCATTGTGGAAATCCTAGAGATTAGGACCTCCCCTGGTCGACTTAGTTCTTTAGACCTCCTCTCAAGACCTCCTTGGGCCCGTGGAACCTCCCTTCATGAGAGCCTAACTGATAGGACCTCCCCGTCGGTGAGATCCTACCAGTCAGACCTCCTTTTGCAAGGATGCCTCACCAGATCTCCTTGATGGGATCTTGGTCATTAGAACCTCTTGTCGCGCAGACCTCCTCCATGTGTATCTCGACCTCCCCATGTCCGCAGACCTCCTCTGTAAACATCTCGACCGTCAAGACCTCCCCATAGGAGATCTTAACCGCCAGACCTCTCTCGTTAGCAGACTCGATTGTTAGGACCTCCTTTGGAGATCCTAACCGTTCGAACCTCTGTGCGGATATTGATCCTCTGACTCTAGACCTCCTAGCGGGTGAGGTTCTCCCCTTACCTTGCAGACCTCCCCGTTAGCACTTAATCTTGGCCGTTGGACCTCCTCTTTGGAGATCCAACTGTCAGGACCTCCCCCTTTGACCCAACTGTTTCTAGATTTGACTGGTCCCACCTGCCCGGCTTACATATTGTATGTTTCCCCGCCACACTAGTACCATGGGCATTTAATGCATGTCTTATTGCATTAAATGCAGCTTTGAAAATGGATGCTTCCATTGAATGGGGTCATTCTGGGGCACTATTGGTGTCTTTTCTAGTCTCCTCCCATAACAGTACACTATGTCATTTATTATTTTTCTTTGACACTCCCGTACCTTTTGCCTATCTCTCATGCTCACCAAATCATGTACGCATTGAGTGGTCTTTTCACTTTCTTTGACTATAACTAGCCCCGGGAGCCCTCCATTGCCACCTTTTTCACACACTCAACATTATTGCTCACACCCAGTGGCTTCCTAGAGAGCTTCGTTGCCAAGAACATTGCTAGCAGCATCTCTTCATCGTATTATCACCATTGGAGGCTCGACAGGAGCTTGGGCTTTGACCTCAACCGCCCAGATTACCTTTGCCCTCCCCTTCAACTCGTCACCTCTTCCCTGTTGCTGGTAAGCCTCCTTGTGCACTGATCTGTTCTTGTTCTTATCACCACCATAAGAGGTCATGTCCCTTCCAGGACCTCTTCCTTTGGATTCTCTTTGGAACTCTATGGGCTTTGTGTGAAGATCACCTCTCTGGATCTTGCGCACTCATCATCATCGTGGTCTCTTGCGTAAAGCCGCCCTCCGGTCTTTTTGCGAAGACCTTCCTCATTGGACCTTTCTCCAGAGGTTAGGACCTCTCTCACGAGAACCTCGTTTGTGTGTGAGGTGTACTTGTTGAATTAAGTTTTGGAGCTTCTTTTGAAGTTCTTTTGGCTCTTTATTTGGAATTTGGTTTGAGTTGTCTCCTTTTCTCCGTATAGATCGTGAGGACACCGAGGAGCTGATTGAATCAAGAAGAAGACTCTCAAGGCAGTGAGCAAGGCAAGTCATGCTCTTGATCATATTGCACCCATTATTTCAATTTATTATGTTCTGTTTCAAAGGATAATGCATACCTATTTCTACCAAGATATTTTAATACCTGTCTTTAAACACATAGCTATGCCTAATTCCTTCATATGGCCAACTTGACATTGAACCCAATCTGTTGTCACCTTAGACAAAACCTGAATTGTACATTAGTGTGAACCAGGACCGATTGAAAAACCAAATGCTTAGTATTGCTTATACCAAAAATACTTGATTTGGGAAATCTTTACCTTCATGACCAAATACTGCTTAAAATGTTTTGGCCATGACATTGGGGTGTCATGGGAATATGAAATATTGCTGGGGAAGCAAAAGAAAATGAAAACTGATTGGGACTTGGGCGAATTGGTTTGCTTGGCTGGTGCAATGTCTATGCACGGACTCTATCCTGGCTAAGGTGGAGGTCTAGGGGTTTGTGTTTGTCGCCCAAGTCAGTTGAGGACCGGTCTTTGAGCCGCCAATGCTAGGCCTATGATGGGCTATGCCAAAACCGTGCAACCACGTGTCTCCAGTATGGGGTGTGGGACCTAGCTAAGTAATTTGCAGAACTTCCACCGCAGTTGATCCAATTGGAGGAGTGGGAGGTCTTCTATGGCCAAAATGGTCTTTTATGACCTATGTTCCCTTGGTGCAAGAGGGGCCAGATCTCATGTGAGTGAATCCAAAGGAGGCGAAACCTTAGCAAGGAGAGGCTGTGGTGGGACAATGCATTTCAAAGGCTTTGTCATGAACTCTAGACCTTTTACCTTTGGCAGTGAGAGGTGGCATCGACGGATGCCGGATAAACTAGAGGGATCATGTCATGTGGGTAAAGTGCACATCCTCGATCGAGTGTAAATCTATTCGAATAGCCGTGTCCGCGGTCATGGACATGCTGGCAGCGGCCACTCAGAGTTAGATGTTGAATTTGGGTTTCTAAAAATGTTTAATAAACTGTTTTGGGATTTCTATCCCATGGGTTGTGGGCAGGGAGCCTTGTGCAGGAGGGTATCCTTCACCAACTTGTTGATGAGTGTTATCCAACTGAAAACCAAGTTTTGAAAATGAATTTTATCTATTAAAAACCTGCCTTGGAACTTAGTAGTTGTAATTGAAAGAAACTTGGCTTTATGCAAATCAACCCTATTATGCCTTCTGTTGTATATCCATATATGCATGTCATTTTGTTATTCCACGGGTGTGACTTGCGAGCACAGTGGTAGTGCTCACTCTTGCTCAATGCAAACTTTATCGAGAAGACAATAGCGATGAAGAAGAGGACCGGGGCCGAGTAGGTTGTGCCCTCCACCATTTTGCACTGTGGTATAGTGGATGGGCGTCTGCTTCGCTCTTTTGTAAGCTTGCTTTTGGCCCAAGGCCACCTTTTGTAAACAACTCCTTTGTTATGTTGTAAATAAAGTTTATGTCGGGATGTTACCATTCTTGTTTGCTGTGAAGAGCTAGCTTGAGATCCTTGAGACTAGCTCAGTTCACACTGGGGATCATGGGGTGATCCCTCAGGCCCCATGACCTCCTTAGGTCAGGTCCGTTGACCTCCCTTGAGCGGGCCGTGGCAGCAGGGACCTCCCTAGTGATTCCCGCCTCCCTCGGTGGTACCCTCGAGTGGTCCTGCGGGAGACTCGATTGGTACCCTGGGGGCAGATCCTACCCGAGCCTCGGGAGGTGCTACCGGACCTCCTGGGAGGTCTTAAGGGACATCCTAGGAGATCCTGGGAGGACCTCTCGGGTGCCCTAGGGTTGGGTCGCCACAGCATGCTCCATCCTCTGCCTACAGGAAACAAAACTCGCTGCCATGAACCCTTCTCTACATCGAGAGATGTTAGGGGGCCGGTTGCAGGGCATGATAAACAAACTGGTGGAGGGAACTATAAGAGGAATCGCGATCCTCTGGGATGAGAACCGGTGGCAGGTTCACAACCCTATTATCGTAGTTAGGTCCATAACAGCAACAATGACACCAAAAGGAGATGGTCAGCCATGGGTGTTAACGACAATATATGGGCCGCATGAAGATTGCCAAAAACAGGCATTCATCGAAGAGGTAAAGCACGTCAAATCATTAATCGACAAACCTTGGTTAATCTTGGGGGATTTCAATATGATCTACCATACTTGTGACAAAAATAACCAAAACCTGAACAAAAGACTCATGGCCGATTTAGATCAGCACTAGACCATTGTGAATTAAAAGAACTGCACCTGCACGGTCGCAGCTATACCTAGTCAAATGAACAACAGAATCTGACACAAGAATGAATCGACATAGCCTTCTGTAATATGGACTGTGATGGTCTCTTTCCGGACTATATTCTCTGGCCCATGTCGACAAGTATGTCGATCACCGCCCACTCTCGATATTTGGTGAGGACAGTACAGACATCAAGCAGTTACGCTTGAGAATTTTGGCCGCTTATGTCGAGCTATCAACCGGTGCTTCAAGAAGCATGGTCCAAACCGGTACACGAGTCATGCTTGATCAAAAACATCATCACCAAAATGCAGAGAACAGCCAAGGCACTCAAAGCTTGGAACAAATCACGAATTGATAACACCAAACTACAGATGCATATAGGCCTGGAACTAGTGTTCCAGCTGGACCAAGCGTAGGAAACACGAACTCTCACCACAGCGGAAAAAGAGTTGAGATCAGGCCTGAAAGCAAGAATCCTTGGCCTGGCTGCCATAGAAAGATTGAAATAGCAACAGCGTTCATGAATTACCTAGCTCGGGTTGGGCGACGCAAACACAAAGTTTTTTCTATTCCAAAGCCAACTCGTGTAGAAAGAAGAACTTCATCCGCACCCTCACAAAAGACGGCAGCACATTTACGCTGCATGAAGAGAAGGAACAAGCTCTCTACCACCACTTCACCAAGTTTTTGGGAACTGCACACCCAATGCTCAATTCCTTTGAATGGAATCAACTACAACTTCACAGAGGCCATCTTGAGACCATGGAAGAGCTGGAGCTACCCTTCACCAAATAAGAGGTTGCAACAGCCATAACAAAAATGCCACCGGACAAGGCACCTGGACCAGATGGATTTACTGGATGTTTCTACAAGGAAAGCTAGCCGACAATCAAGGAGGGTGTGATGGCAGTTTTGGCCAAGTTCCATTCTTTGAATAGGACACATTTTGACAAAATAAACACGGCAAATGTGGTCTTACTTCCCAAGAAAGGTGAGGCTACTGACATAGCCAAGTTAAGACCAATTAGTCTGATCCGTAGTCTAGCAAAAATCCTCACCAAGGTACTATTAAACTGCATGGCTAAGAACATGGAGAGCTTAATCTGCACGGCACAGAGCACATTCATAAAACGACGTTGCATACAGAACAACTTCCTATATGTGTAGAATGTCGCCCGAAGCTACCATCGATCCAAAACGCCAGTGCTCATGCTAAAACTAGACATAGCGAAAGCTTTCTGCTAGGTACATCCAACACTCCTGGCCTTATTTACTAGACATGCTTGAGGCAAGAGGGTTCGGTATGATGTGGAGAGAATGGATCTCTATTCTGCTAGGTACATCTAACTCAAAAATCACACTCAATGGCACTAGGAGAAGAAAGATATGGCATCGTCGTGGAGTTCGATTGGGAGACTCTTTGTCACCCTATCTCTTCATACTAGCAATGGACACCCTCCAGTGCATTCTTGTCATTGCAACACGGCAAAGCTGGCTCTCGCCACTACTAGGGAGTGTACCAAAGATGCGGCTCTCAATGTATGCAGATGATGCGATGATTTTTCTAGTGCCAATCAAAGAGGACGTGCAAACTCTAAGAGACCTTTTTTAGATTTTCGAAGATGTAACAGGTCTGAAAATAAACATTGCCAAGAGTGCTGTCATACCCATACAATATCAGGCACTTGATTTGGATGATATCCTGCTGAACTTCCCTGCCATCCGAAAATGCATGCCTTGCACATATCTTGGATTACCGCTATCACTTCGAAAGCTCAAAAGAGGATAATTACAACCCCTAATTGATAAGATCGAAATGAGGTTGGCCAGCTACAAAAGAAATATGTTTTCGAGGGCCAAGCGACTGACCATCCTAAAGTTAGTGCTCACGGCAATGCCCATTTACCAGATGATGGTGGCAGACCTACCACTATGGGCACACAAATGCATTGATAAATGTCGACAGGCATGGTTCTGGAGCGGAAACGAATCATGCACATGGGTGAAATGTTGGGTAAACTGGAACACGGTATGCTATCCGAAAACCTTGGGAGGGCTTGGCGTCCTACATTTAGACCGCTTTAGCCGGGCGTTGCGGCTGCGCTGGCTGTCGCACAAATGGAAGACGATGGAAAAGCAGTGATGTGGAATGCAGCTGCCAATAGACGAGGTAGACCACGCCCTGTTCCGAGCCTTTACGACGATATCGTTAGGCGATGGAAGCAAGTCCAATTTCTGGAATGATGCTGGGCTACATCACAAACCACTCCATGAGATGATGCCGAACCTATACCAAATAGCGGCAAGGAAAAATAGAATGGTCCAGGAGGCGCTGAGGGGTGGAAAATGAATTGCCGACCTTAGAAGGAAAATAACAGAACTTCATCTGACGGATTTTGTAAACCTCTTTGCAAAGCTAGACTGGGTGGTCCTAACAACATAGACCCAAATGATATACGCTGGAAGTGGACCCCCTCTGGGGAATACTCGGCCAAATTGGCATACTCGGTCGAGTTCACTGGATCGATGAGAAGACCTTATGAGCACCTCATTTGGAAGCCATGGGCACCGTACAAATGCAAAATTTTTGCATGGCTTCTCATCCAACATAGGTTACCAACATCAGACATTTTACAAACTTGACACATGACAAATGATTACTGGTGTCCGATGTGTACCAACCATTCGGAGACTACGGTTCACTTATTCACTAACTACACTTATGCCAAAAGAATCTGGTCCTTGATGGCAACATGGGTACAAAAAGGAATTTTGAATCTGACACAATGGAGTGCATATGCAAACATAAGTGACTGGTGGTTGCAAAGAGCACAATCCAAAGGACCAGAAAAAAAAGACAAGAGCAGGCCACATTGATCAACCTCGTTCTTTGGGAAATCTAGGAGGAGAGGAACCGGAGGATATTCCAGCACAAAAGGAAGTAGCCAACCGGGATGATGCCAATCGTAAAAGAACAAGTCAAGAGTCTGGATCCTCAGTAGAGCGACTAAACTGGCGTTATATCTGCCGAAGGGACAATCACTCGCCTAAGAACCTTTTAATAACATCTCTATAGCGGTTTTGCCATAAGTAATACAGGGCAAAACGATAGAATACTGTTTTCTGTTTCTTCTCTGGGTTTACTCCGCCCCGGCTAACTTTTGAACAGCTTGTTTTTCTTTCTCTCTCGCTTTAATGAAAATTCAGCAGATTCCCTGCAGTTCCTTAAAAAAAAACCAGTTATCACCTTCTCCAGATCTTCTCACAATGGTCAAAATTTTCTAAGGTGTGACAGCCATCACGCAGACGTTTTCACCGCACCACTCATCTCACATATCTCTAGATGATCAGAATACGTCTTAGGGCCAAGATCCTTTTCTTAATAAAGATCCATGTAAAATTTCTTTGGATGTGACATCACAAACGTACGTAGACATGCAAATTTTGAACCGGCAGATGAATTGGTCGAACAGAACTACTTTCTGGCTGACAAAGTCGGCATCGATCCTTTGAACATACTATTTCTTTACTCCGTACGTAGGCTAACTTATGCATTTGTTTTTCTAGATCACTGGAATCATTTCCTGACAGAGTCACCAAGGGAATTTTTTCTTCAAATAATCTAGTTTTTATTCCGAAATACAGTAATAATACTATGTTTTTTTTATAGAATAATCATCTGTCGTTCAGCTGTTGGACGACTAGCCCAAATTGCTCAACGGCTGAGTGACAAGTCCTCTTGTTGCTCAACGGTTGGTCCAAATACACAGACCGCTCAGCTAGCAGGGATGCAAAAAACATAGTATTATTATTGTATTTTGAATAAAAACCAGGTTATTTTTTAAAAAAAATCGTCACCAAGGTCCCTGCATTCTGTTGATCTGTCTGTTCATCATCATCAATTTGCCTTTGATGGGGCGTTGAGCTCAGAAAGTGACTCGTAGGCTACTCGATTTCAATGGTACGATCGTTGATCGAGACACACCTTCTTCATTAGCCGGACTTGTTACAGTTGTATCATTATATGTGTTTTGTCATCTTCGGCTGCACGCAAACTTGTAAAGTGGTCTCCGTTTCTCTGCACTTGATTTCCACACCAACCATTCTCTAACTACATATTTATTTGCCTTTTCATCAATCAATCGTTGATTTAAGTCCTTTACCTGCAGACTGTAGGCCAGAAAACTGAAGAAAGTTGAAATGATATTAAGAGACTACTTGATACTTTAGTGAGCATTCAAAGGGTTAGATCAAGTGTTTTTGGTCAAATTGCACACCTCACTCAAAACTCTAAACAAAAAAAAGGCGAAGGAAGTTGAACCTTTGAAGGGTATGTGGAAAGTAGATGGGGTCAAGATTTTCTGTAGAAATATATTTTGTTACCCTCTCTGAAGTTTTGGTGGGAAGAGAGCATGCACGCACGGTTGAACTGAACATTGTGTTGCCTACTACTACCTCACTGGTAGTGTAATGGTTGGAACCAACTTTCAATACTACTAGTTAAGCAATGGCCATCTCAAGCTTTAGGTCAACCAGAGATCCCAGTCTCACCTAGCTCACCAGAGAGAGAGAGAGAGAGAGAGAGAGAGAGAGAGAGAGGTGCACCTCATCTAATTCTAATCCTGACCGGTACCTGAAGTGGGCTCATGCATGGACTAAGATTAGTTTTTGTTTGGTAGATGAAACGAACACGTGCCTTGCTGGTTTTTGCTTAGCCATCCCAAGAAGCAAGCGAAGCTTGCAACAACCCTGTGATTCAAAGATGGGAGCCTTTAAGCTTTCCTTGCTTTATTGGAATTTATTTCTCTACTTTTTCTCATAACCATAACCGAAGGCAAGAATGCACCTGCATGTCCTCTGCTGCTTGATGTTCTTGATTAGGGATTAAATCCAGCCTTGCGGCGAGATCAAGGAACATGATGCATGCTGCTAGCTAACGAGATTGTTTGTTAGTTGCATATATATGTCAACTAGGGGCACATGGTGTACCTAACCTAAACATGCGCAGCATGGTACCCATTCACGAGCAACAACCACGTATATATGTACAATTTTTTTGGTAGAAATTTTGCAGCACTCAATGGGTGCTCACGAAATCTCATGATAAAAATTTCCTCGTAGACATAGAAGCACTTAGGTTATGTGCCAAACTCACATGAATCATCTCTCAATTTTGTGAAAAATGCACATGATAAACTAAGGCTTTATACATTAAGTTGATTATTTCTTTGTCAGGGGAAAATTCAATTTCATATACATAAGCATAAGGGTACAGGTAGTGGTATACCACTTATCTGCCCGTTCACAAGATGCGATATATATATTGCATTGTTAGTTCATTTGCAGAATACATAAACAAAGAGCCTGTACACGTTCTAGCACCTTAATTGGACGGTACAACGAATCGTTCTTTAGTCCTATTTACATAAAAGAAAGTTTCTCCATTTATGTCTGATTGAAGAAACAATCCTCCATTTAGGCGTCACACTTGGTCGTAGGAATCCTATCCTGTGGATGGATGCACATGTTTCTCTCCAGTCCTCACTTGTTTTTCAGTTTCAATGATAGAAACCGGGGGCCTCCAGATAATGCTTTGCACCATTAGCTGTCTTTGAGCGTGTGGTTTCTATGTTCCTTCCATCAATCAGGAACTCTCACGTATGAAGCGGCAGATAAAAAAAATCACAAGAACCGAGTCGGCCACAGATCAAGACTTTGACAGCCTATACTTACTTGCCTGCTGCATATAAGTAATATATAGGTTACTAGTGGTAGTATTCAAATCTGTTTCTAATCAAATTACCATTACGTTATTGAAACTTAGCTGGAACTGTCTACCTCAAAACTTGGTCAGAAGAATAGGTCATACTGTTTGGGCAACCTCGAGCAGTATGCTGTTGGTAGCTTCTTTGAGTTTATCAACTGACTAGCTCTTGTTATTGTTTGCAAGCAAAGCTGTGGCTGGTAGGTTCCAAATTGTACAATTCCGTTGTTTTCTGAGTGTTTCTCGGGGCCCAGGACACAATTTCTTGCGAAAGAACAGCTAGGAGAAGTTTTGTGGTGGGGATGTGTATCAGGTGCAAAATCGTCTTAAAATTGGAGAATGCGATGAAGCTTGTGATCCTAGCTGTTCGATTAGCATAAGGTGAATTATCATCTATTCGATCATATCTCAATCCAAAAACATGATTCAATTCACATGCTATCAAATTGCCCGGATGCAAGTTCCCATTCTCCTACTCTAGTGGAAGTTCCAACTTGATACACTCCACTAGTGCAATAGTATGGATATGAAAAGAAACCACCCTTTCAAGTGCTATTTTCTTATATTCACAATCTTTTTTGTCAGTTGGAACATTTTATTCTAGTGTGGGGTAGCCACCGTGGTTGTTAGACAGCAAAGTTGTCGAACACTGTTAGGTAGCCACCTCACCTGCTTTAATTTCTGGCCTTAAGTTTTTGCTTAAGAAAGCTATGTTCGATCCAATACAACAGCAATTAATGGATTAGAACATGAGCGCACGACTTATATGTCAATCAAATTCTAATACAGGTGAGGTGACAGCAAAAATGTCGGACTATGTTAAGTAGCCCTCTCACCTACTTCGATCTCTAGCCTAGTTTCTGCTCAAGAAAGCTACACTTTTGGATCGATCCAGCACAACGACAATAACGGATTGGAATATTAGTACTATTAGGAATAGCAACATGTATTTTTAGAGGACCAAAGGGTCAGTATATATACACAAAGTATATGTGGTGAATATACAAATAACCCCTTCATAATAATGGGGAATAACACACTATACATATATCTCTAACACCCTCCCTCAAACTCATGGTGGATCAATAACACTGAGTTTGGAGAGGTAGAGGCCATGCTGTGCTCGAGTTTGGGCCTTCGTGAAGAAATCTGCTATCTGAAACTCGAAAGGCACGTACTGAAGAGCAATCACCTGATCATACACACAAGACCTCATGAAGGAAGCATCAATACCAATATGCTTGGTGAGCTCATACTTCACATGATCACAGGCTATACTGATAGCACCTGTATTGTCTGACAAGAGAGGAGTCGGTGTAGTGACAGAAACACCAAAATCCTCAAGTAACCACCGCAGCCAAGTAATCTCTGCTTTGTCAAGAGAGCCATAGCTCATAACTCGACTCTCTGACTCGAGCGGACAACTGCGATCTGTTTCTTCGTCTTCGAGCAATGAGAGAACCACAAAGAAAAACACGATGTAGAGAGATAGGCGGCGATCGGAGGATCGCCGCCCAAGTAGCATCCGAATAAGCTTGAAGTCAGAACAATTTGGAGCGTGGAAATAAGAGACGGCGAGGATAGTCCCACGAAGGTATCGCAGAACTTCGAAGAAGGTGGTCAGAGTGGACTGAGTGGGAGCGTAAACGAATCGACTCGAGAATGTGAGCGGATAAGTGATATCCGGACGAGTAACAGCAAGGTAGACAAAACTCCCAACAAGATGACGATAGCGAGTCGGATCAGAAAGAGGCTCGCCATCAGAGGGTCGGAGGTGAACATTGAGCTCCATGGGAGTCTCAACAATACGCTGATCAGTGAGAGAGGAGCGATCAAGAAGATCCTGAATATACTTCTCTTGGGACATAAAGAAACCATCTCGAGTGGAAGTAACCTCAATCCCAAGGAAGTAACGAAGAGGACCAAAATCTGACATAAGGAACTGCTCACTAAGACAAGCCTTGACAAAGGCAATGCACTCAGAATCATCTCCGGTAATGATCATATCATCAACATACAGAAGAAGAAGAGTCCGACCACGAGACGAAGTGTGGACAAAGAGCGCAGGATCATGATCACTTGCTGAAAAACCGGCAGCAGTGACAACAGAGGAGAAGCGCTCAAACCAAGCACGAGGGGCTTGCTTAAGGCCATAGAGAGAGCGACGAAGGCGACAGACCATGCCCTTAGGAACAGAATACCCAGGTGGCGGATGCATGTAGACCTCCTCACGCAACTCGCCATTAAGAAAGACATTCTTGACATCAAGCTAAGAAACAGACCAGTGGCGAACAGACGCCACCGAAAGAAGAGTGCGGACAGTGGTCATGTGGGTCACAGGAGCAAAAGTCTCGTCGTAGTCACGACCATGCTCCTACTGGAAGCCACGAGCAACAAGAAGCGCCTTATAGCGCTCAAGAGAGCCATCAGAGCGAGTCTTAATCTTATAGACCCACTTACACGTGATAGGACGAGAGTGAGATGGAAAAAGAACAAGATCCCAAGTACCAGTACGCTCGAGGGCAGCAATCTCCTCGGCCATGGCATGCTGCCACTTAGGGTGAAGTGTGACATCTGGTAGGAGACAGGCTCACGAGTAGATGCGCCAAAGAAAGGCAAACGGCAGGCGGGGCGAATCGTGGCGATCGCGGAGAGCGTAGCGAGGAGAAGATGGCCCATCAGGGGAAGATGGAGCATCAGGAGAAGATGGAATATCAGGAGAAGATGGCACTGTAGGGGGAGGAGCCAGAGGAGCCGCAGGAGACGAAGCAGGCGGTGACAACGGTGGAGAGGCCACAGGACGAATATGTGGAGACTCGATGGGACGGTGGGCGAGGAAGACAGATATATGTATATCGAAAAGGTCAAAAAACAGAGACTCCAGAGAAAGCCAAGGAGAGACAGACGTGGGTAGAAGGGACGAGACTCGTCGAAAGTCACATCCCGAGAAATCGCATCCGTCGACCAGCAGTAATCCCAACACCGATAGCCCTTGTGCTCGTGATCAGATATCGTAAAGACACACTCAACAGGTGGCGGTCGGTTTGAGTGCGTTCTCGAGGGCGAGGAGAACGAGCAAATGCAAAGCAAAAGCATTTAAGAGAAGAGTAGTCGGAAGAAGACTACAGAGACGCCAACAGGATCGCACCTCAAGAGCGTAAGAATTTGGATGTTGACGAGGTAGGTGGCGATGGAAACAGATCTCGGCCCAAAAGTGAGGTGGAATAGAGGTAGCAATCATCAGTGCACGAGCCGACTCAAGGAGGTGACGATGCTTCGCCAGCGACACCATTCGAGTATGTGCACGGGACAAGAGAGGCGAAGCGAGAGTGCCTCGCCGGAAGGAAGCTGCGTGAGGTAACGAGAGAGGTACTCGCCCGGCAGAGTCAAGCCACGAAAGACACGAATAGGAGTGGAGAACTGTGTGCGAACCATAGTGACAAACTGTTTATAGATAGACAAGGCCTCACTATGAGAAGACATGAAACATATCCAAGTGTGGCGAGAGAAATCATCTATAAATATGATATAATATCGATGACCCCTTTCAAACGAAGGAGCGGACCCCAAACATCTGAATGAACAAGATCAAAAGGATATTTGAGACAACGACTCACTATGAGGATAAGGAAGTGAATCTGTTTGCCTAACTTACGATACGACAATCTAAAGACACGTCTCCGAGGCAGACCCGAAGGCCACGATTTAACTAAAGACGACATACGAGATCCACACAGATGGCCAAGACGGTGATGCCACTGTTGGAAAGAGCTGATAGACGGAGTGGCAGAAGCGGAGAGACTAGCAGCGACGGTGGCAGCGGAAGGAAGGTGAAGCCAGTCAAAATCCCAGAGACTCTGTGAGTCAAGGCGCCGATGGCCAGAACCAACCAGAGCTCCCGTGTGGCGGTCCTGAACACAACAAGTGTTAGAGTCGAGAATGATCCGACAACCAAGATCAGTAATCTGCCTAGCAGAAAGAAGCTGCATGGTAAAGCGAGGAACATGAGCAACAGAAGGAACATGAAAAGATGAGTTGCTAAGAGGTCCTCGACCAGAGATAGAAAGAGAGGTACCATCAACAATAAGAACACTGATAGGAGAATCAAGATGTGTAATGAAGGACAGAGTGGAAGAATCAGAAGTCATGTGAAAAGATGCTCGAATCAAGAATCCACGGGAGGTGCATTGTGGAGGTGGTGGTTTCAGAGTGCCCAAGAGTCGATGGCAGACCCGGCGTAACCTGCCGAGGGAGAACTGAAGCGGCAAGCGGCGTCGAAGTCGGCTATGTCTCGCTTTCGATGAGAGAGCTCGCTGAAGGAGTCGATGCGACGTCGATGTAGAAACTCTGTAACTGAAGCGGCAAGCAAGCGTCGAAGTCGGCTATCTCCTACTCGAAGAGAGCTGCTGAAGAGTCGATGCGACGTCGATGTAGAAGCACCGTCTGCGGTGCTAGTAGAAGAACGGCGTGAAAGATGCCGCCGCTTCTTATAGCTGGGACTCAATGTGGCCGACCTTGTCGCAAAGAAGAAGCGATGAGGACGCCACCACCACTGTGGCAATCATTGGAGGAGCGGTGTCTTTGAAGCGAGGAGCAGTCGGTGTAGCTGGTGGACGAGCGACGAGCACGGAAGGGAGTGGCATCAGACCAACACCACTTAGAAGCTTCGTTCCTGAGAATGGGATCGCAGTTGATGGAACAGAAGCCATTGGTAGGCGGCGCTGGATGGCGCGGCGACCAAGGCAACTAAGTCTAACAGGTGGCGCTGGACGGTGCGGCAGTTAGAGCTACGTTTTTTTTTCTTTCCTTACTTACTGACGGGCCGGCTCAAGCGCTCGGCCCAAAGGGAAACAGCGTCTTGCGACAGAGAACCTAGTTCCCTAGCGACGGCGATGGCGGTCCCGGCGATGGCGGCAGCGGCTGCGGTCTCGGCGGCAACGACTCGATGGCGGTGACGACGACGTCCGGAGGCGTAGCAAGTAAGCGGCGTGTCGGGTGGCGGCTGCAGCAGCGGCGGTGGCGGGGGTGGCGGCGTGAGTCGGAGGTGGTGGCGGTCGGCGGCGATCTGGCCGGAGATGACTGGCGCCGACGAAGAGGTCCGGATCTCACCGGATCCGAGGCAAGCAAGGCGCTAGCAGAGGCGACGCCGATGGGCGACAGTAAAGGCTGCCGAGCCGGTTCGAGCTCGCCGAGCGGAGGCCGGCGTCAGTGGAGGCCGGTGTCGAGCGAGGCCGGCGTCAGGTCGTCAGCGGAGGGCGACGTCGGCGATGGCTCGAGCGAGGCGGCGTCGGGCGATGGGATCACGGGAGCAATGGCAGCAGGAAGGAGCCAGTGAGGGAAGGTGAAGTGGGTGCGGCAAGGTTAGGGAGGAAGCCGGCGGCGGCTAGGGCGGCTAGGGCAGAGGAGGACGAGTTGCGCGTTCGGGACAGGTAAACCTAATTGGCTCTGATACCATGTTAGGAATAACAACTTGTATTTCCAAGGGGCCAAAGGGCCAGTATATATGCACAAAGTACAGGTGGTGAATATGCAAATAACCCCTCATAACAATGGGAAATAACACACTATACATATATCTCTAACAAGTACATCACTTACACGTCAATGAAATTTCTAATACAGGTCAGGTATCACCAACTAATCAACCTAATTATAGTCTAATTTTCAGGCCAAGTTTAGAGAGTTCCAATTACTTTAGTATAACAACCCAAATTTAGCTCCAATTTAAAAATGCATAAATTTCATGAATTTCAAAAACTTTGGTTGCATTTCAAAAATTCCAAAAGCCTTGCCCTGCAATTTGAAATGTATTAAATCATTTTCCTTGTGTCAAGAATTCGGATTTGCAAAAATCTAAAAGTTTAATTGTGTGTAAAACCATTTTAGAATTTGAATCCAAATTCAAATCAGATTTTGAATCATAATTAAAATTTCAAAATCCTTCCTTTCCCTCTCCCCCTGCGGGTCGAAATCCGGCCACTGACCCACCTGTCCCTCTCTTTCTCCCCCCTCCTCTCTCTTCTCCGTGGCCCATACCCGTTGGCCTAGCCGTTGCCTACCTCTCCACCTTCTTTCTTCCCTTCTCCTCCTCCAGTCCATCTCGCAGCCTAGCGGCGCAGCCAAGCCTAGCTAGCTGTGGAAGCCCAACTCCCTTCCCTATCTCAACCTCACCGTCGTGCGGGCCTGACCCCACCAGTTAGTTGGTGTAACAGCCCAAAATTCAAATTTCAGAGAAAATTTAAAACTTAATTATTTTTGTGGATTTTCTGAGATTTTAAAAGCTTTTCCTTAATTATTTTAAATCCAAATAAATTTATTTGCAAAAACTATTACCAAAGTTAAGTTGGAAATATTTTATTTAAGACCACAATGTCTTTGAGAATTTCTGTGAATTTTCTCATAATTTTTGGATTTTATTTGCTAATTTCTAAAGCCCTTTTTAATTGACAATATTATTTAAATTGTTAAACCATTTAAAATTCCCACACAGTCCTTGGGCCTAAACCTCCCCGGCCCACTCCTGTTCTCCACGCGCGCGCGGCCCAGTCGGCTCGCTCCTCCCGCGCGTTACACCCCGACTCATCTCAGCCGTCCGATATGATTTGAACGGACCGATTGAGTTAAAATGTTTGGATGATTCCGAACTTCAAATTCATTTTGGACTGTCAGATCTGGATCTAACGGCTCGAGTGCACCCGTTAAGTTCCTATTCGTTCTTTCGCCGACATGTGGGACCGCCAGCTATAGTGTCGTCTCCTTCCTCTTTTCTTCTTCCCCGTGACACCTTCCTTCTTCACCCGTGTCCGCCATTTTTGCCCGTGCTGGACCTTCCAAAATCGGCTCAATCATCATCGGATTCCACCGATGTCGCGTGCATTTATGTCGCCGTGTCACCCCCACACCCAATCTGGCCTCTCCCTTCCTTTCTTTTGCCCCAAATCCCCTAATTCTTGCCGGAGACCCACTCGGACCTTCTTGCGATGCACGAAGCCTCGTCGCCGCCCTCGCCCTATAAATAGGAGCCCTGGGACCACCTTCCTCGCCTCATCTCAATGCCTCAACCCACCTCCCTCCAATCCCTCTCTAGTGCTTGGATTTTGAAGATTACCACCGGCGACCAAAGGAGCTTCAACCACCAAATTCGTCGCTGTCAAGCCCTCTTCGGCTCCGTCATCTACCTCTACAGCATCGCCGCTTCACCGCGATGGCCAGGTTAGCACCACCTAGGTGGTAATCCGACGTGGCTGCCTAGTTGGCGCCACGTGTGCCACAGTACTCGCACACACCCCCCCGCGTGCACTGTTCCGGTGAACCGCGTCCACCATGGACGTTTGACCGCCCATGGACTTGGTCTTTGACCAAGGGGCCCACATGTTAGTGACTCCAAGGATTTCCCTTTAAAGAAAAATTCGGTCAAAAAAAAAATCAATATCCCGGGCGCTGACGTAACGTTGCGCAATAATCCGGATTTCCTTTAGAAAAATAATTCAAGAAAATCAATAAAATCTGATTTTAGGGTTTCTTTAGATTTAGAACTTCTAGGAGCTTGTATTTCTTCGTACGAACTCCGATTTAGGTGATTCAAATTTTAAAATTTATATAAATTCAAGATATAGCTAACTAAACTAAAATTATTTCATTTGGACTTAATTTGATTTGTCATTTGAATTTATTTGAGTTTATTTGAATTTGTCGTATTTCGCAGATAGATTTAATTTAATTCTAGAGCTTGATCCTTTTGAGGATTTAGAGTACCAGGACTTTGAGCAAGGCAAGTTATACCATTGATCATGTTTATCCCAATATTTTAAATTTGTTTAATTCTATTTTTTAAATTATTATTGCATGCATAATTTTATTCAGCTATTTTAATTCCATGTTTAAATCCTTAGTTTTTCCAATCCCTTTGTATAGCCAATTTTGATTATTGTGTTATCAATCCTTTGTCACCATTATATAAAATAAAATTTAACATAATTATATGTTTAGCCAATGCTTAGATCAGATCTGTGTATTTGGGAGGTTTTAGCCAAATTTATTCAAACTTGTTTAAATTGAGTCTATGGTACTGTTTTACCATAGAAGGTTTATAAAAATGGTTTTATCTGAAATAAAATAAAAAATGGGTTTGGACTTGGGCGAAATAGATGATTGGTGGGTGCAGGTTTATGCACGAGCTCAATCTGGGTAAGATTGAGGCCCAGAGGTTATTTTAGAAGTCGCCCAAGTCAGTTAAGGACTTGTCTTTGAGCGTATTTTGCTACACCTTACCGTACCACCACATGTCTAGAATGGGACAGATTTGGCCCAATAATTTGTGATATCTTAGTGTTATTTGTGCCATGTTGTTGTGTGGGTGTTAGTTAAACAGTAGTCTCACTTGGCGCAAGAGGGGCTTCCGGAGGATGGTTAATTAATCCGATGGAAGTGAAACCTTAGCGAGCATAAATACATTAATATAGAACATTGTAAAGGCCTCATGATAATTGCTTAGTCACATGCCTTCAGAAGCGTGTATTGGCCGACATTAAAAGCAAATTATCTCATGTGGGTGAAGCTGTACAAACTCTGTAGAGTAGAAAATTATTCGAATAGCCATGTCTATGGTCATGGACATGTTGAGCAAGGCCACTCTAAGTTAGACTTTGTTTTTGGTTTTAAAATGATTTCATCAGATGATTTGAGGATGGTAAATCCTTGTGGTAAAACTGGGCGGTTAGCCATGTGATAGGAGGGTATCCTTCACCATTCATTCATGGAGGTTCACCATTCATTCATGGAGGTTATCCACTATAAAACTGTCAATTTAAAATCTGATTTTAGTTATAGATTAAAAATGACATTGGAAATTATTATGAATATTTAAACTGAAAATGCTGCTTTATGCAAAATAAACCCTGTTAGCCTCACTTGTTTACTTATGCATGCATCCTAATTCTTTATTGGGTGTAACTTGCGAGCACGGAAGTTGTGCTCACTCTTGCTGAATAATCTTTATTCAGGAGAAGACTTCTATCAGGACGGTGAGGATCCAAACGTTTAGGCCTACGCCCCCAGACGATTGCCTGTGGCGCATCGTGTAGCCTACTACTATTTTGCTTCCGCTGTGATATTTGTTTATTTGTCCTCAGGCCCATTTTGTATTAAACTCTGAATTATAATAAATAAATGCGTGATATGATTGTGATGTCACTTTTGTATAACTGTGTACACTAGAAATCCTTGACTAGTGTACGAACACAGAAAATTCGGGATCCTTTATTCCCAGGTTCGACAGTTGGCACTGTTCTTCTTCTCCTCACCTCCTCCTCCTCCTCCTCCCCTCTCTCTCTCTCTCTCTCTCTCTCTCTCTCTCTCTCTCTCTCTCTCTCTCGTGTGCCCCGAGTACGTGCGGTAGCAGGAGATGCAGAGCGCCGATAGTCCTCGAGTCACTCCACTCCATCTACAATGCTGCGATCTTGCCACCTCGCCTACATAAGCACACGCGGTGATGCACCAGCTGCATCTCGCGAGAGCCCGCCGACACTCACAACTTGTCATCGCGGTCATTGGCTCCTTCAACACGGGACTTTCTTTTCAATGGCTCCGGCGAGCAGCACAACATTGTCATCGTTAAACGACTAAGGTGAGCAGCACGACATTGTCCTCCTCTCCGTCTTCACCACCTCGGCTCTTTGTTTCCCCGTGAGGCAATGTTTTCTTGCAGGACAGATCGATGTTATTGCACTCTTTTGTGGTCTCCCCTGACACCATTCTTGCTATCCTCGTTATAACTTGTATTTTTATTCAAAATTTCAGTTATTTCTATTTTTATTCCATAGGAGGCAACAATAGAAACACGCGACCTTGAGAGAGAACATGATGATTTCTTTTGTGTCTCCTCCTATATCATTCATGCCATCCTCGTTATAACTTTTAGTTTTATTCAATATTTCAATTATTTTTATTGGAGTTCGTATACAAATCAAATTTCTAAATTTATTTAATTTATTTTGAATTTTAGTTATTTAGGTATTTTACTTTGGAATTCGTATAGAAATCAAACTGCAAATTTCTTTATTTCTTTATTCGAATTTCACCTCTTTTTCTTGGAATTAGTATATGAATCCAATTGCTAATTTTTCTTTGATTTTTATTCGAATTATAGTTATTTATAGATTTTACTTTGGAATTAGTATTGAAATCAAATTGCTAATTTTATTTTATTTTATTCCGAATTTCAGTTTTTTTGTTGTTGGATTTCATATACGTATATAATTGTCATTTCTTGTTTATTTTTATTATAATTATTTAGGGTTTTACTTATGAATTAGTATAGAAATCAAATTGCTAATTTTATTTTATTTTTACTCCGAATTTCACTTTAATAGTACTTGGCATGGACTCTTTTACTTAGGAACTGGTATGAAAATCAAATTGCAGATTTTTGTTATTTTTTATTCTGAATTTCAGTTTTATTGTACTTGACATAGACTCTTTCTTTAATCTAGATTGTTGTAATCTAGACCCACCATGATCGATGGTATAGATATTTCTCTTTTTTCACCGATTAATATAGAAATTTATAGCCCTTGAGAGCAAACGTGGTTGCTTCTTTTGACTCTACTTTAATAAGATAATAGATATGCTTATAAATAACACTTTGGTTTGAAGTTAAAATGACTAATTCATAGGCTTGAAAATTAATTATAGTATTTAAGCAAAACATGCTTGGTACCAAAAATAAACATAAGACCCTTTCTTTGGCAATCCATGCATCTATATAATTGTATTTGGTGTAAGAGCTTGTTGAGTACCTTTATGCTCATGGTTGCTCATATATATGGATTTAGTGCCCGAAGATATCAACCAGTAAAAAATTTAGAGATGATGTCAAGTATTAGATCGCTTACTCTAGTCGATTGTCCGTAAACATATCCTACGGGTCACCACGACTATTTATGCTTTCCGCTGTAAGACTTCATCTATATTTGACCTTTCCGGTCTGTGATGTAAGACTTTGACCATGTGGTCTATTTACACTTATTTGTTATCATTTTATTCGTATGTATGGATGTGACATCCATCGATGTTGTACTATATGAGCTAGCTACTGATCATGGAACTAGCTCGATATACACAAACACTCTGGATGAAAATCCGACGCAGTGACCACACTATCGCACCAACATAGCAATAATCAACAGAAAAGGGGAGCAGTCGAGCTGATAATGCCGAGTCTAGTTGCTGCCTTTGATTACAACCCAAGAGCGAAACTTCAAAGCTATCTAGACATTTGCCAAGTACTCGCCAACTACAATTCTTTCTGCTCGTCACGCTTTTGTCCCATGCGTGCATTTGTGCTTGCCCACTACTAGCAAGCATCAACACAAGGGCAACTTGAGCAGGGCTATTTGCCATGCTTACGAGTCACAGCGAGCATATGTGAGTGAATCTTTCTAGCAAAGTGGCTTCTTTTTAACCAATTCAGGGGACGTCACTACTGTTTAACAGATTTAGATTCTTCCATAAGAATGGCTGAAAATGGAAGTCATGTGATAGCTCAAATGAGAGGTGACAAACTTGATTCGCAACGAACTAGGCTAAAGAGCTAGCTCCAATTATAAGCATCGATCAAAGATTCACCAAGACAAGAGACAATGTACTATAGGAGCAAAACATTCTATTAGGACAATTAAAAAGAGGGAATCCAGTAACATACTTCAGCCCAAAATACAACAAACATATCTTAGAAAAAGCCGCCCGCCAGGGCATGCGCATTACAGGCGATGGCAGAGCAGCTACACAAAGAACAACGCCACCAACGAACGAAGAAAGGCAAAAGCGACGACACGATCCGAACATACACGACGCGTTTTATTTTCTTTGATATATTCTGTAGTGTCCTCTCCTCCTCGATCTCACGGATGGATGACGGATGCTTAGTTGATGGGCAGGGGCTCGCCGTTCCACTCCTTGAGGCACTCGAGCATGGGGTCGATGAGCTTGCCCTGGCTGATGCCGATGAACACCTTGTTGCACTCCTCGCCGGGGGACTTGAGCTTCTCGCCAGTGAGGTACACGCAGCCGAGCTCCTCACGGACGAGGCGGTACACGGGGAACGACCTGCTCTCCTTGATCCGGTTGGCGATGGGCGCGGTGCCGTTCTCCACGGCCACGCGGGCGGCCTCGATCTCCCGGGGCAGCGCCGATCGCAGCTCCTCCTCGAACTTGGTGATCTTGGAGAAAACGGAGGGCTCCCTCTCTCCGTCGCCGCTGGTGAGGGCGTGGTCGACGAGCACGGCGCGCAGCTTCTGCATCAGCGGGTAGTTGGCGCTGCACGGGTCGTCGGCGTAGCTGAACACGGCCTCGCGGTCGATGGCGGTGAGGAGGTCCTTCTCGCTGAAGCGCGCGCTGGAGAGGTCGCCGGTGGGGTTCATGGTGAGCACCTTCTTGCCCACCTGCGTCACGCAGTTCTTGACGGAGGTCTTGATGTTCTCCTCGAGGTGGCGGAGGTCGATGGCCTGGCACAGCGCGACCATGTACGTCGAGGACATGAGCTTGAGGATGTCCACCGCCTCGGCGGTCTTCCTGGCCGAGACGAGGCCGAGCGAGTTCACGTCCTGGTTGTGCTGCTCCGCGCTCTGCACATGGTTGGTGATCGGGTTGGCAAGGAACTGGAGCTCAGAGCAGTAGGAGGCCATGGCGATCTCGGTGCCCTTGAAGCCGTAGTCCAAGCTCGGGTTGCGGCTGCCGGCCAAGTTGGACGTCAGCCCGTTGTTGTAGAACTCGTTCACGAGCTCTGAGAACTGCGCGAACATGAGCTTGCCGATGTTGGCAATGGCGAGACGGGTGTTGTCCATGGACACACCGATTGGTGTGCCCTGGAAATTGCCGCCGTGGAGCGCCTTGCCGCGGTGGACGTCGATGACCGGGTTGTCGTTGACGGAGTTGACCTCACGTTCGATGGACTTGGTGGCCGCCCGGATGACCTCGATCTGTGGGCCGAGCCACTGCGGCGACGTGCGGAGCGCGTACCTGTCCTGCTTGGGCTTCAGCAGCGGGTCCATCTCGTTGACCTTCTTGGCGTGGCTCATGAAGGAGCTGCCGGCCAGGATGTGCTCCATGATGGCCGCGGCCTCGATCGAGCCCGGGTGGTGCTTGAGCTTGTGGGTCAGGTGGTCGGTGTACTCGGGCTTGCCGTTCATGACCTCGCAGAACACGGCGGACAGGACCTCGGAGAGGACGGCGAGGACGTTGCAATCATACAGCACCGTGGCCGCGAGGGCGGAGCCCACGGACGTGCCGTTGACGATGGCGAGACCCTCCTTGGGGTTCAGCTTGAAGAAGCCGCCCTCGATGCCGGCGATCTTGAACGCCTCCGCGGCGTCCACCTTCCTGCCATCGGGGGCGACGGCTTGCGCGTTGGGGCGGCCAGTGATAAGACCAGCAATGTAAGACAGCGGGACCAGGTCGCCGGACGCGGTGATGGTTCCCCGGAGCGGGAGGCAAGGGGTGACGCCGGTGTTGATGAGCTTGGTGATGGCCTCGAGGATCTCGAAGCGGATGCCGGAATAGCCCTGGAGGAGGGTGTTGATACGTACGACCATGGCCGCACGCGTCACCTCCGACGGCAGCGTGTGGCCGTCGGTGCCGGTGCCGAAGATTCCGGCATTGAGATGCCTGGAGGAGAGACAGCGACGCGCACATGGTCAGTCCCGGACAGCGCGGGAAGCGTGGATAGTTACACAGTTCGCTAGTTACTAGCTACCAAGTCGCAGTCGAAAAAACAATAGCAAGAGGACAAACTAGAACTAGTATAATTCTTGTCCTTTGTTACAGCTCGATCGTATTGGGATTTGGTAATCAGAAAGTCAGAGCAAATGAACATGGCCTAGCAATAGAAGCAGTCAATAATTCTTTTGTTTTTGGATATGCAGATTTTTTTTTCATGAATAGTACGTGTTAGGTGCTCCCATCACTCGTGCTCCCCACTAACTGGCACATGACCTGATCTGCATACGAACTGCTCTTATGAAATATCTAAGACTTTGTTTATGGCACTTTAATTTCATGAGAATAAATCTAGATATACATTTATTTCGACGGTTCGACCTATATATACATATAACAAATGCAGAAATATAAAAGCACCGACTCGTCGTCGTCATATATCTATGTTTTGTTTTTCTTTCCAGCTCACATAAATATCATGGAATCTCATTAAGAAAGAAAACTTATGTCGAAAAAATTCTGGCTTTCCCCACCATGCTGCCTACAAGCCTACAAAACTTTTGGCCGGGGTTCCCAACTCCCTGACGACTTGTCACACAGCCTATGGCTGCCTATCTTATTCTTGGCTTTTTCCTTCACACTTTTTTTTAAATCTTCCCTGAACAGCGACATGCGGAGGAAAAAAAAGGTTTTCTGACTATGTCTCCCATCCGGCACAGACGTGTCCTAGGCGTGCGTGGCTTGTTTTCTGGGACGCATGCAAGTGGCATGCATGCATATGTACCAGTTCCAGCCTAAGTGAAAGGCACGCAAAGCCAACTCATGGTTTTCCAGGCGCGCGCGGTGGAAAACGACGCCCTACCAAACAAACTCAACTCATGTGCAAGAGTAGTACTAGTAGTACAACTTCAACTCGGCACAAACCCACGTCCAAGTTCTGGCGAGCTATTTTGAGTTGAACTCGTATTCTTAATGATCTTTTTTAAAAATTCCATAGACTTTTGTTCTGATCATTGCCTTAGCTGCCCAACACCCTGCTCCGCAGCGTGCATGTGCACAGCACATGAATCTCAGGGAGCAGCGAGGCGAAAGGCACAATTTTTATTTTTATTTGAAAGGAACAAATTAAACGCAAGGATGGCGGATGGGCCTCACACATCACATGGAACGAGTAATTAAACGCGCAAGGATCAATCCAATTGAATAACAATGGATCTAGATGCTAATTAAGGTGATTAAGATGCAGTAAAATAAAGATTAGGGGAGGCGGGTTAGTTAATTAATTACCTGAGCAGCTCGACCTGGAGGGCGGGCCCGTCCTTGGTGCGGCGGTGGGAGGTGCCGCCGAAGCCGGTGGTGACGCCGTAGATGTCGCCGCCGTGGGCAAGGCAGTTGAGGATCCACTCGCTGCTGGCCTTGACGCGGGGGCGCGCCTCCTCGTCGAGCTCGACGGCGACGCCGGCGGCGTCCTTGGCCTGGGCGACGGCGGCCACCTGGCCGACGCGGAGGCTGGAGCCCTCGATCTTGACCACGGGTTCGCGGAACTGCGCTACCATCCGCTTCACCTCGTCGAGGTGACTGCCGGTGAGCTCGGCCGCCGCGGCGCCCCAGTTGAGCGGGTCATCCTTGTTGATGAGCCCGTTGCCCGCCATTGCTCGGTGGGTGGTGTGGTGGTTGGTAGGTCAGGAGGAGGAGGAGGAGGTCGAAGAAGAGCCGGAGGAGAGGGTGGCGAGCTCTTCTTGGAGGGAAACGGAGGCGGAGGGGGCGCTTAAATAGCTGGGATGGTGGTGGACTGGTGGGAGGGTTTGGTGGGTGAGGCCTCTGCCTCTTCAGTGCTGCCTAACGGGTGGTTGGTGACTGGATCAATTAGGGTGTGTTTGTGGTAGAGTTTGGGTTAGATTTCTCAGGTGCAGAGTCTTTTTAGTTTCGCTTATTTGGGTGGTTGTACGCGTAAAATAGTCTAGTTGAGCTGATGCAAAAGGTGTCTTTAGGCTAGGCTGGACAGAAATACCCAATTTCTCCATTTCTCCAGATGCAGGCTCTGCTAATAACGTTATTAAGAGGTAATCAATGCATATTAGGTAGTATTAGAGTGGATTAAAATGGGTTAGGGTAAAATGAGGACTATTATAATATATTAAGACAAAATTAATGTTATGCTAACATTTTCTTTTCATCGTCTCTTGCATCTACACTTACGGTCAACATCCTTATGTACACAACCAAACAACATCTCAGCACAGCCAGGCCCAACAGAAACAGTCAACCAAACAACTCATATTACATCCATACAGCCTGACTCGCTTCAACCTAGATAATCTGTACGGACCAGACTAGGGATATGTAGAAAGCCAAACACACTCTTACTGCTAAAGTTTGCATCCTACTTTACTTTTTTTCTCTCTCCGATTTAATACTTAGAATAATTTATTACTTGTTGCCTTTTCATTTCAGAATGATTTTCTAAATATTTTTTTATCTTCGGTTTTCCAATTCTTTTCCCCTGTATTGGTGATGATCATATAAGGTGGAAGGTGAAAGCGGGCGGGAGGGACAAATCCCACCAACCCTGAATAGATATATGGGCCTTGGCGGTTTAGTTGTCTCTCTTGCGGACCTGTTCCCTCATCGGACCGATTCACTAGGATACTGTTGTTCTGGTCCACATTTGTTGCCTGCGTCAGCCAGTGCGCTGATAGTCAGAACCGTCCCATACGTATGGTATCAGAGAAGCTATATTGAATATGCTGATTAGAGATTACGGGAAAGATTCAAGTCAATATCTCGTGCTCCTGATTGTCTCTCGCCGTTTGTTGATTACGTCCTTTATATAGTGCTCGAAGTGAGCAGCAATTTCTCCAGTCCAAAGAACACTTCAACGCTTCAGATGATGAAGTAGTTACTGAAGATTATTGCTGGAGTAGTAACGTCCCCACGTCGTACGCGGTTATCATCAGGGCAGAGAGTTTAATCGTGCAATTATTCCAGAGAATACTAGCGTATACTAACTGTTTAGATGCCCTAATCAATTGTGCCTACTTGTCTACAAGCTCAATCAATAATAGGGTGGTCATAGTTGATTTGGTCGTAGAAGAACTTACGACTACGTGGTGGTGGTAGAAGAACTTACGACTATGGGATGGTCATAGAAAAACTTACGACCATGAAGTAGTCGTAGAAGGTCTTATGACTCTAGCTTCTCCCTTATGAACATTAAGGGGCATACTTAAGAACCATACGATGGTATTATTATCCATAATAAGAATTACAGATAAATAATTAAATGAGGATTATTAGATTCTCGTCAGTTTCAAGCTTTTAAATCAAAGAGAACCATATCTTAGGATATCCATTTTTAGAAGTAACGGTAGTGTTGTAGGTGTAAAAACCGAACACGAGTGAGGGGGTGGACGTCGGCCGTCTGACGGGCCATCGTCCACGAGAGTAAAAAATGACACGAGGATTTATACAGATTTGAGGGTCCGAGAGGACTGTCTTACTCCTGTCGGTGAGCCAACGGGATGTTACCTCCGGAGAGGGAGCCCCTGAGGGCTCACCAGTTTTAATATGTTTCTTTATTGCTCAAGAGAGCTCTCCCCTCAAATGAAAGATACATGGGGTATTTATAGGCTCTGGGGCCTATACAAATGACCAAAATACCCCTTTGGGGATTTCTATCCTATGAGTACAAGTGAGGGGTACAATCGACCTTTGCAAGGTAGTTATATTTCTTGATCTGTTAAGCAGGTGTTTTTCCTATGGAGTGGGTCCCACTAGTAAGGAGATAAAATATTCTTTTAACAGGTAGATGATAGATCATGCCTTTCTAGTGCAATCTAAGGTTTTGTTTGGATGGGGTTTAAAGTTGTGAGGTTCTAACCCAGTCCATGTGATTCCTTGTGGTTTTCAGGTTTCAAAAAAAGAAGCAACATCACTTTATCTTTGCGATGTGGGAGATAAACTAAGAGGGATGCGCATATCTCAACTCTTGATTCTAGACAATTACAAGCTTCTTAGAGTGCGTTTGGTTCACGGAATTCTCCGATGATTACAAAGAATCCTTTAGTAATCGTATGATATTACCTTGTTTGGTAAAACATTGAGTAATCTGAACCATGAATTTAATATTATCTTGTCAAACAGATTACCATCAATTCCAAAAATCTATTTCCTGTAGGAAAGGGTGCCTATCTTAGATTATCAAGGGAAATAAATCTTTGTTATTGCGTTTTTACCATATGCTTTTGATTCATCAAAGCCAATTTTTGAACTTTAAAAATTCAAAATCCAATGTACGGATTTTTTTTATAAAAAATCCAAAATAATAATTTCGAAACCAAAATATCAAAATTTGATCCCTAAATTTTGGAATCTTAAATTCAGACAATTTAATTTGAAAATCCAAAACTTCAAGGTTGGATTTCGAAAATCATTTTTTTAAAATTTCGAATTCTGAATTTCAGATATTCAAATTCCGAGAATTTAAACTCCAGAACTCAAATTTTGAAATTTTGAACAAAAAAATGAATTTGGAATGTTGGAGTTTTAAATTGTAAATTCAAAATTTATATAAGTTAACGTTCATGGTTTGAAATTTCAAATCCTGTAATTTAACTTTGTGGACTGGGTTCAAGTTGTGAAATATTTGAGCTATGATAAAGACAAATTTGTAGTTTCCTTCAAATCAACCAAACATTGGAATCTTAGATTAGTGGTAATGTGTTTACCAGTAACTAGATTGAGGGGAATATTAGATTACAGGGGAATATGATATTAATACATAAGGTAGATTATGATTTAATAAGAATTTAGAAACAAAAATTATTCGATTCGGAGTTGGTATGCGAAAGTTATAGCCTAAACCATATCTGCCAGAAGAGAAAATCCAACAAATTGGTGGTCAGAAGGAGGTTTGACTACACGTGGTCAAAAGGAGGCTCGACTACCTGGTCGGAAGGAGGGTTCGATTACAGGTGGTCGGAAGAAGGTTCGACTACCTGGTCAGAAGGAGGTTGTAAGTGGTCGCATCTGGTCGAAGGTGGTCAAAAGATGGTTGCAAGTGGTCGGAGTAGGACGAAAGAAGCTTGGCGCCATTAATGGGCGATGGTAGCGATGACAACTTGGAGCAGAGGTGGAGCTACAGTGACAACAGCAACGGCGACATGGTCACACAATGTGCCATTTAACGCACGCACTAGCACTAGAGGTGACTAGGGCCATACCGGAGTGGAGAGTGGTCAAGGAGCTCGTCGGAGATGGTCCGACGACGAAGAATCGAGGCAGCGGTGGAGCTTCATAGAGGAGAGTTGGCTCGGGCTACAAGGAGGGAAACGAATGGTACAGGAAGCTCAAGCATGGCTCTGAGATGGTATCAAAAGCAAACAATTGAAGAGTGGAGCGTCTAACCGGAGTTGGGTACGAAAGGGACTGTTTTCGGCCGGAGATGAGAAAACCCAAAATGTGTCTGTTCCTGTGGTTGAAGATTCAAATTGAGCGAGGGCGAATGACCTCGGGGGTTGGAACGCGAGGTGACTCAGCTAAACAGGTAAGAGCCTCACCGATTTGGCCAAAACGGCAAGGGGAAGCGACAGCCATGAATCGAATGACGCCGGACATGAAGAAGACGCTCCGCGTTTCCCATGCTCTGGCTGAAAAGGGAGAGAAACAAGGTGAGGGATGGAAAGAGGAGGTTAAGATGGTATAGAAAGACATGAAGATGGAAGCCCAAGTCCTTCAGTGTGGCCAGGGAGCTCGGAGGCGGTGCGGCCAGGGCCAGAGCTTGAACTTCGGGTCTTGGAGCTCAGTTTGAGCTTTGGAGAAGGAAGAAGATGGAGAAGGGTAGCTCGGGTGGTGAAAAGAGGCGAAGAGGAAGCTCCAGAAGGCTTTATATAGACCGAGGAGGAGGGCTCACAAGGAGAGGCTGGCGGGGTGAGCTTGGTTCAAGGACACCCATGTGCGACAAGGGCGGGTGGGAGAGGAGAAAGAACAGAGGGGGTGGGTACGGGGAAAGACAGGCAATTAATGCACACGTTGCCAAGGAGAAAGGGGCAGGATTCGCATCGGGGCGACAACTTTCGTCGTGGCGGAGACGCACGAAAGCGCTGGTGGCATGGGCACGGCGAAGAAGATAGTGACCAGGCGAGGAGGAGGCTGACAGGCGAGGCAGGTTGGAACCTGGTCAGAGGGGTCTGGTCGGACCTGGTCGGACGAGTTTGATCAGAACTGGTCAAAAACGACTTGGGTGGTCGAAAACGAGAGGGCTGGTCGAAATCGAGCGGCTGGTCGAAAACGACAGGGCGGGTCGAAATCGAGCAGGTGGTTGAAACCGAGCAGATGGTCAAAATCGAGTGGCTGGTTGAAAACAAGAGGACTGGTCGAAATTGAGTGGCTGAAAACAAGAGGGTTGGTGGAAATCGAGTCGAGTCAACTCCACTTGTTTGACCGAGTTGATTTCAAAAAGCTGAGAGGGTTGTGAAATCAAGGATAGAGTTTCCAAGCTCCTAAAATCATGAAAATTTTAGGGGAGTCTTAAGACACAGAGAAGATCCTTGTGTAAATTTTCCAGAGTTTTTAGAGAAATAAATTTTTCTAAAGAAATGTTTTAAGTCTCTGGTTTAGGTGTTTGACCAAGAACTAACTGGTTTGACTAGCCATTTTAAAATAGCAAATAAATTCTATTATTTTTGGAAATTTTCAGAGGAGTCACTGAGATGACCTAGAACCTAGGAAAATTATTTCCATAGACTGTTCACAAGATTTGTTTTAAAAGTCTTAAAGGATTATGTTTCTAGTAATTAATGCATTTGGTTTTCAAAATACACTAAACCTTTGAAAGAATTTCCAGAAAAAATAAAAAATCAACAAGATGCATCAAAAGTTTTAAATTCTTCTCATTGTTATACTTTTGAAATACACACCCATATTTGGATGTTACAAATCTCTCCCCCCACCCCCCAATACAAGAATCTCATCCCCGAGATTCGGATGGAAAACAATAGGGGTAGAAAGACTTTGTCGATGATCGAGTTGCCGATCTAACGAAATAAAATAGAGGAAAATGGTACAGATTTCTTGGAAGAGAATGAGACTGCTCTTTATTGATATGAACTGGCTATTACAGGGGGTGCCTACAATCAAGCGGTGGAATAATCCTAATTACACTGAGTGTGATGCTTGCTACACAATTAAATCAAACTTGAAATGTGAATCTAATGCTGATCACGCTGCTCTAATCAGATGCAAGGTGATCCTGTAACATGATGCCAGATGATCCTCCTTTCGCCCGCGCTCCATCCTTAAATAAGTTCCGAAGAGGTGGCTGTTATTCCTGGAGAATACATCCGTTGTGAAGCGTCACGACTGGTTGGAACGAGGCGATGGTTGATAAAGTATCAACCGCTCTGCGGTTGAGTGTCTGTAAGACACTCAACCATATGGTGGTTGTTTGTCAGTGTCTTAGGATTATGTAATGTCACGTGGTATGGAGTATACAACATGTGTTCCATTTATCACACGGTAAAGAATATACTTGGAATCAGATCCAGATACCAGTTTATAGCTCCTACGAGCAGCTACCTGGTCAGAGACTAGGTATAGGACCTTGTCTGACTAGGGTACCCATTATGTAACCTCTAGAATCCTTACGACCAGTGAGGTCGTTAGCCTTAGGGGTTACGCCCATGAAGACGTATGGTCTTTTATTATATATTAAAGTAATACATAGAGATTTTAATCCTTGTCAGCTATCCCCCGAACTTTAAATGAATAGGTCGTGTGAACACCTTCTTCCGACGAATTCGTATTGGGCAGACCCTCATTTAATTTTGTGACATACGAGGTGGTCTGTATTCACTTTAAAGTTGAGAACCTGCCTTGGGAACCAAAGAGTTTTTCTGTTGGACTCTAAATAACTCCCGACTGCAGTTAAAGATCTGAAGCTATAGAATCCCCATTGCTGGGTTTTAGAGCTCCTATGCTTCCAGATTTTCCCCAATCCTCTTCATCCACTTGCTAAGAATCTTTTCTGATCTCTGCTTTCTTTCCTATCAAAAGCTTCTTCTGACCTCTATTCATCTCCTCGCGAGATCTCACCATGTCGGACTCGATTACCAAGTGGGTGGTTTTAGATCTGAGCGAGAGGAAACTCGAGGTGCTGGAAGGAATCAGAATGCTTCTGGACAAGAACTTGATCAAGTGGAGGTCAGCGGCCAGAGAACACTTTCCAAGCCGTGAGGAAGGGGAAATCCCTATTTTCCTTGCGTACATCGAGTGCAGGTTAAGGCTGCCGGCGCACAAATTCCTCTCCCGAGTTCTGGAGTACTACGGGGTAGAATTGGTGAATTTGGCTCCGAACTCCATCAGCTACATCAATATTTTCGCCTATCTATGTGAGGCGTACCTGAGAACGCGATCGAATTTGAAGCTCTTCAGGTACTTTTACCGGATGGCAATGTCAAGAAGATCCACGGCGGGTCTTGGAGAATGCATGCTACACCTTCACGATGGGAAGGCCGATGAGTACATCCCAATGTACTCAAAATTCTCGTGGTCATCATGGAAAAAGAACTGGTTTTACATGACGGTCATGAAGGACGACGGCCTCTACTTCGCTGAAAAGAGGGCAAGTGAGAATCCAAAGTGGAGGGAGACCGCGGAGAAGACAGGGATTGTCGGAAGTTGTGTGGAGGCTGTTCAAGACCTAAGGAGAAAGGGCTTGACTTCCTGACACGTGGTGAGGGATTTCACCATGTGCCGAATTAGTCCTCTAAAGCTCCGAGACCGTTCCCTGCTTTGGTACATTGGTCGGTATGAAGCAATCAAGAACTCAAGGGATGGTAAGTCTTCGAATAAGCTCCAACCACTATAACCTATCAGTTTTATCTTTTTTGAAGTCCTTTCCTCTGACGAGGTCAGAGAGCGGATCAAAATGATCTGCGCTGGGGAGCCTGATGAGAAGGCTACATTTCCCGGTATTTTGGCGATCGTCTCTGATGAAGAGAGGCTGAGGAGACTTTAGGTAGATAACCAATTTATTCATCTTTTATATATCCTCTGATCTATTTCTAAGTTTGCTTTTAATATGTAGTCGGTCGGACTGAAGATTATTCAATCTGGTAGGGATTTTAATCCTATTGTGGTTCCAATCGATTCCTGCCCTGAGGCCATGAAAGAAGATGGTCTTTTCGAGGTAAAAGAGCATTTGAAAGAGGATATATATATATTAGATGGTAAATTTCATCACCTAATCAAATTTATTTTTTGACTTAGGTGGAAAAGATGGAAGGCCCGTAGAGCAAAGCCGTGGAAGTTGTAATCCCTAAAGTGGTCATTCATGACCTTACAATTGTTACTAAAACAACTGCTCTGGAGGTCGATGAAACCATACCTTCTGACCCGATGATCAAGAATGCTATCCTCGACCAGCTGGTCGAGAATATCGCTTCCGACCTCATGTTGGAGGATGTGGGGGGTACAACCAGCCCTGCCGGTTTAGAACCAGTTAAATTGGTTGAAAAAAAAGAAAGGCGAGGGCTACGGAATTTAATCTAGCGCGTTTTATGGTCAAGACCAAAAAATCAACTAGGTACGTACAAACGAAAAAATTGCATGAGTGCATACCTTAAGAGTCTTTGATATGTCGAATTCTTGAACTTCCTTTCTTCTTTTTGTACAGATCTTCTGGTGTTCCTGTTGTTTCCGACCAGAACATTCCTGAGGATCAAGCAACCGAGGAAGTCCTCGTCCAGAACACTTCTTAGGCTAAAGTTCCTGAAGACAAAGTGGTCGAGGAAGCCTCTGAGCAGGCATCGGTGCCAGCGCTTGTTCAGGATCGAGTGATGATTCTAACTCCGTCTATGGAGGTTGATATCCCTGAAGGTCCTCAACAAGTTCCGACCCCTGTTGGTAATTCCTCTCAATCTAACAAGTTCCCTTTTTGCACTCGATTTATCGAGGATAAGGAGCTTGACGAGGTTTGGGGAAAGGTATCGGGCCGTCAGGCCGAGACGGGTCCTAATACAATTTTTGCCGAATATAATGACGTGGCAATTCGAGTAAGTATCTATGACCATTTTCATAGTTTCTCTTCTAAAAGTTTATTAGAAACTTAAATAAGAATGCTATTTGTGTAGCACATGGTCGAGAATTATGATGTGGTCGGTGGACTGACCCATCGAATAAAGAACCTGGAGCAGAAACATTCCGAATTAAAAAGTAAGGATTGTCTTCTTAACTTGTCTTCTTTTTTCTACCTTGTTCTTCTTCTGTTAATCAATTATTCTCCCTTATCATATTTGATAGATTTGGAGAAAATAAAAGAAGAAGTCGTGGCTAAGGAAGCCAGAATAACCAAGCTTGAAGAAGAATGCCAAGCTAAGGATCGGTCGATCGCATACACGACGACCAGGCTCAAGGAAGTCACTAAGACTTTCGAAAAGCAGATTGAAGGTAACTGGTCATAAACTTGACCAATATATTATCTCTTTTAATCATAGATATTTACCATTTGATTTACTTGCAGAGCGAACTCAAGCGATAACAACAGCAGAAAAAGCTCTAGAGTTTGAGCAAGATAAAGGGGCAGCCCTTGTACAGAGCCTTGATGAAAAAATCCTGGCGCTTAACAAGATGATCTTTGATATGTGATCAAGATCAAGTATGCCTACCTTAAGAGATCCAACGGAGAAGATGAACTATTTTGGCCAACTCCTGGAAGATCTCAAGGGCCTGCTCAAAACTTCTCGACAAAACTATACCCAGACGATGAAAGAAGCTGTGGCCAACGGAGTTAGCTTTGCTTTGGCAAAGCTGACGGCTTCCGACCTCTCCATCAATCTCCAAGCTGTTGAAGAAGATTTCAACTGTTTGCCTGAAGATGCGACCAAGTTTCTCGAGGAAGTAAGGCCTCTTGGAGACAAGGTTGCAGAGGAAATGGAGATCGGATCTCCATCAAGCAGCAATTAGACTGGAGATCTCCAGGAGTAGACAATTGTAATATAAGAATTATGAAATATATAAAACTTACCTTTCTATCATCAACAAGTCTTTTGTTTATCCTGTCGACTTGTGAAGTACTCATATATTCCCTAGCCCCCGACTACTTTATAGTAGATAGACTTTACTAAATAAGCAGTAAGCCAAGAAGGAGTACTAAAGTCTTTACCATTGTTTGAAAGCATATACTGATTATATGATAAAACTGATCACAGTAATACTAGGAAACCAATTTGGTCAGAACAAGTGTCTGATTTTGATTAGTTATAGATCTGTTTGTCATAATCGAAATGCCAAACAAAATATTACTTGGTCGGAAGAAAAAGACTTGCTTTGATGAGAAAGAAAATATGCAAGAATGTATGCAAAAAAAAAGTGATCTTATTTATATGTAGTGTCCAAAACTGGTCGAAAGAATTGTTAAGAACTAAAAACATGAAAAACACTTCGTGAAACATGCTCAAGCTCAAGTCTGACTGGCAGTGAGGATCGTAGGAAAAGAACTGTCGCTAGGAAGCTCCTTCTAGTGGACAGGACCACGTGCGGAGAAGGAGAGACTTCGACTAGGAGGCTTTTCGTGTCCCGATCAGTAGCCAAACGAGAGTAGAACCAAATGTTGAAATGAAGAAAAATAGTCTCTACAATCTTAAGCATATGAATTACTACACGAAGTTGTTTGTGTTATATTTTGGTTACTCGTATATTTCTTTGAGAAAAGAGTGTGGTCGTGCGTGGGAATCATTCATGTAATGATCACGACTAGGACCCATACAGCATGTGACTTAGAAGTCGTTGCCAAAGAGTAACAGAGATCCTTGTAAAGGATGTCAGAGAGAAAGAGGTCTTTGTTGGGCCACGGGGTAGGCCACGATAGCTACAAACAAAAATTTCTACCATGCAAACCAGAAAGCCAAGCAAGTAGATGATCACAGATCGTTACCACCAGACGGGTAGAGCAGCGGAAGAAGGGTTGGAGCAGCCTGGTCCAACGTAGAGCGCGTCGATGTAGTGGTCGTAGTCGATCGTCCAGCATCCTCACAAGTCGATCGTCTCCTCCAGCAACGTCTGAAGTTCCTTGTGAAGATTGCGGATCGTCCTCAAAGCGCCTTGATCGCGATAGCGCCTCTCGGTATCCACATGTCGGGGAAGGAACAATGCGTGCTGTTGGTGTACTAGCACCAAGTCTGCAGCGAGCTCTCGGGAAGATGGCGTCTAGGGTTTGGTAGTGATTCGCGCGTCGACCATGACCTCATGCATCTCCTTATATAGTGCTCGTGGCGGATCCTATCCGAACACGTTTGTCGAATTGTATTCAATCTTGGTTTGTTCCAACCCGTTAAGTGTGTGACCTTGTAGGTTCATGCGTGTCGGTTGTGACTCGGAAACCCTTTCCGATCACGAGTAAATAGCGGCTCCTAGCGAACATAACGATTTCGAATACACACAAATTATATCGGACGAACCTTAATGCAATCGATCTCGACCGAGTCCTCATCGATTCTGACCGGTCCTATCTCTATCTGACCGATTCGTATTTGGTGACGACGATTCGTAATTCCTTACGACGATTCACGACCACCTGTGACTACGTTCGACCGATCTCGACCAGCTCGTAACTCCATACGACCGATCCGAAGCTGTTGAACTAAGCATTTACCTACTCGTGTATACTCTCTTTGCCTCACGATGTGCGGTTGAACTCGGTGAGATGTTGTGTCATCCATGGGTATTCAATACTTTCTCGATCAGGTGTCGGATAACTTTACGTGGTCGAACACTTCAACAACTAGTGGTAGGGCCATGCACTTTCTTTATCCGACAACAACGAGGGGCCTAGAGACATCTCTCCTGTTATGTTAGGAGGGGCAAATCCTATATCCGACCAGTCACAATCCTCTGCATGTTTCATAGCATACCCGAAAGCTACCTTTATAACTACCCAGTTGCGGAGTAGCATTTGGCAACCCCTAAGAGTGCTATTACACATGTAGGAAACCATGCTAATCTTAGGTCTAAGGATTATACATCATCATTGCTTGAGACCAACTAACGACACATAGAATCATAACAATCTCAATAGTGTCTCAAGGTGGGTCTAATCCAACATCATGTTCTCTAACATGTGTCCATATTATTGGTTTGATATCTCCATATCCATGACCCGTGAAACATAGTCATCAACCAATACATATGCTAGTCTATTCATATGTGTCCTCATATGTTTCCGACCAGGGATGGTATAAGAATAATTATCGCAGAAATATATAGTTTCACAATCAAGTCACATACTTGATAATCAATATTAACAATATTATTCTTGGAACAAGATAACATTTTATCCAATATTGTGAACATAAGGAAATATAATCATCTCTATGATTGCCTCTAGGGCATATTTCCAACAGTCTTCTCCGACCAGCTTAAACAACAATAGTAGACGACCAGAGTATAGGTACAGATATATAAACAATATCACTAGTCAAAAAGGTATAAAAGAATGAATATTCTTTATTAAAAAAAGAATTTAACGGATAATTAAACAAAGGACTTACAAAGTTGATCAATGTTCCAAGAATTAGACAAAACACGCTCATCAGACATGGCTAGTCGCACTGAACCTGGTTGGGTGACTTCGACCATAGTGTAGGGACCTTCCCACTTGGGAGAAATCTTGTTGCGATTTGCTTGGTTCTGAATTTTTCTAAGAACCAGATCACCTACAACCAGGCTGCGAGGTTGCACCTTACGACTGTGGTACCTTCGATGGCTTGTTGGTAGACTACTGATCGTATCAGGGTTTGGTTTCATCGTTCTTCAAGAAAATTGATGTCATCAAGTCGTCGTTCATTCTGATCATTTTCATTGAAACAATCGGTTCGAGCAGAGCCGAGTTTTAGTTCTAGAGGAAGCATGGCTTCAGCACCATAAACCAAGAAGAATGACATTTCACCGGTCGCACAACTAGTCGTGGTTCGAACAGCCCATAATACAGAAGGAAGTTCTTGAACCCAAGCTCCTGACTGTTTTATTAACTAGTCGAATACTTGGCGTTTAATCCCCTGCATTATGATACCATTGGCTCACTCAACTACTCTGTTGCTCTGCGGATGAGTGACAGAAGCAAAATATATCTTGATACCAAGGTCTTCATAGAATTCTTGAAATTTACCGCTTGAGAACTGGGTACTGTTGTCTGTGATTATACGACTGGGTAGACCAAATCGTGTGATCATATTTTTTGTAAGAAACCTCTTAGCGGCTTCAGTTGTTGTTTTAACAATAGGCTCGGCTTCGATCCATTTTGTGAACGTGTCAATCATGACAAAAAAGAACTCGAAGCCCCCGGGTGCTCTTGGGAAAGGTCCCAGAATGTCCAGTCCACAGGTTGCAAAAGACCAAGAAAGAGGAATAGTTTGCAAAGCTTGTGTTGGCTAATGTACTTGTCGGCTATGAAACTGACATTATACGCACTTCGTCATGAGCTCTTTTGCATCATGAAGGGCAGTTGGCCAATAGTATCCTTACTTGAAAGCTTTACCGACCAACGTTATGTAGGAATGGTGTGTTCCACAGAGTCCATGATTTTCGATCGGCAATTTAATGCCATCCGTTTGAGATATGCATCTCATCAACACTCCGTGAGATCCTCGTTTATACAAGGTACTTTCGATCAAAGTGTATGATTTGGCTTTTCGAGCTATACGATCAACCTCTACATCATCTTCCGGAATTATATCATGCTGAAGATAATTGTAGATCGACGTCATCCAATCTCTACCTTGATCATGACAGGCCAACCATCAACGACCTGTGGAGCATCCACGTTCTCAGGATCGGTTTTACAACCTGTAGGGAAACATATATGTCCTCGAAAAGCTCAACCACCGAGGGTGAATCGAGTTGCTCGAGGAAAACTCCGAGCGGGACGGGTGACCTGGTGGAGGCCATCTGCGCCAACTAGTTTGCTAGAAAGTTTTCATTTCTAGGAATGTGTTGGATCTGAAAACCGAAGAAGTGCTTTTCGAGTTTTTGTACTTTCGCCAGATAAGATGACATCTTGGTACTTGAGCATTGATACTCTTTCCCGACTTGATTCGCTACTAGTTGAGAATCACTTTTCACTAGTAATCTGCGAATCCCGAGCGAACGAGCTGCTTGGAGTCCTGCTAGTAAACCTTCATATTCTGCCACATTGTTTGTAGCAGAAAAATTTAACTGGATGGCGTACTTGATGTGTTCGCCAGTAGGGGATATCAAGACAACTCCAGCCCCCGAGCCTTTGAGCATTAAGGAGCCGTCAAAGTACATTGTCCACTCGTTGTGGTGTTCGTTCTCAGGCCTTGGGTGGGTTCAGGGTTTGTCCATTCGGCAATGAATTCTGTTATTGCCTGGGACTTGATTGCTGTTCGTGAGATAAAATAGAGGTCGAACGGCCCTAGCTCAACCTCTCATTTTGCTATTCGTCCTGATGACTCCCTATTTCCAAGGACTTGACCGAGGGGATACCCGGTTGGTACGACCACTTTGTGGGCCTGAAAGTAATGCCTTAGTTTCCTTGAAGCCATAAGGAGACCATAGAGCAACTTTTGTACCTGTGGGTATCTTTTCTTTGGTCCATGTAAGACTTCGCTTATGTAATATACTGGTCGTTGGACGTTATCGCGTTCCATGACTAGTACACATTATTTGTTTGTCTTGCTGACCACATAAATCAGCAATGTTTCTCCCGATCTTGGAGAAACTAAGACCGGGGTACTCGTAAGGTACTTCTTAAGTTCTTCAAAGGCATCGTTTGCCTCTTTAGTCCACTCGAAACTTTCATATTTCTGGAGAAGCTTAAAGAAAGGTAATCCTTTTTTACCCAACCGTGCTATGAAACGACTTAGTGCTACCATACAGCCGCTTAGTTTTCGGACTTCTTTTTTTGTGGTTGGAGGGCGTATCTGGTCGATGGCCGATATCTTCACTGGATTTGCTTCGATACCTATAGCCGATACTAGGAAACCGAGAAGTTTTTCAGCGAAAACTCCAAAAACACACTTTTCCGGATTTAATTTGAGGTTATGCCTTCTCAAGTTATTGAAGGTTTCTTGTAGGTCGGGAATGTGATCGCCAGCGTTGATGCTCTTTACGACCAGATCATCAACATAGTTTTCTAGATTTTGATCTATCTGTGGATTAAAGGTTTTCTACATCAACCTTTGAAAAGTTGCACCAGCATTTTTGAGAACAAATGGTATCTTAACATAACAGTAAGTGCTATATAGGGTGATGAAGGAAGTTTTCTTTTCATCTTCTTTACTCATATTAATCTGGTGGTACCCTGAATACGCATCTAAAAAACTTAATAACTCGCACCTGGAAGTAGAGTCTACAAGTTGGTCAATGCGTGGAAGGGGAAAGTCATCCTTCGGACAAGCTTTATTAAGATCTGTAAAGTCAATACACATCCGCCACTTCCCATTATTTTTTCTAACCATTACAGGATTAGCGAGCCACTCAGGGTAGTCGACTTCACGAATAAATCCAGCCTTGAGGAGCTTGTCAATTTCCCACTGGATTGCCTCCTTCCGATCAGGTGCGAAACGTCTTAGCTTTTACTTGATCGGTTTCTTTTCAGGGTGGAGAGGTAGCCTGTGCTCGATCACCTCCCTAGGGGCTCCAGGCATGTCGGACGCATGCCGGGCGAATACGTCCTGATTTGTTCGGAGGAAGGAGATGAGCCTATTTGTGGTCGAGTCTGGCCAAGACCAGTATTTTTCGGGTAGATGCATCAGTGTTTCCTGACCCAGGCTACAACTTGGCACTTTCCTGAGAAGCGTCCTTGTCGAGTGTTACCTCCTTTGTTTGGTCGGAAGGCTTTGGTGTCGTTTTTAGCCTCGAGTGCTTAACTTGCACGGTAGGTGGATTAGCTTCTCTGGTCAGAAGTTCATTGACCAGTTCTAATGATTTCCGATCACATGCGTACGCCATTTTTTAATCTCCTCGAACCGTGATGACCCCCTTTTGTCCTAGAATTTTTAAACTCTGATAACCGTAGTGCGTGGCTATCAAGAATTTTTCTAAAGCTAGACGACCAAAGATTCCATTGTATGCGGATTCGAAATCCACCACATCAAATGGAATATTTTCTGTTCGGAAATTGTCGGGTCATCCGAACGTAACCGGTAGGGAAAGCTGTCCTATCAGTTTGGCGGTAGAACCAGGAACTAAACCGTGGAAGACATATTTCACAGGTTTCACCTTTGACTTGGGAATTTGCATTTCTTCCAATGCTCCCACAAATAGAATATTTAGAGAACTACCTCTATCTATTAAGACTCGATTAACCTTACAATTATTAATAGTAGGTTCAATGACAATAGGGAACCTACCTGATCGAGTTGAAGGGATGGGACAGTCTTCTTTATTGAAGGAGATTACAGTTTCCGACTACCTAGATGGCTTGACGGTGATCGGAGGCTCGACGAGGTTGACCTCCCGCTCTATGGCCTTCAGATGACGCCTTGATTCGTACGAAGAAGATCCACAAAAGATCATGTCGACCGTATGTTGAGGCTCCTAGTATTCCTTCTCTTCGTCGCCATCTTTATCCTTCTTGGAGCTAGTTTCCCCGAGTTCCTGTATTGAGGGGAGTGGACCTTTGCCTGCATAGTAATCCTGCAGCTTCTTTTGCCAGGCTCGGCAGGTGCGTAAATCATGCCCTGCCTACTGGTGAAGTGGACATCACTTTTTGTTCCTCATGTATCCATCGGTCGGAGATTTTGCTTTGCCTTGATTGGTATAATCTTTCTTAACCTTAGTAAACTTCTCAGGAACCACAAGGACTTCTTTATCATTGGGTTTGCGGCTTTTCTTTTTCTTGAGAGCCTTCTTATGCTTCTTTTTTGATTTATCCAAGCCAGGTTGTGGGATTTTATCTTTCCGATCAATGGCTTCACACCATTCGACCGCCTCGCTAGCAGCTGCATATTTGTGGGCCATGTCGAAAAGTTTGATAGTCGTTTGTGGAGGTTCATTGTGATGTCCTCCATAAACCGTCGATTCCTTAGACCTGCTTTGAAAGCTTGGATGAAAGAAGGTTCTGCGACCTCTGGTATTGAATTACGAACCTGGCTAAATCTTTTGATGTACTGACGAAGAGTCTCATTGGATCCTTGCCGGATTCAGTGAAGATCATCCTCCTTTCCAAGGTGGTCGTACGTGCCTTGGAAATTCGTAATCAAGAGGTCGCAAAGTTGCTCCCAAGTGTAGATCGATCCGACCGGTAGGTTAAGGAACCAAGACCGGGCGGACCCTTCAAGTACCATGGATAGATAGTTTGCCATCACGTTTTTGTCACCACCAGTAGCTCTGATGGCGGTGGTATAGATTTGGAGAAATTCTAACATGTTCTGAGTCCCATTGAACTTATCCAGGTTGGCCGGTCGGAACCTGTTTGGCCAACGTACAGCCTGGAGCCCTGCGGTGTAATTGTTTCATGGCGCCTTCTCTGGAAGGGTGCCGGATTGTAATCCATTGGAGACTGGTTTCTAAAGTTGGAGTGCCGAAACTCCAGTATCCCGATTTGGTCGTGGTCGTTGGTATGACGCCTTCGACTGCCTGCTTGGTTCAGATGATGTCGGAGATCATTAGGGCCAAGCGATTGCTCCTCTCGGCGAGGAGAGGGAGTGGCTACTTGAAATAGCTTTCTTCTCTCGTGACTCCTTGGTCGGAATCGTTGAGGAGGTCTCGGTATCGATTGGCATCCAATCCGACCATGTTGCCCCCTACCGAGGGAGGAACGTTGGGATGAAGTCATGGTTTTACTTCGTGAATTCCTTTGTTCCCAGTACGCTTCCGTTCGTTGCATGGTCTGCTGGAGAATTTCTGATACCTGACCTACAAGTTAGACAAAACCTGGAGTCTCTGCTAGAGCAGGGTCAGGATTATTTAAAATATTCTGAACACACTACAGATTTTGTATCATCACAGAAGGTCTCGGAGGGTTCGTGCCAGTAGTGAGTGTTCGAAGATCTGAACTTTCCCCCGACCTTCTGGTTGGTTCTGTCCGATCCGTTACCCTGGGTGGGGCGAACACGGTGAATAAGCGATGAGCGTCTATCGGTTACATTATCTCGGCATTTTATGCTTGATGGCCCATACCATTTCCACCAGCACATGGTGGCGTGGCAGATTGTGTAGGACCGTACACTGCATTTTGATCTATATTTCCGATCGCACTAGCCTCGTGCCTCCAGCAGCGATCTTTCGACGAGCTTCCATCGTAACTAATGGAGAGCCTTAAAATGTTTCTGTGAGGAGTTTCCATGATGGAGAGTGGTCGGAGATTAGAACCTCATGAGGTTTTTGTGGTGGGCTCAGCCTGATCCGATGGATTGCCGATCGTATGCTGAGCCTTATCGTTCCCACTTGGCCCACGACCAATGGGAGCTTCATCGACACCATTACCAGATGTCGGTTGGCTCCTGGTATTGCTAGAAGCCGTTGGTGAGTACACATCGACCATGATCTCATCAGTACCGATCCTCGGGTTCTGATCTTTGAACTTTTGTCACCTTTTTTGCGGGTCGAAAGGATCAGGCTTGGAGAGGTCCTTGGATTTCTGAGCTAGTCGGAGCGGCTGGTTCCTCTGAAAGCGCCACTTGTCGTAGTGGTGTATCCTCATCCATCCGGTCGATTTCGCCAATGTCTGCGACATGCAAGCCGGCGGAGGAGGAGGATGATGACATCCTATTTTCTTGCATAGCGTGGATGCATTCATCCATGTCGAGTTGGAGTAGTCCGCCAAGTCGAAGCAGTTCTCTTCGTCCCAGCTTCCTGCCATAGTCGCATGAGCGATTATGAGGAGTGAGCGAGGATTTGATGAGTAAAGAATTTCTTCAGGAAATCTGCACCTTCTTCCCTAGGGATAGCGTCAACTGTCGACGATCGAGTCGCCGATCTTACGAAATAAAATAGAGGACAATGGCACAAATTTCTTGAAAGAGAATGGGACTGCACTTTATTGATATAAACTGGCTATTACAGGGGGTGCCTACAACCAGGCGGTAGACTAATCCTAATTACACTGAGTGTGATGCTTGCTACATGATTCAATCAGACTTGAAACGTGAATCTAATGCTGACCGTGCTGCTATAATCAAATGAAAGGCGATCCTCTAATCTGATGCTAGATGATCCTCCTTTCGCCCGCGCACCATCCTTAAATAAGTTCCAAAGAGGTGGCAGTTACTCCTGGAGAAGACGTCCGTTCTGAAGCGTCACGACTGGTCGGAACGAGATGATGGTTGATAAAGTATCAACCGCACGGTGGTTGTTTGTCAGTGTCTTAGGATTATGTAACGTCGCGTGGCATGGAGTATTGTAACATCCCAAATTTGGGTGTGTGTTTCAAATGTAAGAAAATGAGTAGAAATTAAAACTTTTCTTGCATCTTGAAGTTTTTGAACTTTTCTGTAATTCTTGTAAAGGAATTATGGAATTCAAAAACTCAAATCTCCAATTGACTAAAGTAAATCCCCTCTTATCAATCCTTGTTAAGAATCTTGTGTTCAACCCTTGAAAATATTTTTCCTTGGTTCTAGGGATGCTGTGTGACTCCTCTGAAAAATTTCATAATTTTTAGAAATTATTTGATAATTTTTGGAGGCCAGTCAAATTAGTTTGACTCTTGGTCAAACCCTAGATCAAGCCTTCTGAAATTTTTGGAGAAAAATGCTCTGCATGAAAACCTCTGGAAAATTTACACAAGGTTTATCCTGGAGTGAGGAACCTCGAGTCAAAATTTCAGAATTTTTGGAGTTAGTTTGCTACCTTTAAGAATTCTTCCAAACTCAGCTTCCAATTCAAAACCTAAATCTGTGCACTATTCCTTGGGCTCAGGTCGGACTCGAACCTAACCCCGGTTTTGGTTGGACCCGATCAACTAACTGCACCGGGCTCGGTCGCTTTGGGACGAGCATTTTCAACCGTTGGATCTCCATCGGGCGGTCCTCGTTCGCGTGGAGCTGTGCAGACCCCGCTCGCCCGCGTGCGATTTCAACGGTTGGATCTCGATCCAACCGTCGCAGTCGCGCCCGTGCCTGTTGGTTGGGCTCGACCCATTCGCCTTTGTTCGGCTGGCCGATTAAATGCGTTGTTAGTCATTGCTGCGGTGGGCCTCGCGTCATTGTTAGTCCCCTACCTTCCCGGTCGCTCTGTGCATGCGCCATGGCGGCCACAGGCGTGGGCGGACGCGGCAGGTCACCTCCTTGGTGTCCTCGTCAACGGCTCTTAGCATTTAATGCTTGTCAGCGCCTTTCGCCCCCGAAGTCATGGTCTTACCTGCTCCCGTCGCTTAGCTCGCCCATGAGCCCGCTGTGAACCGAGCTCACCGTGGAGCTTTGCTCCGCTCCATTCCTTGCCCTCCGGCTTTATAAAGCCCCCGAGCTCCCTCTCTGCCTCTCTTTAGCACCCCCTTAGCTTCACCTTGCTCCTTGGTGCTTGCTTGAGCTCAAGTCACCATTTTCCCCAATTGCCATTGTCGGCGGGCGAGCTCTCTTCGCGCTTGATGCTTCAAGGATCATTGCAAATCCAATCGCGTCACTTTGCGCCCTTTTTCATCCTGGGCATTTCCCCTAACTCAATTTTGGCTTGCCTTAACAGGAATGGCTTGAATCGAGTTTTGCCCTCTTTCGGCCGAAGTTCTTCGTTTTCGTCCTCAACTCCGGTAAGCTGTTCCTCTCTTCAATTGCTTGCTTTGGGACCATCCTTGAGCCATGTTGGAGCTATCCCGATGACGCGGTCCCTCTCTTTTTGCTCAGGTTGCCTTCCCCGCGTTGTCTTCCTTGGCGCCGGCGGGCTTCATCGTCGCCGGAGCTCCTCCGTCCTTGTCTGTCCCTCTCCAGCGCTCAGGTAGCTCCTGTGTAGTCCCTAGAAGCTTGGGCACTGCTTCTCTGAACCGCTGCAGAGCTATTCTTGCTGGTTGTCTTTTGGCCGTGTTGTCACCGCCGTTCCTCTCTGGCTCGCCGTCGTTCTAGGTCGCCGCTACCATCGAGAGTGCCACCGTTAGGTGCGTAAGGCTATTGCCGACCTATTCCTGCCTTTGGTTGCCGCCGCCGTGACCGGAGTCGCCGGCGGTGAGCAAATCTTTGCACTGGACGTGTTGTCGGACACGAGCGACACTGTAGCGACGTCATTTAGGACAAAGATCCTTCATTAACTGCTAATGATTGGCTTAAGCACTTAATGACTGTCCTAATCTGGCTAATGTGTCGCTGACATGAGGGCCCCACACAGTTAAGTTGTCGCTGTGCGCGTGCGTAGCGCCGAGATCGTTTTGGACCGTCCGATCTAGATCCAGCGATCCAGATTGGTTAGAACGTTCGGACCACCGAGCCTCAGCCGTCCATTTCTTGATCTATGGCGGGGATTCATGTGGGTTGTGCGCGGGTGCTGTGTTGTTTCGCTGTGGGCCGTCCATTTCTAGATCAGTGGCCCAGATCAATTTGAACGCTCGGACCGTCCGAACATCTGTTCGATCTGAGCCGTTCGTTTTCGATCCAACCGCCGAGATTGAGCGCGGGCGTTCACGTGCACTGTGTGCCCGTGCGTGTGGGCCGTGCGATTCAAGATCAACGGCCCACGTTTTTCCGCGCCGATTTGGTTTAAGGAAATTCTCGAGAGCTTTATTTGTAAACTGAAAAAGGTATTAAACTTCAAAATTGCTTAACTAATTCGTTTTAGCTCCGTTTTAGTTGATTCAAATTTTGTCAGCTCTGGTTTGAACTAGGATTTAATCTAAAAATGGTTGAAAGCTTGGTTCAGCTCCAGAAAATGGTTTGGTAAATTTGTTCAGTTGTAGGCTTTATTTATTGCTTTAAAAATTCATTTAACTTGAAAAATGCATAAGTAATTCTCTGTAACCCCTTTTTGAGTGAAACTAAGTTTTTTGGTTTCCTCTATTAATGTGCTTAATTGTAGAATAGGATTTAGGCATGCTACTATTTTTAAAGCTCTTTGCATTTGTTTTGTGCCCTTTTTCATGTCTTTCAAAAATTATAGAAAATGCATCCTAGCTCCAAATGAGTTAAATCAAATTGTGTGGTTCATATCATGAGGTGCTTTGCTTACAATAAAAATTTCAGGTGCAAGACCTGTTTGGAAAATTGTGCTAAAGAATTTAATTCGGATGAGCAGTAACCGAAGTGAATTTTTCAGCCTTTTTCGAGCCGACCAAAATTGTTTTGGCTATAACTTTAGCATCATGTATCCAATTCGATTGATTCTTGTTGCTAAATTCCTTAAAAATCATGCTCTACCTGCTGTGTAAATTTTGTGGATTTTGGTTGACTTTGGTTTTGAGTCTTTTCGGTGTTCTTAGTTCTTATCGGTTCTTTTCGTTCTTTTCGTTAGGTGCCGACGAGTCCGTTGATAACGAAAGTGATCCTCTACAGCAAACTGAGAAACTCCAGCAAGGCAAGCAGTTTGATCATAATAATCCCATTACTTTCAAAGTCTAATACTTTGTTTACAAATTGTATGTATGCATGCTTTTGTGTCAAAGTTAATTTTTCCGATTAGAGGTAGCTAATCCTATTGCATGGTTGCCCTTAAATTGTTCATCCCCTGCCACTAAACTTAAGTTATTAATCTCGCCAGTGAATTTGAGCCCGATGGTTGAATTATGCTCTTTCATTGTCTTTACGGTGTCATGCTTAGAAATGCTTAGCTACCGGTAGAATTGGGCGGTTATCGACTTAGTCGATAACTTTGATCACACAAAATTATTATTATCATTATGCTCAACACCTTGTGCTTTGTTACTTTGTAAAGTCAAAAAACTGAAAATGAAAATGAAATGTTTGAGACTTGGGCACAATGGTTGATGGTGTGATCTTATGATGTGATTGGAATGGTGCCCGGGTCAACAAGGACCGAGTTACTTGTGTCACTAAGCTAAGCGATTATTGCATGCTAACCATATGAGGGGGATATAGGACCTCTCTTGACTTAGTACTTTGGCGTGTGTTAGCTCCGAGTCGCAGGAGGTTGTGTGTGTGTGTTGTGTTGAAAAAGAAACTTGTGGTTATGTGTGGGTGAGCGGGAGTGGAATCCTGTTTAGGTTCTCCACACCGAAGGGCATTGTAGTTGTCTGGGAGCTTTACCCTATAGTGGTAGTTGATTTTCGGCTTTACAATGACTCTGTCTCAACGTATGGTTTTCTATCCATACGGGCGACTTGTAGTTGATACACAATATTGGAAATGTCTCGTAGGACTTAGCCTTGCCGGCATACCTTCGGAAGTGTGCTTGATCTAGTGGCAACAAAGGCGGTCTGACGTGTGGGTACATTGGTACACCCCTGCAGGGTTCAAACATTCGAATAGCCTTATCCTAGGTTATGGACATGCTTCGTAAGGTCGTGCAAGAACTAGACTATAACCTTTAATTAAAACTTGATGTGGGTGGTATGAATGGGGAATTCATGCTGTTGTTGCGGTGGCTATTGGGTTAACCACTTCCAGGATATCTTTAATTATTGTTACTTGTCTCTCGCTGTTTTTGTCAAATAAAAATAGATTGTGAAACTGCTTTAAATCTATTACATTATTGCAAATGAAAAATTGCTTTATGTTGAAAATGAGTCTAGAGCCTCCTCCACTTAAATAAGCTTGCATGTAGCTATGTATAGGCTGTTACACTACACATAAGTCTTGCGAGTACATTTTTGTACTCATTTGCTTTGTAATTAAATGTTGCAGAGGAGGAAGTGATCCCCAAGGATCCACTTTTGTGTTGTGCGGTGTGTTTGACGACTAGGTTGGTGGCGGTTGGTTGCCTTGTGGGTTAAAGGCACACTAATTGGCTCTTGTTTATCGCCATCTTATGGCTTTTGCTTCATTGTTTATTTAACTCTCTTTAATCTGTTATTTGGCGGTCGGCCTTTTATAATAACTCTATTATGTATGTCTTTTGTTTTGTAGTTGTGCTTGGTTCTATGTGTGGAATGGAATTGATGCATAATTTTGTAAAGGGGTATGTGTACTGTAAGTTCTTAGGAAGTACATGTATCTCGAGGCACGGGATATTTTGTTTGCGATGCTAGGACCAAGTGGATGGTTAAGCATTACAAGCCGAATTTTCCGGGTCCTCACAAGTATACAACATGTGTTCCATTCATCACATGGTAAAGAATATACTTGGAATCAGATCCAGATACCAGTTCATAGCTCCTACGAGTAGCTACCTGGTCGGAGACTAGGTATAGGATCTTGTTCGACTAGGGTACCCATTATGTAACCTCTGGAATCCTTACGACCAATGAGGTCGTTAGAGTTAGGGGTTACGACCACGAAGACGTATGGTCTTTTATTATGTATTAAAGTAATACATAGAGATTTTAATCCTCGTCAGACTTAGTCGCTTTGTTAAAATCCAATCTTCTTCCCAAAGACTAATCGACTTGATTCTTCAACCAATACCAATAGTATCCCAACAATTTCGGTTTGGCCACCTCTAATTGTTGTCCATCCAATTAAAATCCACCGATCATATTTAGTCTATAGCAAACACACTCCAATCATCTTTCCACAATTTATACATTAACTACCGAAACCACTTGCTTTGATGTAATCTTCCAAACCACCATAAATTCCTAAGTTTGGTTTGATTTCCAAAAAGGATACTGGCTTACTTCTAAATCTTAACAATGCATAAGCGACCACATCATCTATTAATCCATTCTCACAGTATAAACCATGGTTTAACTCCAATCTTGATCACATTCTCCGGAACAATAATAATCCTAAGTGAAACAACTATATTGCTCACATATTCCAGTACACTTGCTTTATAATTTCTATCATAGGGTATCTCCAATATAACTCCCAATTTATGAGCACTAAAGAACCGTATTTCAATGCCTACAATCCACTAAGTGACATATTATCAACCACCATAAATTACTTGTTGGTTTCCCTGCAATTTTTCTCACAACAATATAAATTCCTAAAAGAGGGTACACCTATGCAAGATCAATTTCGTCTTCAATAATGTCTCCATATTTCTGTAGCCCAATCCTTTTTGTTAGCATGATCAATCCACTTTCAATAATCAATCCATCAAAATCAACACAATCATTCTAGGTTAAAGATATACCTCCTTTATCCATAGTCAACTCTGACCTAGGTAAATCAAATCATCAAAGGTCATCCATCCCAGGTGAGTTTGTAATCCAACCATAATCCAATTAGTCTAAATCACTAACTTTGTCCAGATCAAGTCATCCACAATAATTATCTTAGTTCAATTAATTTAGCAACATTACTCGATGTCTTCCATAGCCTACCTGCCCTCAAGCATTATCTAAATCCAACCGCCACCTTTAATCATCCCTGATTAAGCGAATTATATCATCCTTGGAACAACTATTCCCATAAGGATAAATCTCATATTCAATCCTCATAGTCATCCACTATACGCCCATTTAATCACCTAATCATTCTTTATCTCTAGAAGTTTTACGATTCGGTTATATACTCAAATACAACTTCACAATTCTCCAATTATCATCATGAGAATCCATCGAATTTTATAATATCGTCACAGTTTCAATTTCTAACTTTATCACGCTAGACCTGAATCTGACTAACAGTCTTATCGACATAATGACTAAGACATACCAAAAATCTAAATCCTTAAGTGAACCCATAAATTAATTATTCAATCCTACTACATGTCTTCTATGAGTTCTAGCTGCATATTTCTCCGATATAAAATCCAACATCACCCGCAGGCAAGCTTATACCTCACTACAATAGTTTTATTCATACTCATATCGCAACCTCCTATGGTAACACCTACCATAATCTATAAAAGATCCCACAAAGGTTAAAATCTCATGGTTCAACAATCTAATTAAGTCTTCTAAGATCATATTCGGCGACAATGGGTAATAATCCAATTTCTTGGTTATCAAACATCACGCTGACCATGCAAAACCACCAACATCAACCCAACAGAGGATATAATCAAAGATAAAATAGCGGCTACTCAATCATATCCTCCTCGTTACCGATTCCTCTATTAATCTCTTAATCAACCTACGACTTCCATTAAAGAGATGAGAGGGAAAAAGCATAAGGTAGGGAAAACAGCAGGGGTAAGATCCTTAATTTATTTTAGAGATTTTAAGCTTCAAAACACAAGAACCAACTCAAAATAAACTAAAAAGGAGTGCAGTAGGGACATCACACAATTTATTTTAAACATAAGGCTAGGTTTTAGTATGTTTACGAAATACAATGCCCGAAGGCAAACCGGCAAACACACCATACATAAATAGCAACAACTTGGAATTAAGAGAGAAAATGATTACAAAATCCAACGTCTACAAGTTAAGTAATATCATTAGGGTGTATATATTTTAAGAATAAACTCTAATTTAATCCTAACATCGTAGCGAAGCATCGTCTTCTCATCCATTCGCCGATGCACATCACCGGTGACTACTTAGCTTATCTATCATTGGAAAAGAGAGACGGACAATGGAGAAAATTATTTTGCATAAATAAAATGAATGATAGGGTAAGAATCAGATGCTAGGATGGGTAAGAAAGAAATGAATTATATTACTTGCATTTTTGCCAAATTTTTTCTAGTTTAAAAATACTCTTTGCAAACCAAAATCCTAACAACGTCCATTGCTACGGCTTAACCTACAGTCAGTATCGTTCTGATACCAAGTTTGTGAGAACCCGGGCGATTTAACTTGTAATGCTTAACCCTCTAATTGGTCCTAGCAACATAAATTAAATTTCCCATTCTCAGTATATTATGTACCTCCCAGGAGTGGTACACATACACCATCACAAACATAAATATCAATCCATACGCAAGTTCTTACAATATTGAAACTTCATAATTTACAACATATGAACATACAAGGTTCAATTTCATACAAAAGGGTCGACCGGCTAAAAACAAGATGAAATAACAATTACGCAGCGGAAAACATTGACTAAACTAAAATAAAAACATGAATTACTCATAAATAAAGTCCCAATGGCTTGCCATAACCCATAGGGCAATCGACTGGGTTCAAACCATAGCAAATCGATATTCCTACACAATCTTCCCTTACCCGGTTTGATCTCACACCTGCTGTCCAGATTAGTAACAAAAGCAAATAGTGAGTACACGAATGTACTCTGCAAGACTTTACCAAGCCTGTACATAGCTACATGCAAGCTCTACTAAAAGGAGAAGTCTATAGGGTTTATTTCCAGCACAAAGCAATATTTCACTTTAAATACAATGTAGCATATTCAAATGGCAAGTGAGCAAATATTTTTTTATACTTTAAATAACAGCGAGTAATAACATTCAACATCAACAAAGCATCTACAGGTGGCTGCCCCGCAGCACACAATAATAGCATGAGAAACCATTCTCAATACCACTGATCAAGTTTTAAGTTTTAAATTGCAAAAAGTTGAGTTTAATTCTTACGAGGCATATCCAAATGTGTCCATAACGTAGGACGAGGCTATTCGAATAGTTTATACCCTGCAGGGGTGTACAACTTTACCCACATATTAGACCGCTCATTTTTCCAAGCTATTTAGCAAACTTCCTTAGGTATGCCGGCAGTGCTAAGTCCTACGAGACGTTTTCCAATATAATGCATTAACTACGAGTCGCCCGCATGGGTGAAACCCTCTGTGAATCATCCTTGTGTGTGCAGAAGGGGCTCCCACAGAGGACTCACACGCTGTGCCGGAGACATCGGCCTAGCCTGAGCAACTGCCGATGCTTCTCAGACTGGAGGACCTAGACAGGAACCCCACCCCGCACACCCAACACACACAAAACAATTTTTTTTACACAACACACACCCACCACCTGCGACTCGGAGCTAACACACGCCAAAGTACTAAGTCAAGAGGGTTCCCATATGCCCTCATGTGGTTGCACGCAAAAATTCTTTGTATGGTGGCGCAAGTAATTCGGTCCTTATTGATTTGGGCACCAAGCACACACCCAACAACACACCTTCCAACCAATGTGCCTAAGTCTAAAACTTTTTATTTTTAGTTTTAGTTTTCCAAATATAATAGCATAGGGTGTTGGATATAACATAAAAAAAATAATTTATGTGATCAAGGTCATCGGCAAGTCAACAACCGCCCAATCTACCGGAAGCTAAGCACTGCTAAGCATGACATCAGATAAGCATAAATAAACCATATAACATCCACCAGGCTCTAATTCACCAGTAGAATTATTAACTTAGGCTAGTGGCAGGGGATGACAATCTTAGGGAATTCATGTAATAGGATTAACTACCTCTAATCGACAAACATAGCTTGACAAATAAAGCATGCATACATACAGTTGCAAAACAAGATAACAAATTTTTAATATAATAGGATCAACATGCATCAACAAAATGGGTACTTGCCTAAACCATATCTACCGGAAGAGAAAATCCAATAAATTGCTGGACGGAAGGAGGTTTGACTACACGTGGTCGGAAGGAGGCTCGACTACCTGGCCGGAAGGAGGGTTTGAGCTTTGGACAAGGAAGAAGATGGAGAAGGGTAGCTCGGGTGGTGAAAAGAGGCGAAGAGGAAGCTCTAGAAGGCTTTATATAGACCAAGGAAGAGGGCTCACGAGGAGAGGCCGACGGGGTGAGCTCAGTTCAAGGACACCCACGACCGATAGGGGTAGGTGGGAGAGGAGAAAGAATGGAGGGGCGGTTGCGGGGAAAGACGAGCAATTAATGCATATGTTGCCGAGGAAAATGGGGCGAGATTCACGCCAGGGTGACAACTTTCGTCGCGACGGTGATGCCTTGGCGCTAATGACATGGTATGGTGAAGAAGACGGTGACCAAGCGAGGAGGAGGTTGATGAAGGGCGTCGGAACACAGTCGGGAGGGCCGATCGGAACACAGTCGAGAGGTCAGTTAGAAGCGGTCGAAAGCAGGTTGGGTAGTCGAAATCGAGCACATGGTCGAAATCGAACGGGTGGTCGAAAACGAGTGGGTTGGTCAAAATCGAGTAGGTGGTCAAAATCGAGCGGTTGGTCGAAAACGAAAGGGCTGGTCGAAATCGAGCAGGTGGTCAAAATCGAGCAGATGGTCGAAATCAAGCGGCTGGTCGAAATCGAGGAGCTGGTCGAAAACGAGAGGGCTGGTCGAAATTGAGTCGAGTCAACTCGACTGGTTCGACCGAGTTGATTTCAAAAGGCTAAGAGGGTTGTGAAATCAAGGATAGAGTTTCCAAGCTCCTAAAATCATGAAAATTTTAGGGAAGTCTTAAGACACAGAGAAGATCCTTGTGTAAATTTTCCAGAGTTTTTAGAGAAATAATTTTTTCTAAAGAAATGTTTTAATTATCTGGTTTAGGTGTTTGACCAAGGACTAACTTGTTTGACTGGCTATTTTAAAATAGCAAATAAATTCTAATTTTTTTTGAAATTTTCAGAGGAGTCACTAAGATGACCCAGAACCTAAATTTTTTTCCATGTACTATTCACAAGATTTTTTTAAAAAGTCTTAAAGGATTAGGTTCTAGTAATTAATGCATTTGGTTTTCAAAATGCACAAAACCTTTGAAAGAATTTCTAGAAAAAAAATCAAAAATCAACAAGACGCATCAAAAGTTTTAAATTCTTATCATTTTTATACATTTGAAATACACACCCATATTTGGGATGTTACATTATAGTTGAAACTGGAATTGATTTTCATGACCAAAGATATGACCAGTAAGACGCACAAGATGGCGGGAGAGGGTTATTATTGAACCACTTGATAGCATTCAAAGAAGTAGTCTTGGATCTTGAGTCTATGGAGGTAAAATATGATGATGAAGATTTGTGTCTTATTATTTTATATTCGTTGCCTAGTTCATACTCTACGTTCAGATATACCGTTCTATATAGTCGAGATACTCTTACACAATTAAGTTTATGAAGCATTGCATGCGAAAGAAAAGATAAAACTCATGGTTCAGAACGAAAGTTCAAATTCGCATGCAGAAGGCCTAGTTGTCCGTGGCAGACAACATGAGAGGTGTTCAAATGGCGATTCAAGAGGCAAAAGCTCGAGTAGAAATTATAAAGGCAGATCAAAATCCAAAGGCAGGTACAATTCATGCAAGTATTGCGAGAAATATGTACACGACATATCTGAGTGCTGGTGGGTAAAGAAAAAGAAGAAAATGAATCACAATTTCAAGAAGAATCAACAAGAGGATGATGTTAAACCCACCATTGTTACTAAGTAAGATTCTGAGGAGATGTTATCGTTGCCTTTCCCAGTAATTCACAGACCAGTGATGAGTGGATTCTTGATACGGCCTACACTTTCCACATGAATTCGAACCGAGATTGGATTGTGAATTATGAAGCTACACCAAGTGGTTCTATGCTGATGGGCGACAATTCACTATGCAAGATTGCAGGCATTGATTCTATCCAGATCAAGATGTTTGAGAATTTTTTTGCCGAAATAGTACTGTTTGGAGCGTTGTTAGCAAAAACAGCGCCCTCAACGCCGTTTTTGCAAATTTGGCTCTCGACGCCATCCCTAGGTGGCACAGATGGTTGCCATAGCCCCTGACCCTTGTCTCGGGATTGCCCACAGTGGTGGCGAGTGTCGAAGTCGTCTATGTCCTACGTTTCCATGATGTTAGTGGGCCGTACAGTAAAAAACGTAACCAGGATGCAAATTGTACATAACTCACGTCTTCAATATGGAGTGTGTTGTGTCACGGGGTAGGCTACGATAGCTACAAACAAAATTTTTTTACCACGCAAACCAGGAAGCCAAGCAAGTAGATGATCATAGAAGCGTTACCACCGAGACGCAGCGAGCGGTGGAAGAAGGGTTGGAGCGACTGGTCCAGCGAAAAGCGTCGATCACGGTGGTCGTAGTTGATCGTCCAACGTCCTCACGAGTCGATCGTCTCCTCCAGTAATGTCTGCAGTTCCTTGTGAAGATTGCGAATCGTCCTCAAGCGCAACAGTCACAGTAGCGCCTCTACGGTATCCACACGTCCAGGGGAGGAACAACCATACGTCGGTGTGCTAGCACCAAGTCGCACGGCAGAGCTCTCAGGAAGATGGTGGCTAGGGTTTCGGTGGTGTTTCACGCGTACCTCCCAATAGCCTCATGCATCTCCTTATATAGTGCTCGTGGCGGATCCTATCCGAACACGTTTACGAATCATATTCGTACTGGTTTGTTCCAACCCATTAAGTGTGTGACCCTGTAAGTTCATGCGTAATCGGTTGTGACTCGGAAACCCTTTCCGATCACTAGTTGTAGCGGCTCCTAGCAGAACATAGCGATTCCCGAATACACACAAATTATATCGGACGAACCTTAATGCAATATGATCTACGATCAGGTCCTCATCACTTGCGACTAGGTCCTATATCTATACGACCAGTTCGTAACTCCTTACGACCAGGTTACGACCATTATGTGATTACGTTCGACCAGTCTACGACCAGCTCGTATCTCCATACAACCACCAGAATCATGGCGAATCGGAGTGACCTACGTGTATACTCCCTTTGCCTCACGATGTCGGTTGAACTCGGTGAGATGTTGTGTCATCCATGGGTGTTCAATTCTTTCTCGTCGAGTGTCGAGATAACTTTACATGGTCGAACACTTGACCACTAGTGGCATGACCATGCACTTTCTTTATCCGATCTGCGAGGGGCCGAGACATCTCTCTGTTATGTTAGGAGGGTAAATCCCATATCCAGACCGGTCATATTCCTCTCCATGTTTCACTGACATACCCAAAGCTACCTTTATAACTACCCGATTCACGGAGTAGCGTTTGGCAACCCCTAAGAGTGCTATTACACATGTAGGAAACCATCTTGATCTCGAGGTCTAAGGATTATACATCATCATTTCTTGAGACCAACTAACGACACATAGAATCATAACAATCTCAATAGTGTCTCAAGGTGGGTCTTATCCAACACCATGTTCTCTAACATGTGTCCATATTATTGGTTTGATATCTCCATATCTATGACTCGTGAAACATAGTCATCAACCAATACATATGCTAGTCTATTCATATGTGTCCTCATATGTTTCCGACCAGGGATTGTATAAGAATAATTATCGCGGAAATATAGAGTTTCACAACTAAGTCACATACTTGATAATAAATATTAACAATATTATTCTTGGAACAAGATAACACATTATCCAATGTCATGAACATAATGAAATATAATCATCTCTATGATTGCCTCTAGGGCATATTTCCAACAGAGTGTGCCCTGGTGACCGAAAAATCTACAACGGCGGTCGGACTCATTCATAGGAACCTTCCCCTTTCCCTTGTCTTGGGACTCCCCATGTCGGTGTCATGTGTCGAAGTACCCCATGTTCCGCAATACGGGTTGGACGATTGCATGATGTAAGAAGAACGAAATGCCAAATACAAAATTAGGACACAAATTGTACGTAACTCACTTCTTTGATATGGAGTGCTCTCGGGCGATGGGACAAGCTATGACAGCCGTCGGTCTCTATAGCAGGAGCCTTCCCCTTGTCCGTCGGGCACGTCCTGGGCTCCTCCGGTGCTTCCTCAATAGGGTCTGGTACGTAAGGTTTCTATCGCACGAAGGTCTTGGCCTGCATCGCGTAGTTCAGCATGTACTTCTGTTGGATGAATGCCCTATCGTACATCTCTAGGCCGTCGATCCACTGGAAGAAGTTGCAGCGTATCTCGGGCTACCATTACACGTGGATGAAGTTAAAAATTTATGGACTTGAACATAGGGAGTGCAAAATCAATGTGTGCACAAGATACGCTTAAGAGGTGGTGCCCGCACGTGTAGTATGCCCAGGCGGAGGAGGCCGAGTTTGTCGACTGAATGATCTTCGCCGGCTCTACGCACACACACTGTGGGTTTGGAAACTCTGGTGGTACCAGTGCATCCTGCATTGAAAAGTTTGGGTATCGTTTAGCCCACTTCGCAAGCCGCTTGCGCTTCTGCAATATTTTTTCGTAGAAGTTGGCCGACGAGTCTGACATATTGTATTCCCCCAAACATTTTGTTGTAGAGAACAAAAAAATGCGGACAATACATTAAATTATGACAGTGAATGATGACTAGACAAGCCTTTACTGAGTTCCCAAGGGTCTTGCATATCCTGCACTTGATCGTGCGGTTAAGACAGGTGTGTTGGCTGACATCCATGTCGTTCTGGAAGCGTCGCATCAGCCATCGTCCCTCCCCTGTTGTCCTCAAGGCATTGTTTGGGCTCCATTGCACCCTGTCCGGCCAAAGATCCTTGTATTCATGCTCAAGCCGTACGAGTGAAACTCTGCACTCCATGTACCGAAAAGGTTCTGCATGTCGTAGTACTCGGAGATGTACAGCATAGACATCTGCCTTATTTGTGCACACGCCTTGTACACATGCGAGCATGGCTTTTGTAGGAGCTTCGGCATGTTGCAAGTGTATGTCACCATATCACCCAGGGTGTATGCCTGTTTCCTTTCCCCCTAGCATGACTGTTTACATATTTTTGCCATAGCCTGATCTCGTACTACTTTCAGAGGCTATCGATCACCCGGATGTCGTGCATTCAGGCCTTCTACATCTGCTAGTCCATGTGCCTCTGCATGTTCTCGAACCGCTCCTTGCCTTCTTCCATCTGTCACTTTGTTGCGGTGGCTCTATTGATGAAGTAACCAATAGTGTGAGTCCATGTCTCCTCGATGACCGCGGTGATAGGGAGGCATTACACACCTTTGAGGACACTGTTATACACCTCGGACATGTTGGTCATCATAATCTCATACCTCTCACCGTCTGTGTCACAAAGAAGGGACCATTTCTCCAACTCAGGAGCGCGGCGATTAATCCACTGCGAGAAACTTATGGCACTCTTGGTTTGCCCGCTCAAGGCCTGCTGTCCCTCCAGTACCTCCGGAGTGGACTCCCTTGTATGTCTCGTAGTCCGGTGTTCGAGGTCTGTCCAGATGGACTCAAAATCCGTCTCTGGTTCTGCAGGCTCAATGCCTTGAACGTCTTCATAACTTCCTAACTACGGAACCACGTGAATAAGTTCAATGCAAGATGCCTCATGCACCACCGGGTTTGCACGTTGTTCAACTAGTGAGGGGGTTCCGTCCCATGCTTCATGGTGTTTAGGGCCAACAACAACCCAACATTGCAGTCTGTGATAAGGCATACGTTGCGTCGGTCTCCCGCCACTGCCCGCTTCACATTCGCCAAGAACCACAGCCAACTGGATATGTTCTCACTCTCCACAATGGAAAATGCTACCAGGAGAAGCTGGTCATTTGCGTCGGCCGCTATCGCGGTGAGAATGGTGGCCTTGTACCTTCTCGTGAGGAAAATGCCATCCATCGTGAGCATAGGAGGACAGAACTTGAAGCCCGCAATGGCCTGGGTGAAAGCCCAGAACACCTAGTCCATTATGAAGCAGTTGGGCCCTCTATCAGCATCTTCACTTTCAAGCTTGTTTATGTACGTGTCGGGGTTTGATTTGGCAATCTGGTGAAGCATTCTTGGTACAAGGTTGTACGCCTCTTCGTATGTCCCGTACATGGACTTGATGACCTTCTGCTTGGCTCGTCGGACCTTGCTATAGCTGACTAGATAACCAACCAGATTGACGACTTCCAACAGTAGCACCTTAAGGGATACGGACACGTCCTCCGCAACTACGTGGCTGATGAGGCTTGCCACATATGCGGAGGTCACATTCTGATGCTGTTGCAGTGGCTCGTTAAGCTCACAAGTATGGTTAGTCACCGCCTTCATTGAGAAAACCGAGCCAAAGAACTTTGCTCGGAGAGTGCAGACCTCGCCAAGGCAGCCGTCCACTAAGCACTTCACTGTGTAATATTCTGGATTAGACTGGTGCGCCTGGTACACATGGTTGATGGACAAGGCGTACCGTGTTATAGCTTACTGGATGGCCGACTTTCTAGGGAAGTGCTGCCCAACTAAGAGGGTGTCAGCATCAAACCCCCACTGGGACCCTTCTTCTTGCGGCAGTACGAGCGATCGCACTGCGATATCATCAAGCATGTATGCCACGTACGACACCTTCGAATACACAATTCCGCCGGTAGGACTGCAACCCTGGGTGCATCCTGCTAGCTACCATTCAAGCTTGGACGGCGTCCTCATCGGACTCCAACCCCAAAGGCTGGTTAGGTAGATACTCGTGGTAGTCAACGCGGGCCGACCCCCAGAGTCCTGCTCCCTCATTTTGCACATAGTTATGCGCAACTCTTCTCTCGTGGACTTCTTCCAAAGCAGCACATTCCGTGCTACCGTCTTCAAGATCCGCCTGCGGTTCCCCACTTCCGGAGGCACTGATATCATCATGGTCTCTCGGCGGTCTGCATACGAATTTCACGTACACCATCGGCTTCCCATATATCACCACCTTGGGCTGGGAAGGAATCTGCATGTACTGGCCCCATGCTACTCTTCCATTCACCTTCACAAGCTCCCACACGCACTGCCCTCCCCTACTTGTGTAGGTTATCGCCTTGATGGAAAGCTTCTTCGTCATTGTCTCCGTCTCGAACTCCCTTCAGATGTAGCTCCGAAGCTCATGAATATTCATCGCTTCGAGCCCCTTCGGCCGAACCACATTGTACTAGCATCTCAACAAGTGTAACCCATCTGGTCCGGCTCATATGAGATCATCGCCGCAAAACACTACCAAGCCTTGCATGTTTGAAATTACCTAAAGCAACAATAACCAAATTTACAGTACACAATATATGTAATTAACAGTAATTAATTAACATTATACGACTATTTACATGTGATTATTTGTTCAATTCCCACTAATAAAATAGGACTAAACAAAAAAAAAGTAAAATACTAACTAATTACGAGTATTTAATTTGCCACTAATTACCCATGAAACAGATAATTACCACATATAACACAAAAGAGAGCAATTAAATGCGAGTCAATCAATACGAATAATTAATTAATAAGCAACAATTTGATTACTAACTAATAAATTACTTACGAGTAATGAATTAATTACAATTAATTAGTTACCACTAACTACCAGTCATTACGTATGAACAAATTAAATATGGTCACGTAAATTTGACTAGCTATTTTGCACTATAGGAGGATCAACAGTACTCAACTACGTGAAATTTAATCATGAAATATTAATTACAACTAATTAACTACGAGTATTTAATTAGGACTGCTGAATTGCCACTTACAAACTACGGCTAAATTACCACTAACTAACTACGACTAATAAATTACCGCTAATTAACTAGGACTGTAATTATTACAACTAAAGCATACGAAATAATTTTACCTTACCTTGATGTCCACCTCACGGTACTTATACAGTCCTAACCATGGCGCCAAACACTATTTCCTCCACAGCGTATTCTAAACAAAGTTTTAGTTCAATTCTCTTTGCTCTCAACGACGAGCGTGGGAACGAGAACGAGAACGAATCTAAAAGTGAGAGTGAGAGCGAGCGTGGCGCCGGTTTTTATAGGCGTGCGAAGGAGTTAAACACATGGTAGAGTGATTAGCAATACATCGATGTGATGGATGAGACGAGGAGAAAATGACGGGAGAGAGGTTGCTTTCAGCGCCGAAAGCAATAGAAAGAGAGCACAAGCGGACGAGTTAGCGGTGCATCCGGGCCGAGGAGGAGCGGTGCTACCCGCGTGGTGCATTGGCATTGTTGCATCACCGACCCGAAAGCGGAGGCTACCACAAGTGCTTGTCCACACCATCACAGGACGGAGGAGGGGCTAGACGACGGGATAGAGACGGGACAGAAAGCATTCTGCTCGCGTGGGACAGTAAGCATTCGACGCGCGTGGGTGAATTCCTTCAACACGTCTGTCCCAAGAAAGGACAGACGAGGCAGGCTACGTCCCTGGGACTGATGGATGAGTGAGTTGGCAGTGGCTCTGTCCCTGGGACGGATGGACGAGCGAGGTAGCAGGCGACGTGGCGGATTCATCCCTCCCTTGGACGGACGACGTCGCGACATGGCGCTTTCATCCCTCCCTAGGACGGACGAGGCAACTCCGTCCGCCCGTGGTGCAGATGAGGCGACATGGTGGCATGGCAGTCGTTTGTGCCACCCAGGAACGATGTTGAGAGCCAAATTTGCAAAAACAGCACCGAGGGCACCATTTTGCTACTAATGCTCCAAATAGTGCTATTTTGGCAAAAAAAAATCATATATAATGACACCATCAGAACTTTGTTGGATGTTCGACACATTCTGGATTTGAGGAGAAATTTATCTCGCTAAGTACTCTTGATGGTAAAGGGTATAAGTATTCAGGTGGAGGTGGATTTCTGAATATCTCCAAAGGCTCTCTTGTTGTGATGAAATGTGATATGAAAGCCGCCAACTTATATCATCTGCAAGGTACTATAATTTCAGGTAATGTTATTGTTGCATGAAATAAATCATCTGATTATGATGCTACTAATTTTGGCATATGCGTTTGGGGCATATGTGTGAAGCTTGCATGATGGAGTTGTGCAAAAGAGAATTTCTTGATGGTCAAAGCATTGACAAGTTAAAGTTTTATGAACACCGTGTCTTCGGTAAGCAAAAGAGGGTGAAATTCAGCACTGCAACACACTCTACAAAAGGCATATTGGATTATGTTTACTCTGATTTATGGGGAGAGTCCGCGTTCCGTTGATTGGAGGTGCTAGCTACATGTTAACCATCATTGATGATTACCCAAGAAGAGTTTGGGCATACTTCGTGAAGCATAAATCGTATGTGTCCAAGACATTTGAGGAATGAAAGATTATGATTGAAAAATAAACTAACAAACATGTCAAGAAGCTACATACTGATAATGAATTGGAGTTCTGTTCTGGAGAATTTGAAGCTTTATGCAGATCAGAGGGTATTGTGAGACAATACACTATCCCATGTACTTCTCACCAAAATGGTGTAGCCAAACGCATTAACAGAACTATTATGGAGAAGGTACATTACATGTTATCTAAATCTGGCTGGGCTGAAGCCGCGTCCACTGCTTGTTATTTGATCAATCAGCCACCCAACTTGGTAATTGATTAGAATACTCCAATTGATGTATGGTATGGTTCTATAGCAGATCATTCAAATTTGAAAAATATTTGGTTGTCCTGTTTATGGTCCTATTAACAATGGTAAATTGGAGCATAGAGCTGCCAAGTGCATTTTTCTTGGTTATAAATCTAATGTGAAAAGATATGAATTGTGAAATTCTGAAACTAGAAAGGTGGTTATTAGCAGAAGTGTTACTTTTGATGAATCCGTTGTGTTGCATGATAAACCATCTATTGATGTTCCCATTGAGAAGCCGCAGAAATCAAGCATACAGGTGGAGTATGTTATTGATTCTGGATCTACACTAGAAGTCGAAAAGGAAAACATACAAGACGTTCCTGTTTCTCTCAACCATCACAACGTTCCATTACAGTCGACAGACATAAAAGGAATATTCAAGCTCCCAAGAGATTGATAGCAGAAGATGATGTTGTTGCTTATCTTTTGAATGTGGCAGGAGAAATTGAAGGTACAACCAAATCTTCCACTTATTCAGAGGCTATCTCTTCTGGTGATTCATAGATATGGATGACTGTTATACATGATGAGATGCAATCTCTTGAGAAGAATACAACTTGAGAGTTGGTTAAGTTGCCAATTGGTAAGAATATTATTCGTCGCAAATGGATCTTCAAAAAAAAAGAAGACATTTCACCAACTGAAAAGATTAGGTGGCTCGTTGCTAAACGATACAACCAAAATCCCGGTATTGATTTCACAAATGTCTTTTCCCCAGTTGTGAAGCATAGTTCCATTCGTACTTTACTCAGCATAGTGACTATGCATGATTATGAGCTTGAACAATTGGACGTGAAAACTGCATTCTTACATGTGGGATTGGAGAAAGAAATTTATATAGAACAACAGGAAGGTTTTGTCTTTCCAGGAAAGGAGAATTATGCTTGTAAATTGAAGAAATCTCTTTAAGGTCCGAAGCAATCACCTAGACAGTGGTACAAGAGATTTGACTCTTTTATGATCTCTTGGGATTTCAAAAGATCTGATAATGATAGCTGTGTTTATTTGAAGATTGTTAATAGCTCAACTATTTATTTGCTCCTATATATTTATGATATATTGATTGTTGCAAAAGACAATGCATAAATTTCAAAGTTGAACACACAATTGAGCAGTGAATTTGAGAAGAAGGTTCTCGGTGTAGCGAAGAAGATTCTTGGCATTAAAATTACCAGAGACAGATGATTTGGAAAACTATACCTAAGTCTGAAAGGGTATATTGATAAAGTTCTTCATCGTTTCAACACACATTTCAAACTTTCTTCAATGTCAAATCCACAGTCAGATGATGCAGTTGAGTGCATGTCTAGAGTTCCATAAGGGTGGAAACGAGTCGAGCTGAGCCAGCTTGAGCCAGGCTCGCCCAAGCTCAGATGAACAGTGGGCTTGGCTCGTCTCGACTCATTTTGAAAATGAGCTAGGAAGGAGGCTTGGCTCGGCTTGGAATCAAGCTCAAGCTGGATCGCGAGCCAAGCAACTGAGGAACCTCTAATAAGTGTCGCGCCGCAGAGAAAGCAGATGAATGAGCCCAGTCACTTACCTCCTCCTCCTCCTCACATTCCTCGATAGAGAGTAGAGAGGTAGGAACTTCCCCAAATCCAATCGAGATCTCCTCCTCTTAGCTGCATCGAATCCTTTCTTATTTCCTACTTCTTTCCTAGGCATTTCCAGCTCTGACTCGACTGTTCTTGGTGTTCTGTCTCCTAGATTCTGGCTTCTTGCCTAATTAGAAACAATATGATGTGTAGTTCTGTAGATTAAAATGGATTTGTTCGGAGATTTATGTGGAGTTTATATGTCTCTTAGAGCTTCTTGAGCTCAGTGGAGTGCAGAAGCCGGCGACAGAGAAGCCGCTGGTGCCCAATGCAGAGGCTGTCGCCTTCGCCCTCCCCCACGGACAAGATCAAGGAGATCCCCGCTGGCATCCAGCGCCCCTAGCCCAACAACTACTTCTGGGCGCAGGGCCAGAAGGCCTAGAACCGCGTAAACTTCCTCATGGTCAGTACGTGCCCTTCTCATCTACTAGATACGAAATGGAATTTTACTGCATGACTTGTCATGGTTTCTCTGACCCAATTTACTTATGCAAAATTGAATTAACCTTGTGAAACCAATCTCCTAGATAATTCCTTTGGATAGATTCTACAAGTGTGGAAATACTCTGATTTTTCTTCTTCTTCTGAAGTGTCTGAACCATGACTCCACATTGTGTTGGAAACAGTTGATAGACTGGTATTGTCTGTTGATCACAGGATTGTGCATCGACCAAGGTGTATGCTTCGTGGTGGACAGGCGACGGCGCAGAGGACAGGGAGAGGAATGGGATCGAGATCGGGAGGATTGGGGATCAGGAGTAGGGCTGAAAGGGGATTGGGAGGAAAGGGCCTGGTAATGATTGGGCCTTCATGGGCTGCACGAGCCAAACGAGCGGCTTGAGCTCGGCTCATTTTTTTTGTGAGCTGAACGAGGGGCTTTCGTCGGGTCGAGCTCGTTATGAGCCGAGCCGGCTCACGAGCCTCGAGCTATTTTTCCAACCCTAGAGTTCCATATGCCAGTGCAGTTGGTTCACTTATATATTCCATGGTATGTTCCCGCCCCGATTTATCTCAATCATTGAGTGTTGTTAGCAGATACATGACTAATCTGGGCAAAGAGTATTGAAAAGTAGTTTGATGGATTTTCATATACTTGCAGGACACATCTGGTGCTTGTTTACAATTTATGACTAAAGATGGAATCATTGGTTGTGTGGACTCAGGTTTTGCTGGAGATTTGGATAAGAGAAGATCTCTTAATGGTTATGTGTTCACTATTGGAGGATGTGCCATTAGTTCGAAAGCAGGCGTGCAAGCTATTGTTGCCTTGTCCACTACAGAAGTCAAGTATATGACTATTTTTGAAGCTTGCAAAGAAGTTGTTTGGCCAAGAGGTTTGTTTACTGAGCTTTGTGGAAATACGTCTTGTACTACAATATTCTGCAATAGTCAAAGCATTATTTGTCTTACGAAGGATCAGATGTTTCATGAGAGAACGAAGCACATTGACATCAGATTTTATTACATTCGAGGTGTCATCGCTCAAGGTGACATTAAAGTCGGCAAGATAAGTACTCGTGATAATCTAGCTGATATAATGACAAAGCCAGTTCCTACCGCTAGTTTGTGTCATTCAGTAGTCATATGGACATTCAGCGCACAAGGTGTTCATGCTAATATGTTTCGATGAGATCTCGTTTTGTTTTTTGGTTACAGGTGGAATTCGTCTCAAGGTGGAGATTATTGAGTTTGAGTGTAATACGAATTGAGTTTGAGTATGATACAAATTTTGTTTCCTACTCCTACTCAAAGTTCTACTCCTACACGGAGTCATTCATGTACTACTATAAATATATCCATATAGTCCGCAAAGAAGAGCGATAGCTTTATTGTAAACATCTCCTCATATAGTGATTTTGCATTCGTGCGCCTATGGATTTTTTTGAAAGAGTTTTCCACGTAAAATTCGTTTCTTCCATTACTATTTTCCTGTGCATTGTTTACAACAATCCTTTTGTCCTCTCAAACTTCTAAAAAAAGATCGCCTTAACACCCCATATAATTGAATCTCGCTTAAGGATCGTTGCCCCCAGGAGCTCCCACGTTGATGTTTTTGCGACCCCTCCCCCGTAGTTTCTGAAATTACGAGGAGGTCTCGTTTTGGTGGCCATGAACCGTTGGATCGCCATCACACGGTTCGAATCGGACGGGTGCAAAGCCGTCGGATTGCCTTTTCTTGCACGGACGCCCTAGATCCATCCGCCTCGTCTCCGCATTCGCCCCTAGGGTTACCCCTGATCCCGCAGTGGTCGTTGCCTCCTTTCCTTCCTTTCTCTCTTCACCTCCTCCCATTCCTCCTTGCCCGCCCAGTTCCTCCCCTGATCTCTGCTTCCCCTGTTCGCTACGCGCCAAATCGCTCGCCACCTCCACCGCTATCTCCTTTCCCTTCTCGCTGTGTACTGCCAGCACACCACGCCACCAGCCTTATCCCCTCTCTAGTCCCAAGCTAGGGTTCCATCCACCGCAGCAGCACCCGCCTGTCCTTCCCTCCGATTGATGGCGGCGTCACTCGTTGTCTCACCCTCCTTGCCGACGCCGGCGGGATCGTGGCCACTGCATCCCGAGACGATGGCAATGCATCCTCCTCCTCAGCTGCTACTACAAGTTGTCGATTGCTGCAAGTGTCTTGGCTGTGGAGGCGCGAGGCCGTTCAGTGGGGTTTTGGGGGACGGGGAGGACGACGAGGGGGAAGGTTCGTGGGGTGGTTCCAGGAGGCCTGGCCCTATATCCAGGGCCACCATGGGAGCATCTTCGTCGTCGTCACCTCTGGGGAGGTCATCGCTACTCCCTACCACGACGACATTCTGCAGGTACCTATCGTGCTCGCTCTAGACAAGCTGCTCCCCACCTTTTACGGAAATGAATTGGAAATGCATGATTAATACTGGGTTGTGTGGATTGATCCCTTTAATGGTTGAAGCAAAGATATCCTCCTTAATGAGGTCAATTTTTGTGCTCATTGGTGGTTGAACTGAATTTTTTGTCAACTTGTGTAGGCATTGGTGGTGATCCCTTTGACGGTACTAATTTTGTTGATTGCCTTGAGAAGTTTGTTCATGATCCTTAGATAGAAGGTACACTGCTTTTTACTAAGGCTACACAAGCTTAATCAAAAGCCTATCTTTTTTCCCATTTACTTCTGAGATATCCAAATGCCCCTTAATTTGGTGTGTTCTGCACTACCACTAGTCTCAATTATATCGGCATGATTAGTTTTACAATTTTTTATTCTAATCGCTTTTAGGTTGCCATGAATTTGTAGGACAAATAAGTAAACCCTGATCTTTACAATAGCTTAAGTTATCCCTGTATATGCTAGCACGAGGACTTCTCTTGAATTGTTTGCCCTGACTTGGTTGAATCTAACAAGAGAAGAAAAATAATCATATAGTAAGAATGGAGCTCCTAGCTTTCCACATTTCTTTTTATCTTAACTTTGTACTCTTCTGTGTGTTATTATTTTCATCTGTCAAATACTGTATCACCCAAGTACAGGGCATGCTTTCATGGGAATTTAATGCCTTAGTACGCCAATGGCAAGACATGTGCAATGACTTTGTTGCTGGTGGTGCTCTATACTCATTTCAGATGTATTCCTGTCCTCTTCCTCACTGAATGCACCTACAAAACAAGGAATTTTGGGCACTATTGGCCCCCTGTGCATCGAAAATTCCAAATATAGCCTCCCTAACTCCGAAATTCCAAAAGTAGCCCTTCTCCGCAGACTACGCTCCGTAGCCACAAAGAAGAGAGGTGTTGCTCCACCCAATGCAAAGAAGGAGCTATTACGCATGGGAACGAGCAAGGAGCCGCCGCCAACCCCACCGCAACACCTTCAAAGAGGAGAGAGGAAATAGGAGAGAGGAAAGAAAAGAAAAGAAAATGGGGGAAAAGGGGGATCTGAAAATCAAAAATAAAATAAATTTTAGAAATTTCAAGAAAATTCCATAAAAATCCTTGGAACATGAATAGATTTAATATAATAATTTTGAATTTAATTGAAGTTTATTTTATTCATTAAAAATGTTTTTATTTTCGAAGTTTCCAATTAAGCTTTAATTAATCCAATAAAATACAAATATTTTTTTTTTAAAAAAAAGCTTTCAAAAGACTCTAAAAAACTAGTCTAGAATTTATTTCTTGTAGTCTAGAATTTTCTTCTGAAATTGTCACTACCGTCATCCTCCAGTAGTCTAGAGCTGGAATGGCGTCCAATCAAACCCTTTGACTAGGAGAAATGACTTGGACTAGGAGAAATGACCATTGGCACTCTCTGAGCAATTCTGAAAATGTCACTGGAATTTTGATAGTTTTGACAATTGCCATTGTCCCATGTCTACAATTGGCGCCTAGGACTACGTTCTAGCGCCACAAATTTTGGGCATGGCTATAAATCCTCAGCCAAATGGATGAGGGAGAGGGAGATGCAATGGCTCAAAGTGGAGCCATGAGCCAATGTAGCATAGGTAACTCACAACAGCCAAAGAAGTCTATGTTCCGCTGCGATTGTGGTAGAAAAACAATGAGGTACAAGTCCAATACTGAGAAGAATATGAACCATGGGTTTTTAGGTGTGCTAACTGGAAAGTGCATCGATTCTTGAACACATAAAACTCTTCCTATTTGCTTCGTATTTTTTGCATTCTTTACTTTGATACCAGTTTTTTTTGTGTTGGTCCTGTCGGTCTGGGGGATGTGGTTTTTATTTGTGGGAAGATTTTCTCGAGGCATATGTGAAGAAGGTGATAGTAATGCAACAAGACATGGAGATGGAGAAGTTACAGAAGAATATGCAGAAGTTGAGCACTCACCTAGTGTGAGAACCCGGGGTATTTAACTTGTAATACTTAACCATCAAATTGGTCATAGCATTACAAATCAAATATCTCGATTCTCGGCGCATATGTACTTCCCAGAATTTGCAGTACACATGCCCCATACAAAAATTGAGCATCCAACCCATTTAAGACAATACAATACCAAGTCTACAAGTCACAAACATAAAGGACTTACAAGACCATATTACAAAAATAGGGCCGACCGGCCAAATGGCAAGTAAATAACCAAAGTAGCAGCGGAAACATAAGCCATAAGATGGCGATAAACAAAAGTCAAACGGTTTGCCATTACCCACAAGGCAACCGACTGGAAACGCCCAAGCTAGTCGTCGAAGGCAAAGTCGAAGTCGGTCTCACAAAAGATAACCCCTTGGGGGTCAACCTCCTCTGCAACAATTTATTAAGCAAAGCAAATGAGTACAAAAATGTACTCGCAAGACTTACGTGTAGGGTAACAGGTCTATACATAGCTACATGCAAGCTTATTTAAGTGGGAGGCTATAGGCTCATTTTCAGCATAAAGCAAGTTTTCATTTGCAATAATGTAATAGATTTCAAGGCAATTAGACAAATCTGTTTTTAATTGATTAAATAACAGCGAGACAACATATATAAACACAAATAACAACCTGGAGGTGACTTCCCAACAACCACCACAACATAGCACGAATTACCCATTCGTACCACCCGAATTCAAGTTTTAACGAAAATGTTAAGTCTAATTCTTGCGGGAAATAACCAAGCATGTCCATAACCTAGGACGAGGCTATTCGAATAGTTTGTACCCTGCAGGGGTGTACCAATGTACCCACACGCCAGACCGCCTTTTTGCCACATGATTTAGCACACTTCCTTTGGTATGCCGGCACGGCTAAGTCCTACGAGACATTTCCAATAGATTGTGCTAATTAAGAGCCGTGCGTATGGGGGTTAACCCTTAGTGAAACGCCTCCTCGGCTCTCACCAAGGACCCATACGAAGAGAAAGATACACCGGTCAGCTCAAGCCGTGTGGGTGCTCCCCTCCTGTCCCAATGTTGCATATAGTCAAATATACAACCCACCACGCGACTCATTAATTAACACCCCCCCAAAGTACTTAGTCAAGAGAGGTCCCATATCCCCCTCGTGTGGTTAGCACGCAAGAGTGCTTGGATCAATAGCGCAAGTAATTCGGTCCTTGTTGACCTGGGCATCATTCCAGTCACACCATACAATCACACCAACATACCAATATGCCCAAGTCTAAAACAATTTTATTTTTAGTTTTAGATTTACAAAGTAACAAAGCACAAAGTGCTGGACATATATGGTAATAAATAGATTTGTGTGATCAAGATCATCGACTAAGTCGATGACCACCCAATGCTACTGGTATCTATGCATGGCTAAGCAAAATTAACTCGAATCTACTAAGTGACAAGGGCTCATCCAACGAACCCTAAATCACAGCAAATAACCTAGGCTCAGGTAGTAGAGGATAAACATTTACCTACAGGTTATGCAACTAGAGGATCAACTAATCGAACCATAGTTTAACAACAAAATAGAGCATGCATACATACACTTTGCAAACAATATATTATACTTTGAAAGTAATGGGATTAAACATGATCAAACTGCTTGCCTTGCTGGAGATAGCTTTCTTGCTGCAGAGGATCACTCGCGCATTCAATAAATTCGTCGGAACCTATCGAAAGAACCGAAAGTACAATAAGAACGAATAACACCGAAAAGACCCAAAAATTCAAAGTCATCCAAAAATTATGAAAAATTCACAGAAGGAAGAGCATGATTTTAGATGAATTTAGCAACATGAATCAATTTATTTGGATGTTCAATGCAAAAGTTACGAAAATTTGAATGTTAGTTTTCTGGAAAATCCAATTTAATTGCTACCGGTTACTATTATCCGAATTAATTATTTTGGTGAAAATTTCCAGAGCAGTGGTGCACTTGAAATTTTTATGGTAGGAATAGCACCACATGAGATGAACAATGGAATTTGATTCATCTCATTTGGAGCTAAGATGAATTTTCTATGATTTTTCAAAGTTATGAAAGTAGTACACAAGTTACATGCAAAATAAGATTTTCAGTAATAGTATCATGCTCACAACCTATTTTACAATAAACTACACTAACATAGGATTCTAACAAAATTGAGTTTACTCTTTTTGGAGTTACAGAGAAATACTTATGCATTATTGAAGTTAAAGCAATTTTTAGTGCAACAATAATACTAAACCTAAAGTAATTTTGCCAAAAGTGTTTTCTGTAACAGTAACATGATTCAAACCATTTTTATATTAAAGTACATTTAAAAAGGAAACTAACAAAATTTGAATCATCAATTTTGGAGCTAAAATGAATTACTTATGCAATTTTGAAATTTAACCAATTTTCAGTTCACAAATAAAGCGTTTCGGAAATTATATAAACATAACATACTTTTTATACTCAGCCTAACCTAGCCACGGTCACTGACCAGTGGGCCCTCAGAATAGTGCCATTTTCTATTTCAATTAAAATCCTAAAGGAAATCTATTCTTACAGGTGGGACCCGCGTGTCATTGACACGGTCCACACGCACAGCGCATGGACCGAAGGCCAAAGGCTGGTCCACGGGTTCATGGGCTATCGGGTTGTTTACTGTGCACAAAGGCCCACCTATAATAGACTAACTAACTCTCTTAAGACATCATTAACCCCTAAGCAATCATTAGCGCAAAAAGAAATGAGATTTGGCTCTTAATGACCCACGGTCAGAATTCCGACAACGGAAAACACGCGCGCGGCCCTGTTTCTTCTCCGGCAAATCGTCATCGATCCCGGCCATGGCAGCGCGTGTGGGTGATCGCGACGGGTTCCTGGCACCCTTGCGCACACGACGGTGCCGGCGGCGATGGCCGAGACGATGTGAAGCGGCGGCGCGATGTGAAGAGGCGGTGGGGCTCTACGGCCAACAATGGCACAATGCAACCCGATGGTGTATTGACCCAACTAATGTGCGCGTGAGAGACCCAGAGGTATAAAGGGCTCACCGAGATGACGTGGTGAGAAAGAGTTCGCCGGAGACGGGCGGTCGGCGAACAACAGCGACGGTGGGAGAGGTGCTTCCGAGGAGAGCTTAGCCTGAACAAAGAGAGAGCCAAATGGCTGATGAAAAAGCCTAAGGAAGGTGCTTAGATGGTGTAAACCAAGGGAATCGGGTGATGCCTTACCGGCCGGAGTGGAAGAAGAGGAATAGTGTTCCTCGGCCGAAAACGATGAACTTCCAAATCCGACAACCCTGTTGAACCATTTGGGCAATTAGATGAGGGGTTTTACTCCTTATAGCCTAGCACACAAAGTGATGCACAAAGAAATGAAAAGGAGCTCACCGAGGTGAAAGTGGCATGACGAAGGCCTTCGGTGCACGCTTTGGGTTCGCCGAGAGCGTCGGTGGTGGGTAGGAGCTTCAAGCCACAACATGAGCCGCGGTTAGGAAAAATGGATATGGTGTCGAATGGAGAAAAGGAAGCGCGCCGAGGCGGGGTGCTTACCGAAGAGGAGGTGAAGAACTTTCCTCCCTTCCCTTGGCCACTGAGAGGGAAAGTGAGGAACCCAGAGAGGGAGAGGGCGAGATAAAGCGTGGCAATGGCCAGGAGAGAAACGGCGTGAGCGGGCGAAGCTCCAGGAGTGGTCCGCTTGGGCGGTGGATTCACGCCGTCAACGGAGCAGCGCAGAGCCCCCTCAGCGCATGGTGCTCATCCTCTCGAGCGGGCAATGGTTGGAGAAGACGGTCGACGGCGGGGGCTGCAGAAGATGTCGGCGACAAGAATAAGAATTAAGAGGCCAAGACTGTGCAACAAGAGATCGGAGCCGTTGATTTTAAATCGGACGGCCCAAGGAGGTGTGGTGCGGTGTGGGTTAGGTGGTTAGACCGAGACGGGTGGCTCAGGTCGGAGGAACAGTGCTGAGCCTGATGAACAGTGATATCAGATTTTGTTTTCAAAAGGCTGAGGAGATAGGGAATTTTTGGAGGTAGCTCCGGAGCTCCAAAAATTCTGAAATTTTTATGGAAGCTTGCTGGATCAGAGGAAAACCTTTTGTAATTTTTCTAGGAATTTTCATGCAATTAATTGTTCTCCAGAAAATTCACAAGCTGCTGGTCTAGGGTTTTGACCAGAATTCAAACTAGTTTGACTAGCTCTTTTGGAATAGCAAATAAAATATAAAAATTATGAGATTTTTCAGAGAGGTTACTAGGATGATCTAGATGATAGAAAAAAATATTTCCATAGGATTATCACAAGATTAGATTAGAAAGTTTTCAAGGATTATGCTATCCTCAAATGAAACATTGACCTTTGAAAATAGGAAACACTAGGGGAAAATTTCTAGAAAATTCCAAACGACATCATGAGGCATCAAAAGTTTTAATTTATCCTCATTTTATTACATTTGAAACACACACCATTGTTTGGGATGTTACACCTAGAAGCAATAGGTGCTGCTGATGGCAATATGCAAGAATTGAAGAACAATGTGCAAGAAGTAAGGAAAAATATGGAAGAATTGAAGATCAGTGTAGACAATGTGAAACTGATATGTAGCATTTTGCTTTGTTTCTGCCTTTTGTCTGTTCTCCTAAATTCAAAGTAACTAGTTTGTAATTCATGCCTCTAGCGTGAGTAAGTGCAATGTAGCAGTACTAGTATTTGCATATTGGTGCATGTTTTATTGTAGCTTTCCTAGCTTGATTTGTTATCTTTCCTATTGAGCCATGGAAGCAAGCTCATATTGCAAGTATGCCTCTTCTAGTGGAATCCCATAAAGAATCATTCGCACCGACATCGAATCGTCCATGTCAGCATAGAACCTTGATGTTAATGTCCTTTTGGGTTGATTGCTGAGGGAAAAAGTGCAATGATTTATTTCTTGTGTACGCATACATATGTACGAGTGACTTGCACAATGTTTCTTTCTTTTCATATGCATTCTAATTTTGGAGGAACCAAGAAAAAACAACGTAGTGATAAACAGCTTCAAAGCGGAGGAGTTCTATAATGAATTCTACCTTGTACAAACAAATTTGGATCGGAAGGATGAATCGACAATCGAAATTACATAATTTAAATTTATAATTGTAAACCATTCCTCGATTCAAGCCCAAATTAAATTAAACCATGAGCTCCATTCATCATTTATACCTCGATTCAAGCCCAAATTAAATTAAATTAAACCTTGTTATTTCCTTTGAGTTCTTTTTATTTCTTTTGAGTTTCCCTTTTTCATAGTCTTTTGAAAGCTTTTAAAAAATAAAAATAAAGCATTTATATTTTATTAGATTAATTAAAGCTTAATTGGAAATTTTAGAAAATAAAAACATTTTAAATTAATAAAATAAACTTCAATTAAATTCAAAATTATTTTATTAAATCTATTCATGTTCCAAGGATTTTCAAAATTATTTTATTAAATCTATTCATGTTCCAAGGATTTTATGGACTTTTCTTGAAATTTGTAAAATTTATTTTATTTTTTATTTTTCCGGATTTCCCCCTTTTTTCTTTTCTTTTCTTTTCTCTTTCCTCTCTCCTCTCTGAAGGTGTTGCGGTGGGGGTTGGCAGCAGCTCCTTGCTACGTTCGGGTGGCGCAACACTTACCATCTGCTGCCACGAGCACAAGATGCGTGGGAGGAGGAGGCTACTTTTGAAATTTCGAAGTTAGAGAGTCTATATTTGAAATTTTTGATGTACAGGATGCCAATAGTGCCCAAATTCCAAAACAAGACTTGCAATCCTCTTCAGCTGATCCAGCTACATAGTTGGATGGGGCCAGGGGGGTGGACGAGGGGGCTCGAGGGGGCGGGGTCGACAGCGCCGCGAGGTGGAGCTAAGGGGTGGCTGAGGGGGGCGGGGTCGCTGGCATCGGGAGGTGGAGGGGCGGGGGTGGCCGAGGCGGAGCTTGGGAGTGGCTGAGGCGAGCAGGGTCGCCGGCGCCATGAGGTGGTTTACACACAAACACCCTTGTACACCGACTCCATCCTGTGCACCCGCAAGCAAAACCCAAAAAAATCACCAAAAAGAAACGGAACAAAATCGAAGGTAGAAAGAAGAGGCCAATAGGAGAACGCACCGTTCGGCTGACTCCTGGACCTCCTCGGCGGCGGGGAAGAAGGGGACCTTCTTCCAGTGATTGAACGACGTGGCCATCTCACGCACGAGCTAAGGCTGCCGCACGGAGCGAAGAATCAGAGTGAGAATGAAGAAATTCGTAGAGGCCGAGTGAGCGAGATGCGGACGGAGGAAAGGATGCGGAAGAAGGCAAAGGCAATAAAGCAAAAATGACTGCTCCGAGCAATTTGGGTAAGGCCCTTAATTTTGCATTGAAGCACCCGTGTACCTCGTGGTGGGATCTGCGCAAGTCAATTGTCTACAGTATACGTAGCATGTGCAAGTTCATCGGGTTCCTCCTCACAGGAGTACAGGACACAGCGATAAGGTCTTCTCTGGCTACTGAGTGTACAGTTCAGACATATATTTTTCTAGAACCAATCCGTAATGTACTTTAGACTTTGGATGAAGTGATGGTACTACCTAGCAAGCCAAAAGGAACCTGTGAGTTATGACTTCATTATACACTTCGCTGGTAGAAGTTTGGTTGGACACTGCTACCTCTAGTGGTTGGAACTTGGAAAGAACATTGCTGGTGAAACCGTATCGCTCCAAAGTTTAGGTCAACAACCAGTACGTATATGGATGATATTCTCGCCTATCTCAGCAGAACGTACCGATGCGTTTTTCCATTGCAATGTAGTCTGAAGTCCAAACAGTCCTCTCTGAAGCAGGTTTCGGTTACCGTTATAATTTTTTAACGGGGTCTGGCAAGTCTTATTCTGCCGATTTTCGGTTTTTTTTGGGTAAGTTTCGGCCGAAAATTTTAAACCAACATTTAAATTTCAAAAAAATCTAGACAAAAATCGGCCAAAAATCGATCGAAATATTTTGAAAACACAGATTCTCACCTGTTTCCAAACACAGATTGCATGCAATCATCCAAAACAGCCGAGACAACAAAAGGCAAGAAATCCGATAAACAGAGAACTGAGAAATCCACGGCGTCCCCCTTCCTCCAGTCCCCCCACTGAATGCCAGCGCTGGCGCCCCCGGCGACGAACTCTGCTGGCGACGCCCACCTGGCCGCCTCATATCCCGACATCCCCTTCTCATCCCATACCCTCCTCGCCACCACCCTCCCATCGCCGCCACCCGCCACGACGCACTCGCCGCCCTCCTCGCTCATCACCCACTCTCGCCCATGCCGCCCAGCCTAGGCCCCGACCGCCCGACATGGAACCACACGCCACTCGAAACGGCTATCGCTGAGTCGGCGTCGAAAGAGGAGGGGAGGAGGTGAAGGGAGCCGGAGGAGGTGGGCACGGCGAGGGCAGAGGGGGAGCAACGGAGGGCGGTGGCACGGGAGAGGAGCGAGAGGAGGCAAGGGGGGAGGCAGGGTCGGGAGGGGGAGGGGGAGGAGGTGGAGGTGGGAGGAGGAGGGGGTGGTGGGGATCGATTGGTGTTTTCCTTCTTTGGCTGTGAGAACTAAGAATCTGAGATGGGGGATTGGGGATCGAGTGCGCGATGTGAGACTGCGCCGAATGGGGAATTGGGGAATCACGAGGAGGCCGAATGCATGTTTGACTACGCCGAAAGGATTGCGAGCCTGCCAGCCTACGCCGAATGGACCGGGCGGGCTTCGTTCAAATCGGACCGATTTTTTCAGGCCCAGCTTGTAATTCTACCGGCCCCTGGCAGAACCGATTTTCAGCAGAAAATCGACAAAAAAAAAACCCTGCTCTGAAGCAGACAAATAGTTGGACCGGCTTCAATTCTGTACACGCAGTACATCATACATGACAACTTGCCATCCATATTTGGTTTAGCTTACGCATCTGTCGGTAGCAGCGACACCAAATGATTCGCGACTAGTGTTAGTCATTGAAGTTTCACCGAAAGCATCTTTCTCTAGCCCTATAGAAATTTAAGGATCTCTACTTGTCTTTCTGAAAGCATTTCCTTCTCCAACTGTGAAGAAAAAGGCATGAGAGCTGCCTATTCAATTTAATATAGAGGAAACAGAGTACATAGGCCCAAAGGTCCAAAAGGTTCTAAAGGTTAATTACACAGTATTTATGCATTCCATGACATCCCCCCTCCCCCCGCGAGTGTCCAGGCTTTTCCTTCTTCCCTTATCTTTACGAACAACTTCGGAGTGGAGACAAACCTTCTGTTTAATATTCTAGCATTGTGCTCCTTCCAGATCTCCTAGGTGGTTAGCGTGACCACCGTGGTCATCGCTGTTGATGTCAGGTGGCCCGAATTACAGACTATTGACCACCACTCTCCGATGTTGAGGCTCGGGCCCTAGTGTGATAGCTTGAGCGACACACAACCAAGCTATTCTTCTGTGAGGCTCTACACCCGTCGGGAATACCTGCACTCCGCCAGGAGGTGCAAAACTGTTTCATTTGCTTGCCTGCAGAGTTGACACGAGCCCTGATTTGACCAACCCTGCACTTGCAATCTGTCAGACGTCCAGATCCTATTTTGGATGGCTAGCCACGCGAATTGTTTGCATTTTGAGGGGGGCGAAGTTCTCCAGATTATCCTGTTGTAGTCTGTGGTTGTTGAACCTATAAATTACAGATCGTAAGCTGACTTTGTCGTGTACTCCCCCCGCAAGTTTAGCCTCCATGTGATCTCATCTGTGGCAGATGTGTCCAGGGTGATTTGGCTTACCCTTTCCTAGACTCGAAGAAATTGTTGGACTAGCTGAGTTGTTATGACCGCCGGTAGGTTGATGTTTTGTATCCATCGATTCTCCTGCAGCGCCGCATGGATTGTTCTGTGTTTCCGGATTGAGAAGTGGAAAATCTCTGGGGCAGACTCCTGCAGGGAAGGCCCGCCTAGCCATTTTGAGGTCCAGAACTTGGCTTTTTGGCCGTTTCCGATCGTAATTGAGGTGGCCGCGTCGAAAAGATGCTTGTCAACCTCGTCGCAAGGTAATTTCATGCCGACCCATGACTTACTATCGGCCGTCCATTGTTGCTGCAATCAGCAAAGTCTGAGAGCCCTTTGGAATTTGGTTAGGTTGAGGATTCTTAACCTGCCGAGTTTTATTGGTCGACATACTTTGTCCCAGTTTACTTTGCATTTTCCTTCTATTATGGCTTCAGCCCCCGATCAGAGGAACATTCTCCAACTGTGACCGTGCAAAACTACTAGTGTCTCGGCCGGGTATGTATTACCGTATTAGTACACATATTACTCAGCTGGAAATTGAAATTTGAACAGCTTTGTTAAGCCATTTTGTTTTATTTCGCTAATTCGCTTGTGCAGGTGAGTATCCATCAAAGCATGCATGTTGCCATGCAGGGGCACCGAACAATTATGAACTGAGAGTTGAAGCAAGCTCCAGATCGATTTTGTCCTGTTGGTTGTACGCGCAGTTAGGAATTCAATTGAACTTCGCGGCTAGATCACGCCATGTGCGGAAAATCATCTAGAAATTTGATATACATCCATCATGCATGGGCAGATGGCCGCTAATGAGCAGCTCTACTGTTCATCCATGGCGCCCATATTATCATGCGTTGAGAAGAAAATTAGCAGTACGTAGAAGTCTTCAGAGCGTGGTTGCCTTTGGCACGTGTAGGAATCTTCAGCACTGCAAGCCAAGGGTGTCAACTTCGCTGCATTGATCAGATATTAGCTGTCATATAGGAGATTCTATCAATGAGAAGGATTGCTCATGGACTGTACGGAAAAGGTGGTGGTGCAAACAAACAAGGCATGTTGACATCTGAGCTAGAATCAATTTTCTGTAACCCACAGAAACGTCTGTACCCTTGATAGAATGAGCCACAACAACACACGGCCATACTTGGCACTTACAATCTTCCCTGTTTTAATTATAGGGTTTGCTGTTTCTAAGCTGCCTAATTTTAACTTAGAAAGTCTAGTAGATCATCTACCATGTAAGGTCAATATCTTTTCCCTTCGAACTAACCCTAGTGTTGGTGGACAGTAGCTAGGACGCCACTGATCAACAAGGAAAAAACTACTTTATTTCAATGGAGCCAAGTTGCCACTCTGATTCCAGACCTACTACTGAATTTTAAGACACCCAGGCGTCTAAGGTACTGGCCACATTTCCAACGTGGTAGGTAAGAATAACAAATTGTAAAATTCAAATCATTATCGCAAGCTGATCAATTCAATGCATAGCGATTGGCCACCACCAGCAGTAGGAGAAACAGCCAGCAGGCTCCAGCTAGCCCGACTGAAACATGAGTACGTCTCTTGCACTCAACTGCATTTTGTTGTCCTTATATCAGAAACAGATAGCCATCGGCAGTTCGAGAACAGTGCATGACAAGACCAAGGAACGAACACCCTTTGTCAATTGACACTCCTAATTCCTAAACGATGAGTGTTAATTAGCCAACTCAATGCAAAAAAAAACTACTGCGAGAACAAGGAGCATTGTGAAACAAAAATAATTTACTTAAACCCCATCTTACAAGTTACAACAGCAAAAGTTTCAGAAGCTGCCTGCCTGGCCAGGCAGATTGGAGGTTATGGTATCGCAGCAGCGGGAAACAACAATAATGACATCAACGTAACTACAAACAAACATATCATCTAGACATATCAGAAACCTTCACTTCACAGTCTTGAAATGTTTTATCTTCAGTTGCTATACCGTCGTCTAATTTTCTTTTTGTATAATATTCGCTTCTTCTGTTCAGCAGAGTGGCAGGGGCTCACCGTTCCACTCCTTGAGGCACTCGAGCAGCGGGTCGATGTGCTTCCGCTGGTTGATGGCCACGAGCACCTTGTTCAATTCCTCGCCGGGCGACCGCGTCTTCTCGCCGGTCAGGTATGCGGTCCCGAGCTCCTCGCGCACAAACCGGTAGAGCGGGTACGACCGGCACTCCTTGATCCGGTTTGGAACCAGCGGGGCGCCGTTCTCCACGGACGCGCGTGAGGCCTCGACCTCCTTGGGCAGTGCCGCGCGGAGGTGCTGCTCGAACTCCGCGACCTTGGCGAAGATGGAGGTCTCCAGGACGCGCTCGGCGTCGCCGTTGGCAAGCGCGTGCTCGATGAGCACCGCGCGGAGCTTCTGCATGAGCGGGTAGTTGGGGCTGCAGGGGTCGTCCGCGTAGGCGAACACCGCCTCGCGGTCGATCGTGGTGAGCAGATCCTTCTCGCAGAAGCGGGCAATGTGGAGGCCGCCCATGGCGTTCATGCTCAGGGACTTCTTGGCCACCTGCATCACGCAGTTCTTGACGGCGGTCTTCATGTTCTCCTCCAGGTGGCGCAGGTCGATGGCCTGGCACAGTGCGATCAAGAACGTGGAGGACATGAGCTTCAGGACGTCGATAGCCTCGGCGGTCTTCCTGGAGGAGATGAGGCCAAGCGAGTTCACGTCCTGGTTGTGCTGCTCGGCGCTCTGGACATGGTTGGTCACCGGGTTGGCCAAGAATTGGAGCTCAGAGCAGTACGACGCCATGGCGATCTCAGCGCCCTTGAAACCATAGTCCAAGCTGGGGTTGCGTCCACCAGACAGGTTGGAGGGCAAGCCATTGTTGTAGAAGTCGTTCACGAGCTCTGAGAATTGCGCGAACATGAGCTTGCCGATGGCAGAAATGGCGAGGCGGGTGTTGTCCATGGAGACACCGATGGGGGTGCCCTGGAAGTTGCCACCGTGGAGTGCCTTGCCGCGGGAGACATCGATGAGAGGGTTGTCGTTGACAGAGTTGATCTCACGCTCAATTGACTTGGTGGCAAAGCGAATAACTTCGATCTGTGGGCCGAGCCATTGCGGCGACGTGCGGAGCGCGTACCGGTCCTGCTTCGGCTTCATCAATGGGTCGAGCTCGCCGAGCTTCTTCGCCAGCTTCATGTACGAGCTGCCTTCCAAGATGTGCTCCATGATGGCGGCCGCCTCAATCTGTCCTGGGTGGTGCTTGAGCTTGTGGGTCAGGTGGTCGGTGTACTCCGGCTTGCCGTTCATGACCTCGCAGAACACGGCGGACAGGACCTCGGCAAGGATGGCAAGAACGTTCGCCTCAAAGAGCACGATCGACGCAAGACCAGAGCCCACGGCCGTGCCGTTCACCATGGCAAGGCCTTCCTTGGGCTGCAACTCAAAGAATCCGTGCTCGATGCCGGCGATCTTGAATGCCTCTGCGGCGTTCACCTTGCTGCCATCGGGTGCCACCGCAACGGAGTTTTCGCGGCCGGTGATAAGGCCGGCAATGTAGGACAGCGGGACCAGGTCACCGGACGCGGTGATCGTGCCCCGGAGCGGCAGGCACGGCGTGACGTTGGCATTGAGCAGCTTGGTGATGGCCTCGAGGATCTGGAAGCGGATGCCTGAGTAGCCCTGGAGGAGGGTGTTGATGCGGACGAGCATTGCCGCGCGCGTCGCCTCGGACGGCAGAACGTGGCCGTCAGTGCCGGTGCCGAAGGCGCCGGCATTGAGGAATCTGTAAAACAGAGCGAGACACGCCGGACAATCTTAGTGCTGTGACTTGTGAGTAGCATTGCCAATTATGGAATTTGTTACTGTAACTATAGTAACAACTAACAATTTGGTCAGAGCTCAGAAACACTGCTATTCTACAGAAATTTGCAACTCAGATATGATCGTATATGCTTTTCCTTGTTGTTTTCGGCGTGTACTTGTATCATTACAAATACTAACACTAATTAGGCTTACACATGTTGTGCCGACTTTCGAATATTTTATTGTTGCTTAATTTATGCTCCCATGACAAGGAACCTAGTCAGTCAGATGCGCGTTTTTGGGCAGACACCGAGTGCTACTCCATATGCAAGAGCTGGAGCACACCGAAAATATTTGTATTGGCAGCCCTGTGACAGATATGCAGAGTTGTCGGCGTAAATAAAGTACTATTGGCACGCGCCATGCTTCAGCCACTTCCCACCGTTCTATTTTGCAGGACTCTAAATTCTATTATTTTCCAGCTTGCATAAGGGGAAAAAAAGTCGAAACCTTATCTGCGAAAGACTTGAGAAACTTCCCGGCCTCTACTTGACGGAATCTTCTTTTAGAAAACATTTTGATCGTTATCCTCATGAGCTAACCATGACCGACTCCTCCAACCAGAGCACCAGCCAGCACAAGCAAGACGTTACCAAATGGCACTACGTTGTGACGTTCCTATCCCCCCGTGAGACACTACGCAGTGCCGACGACTTTGCCCGTCCGTCCGCAACTCCGCATGATAGACGGCGCCAACCCAACCCACCAACCGATCGCCGTTTCGCCGAACAAAGGCAGTTAGTTACTCACGTGGAGTCAAAACGCCCAGAGAATGGATCGTCCGTGGCAGGAAGCGTCCACCCTCGAGATCCCGAATTCTCGGCAAAAAAAAAGAGTGTTCGTCTCCATCTTCCACGAAAGAAGCGAGCAATGGTGGGCCACGGCGGCGGCGAGCTACACCAGCGCGCCAACCAAACGTCCCGTCCCGGACATGGGAAGGCGGGCTTTCCGTGCCTACCGAGCTGTCGATGCCACTTTTGTTAGTATCATGAGTGAATAGTCGGGCACCGATCGGTTTTCGATTAAGATGGCCTACCGAACAGTGGTGTGCTAAACTCTGGATGCTTGTGTGTACTTGTATTTATCCTCTCGTGTCGGTCTACTCTTGTGTCAAGTACTATAAAGTCTGAACAAATCTAGAGAAGCGCAAGTTCGGTGCATTCTATTACTCCTACTGATTGGTTACCATCGTTCATCCATCGTGTTGCTTCAGATGTGAAAGAGTAGTAGACCATCTGAATAGTTTAAAAATGACATTTATGTTTTGGATGGAGCTTAGAAGTTATATTTGCAAAGAGGGTTGCACGAAGTAATCTGTGAGTTTGCCCAAATACTAGAGTAAAAGAATCGTAGAGTAATGATTAATTAGAGAAAGTTTTCTGTTTGTCTATGGTCAGCCCCACTCCCCCCGAAAGAAGAGACATCTGATTATTTTTCAATGTCAAAATCTGCAATTTATAATTTATCATTTATGTGTTGATAGCATTTGGCAACAGGATCCAGATGTCATCAACATAGTCAGTGACAAATTGTAAAATCCACATCTTTGTAGTGGCAAGTAATCGATTATTCCCCAAAAGAACGGGCAATGATGGAATCCCATGTACACAGCTAAGCAGAGCACATGCACACGGCAGGCGCAGCTTGCGCAACTCAATATCTCACGAATAAAGTACCACTCTAATGTGAAATCTAGCATATTAACTGGATCATCTTGTTGTAACCTCAAAATTAAACTTTCGTATGTAAAGATTAATCAAGCAAGAGAAAACTCTGCAAAGTTTTGGGTTTGCGATTATGTTCTCACCTGATAAGCTCCCTTTGGAGAGCGCCGCCCTCCTTGGTACGGCGGTGGGAGGTGGCCCCGAAGCCGGTGGTGACGCCGTAGCTGTCGGTGCCGTTCATCATGCTGTTCATGACCCAGTCGCTGCTTTCCTTGACGCGGCCACGGGCGGACTCGTCCAGCTCGACTCTGGCCTCGCCGGCGCCGGCGGCCACGGCGGCCACCTGCGCGATCCTCAGGCTGGCGCCCTCGATCTTCACCAGCGGCTGGCGGTACTCCGCCACCATCCTCTTCACCTCGTCGAGGTGGCTCCCCGTCAGATCCTCCGCCGCCTTCACCCAATTGAGGGGGTCGGCGCGCGGCGCCGACATGCACAGGCCGTCGCCGTTCAGGGAGCGCACGAGGCCGGTCTCGCACTCCATTGCAGTGTTACAGAGGGAGAAGAAAACGAGAGTAGTAGTACAAGTAGTTGGTTTAAGGCGAGAAGAGTATGACTAGTAGTACAACTTAGTAGCTAATTAATTGCGTACTTGTATTGTAGAAGAAGAGCTTGAGTGGAAAGCTAAGGCCCTTCCTGGAGAAGAACGGAGGGGGAGGGGCGCTTAAATAGCGTGTGGGGCGACGGGCGGGGTGGTTGGGGCCTGCGCTTGTGTTTAGTCGTGTATGTGTTGTGTTCTGTGTGGTGATGGACGACTGGGTTTGGTGGGGTTGGTGGAGAGGCTGCAGTGTGTGGACGTGAGCTTTTGCTGAACGCTGATGGTCTCTCGGTCAGTCGGGTGGGTGGGTCGGTCCGGTCGCCCCGTTCATTCTTCGTAGTTTACACATGCAACGCGGACCTGGAATTTTAGGGTGGGTGTTTGGGCTCTAGAGTTAGGTTATCTCGATATATCGATATTAATATGTTGATATCGTGATATGTCTTTTTTCCCTAAAATATTGATACGATGATACACATATATATACTAAAATACAAAAAATATAGAAATTAATAATGTCATATGAGGAATTGGGCGATATAAAGCAAGCATAATGGCATGAATTAAACAGCAAATTATAGATATCAATGATAGCTGAGGAGGTGAAAACTAAGAATAGAGCTATTTTTGCTCCAGGCTTCTTATTTTGCTGAGTTATATTGTTGTTGCAGCGTGCGGCCAAGACTTGTACTTGGTGCTTTACCGTTATTGTTTTATCTATTTTTCTGTCCTGGGCTGTACAAGCTATACCGCTAAATCTTTTTTTTATTCCTCTAATAGTGATCGGTAGATGCCATGTCTTCTTTTTTTTATAAAAAAAACTTGTGCTTAGTTTTGGTCGTTGTTGTTTTCTCACCTTTTTCTGTTCCAACTATATGTTCATTGCCGAAGGCAAAGATTGTATTTTTGTACAACATCCATTGGAAAGAACCAAGAAAGCAGAGGAAGTGACTAGACTCCAGAAAGAATCAGAGCTGGAACGGAGAAGAGCTAGGGAGAAGAAGTGGATTGCGCAAAGCACACCTAGATTTGGAGAGAGGACGATGACGATGAGCTGGATATGCTGCTTCCTTCCCGCTGCCATGCTCCCTCCCTGCCACCGTGTTGCTCTCTTGGTGCCATCCGCTCCCTTCCTCCCTGTTTGTCGCGCTACCACCCACTTGATTGCAGCTCTGTTCGTCTCATGCAAGGCCGCCACACGCTTCATTCTCGCCGCCCTCGCCGCTTCTTGTCGTCGTCAGAAGCGTCGGTCCACCGACTGCCGCCACCTCAGAGCCCACGCCTCCGCTCGTTCGCCACTTGGAGGCCGGAGCTCCCCCTCTCCCCAACACACACAGACAACCACAAGATGAGAGAGAGAATAGAGATTAGGGTTTAGTGGGCTTGTGGAATACGAGCTGAATTCATTTGCGAACACAAATATATAGTTTTGACCTAACTAATAACATATACATCTAATATACCTATTATATACCAGATATTTTGAAGAAAACAATAGGTGCTTGGCTGAACACCTATGACCCCTTGAGGGTCCACCCATGTGAGATCCGAGACGCTGACGGTTTAGTCGTAAAAAAAATCATAATTGAGTAGTCGTAATTAATTTAGTTCTAATTATTTAGTCATAATTATTTATTTCTAATTATTTAGTCGTAATTAATTATTTGCAATTAATTTAGTCGCAAATAATTAGTCATAATTAAATAGTCGAAATTAATTATTCGTAATTAGTTTGTCGAAGTTAATCAATTGTAGTTAGTAGTAAAAAAATCATAATCAATTAGTTGTAATTAATTTAGTTATAATTAATTAGTCGTAATTAATTAGTTCTAATTGATTAGTCGTAATTAATTTAGTGGTAAATAATTAGTCATAATTAAATAGTCAAAATTAATTAGGCATAGTTAGTTCATTGTAATTATTTGGTCATAATTAATTTATTTGTCATTAATTGGTCGTAATTAATTTAGACATAATTAATTAATCAAAATTAATTAGTTGTAGTTAGTTAGTTGTAATTAATTAGTTGTAAGGATTACTAGTTTTGTTTTGTAGAAATTTAGCAGTTCTTTTGTTATGCACTCGAAAATGGGCGGTAGTCGTGCGTATGCGGCCTCGTCGAGCGGACCTGCGCACATGTCAGCATGCGGCCTCGTCCGGGCGGTGGCCGTATGGCCGAGCTACCATTTTTGCAAATGCGGCACGAGGAGAGCCATTCTCGTTAATACGGCGCGGAACAATGCCATTTAGGCCAAAACCCCGTTGTCCCATAGTGTTGATTCAGTTAGGCTGATGCAATAATCGACTCCCAATTGCAAGTTCAGATAATCATATGTTAGGGAGAGTTCATACTAGATACACACTCGTTTAACAGATGATCAATCAAGTCATGTGGCTTGTCTAAAACTAGAAGGGTGGTCCATGCGTTTGTACGGCTAGATTTATCTCAAAGATTATAGTATCAAATGATATAACGTCATGTCCTTCCCCAACAATGACACACTCCTAGCTACCCGATGCCTCCATATCTTCCATAGCTCGTCTTCAATGCAAAGCTCCATCTCTTCTTTGCTAGGACTTGCTCGACATCGAGTTTCTTTGTCCACTGACTTCTTCAACAACACCGACACTCACCACTTATCATCGCGGCCCTTGGCTTTCTCTTCAATGGCTCTAGAGAGTAGCATGACTAAGGTTAGTAACGAGGATTCTTGACCAGGTCAACCTATTTGGTCAAAGTCAAAGACTCTGTCAAAATAGGCCCACATGTCAGAGGCTATCTCTGTAACGGTTATGAAACTAAAACCAATATTTAAAGGAAATTTAATACCCTTTATTATAGCGCAATTGGTTGACGACCAGTTGAAGCCATGAGATGACTAGTTGTGGATATCGCTCGACTAGCTATGGTTTGGACAGTTCCCAAATAGTGAACGGGTTGGAAGACATGACGGTTTTTCCCACGTGTCTAATGGGAAAGCAGTTATTGGTGTATCCGGGAACTTCCGACAATTGGCTACAGGACACGATAGTTCAAGACTCTACTGAAGATCGTGCGTGCAGATTAGAGACGTCTTTAGTGGCATTAACTACCACCCCTTCAATTACTAGAAAGGGGGTTTCCCATGTACTATAGATATTCAAACTCAATTTCTTAAATTCTTGATCACGATCGTTACAATCATCCTGTAATATCTATTGTATTCTTATACAAACAATATATCCACAGCGATAAAAGATCTTCATTCTTGATAGTGTTCTCATACAAACAGTTAGCAGCATGCAACATCCTAAAATTCCAAAACTTTTTTTTAAAAAAAGAACCCTTCAAAAACCACCCCCCTAAAATTTCCAAAACAATTCCTATTATTTATTTGGTTTTACCCTGATTTTCAGAAATTTCTTGATTTTATTTGAGTATTTTTCTCCTTTTAGAAATGCATTTCTAAAGCTCTAGAAAAATAAAAAGCAAATAGCAAAAAGCCTAGAAATAGAAAACCCTAACCTATAACTAAAACCCCAAACTAGGCCAACCAAGCCCAGCACCCGTCGGCTCAGCCCGCTCGCATGCTCGGGCAAACCAAATGGCCATGCCCGACTGTGCTTCGGCCCACAGCCTCCCTTGCTTCCGGCTCAACCGTATTACGCGGAGCCCAATGCCGCAGCTCGCCTAGCCGCAGGACGCCTCAGCTCCGCGTCGTCGTCTTCTCCAACAAGCCACCGCTCGCCTCTGCTCAGATGCAACGCAGAGACGCGCCCCGTCGTCCTCGCACCACGCAGAAGCAACCTCCACGCACCAGCCATGCACGCGCAGCGCTGTCCCTGATCGAGTCCGCACACGCCACTCCGTCGTCGCACGCGTCGCACGCCGCGACGCCCTGGAGCACGCCCACACCGCGGCGTCGAGCCGCAGCCGCGTTCCCACCTGCCCATGTCGCCTATAAAATAGAAACCATGGGCACAATGAACGCTTTTCGGCCCTAGCCCAATTTCCGAAACCAACTCCGACCGCCGTGGGCCCGTGGCCCCCATCGTCGTCCACGGCACTGGTAAGCCACCGACGCCATAACCTGCCACATTGAAAAACCTCAAAAATCCACGTTCCACATTGTCCCATCGCCCAAATCATAGCATCCATTAGCTTAACCATAAAGGTCCAAGATCCCCGCTTCCCCGGCCGAAACCACGCCGGAGATTGCGCCGGCGCCATTGACGCCACGGCCGGCTCCTCTGTTTTACTGCCGCCAAAGATCTCTAAAATTCGAACTCCACACCGCAACATCGCCAAACCACCTTGTCACATAGAATCCTAGCACCTAGGAGAGTTAAAGACCCCAAATTCCCTACCGATTAACGTAGATGCGGTTCTTCAAAACTCCCATGCAATTCGTTCGAGCTTCCTCATCAACTACCTGAGGCTCCTGCTCACCCACTAGAGACTAAGAAGAGTGCATTTGCAGCCCTTCCTCGATAAAGTAGGGAGAATGATAGCAGGCTGGTAGGGTAAACTGATAACACAGGCTGATCGGACGATTTTTGTGAAATGGGTGCTCACCTCTATGCCGATCTACTACCTCGCGATCCTAAAACCCTCAAAATACACCCTCCGTGCGCTAGACTGTATTAGACGTCGTTTCCTCTGGGCTGCCACAGACACAATCACAGAATGTAAATGCAAGGTTAATTGAGACAAAGTTTGCCGACCAACACATCTAGGAGGACTCGGTATCCATGACCTCCACAAGTTCACAACGACCTTAAGACTTCGATGGCTCTGGCAGGAATGGAAGGCAGACTATAAACCTTGGGTTGGAATGGAGATTCCGTACGATGACGCCGATTGTCGTCTTTTAGCAGCAGCTACCACAACCACCGTAGGGGACGGAAATAAAGCAAACTTCTAGTCCACACCTTGGCTCGACGGTATAGCCTCAAAAGACCTAGCCCCTAAGTTTTTCCAAATTTCCAGAAGGAAGAACAGAGTCGTTAGAGAGGCATTACATGATGGTCGATGGATTCAGGATAGCAACATCTATGGAGGTGTAACAATTCATCACGTTTAGGAATTCGTAGACCTATGGAGAAGAGTAAGCCTAACCAACCTTGACTCAAATGTCTCGGATGAGATCACCTAGAAGATAACACAAGAGGGCATCTATACAACGAAATCTACATATGCGCTGAGAGGGCATCTATACAACGAAATCTACATATGCGCTGCGGTTCCTTGGTTCAACAACAACAGATTACAAAAGAGTGATCTAGAAAACCGCCCCTCCCCCAAAATGTAAGTTCTTCGCATGGGTTGCCATCCAAAACTGCATGTGGACCGTAGATAGACTACAAGCGAGAGGATGGCTGAACCAGCAAACCTGCCCACTCTATCGACAAGCACCAAAAACGACCCTGCACCATTTCTGAGAGTACAGATACCCCACAAGAGTGCAGGGCGTGATGTTGGCATTGAGCGGCTTGGTGATGGCCTCAAGGAGCTCAAAGCGGATTCCGGAATAGCCCTGTAGTAGGGTGTTGATGCGGACGAGCATGGCCACGCGAGTTGCCTCAGCCAGCAGAACGTGGCCATCGGAACCAGTGCCGAAAGCGCCAGTGTTAAAGAATCTGTCAGAAAGACAAACAATTTCGCCATGTCAAAACCAGTTCTATGAAACTTGGATAAAGTAACATAAAGCAAGTTGTTACATAAGAGCTGTAAAATCCTCTAAGGCTTTGTTTGGATGCTTGGGGAATATTTCAAGGGCACGGTAACCCTGAGTTGTATTTTTCTGTGCCAAATGAGAACCTTGTGGAAAATCCCCATCGCCATTTGGGCTGAGGTGGGGAAAATCCCCATCGCCATTTTTCTGTGCTAGGGAAGAAGGTACCTGAAGTCGTCGGTGTGTTCGATCTTGGCACTCCCCCTGACGGCGGACTTGGTTCCGGTGAACTCGTAGAGCCCCACGTAGCCGACACTGGTGAAGTTCGCCTTCCTCTTCCTGAACGTCGCCACTAGCACCTGTGCCACCCTCATCGATGGTTTCTCAAGACACGGTCTTGCAGACAAAGAAGCGTGCTCCACGAAGAAGAGCACGTTCGAGGTGCCCATGGCCAGCGCTGAATGCTGCCGCCCAACCGTGGTGCATCTGGATGTACACAACCACGGTGAATGCGGCAATGGTGTCGAGCGTGAAAACCAGGTAGATGAGGTTGAAGAAGCGGTCGAGGCGACGCTTGTACCAGGGGCTCCGCTCGTCGAACTAGTCTGCCCCGAATGAGGGATGAGGGGGGAGAGGGACAACTGCGAAGGAGGAGGCTGCGTCGCGATGAAGATGAGGAAATTTTCCATGCCTTGTGACACGATTATTTCCTCCCCCGTGCATCCCCGTGGATTGGCTCGGTAATTCCCCCCTTCCACATGTGTCCAAATGCTGCCTCATGTTATCCTAGGGAAGTTTTCCACGGGCATTCCACAGGCCACGTCTCCCTAGAGAATAGGCCGGGATTATGGTTCCCAAACAAGCCCTAAATCTATGAATCACACCTAATGAGCTCCCTTTAGAGAGCACCACCCTCCTTGGTCCTCCTATGCGATGTGGCACCGAAGCCTGTGGTGACACCATAGCTGTCGGCGTTGTTCATCACCTAGTCGCTACTGGCCTTCACCCGGTCACGAGCAGATTCGGCGAGCTCTACCTTGGCCTCGCCGGCCGCGGCCACTGTCGCAACCTGAGTGATCCTCAGGCTGGTGCCCTCGATCTTCACCATCCTCTTCACCTCATCTAGGTTAAGCGGGTCGGCGCGCGTTGTGGCCATGCATAGGCCATTGCCGTTGGCAGCAACCTGACCATTCTCGCATGCCATTGCAACCGGAGAGAACTAAGTAATGCACCAACTAACTAAGCTGAAGGAGATTTGAGAAGAGTATATGGTGGCTTCTTAGGAGTAGTGCAGAAGAGAGCTAGTGTTGCACACTGGATGGTGTTGCTCTTCTTGGAGCGAAATGAAGGGAGATGGTGGGTTTAAATAGGCTGGAGCAGATGGGAAGGGAGTGAGTAGTGTGCATGGATGTAGGTCCAACTTCCAAGGCGAGTCAAGCAACCAAGGTTGGTTTCCACATTCTGTAGAGGCATTCTGTGTGAGTTAGAGTGTGTTTAGTTGGTGGGACGAGGTTGAATGAAATGGGATGATACAAGTAGAATGAGATCGTTTTGAATGCGATGGTACATGCAGGCTGTTTGGTTGGTTGTATGGGATGGTACACGAATATGTTTAATTGGTTGTACGAGATGGTATACGAATGGTAAGAGATTGTGTTTGGTCGAGGGGATGAGGTTGGTTTGGTAACCTCCTCCCAACATTTGTGAGCTTGCCTCCATGATGTTTTTCCTTTTCTTTCTTTTTATTTTTTCTTTTTATTTTTCATTTCATTTTTTCTCATTTCCCCTTTTCTTCCTTCCTTTTCCAACCTAACTATTAATGATCAACTAATGATCCTTTTCTAATTAATTTATATTTTTTTAACTTAATATCTAGTTAAGTTCTCTATTTTAATTTAAAGGTTAATAATATACTACTAACTCTTCTTTAACTTAATGCAATTTTTAGTTACAGTGTGACCTTGAAGGACCATGTGAGAGCGTCCTGGATTATGTTGTGATGAACCATTGCAATTTGGGATCATTGACAAATTGATTTGCAAATTTGTCGAACTTTTAGAGCTATTTGTAGGTCGTCCGGTCAGACCGGCTTGGCAGAGTTGCTTCCGCTAGGGTTTTGGTTTTGGAGAGTTTGAGTTACGGGTTGAGTTTTGGTGACTTGGGTCAGAGTTTATGGGTTGCATGAGATATGTTACTGCTAACGTGGGTCAAGTTGTGAAGAACTTGTGTCCGAAAATGATTTCTTTGTATTTGGATGTGCAGGGTTGTTTGGAGTCAACCACGGTCAACGGCAAGGATCGGGCTACGCTCATGGAGGAGCCGAGGCCCAAAACGATCGAGGATGCCATGTGAGGTGGTGAGCTAAAGCATGGCACGAGAAAGGCGATAAATGTTGAAGGGAAGCTCGAATGGCGGGATTGCACCATGTGGCTTGGTCGTTCTAAGTGAGACGTGGTCCGGTGGAACTGGAACGGGAGAGACTTGCCGACGCGCGGCAAGCCTGTGGTGCATCTACACATGGCAAGCAATGCGATTGCTTGCAATGGATGGAGAAGACCGGGTCAAGGAAGGGTATTTTGGTAGTTTGACCAAAATACTGGAAACTGCTTCGGAAGAAAACTACAGCGCTTGAGCGGCATTTGGGAAGGCGGTGTAGGTCATGGAGAAGCTGGTATGATCAAGTTGGATCAACGCTAAGGACTTAGCGAATTCGGGCTTATGCGCTTTGAAAAGCGTGCATAAGAGTAGAGTGTGAGTTAAAACCCGTGTGTAGGGTTATCGGGTTTCCCCTATTTGTGCTAAGTGGATACCCCATCTATTTAAGGGGTTGGGATGGAGACTTGTGGTCATTCATGCAATCATCCTCTCTTGAGGCCAAGTGTTCATGAGTTCTAGGGCTAGGGTTTGAGAGAAGTTGAGTGTTGTGGAGTGCTCTCTTGTCCTCCAAGTGAAGTGGCTATAAAACCTTCATCCTCAATGTCGTAGCAAAAATGGCTAGACAGTAGAAAAAGGAGACCCCCGGTGTCTAGAAGAGGGACCGAAGAATCCTCAAAGAGGGGACCGAATGTAAGGAATAAATGTGTATTAATTGCCCAAAAATCCGGGTCTAAGTTATTACACGGGGGAAGGTAACTATTTATAGCCTTCCAATAGGGTACATGAGATTACGGTCAGCTCCCACAAAGGTCCTACGCCTGTAGGGGCTGCAGGGACTTTTCCTACCCCTACACGTAGCCTTCGTCTCACGGTGGACCTTCCTGGTCTTGGTCCACCCGGCTGATGCGCCTGGTCCACCGATGTCTTTTTTTTCCTTCGCAGCGTGCGGGGTGTCCTTGGTTCGAGGGCCCCCGGACGACCTTCGGCCTCTGGGCTCAGGGTGGCTCGGTGACCCTTCGGGGCGCCTCGGTGACCCTTCGGGGCCTTCGTGGCTTCCCCGAAGATATGTCCGATACCCTCGGGGAGGGCCCCCTTGGGTCGCAGGGCCTTCGTAGGGAGACCCTGTGGGCTTCGCCTGGTTGTTGGGGCCAGTGGGGCCGCCCCTACGACAAGCCCCTTGCGGTCGAGGTCCTGCTTCATCATGGCTAAAACCGTGTCCTTTTTTCGAAGGGTCCAGGCACACCGTCCCCTTCAGCCTGGCAAAGCATGTGCATCATTGGGATCTTCCCTAGCTCACGTTGACTCCGGCGGCTAGCGTTGATGTTTTCTCCTCGGGTACCACACGCCGTCGTTAGCAGCTGCGCGCTTTGATTTCGGCGGCTGGCATTGATGGCTTCTCCTCGGGTACCATGCACCATCGTTGGCAGCTACACGCTTTAATTTCGGCGGCTGGCGTTGATGGCTTATCCTCGAACAGCATGTGCGCTCGTTGGGCCCTGTGCACAATAATGGCGTTGGTTGGCCGTTCTGTTCAGGCACCACATATCGTAAGATGGATGGTGCGCGGCTGTTTGGCTCCCCTATTGTATGTCTTGGCTACCCCTTCAGTGTACTTCGCCATGGTTGATATGGCTTGTACGCGATGTTCTTCAAGGAGATCGAGGGAGATCTCCCAACCCGCGGGCTCGCTAACCTCTGTCGCTCGGAGGGACTTGGCCGTGAGCTCCCTCGGGATCATTGCTTCATCACCGAATAGGAGCTTGAAGGGAGAGAAACACGTGGCCCTAGTTGGTGATGTTCGGAGCGCCCATAGTGCTTTCTGAAGCTCTTTGGGCCAGAGCCCCTTTGGTACGTCCACGAGGCACTTTGTTAGTCCTGTGAGCAAGTTACCATTGGCTCGCTCGACTGCCCCATTGGACTTGAGATGTCCAACCGATGCGAAGCATATTGTTGTTCCTAGACCTTGGCAAAATGCCCTAAAGGATTTGAATCAAATTGGGTGCCGTTGTCGGTGACGATGTTGCATGACACCCCATATCTATAGATGATGCTTTTCCATGCAAACCGCTGTGCTACGGAGGTTGTGATTTTGGCGACTGGCTCGGCCTCTATCTATCTGGAGAAATACTCGATGGTGATAAATGCAAAGAAGAGGTTGCCCTTGGCTGCCGGGAATGGGCCGATGATATCGAGCCCCCATCGTGCAAAGGGCCAGACTGGGGGCAAGGGTTGTAGTGGGACCGTTGGTGCCTTTGAGTTGTGACCAGCCCACTGACACCCCTGGCAGTGTTGGATGAGATCTTGTGCGTCCCGGAGTGCTATCGGCCAATAAAAGCCACTACTACAAAAACAAGCAATAGTAGACGCCTCATCACAGACGGTTAAAACGGAACCGTCTGTGTTGGGTCTGTCCGGACCAGGCATTTGCCGTGCCAGCCAATCACAGATAGTTCGTATTATAAACCGTCTATGAAAGTCATTATCACAGATGGTTCTTGAATAGAACCATTTGTGATAATTCAGTTTAATCGCGCGGTTCGCTCAGATAGGAACCGTCAGGATTATCGCTGACGGTTCCTAATAAGAACCGCTCAGGATTAGTTAGATTATCGCGAGCGGTTCTCATTAGAACCGCTCAGGATATCGATATCCGAGCAGTTCTTATGAAGAACCGCTCAGTGATATCTGGCATTATATATTTGCACCGACACAACCTCACCAAGAATCGAGCCATCGTCTCCACTACCTTTGTCGCAACCCCGCCACTGCTCCACTCAGATCCGCCGCCTCTCCCATACGCCACTTCGCCGCCTAGCTCCTCCAACTCGCCGCTCCTCCCCATTGCGCCGGCTTAGAGAGGAGAAGATCGACCCCCCTAGCTCCTTCTCCACTCACGCCTCCTCCCCATTGCGCCACCTCGCATCTTGTCAGGCCTCCACCCCATTGCGCCACCTTAGAGAGGAGAAGGAAAGGAGGTGAAGGGAGGAGGAAGGGATCGGAGGAGAAGGAGAGGAATCGTATGTTCATCATGAGATCCAAGGGTAACGATCTATAACCCTTTATGTTTGCTATAAATTAATCGCTAATAAATTTAAGTATGTTTGGTAAATAGGAAGAGTACGTACTTGCGGTTTATTAATCTAATTTGACACTAATTTGTTACATGCATAGCGTAGATGGACCAAAACTGGATGTACGGTGTGAACCGTGTGAGTCAAGAGTACATTAATGGCGTGGTTGCTTTTAGAAGAGCCACCGAGCAGGATATGTTGAAGAAGGGGATAAATTTTATGTACTGTCCATGCATTGATTGCGGTAATTAGAAGATGTTTAACAACCCGGTGCAGATCGAAGCGCACTTGATTCGAATGGGTTTCAAAAAAGGATATACATGTTGGACTAGTCACGATGAAGAGCAAATTATACCAAAAGTTAATAATGACGACATCGCCGAGGAAGTCAACGATATGTCGGATGTGGACTGTGCTTTTGATGAGAATAGGTCACACGATGACAATCTAGATCAGATGCTACACGATGTAGAAGAGAACTACAGTGAGAGAGAGTTTTGTAAATTCAAGGGCTTCATGGAGGACTCGGTGAGACCTTTGTTCCCTAGCTGCAAGCCGAAATACACAAGGTTGTCAACCGTGATTGAATTGCTTAAATTGAAGGCAAGTAATGGTTGGTCCGATAAGAGTTTCACGGCGTTGTTAGGTCTCCTAGCGGACATCCTTCTGGAGGGAAATGTGTTGCCCAGCACCACCTACCAAGCAAAGAAGGTTCTTTGTCCATTGGGAATGGAAGTAGAAAGAATACATACATGTCCGAACGATTGTATCCTCTACCGTAAAGAGATGTAGACATGCATGTATGTCCCGTGTGCAAAGCATCCCAATACAAGCGTTAGAATACTGCTAAGGTGAAGCAAGGACCTCCTACTAAGATGTTGTGGTATCTGCCTGTGATCCCACGTTTGAAGCCTTTATTTGCGAACCCAAAGGAGGCAAGATTGGTGCGTTGGCACTCGGAGGAGCGTAAGAAAGATGGAAAGCTAAGACACCCTACTGATTCTGCCCAGTGGAGAAACTTCAATCGAGCTTCAAGAGTTCGTGCGAACCGAGGAACATAAGGTTAGGGTTGAGTACGATGGAATGAATCCTTTCAAGAATATGAGCGTGATATAGCACCCGATCCGTGAATCTATATATGTACAACCTTCCTCCTTGGCTGTGTATGAAGCAGAAGTACATTTTGATGTCACTACTTATCCAAGGGTCGAAGCAACCTGAGAATGATATTGATGTGTACCTAGCACCATTGTTGGAAGATCTTCTGACACTGTGGAATGAAGGGGTACATGTATGGGATGCGTACAAATGAGAGAACTTTACTTTACGCGCCATGCTATTCTGCACCATCAATGATTTTCCTACCCTTGGTAACCTGCTGGGCTTCAGTATAAAAGGAGTCAAAGCTTGTCCACACTACTTAGATGCTGCGGAGAGTGTATGGCTGAACAACTCGCATAAAACTGTGTATATGCGTCACCGTAGGTTTCTTCCCAGAAGTCACCCATACCGTAAGATGAAGAAACAATTCGACGGAAATAAGGAGGACGGTTTAGCTCCAAGGGCTTTTAGAGGGAAAGAGGTCTATGATATAGCTAAGGATATCGATGTTGTGCTTAGGAAGGGACGTAAATTAAAAACCCGTCAGAAGAACATCTGGAAGAAGCGGTCAATTTTTTGGGACTTGCCTTATTGGGAGCACTTAGAAGTTCGCCACTATATCGACGTCATGCACGTGGAGAAGAATGTATGTGATAGCTTGATTGATCTCTTGCTGAACATTAGTGGCAAAACAAAGGATGGTGTTAACGCACGACATGACTTGGTTGATATGAACATAAGGACCGAGTTAGCACTGAAAGAGACCGATACAGACTTAACGTATTTTCCCCAAATTTTGCTACACTTTGTCCAAGGCCAAGAGAAATGAACTGTGCCAGAGCTTGCATGGTGTGAAAGTCTCATATGGTTACTCTGCTAACATTAAGAAACTTGTTTCTATGCAAGATTTGAAATTAATTGGTATGAAGTCTCATGATTGTCATGTGCTGATGACACAAATGCTTCCTATTGCAATTAGGAGTATCTTGCCAAACAAGGTCCAAGTGGTAATCTTGAGGCTGTGCTATTTTTTCAACTCAATTGCTTAGAAGGTCATCGATCCCTAAGGACTAGATGCTCTACAGGCCGAGGTGGTGACGACTCTATGTCATCTCGAGATGTATTTCCCTTCGTCATTTTTCGATATCATGGTCCATCTCATTGTTCACCTTATGAAAGAGATAAAGATATGACGTCATATGTACCTGTTCGAGAGGTACATGGGAATTCTCAAGTCCTACGTATGGAATCGATCTCGACCGGAGGGTAGCATCATCGAAGGTTATGCAACCGAAGAGGTCATTGAGTTCTGCGTCGACTACATGGCTCAGGTGGAACCGATAGGTGTGCCTCTATCTCGTCATGAGGGGAGACTGGATAGTATCGGGACCATCGGAAGGAAATAAATCACTCCTGATCTGGATACATACGCTCAAGCCCATTTCACGGTCTTGCAACACATGACCCAAGTGTCCCCGTACATCGACGAGCACAAAGACATGGTATGTCAACAGAATCCAGACCGGTCGGAGGTTTGGATCACGAGAGAGCACAACCGTCGGTTCAACGAATGGTTAAAGGTGTGAATCACTGGGAGGTCATCAAGTGATGATACGCTGCTATGATTGGCAGAAGGGCCACAATTTACAATTGTCATATGGCAATGATACAACATAAATGGGTACACATTTTATACGGTAGCTCAGGATAGGAAGAGCATAGTCCAGAACAGTGGTGTTCGCATAGATGCATTCAGTCCCGATGGGCTGAGGAGCTCCTACTATGGGCAAATAGAGGAGATATGGGAGCTCGACTACGTGCTTTTTAAGATCCCCCTATTTCGGTGCCGTTGGGTCTACCTCCCACAGGTGAAGGTCGACAAGTACAGCGTCACTACCATTGACCTCGAATGTGTCGGATACAAAGATGAACCATTCGTACTGGCTAACCAAGTTGTTCAAGTCTTCTATGTAACCAACCCAGCAAATAAGAAGCGCCACGTAGTTCTTTATGGAAAAATAAGGATTATCGGAGTTGAGAATGAAGTGGACGAGGAATAATACAATCAATTTGACGAGTTGCCTCCTTTCAGAGACGACATCAGGCTCAAGAAAGAACCCAGTAAGGAAGCTAGCTATATGCGCGTCGATCATCATGAAGGGCTATATTTTAATTAAGAATTTACTCCATTGTAATTAATTTATTCCATAACATGAGACATGTCAATGTGGACTAGCCATGTGTTATGGACTTGTAATCTCTTATATATTTTGATGTCAACATGGAATTGTCATCTCTGATTTTGATGTCAATGTGGACTTCATTGTAATGTGGAATGATAATATTATGCGCTTGTAATAAATAGACGATAAAAAGACCATATCCTTTTTACATCACGGACGATAAAAAGGATTATCGATCCTATCTTAGCCTTCAAATCTTCATAAGCCTTCTCGTCGGCTTCAGTGGTGGCGGGATCAGCGACTGTCAGATCAAACGCCTCCACCTCTGACCTTGCACGCTCGATTCACGCTTGTAGCCATTCGGACTCCGCAACCAAGTCCCATATAGCCCAGAGGCCATCAGCCCTGGTCTCCTCCGTCTCGGCGAGGTCGACCTGCTCTCCTACAATTCGGATGTCGTCCTCGACTCTCTGGGCTACATCCTCGGTGCAGACCAAGTAGTTCCATAGGACGATCTCCACGATGAGGTTTACTCGCTGGATGCTATGGACCTCGCATTGGTCCGTTTGAGGAGGAGCTCCAGTCAATAGATGATGGCCGCTATGGTCTCCGGTAGATCAGAGGGCCTACAACGGATGATATTGCGAACGGAAGGCCTGTCCGCAGCTTGGGCTAGGTTGCGACCAGAGAGGTGCGAGTAAAGAAGCACAATGTAGGCCAATACAGTTGGCACGAGAGGGGAAGCCATTTGGAGTTTGTGGAGAAAGGGGATTAAGAAGGTTGTGTGAAATCCATTATAGAAGGGGATATCTATTTATAGAACAAGTACTAAAACCGGAGCGGGAGACGAAGAGATATTAGGGAGCTGTAGCGACGTTGGAAAATGAAGAGACGAAGAGCCGTACGATCGTGAGACAAAGAAACACACGGGAAAATAAAGTGACTTGGACCAGGTTCATGTCAGGTTATCACAGACGGTTCTGTTCTAGAATCGTCTGTGATAAGGAATCACATACGGTTCTATTCAAGAACCGTTTGTGATATGAGTTTATCACAGACGGTTCTTTACTAGAACCATCTGTGATATATCACAAATGGTTCTTTAATAGAACCGTCTGTGATATGGAACGTATCAAAGACGGTTCATAAATAGAACCGTCTGTGATTTCTTTTCACAGATGGTTCCATAATAGAACCGTCTGCGATAGACTTTTAACCCTAGGGCTCGCCCATTCATCTCCCCAGTGCCGCCCATTCATCTCCCCAGTGCTTAGCCCGCTTAGCTCTCGCGTGTTCCTTCGCCTCCTCTAGGGTTCGCCCGTTCACCTCCCCGGCTGTAAGCCTCGACGCCGCCGAAGCCCCCATTCATCTCCCCAGTGCCGCCCATTCATCTCCCCAGTGCTTAGCCCGCTCAGCTCTCGCGCACTCCTTCGCCTCCTCTAGGGTTCGCCCGTTCACCTCCCCGGCCGTAAGCCCCGACGCTACCACCTCCGACCTCGACGTTGCCTCCCCCGACATCGACGACGCTGCCGCCGCCTCGACGCGCGGCCTCCTCCCCATGTCAGCATCCTCCCTCTGCACCGGCCTCCTCCCTGCACCGTCCTCCTCCCCGTGTCGGTGTCCTCCCTCTACACCGGCCTCCTCCCCACACTGTCCTCCTCCCCGTGTCGGCGTCCTCCCTCTGCACAGGCCTCCTCCCCTGCACTGGCCTCCTCCCCTGCACTGGTCTCCTCCCCGTGAGTTCTTGTGTGGCATCCTCTATGTGAGTGTTGCTCCTCTGTGGCAGTTCGGTTGATCTTTGCATATATATATTTTTAGTGCTAGTTGATACCTTGATCTGTATTAGTTCTGATTTCTGAATCTAGTACTGAAGATATTGCAAATTGATCAGTGTGCTTTATTGACATGCTCTGTGATGAACTCTGTCTTATACTAAGATTGAATGTGATAGTTAGTTCACACTTGAGCTCTATTGTATTACTTGCTACTGTCAATATGATATACTGTTAATTGGTTACTTTCGGTTGAAAGCTAGTTATTCTGATTCTTCTGGTTCATTTGATCTCTAGCATTTGAAGTGGATACTCTTTTGTTAGCCAATCGGCTTTATCACTGAACATGTATCTTCATGTTCAGTTCTATTGAGAGCATTCAGTTTTTGTTGGTAATATAACGACTAGTTTATGATTCTTCTAGTAGTCTGTTTGACTGGAAGTTTAATCTGTTTTTGTTAACAGTTGAGATCATTTGACAGTTAAGCAAAGTATTGTTTAGAGCTCATAGTTTGAATTTATATTACCATATTCATTTAATGAGGAGTATAGACAATAGGATTGAGATGGCAAAGACTTGTTCTTTAGCTACTCTCCTTCTGAGAGCACATAATATCATCAATCATCTGTGCCTTATGCTGCTAATTGATGATTTCCTGCTATTAATGCTAAGCATAATATTGTTTTAGTTTGAACTAAGATATTCCTTGTTCTACATGGCAAATTGGTTAGCTGAGAATTGAGTGAATATCTGAAGTTGGAAATATTAGCATTTCAATCAATTTAAATGACTTGAATGATTTACATTTGATTATGTTAATTTGGTCCTCCCTCGTGCCTTGTTTGTTGATCTTCTCGGTGATTTTGATACTAGCTTTCTGAGAGCAATAATCAAACAATCAAATCTTAGCTTTATGCCGATTTTAAGTGTACACTTATTGTGTTTGATGAGCATATTGTTCCTTTTAAATGACTTGATTGATTTTCTTAGTCTTATGATTATTGTGTCATTTAATTGGTTAAGGAGCTATGCTCTATTCATAATTATCTATGCTGGAATTAATTATGATTATTTGCTAATATTGCACATATTGAGCATATTATTCATTTTAAATGACATGGAGATACTTCATATGTATATGTTAATTTGGGACACTTGCAATCCATTTTATTGCATATGTAACTTATATCGATAGCAAGTAAGCGAGATGACAGAGGCACCGTCTTCACCGCCATCACCGACACCGCAGATGGCAGAGGCGCCGTCTTTGCCGCCGTCACCGATGCCGCCTAATGCGTTTGGATTTCTGTCGACGATAATGATACGTAAGCGAGATGGCAGAGGAAAATCGAAAATGCCTACGGGCCGACTGATCATCACAGAGGTCAATGACTTTGGGGTCCCTCTGAGTCCCAAGAGATCAGCGGCGAGATTCCGAACCATCTGCGGGATACTTGTGTGAGGACCTCGGCTTATTTGGCTTGTAATGCTTAGTCATCCATTGACCCTAGCATCACAAACAAAATAACCCGTGTCTTCGAGATATGTATACTTCCGTAAATGCAAGATACACACCTTTTACAAAATCATGCATCAATTCCATTCAAGACATAGAACCAAGCACTAACTAGATTAAATAAAAGACATACATAATAGCGAAGTTATTATAAAAGGGCCGACCGCCAAATAACAACTAAGAAAGATAAACACAATGAAGCAAAAGCCATAAGATGGCAATAAACAAAAGAAGGCCATATGGTTTGCCTTTAGCTCACAAGGCAACCAACCATGCCACCAACCTAGTCGTCCCAACCACAGCACATCTCACAAAAGTAGGGCCCTTGGGGCTCCACCTCCTCTGCAACAAAGTTATAAGCAAAGCAAATGAATACAAAAATGTACTCGCAAGACTGACGTGTAAGGGTAACAGACCTATACATATGCTACATGCAAGCTTTATTTAAGTGGAAGGCTTTAGGCTCATTTTAGCATAAAGCAAGTTTTCATTTGCAATAATGTAATAGATTTAAAGCAATTTGACAAAGCATTTTTAATTGTTGAAGTAACAACGAATACAAATAATAACAACAGTAAGGACAACCTGGAAGTGACTAACCCAATAGTCACCATAACAATAGCATGAATTACCCAATTCATACCACCCAACAAGTTTTAATTAAATGTTTAGTCTAGTTCTTGAGTGACCTTGCCAAGCATGTCCATAACCTAGGACGAGGCTATTTGAATAGTTTTATCCCTGCAGGGGTGTACCAATGTACCCACATGCTAGACCGCCTTTTCGCCAAGCTATTTAGCACACTTCTTTTGGTGTGCCGGCATGGCTAAGTCCTACGAGGCATTTCCAATGAATGATGCTAATTAAGAGTCACGACAACCTGAAGAGTAGGAGACACCGGCCCAGCCTAAGCAACCACGGGTGCTCTTTCCCTTATAAAAAGAGTTTTAACCACCTGCGACCCATAATTAACACCTCCCAAAGTACTTAGCCAAGAGGGATTCCCAATACCCTCGTGTGGTTAGCACGCAAGATTGCTCAGTTTAGTGGCCCAAGTAACTCGGTCCTTAGGGACTTAGGCACCATTCCATCACACCATGAGATCACACCAACATCCATTGTGCCCAAATCAATAACAATTTTGTTTTCATTTTTATTTCTTTACAAAGTAACAAAGCACAAGTGCTGGACATAATGGATTAATAATTTTTGTGTGATCAAGGTCATCGACATAAGTCGACAACCGCCCATTTCTACCGTTATCTAAGCATTTCTAAGCATTATCACGTAAACTACTAAGTGATAAGAGTCCATCCATCGAACCCTAAATCACAGCAAAATAATCCTAGGCTTAGTAGTAGAGAATGAACATTTACCTACAGAGTATGCATCTATAGGCTTAACTAGTCGATAATTTAATACAAAGTAAGCATGCATACATACAAGTTAAACAAAGTATTAGACTTTAAAAGTAATGGGATTAGCGGGATATGATCAAACTGCTTGCCTTGTTGGATATGCTCAGATTGCTGCAGCGGAACACTCTCGTTAACAACGCACTCGTCGGCACCTAACGAAAAAATGAAAAGAACCGATAAGAATGAAGAAAACCAAAAAGACTCCACAGCCAAGTTGCTCCAAATGCTTTGAAATTTTTACAGCAGCAAGATAAAGATTTTTAAAGAATTTAGCAATAAGAACCAATTGATTTGGATTCTTAATGCAAATGTTATGGCCAAAACAAATCTGTTCAGCCTGGAAAATGCTGGAAAATTCAAATCGGTTACTGTTCATCCGAATTAAATTCTCAAGCACAATTTTCCAAAGAGGTGCTGCACCTGGGATTTTTATGGTAAGTAAAACACCTCATAATATGAATAACACCATTGAGTTCACCTCATTTGGAGCTATGATGCATGTTTTATGATTTTTCAAAGACATGCAAAAGAGCACAAATAAAATGCACCTACAATTCTTTTGAAAATAGTGACATGCCTAAATCCTATTCTACCATTTAGTACACTAATAGATGAAGCCAATAAAGTTGGATTCACTCAAAAAGGATCTATAGAGGATTACTTATGCATTTTACAAGTTAATTGCAAATTTTGGAGCAATATTTAAAGTTAATTTTGAAACCAATTTACCAATCCATTTTCTGGAGCCGAACTAAACTTACAACCATTTTTAGATTAAATTTTAGTTCAAACCAGAGCCACCAAAATTTGAATCAACTCAAATGGAGCTAGCATGAAATAGTTATGTATTTTCAAAGTTTATTACCTTTTTAAGTTTACAAATAAATCCATCGGGAATTCCTAAAATCAAAACGACGTGGACGAACCTGGGCCGTTGATCTTGGATCCAACGGTCCAAGCCCACGGGAAGAACGCGCACGCGCCCGCGCGAGATCGACAAACGTGGGCCGTTGATCTTGGATCCAACGGTCCACATTGAACCTCGTGCGCTGCGTTTGAACCCACGCGCGCGAACGGAGGCGGTGACTGTGGACTGTCGATCGTGAGATGGACGGCTCACAATTAATGTGACACAGTGCACACGCACGGCCCCGCAAAATCACACCCGCAGATCTGGAATTGGACGGTCCATAGCAAACGAAGAACATAACACTAACGCGATCGAGATCGCAGATCTTTAAAGATGGATGGCTCACGGTGAGCCACGTCGCGCACGCGCTGGCACTGTGACGGCGCGTCCGACAACGCGCTCGCTGGCTTCCCTGGCGAATCGCCGGCGACCTAAAGCACGGCGGTGCGACCTGACGCCAGCTACGGGTGCGTAATAGCAGTGCGTACCCACTGGTACCACTCACACCTGCGGTGGTGGACCAGAGCGGCGGCTAGCCGGAGAGGGGCGGCGGTGCTACGCACGGCCAAACGACAAGCAGCAAAGGAGCTCCGCAGCGGTTCATTCAAGCGAGTGCCCAGCCCCTAGGGACTACCAGGAGGTTACTTGGAGGTCGCGGAGGGACAGAGGAGGACTGAGCAGCTCCGGTGACGAAGGACCTTGCCGGCGCTGAGGAGGACAACGTGGAGAAGAGGACCTGAGCAAAATTAACCGCACCGGGTCATCACATTGGCTCTAATAAAGCTCAAGAAAGGTTCCAGAGCGAGGAATTGAGAAATAGAGCACTCACCAGTGTCGGAGACGAAAAGGGGTTGAAATTGACCGCAAACTCCAAAACTTCAAATTAGGCCGCTCCTGTGAAAGCAAACCTCAATTGAGTTAGGGGTTTTGACCACAGAGGTGAGAGGCTCAAATTGAAGCAAAGCAGGTGGAAGAAAAGCCACTAGAGCCCTGTTGCCACCGAGGAGCTTCAAGGTGCAACAATGGTGGCCGAGGGGCTTTGGGCGATTTGAGCTCAAAAGAACCGAGAGCAGTGGAGGAGGTGTTTAAAGGAAACCAAGGAGGAATAAGAGGACCTCTTATAGCCGGGGAGCAGAGACAGTGAGCTAGGGTTAAGCTCCATGGTGAGCTTAGCCCACAGCTTGGTTCATGGCTCCACAAGGACACAGAGGGGATGGGGGTAGATCTGAGCAAGACTTAGGGGGCGGAAGGCTGACCCACATTTAATGCTGGCAGCAAAAGAGCGGTTGAGAGGTGACAGCAGACCGCTTCCTCTCGCCATGGCAAGACGCGCGCGAGACCGAGGAAGGAGAAGAACAGGGGCTGATATCGACCGTTGGATAATCAAAGGGGGAGGTCGTGACCCTTGGATCTGGAATGGTGCGGTCTGAAAGGAAAGGGGGGAGGTCGTGACCAGAGATCTCGATTGGGGAGGTCGCAGCCGCTAGATCTCCATCGCACGGTTGCGAAACGAAAAGGGAGGTCACACGCTGAAAGGAGGTAGGAGGTCGTGACCCTTGGATTTGCATCCAATGGCGCGGAACAGAGGTGGGGAGGTCTTGACCGATGCGCGCGACTCAGACAAGCGATAGGAGGTCGTGGCTATTGGATTTTGATCCAACGGCGCACAACATAGAGGGGAGGTCGTGGCTATTGGATTTACATCCAATGGCGCACAACAGAGATGGAAGGTCGTGCTGGTGCGCACGACGCGATGGGAGGTCGTGGCCATTAGATTTACATCCAAGGGTGCACAACATCAACGGGAGGTCGTGGCCATTGCACACGACACGATGGGAGGTTGTGGCCATTAGATTTACATCCAAGGGCGCACAACATCGAGGGGAGGTCGTGGCTGTTGGATTTTGATCCAACGGCGCACACCATAGAGGGGAGGTCGGGCTGGTGCGCACGACGCGATGGGAGGTCGTGGCTGTTGGATTTTGATCCAACGGCGCACAACATAGAGGGGAGGTCGGACAGGTGGGCACGACACTGCAACGAGAGGGGAGGTCGTGGCCGCGAGATCTTCATCTGACGGCGATGAGAGGAGAGGGGAGGTCGTGGCTGTTGGATTCTGATCCAACGGAGCATGACCTCGCGTGGGGGAGGAGCTCGGGCTGAGCGGGGAAGTCGGTTGGGTTCGACCCACTTGAAAGTGGCTCGGACCCAAGGAACAGTGCCAGATTTGAGTTTAAATTTGAAGGTTGAGTTTAGAGGAATTTTTAGAGGTAGCAAACTAACTCCAAAAATTCCAAAATTTTGACTGGAGCTTCCTCACTCCAGGATTAACCTTACATAAAATTTTCGGAGATTTTTATGCACTACATTTTTCTCAAGAAATTCATCAAGGCTGTTCTAGGGTTTGGACAATTGAAAAATTGGTTTGACTTACCTCCAAAAATTATAAAATATTTTCTAAAAATTATGAAATTTTTCAGAGGGGTCACACATCATCCCTAGAACCAAGAAAAAATATTTCCAAAGGTTGAATACTAGATTCTTACCAAGTTGATTAAGGGGTTGACTTTAGTCAACAGGAGGTTTAGGTTTTTGAATTCCACAACTCTTGACAAGAATAATAGAAATGTTCAAGAGTTTCAAGGTGTGAGAAAAGTTTTAATTTCTACTCATTTAATTACATTTGAAACAAACACCCATATTAGGTTACATTTGAAACACAAACCCTGGTTTGGTTACATTTGAAACACAACCTATATTTGGGATGTTACAAGTTGCAAGGGAACGAGTCCCCATCACCACACCAAGCCGAAGTCTCGATTTAAAGAAGAGAGAGGCGATCGTGATGTAACTTTCAAGCAAGTTCACTATCCCAGAAGCAGACATGGCACACGTGGAACGGACGACGTTGCTCTCGATGGATAAATCGTGGAGGACCTTCAAGAGCATTCTTGTCATGAAGTACGTGAACACGGGTCAAATACCCTTCACGCAGTATGGATTCTTGACGTGGGAAACATGCGACGCCTTTGTGGCTATGAAGACGACGGACGAATTTAAGGAGCAAAGTGCGACGCACAAAGCTCTCCAGACACAAAACACTCACCCGCACAGACCCGCACAGACTCGGCGCCGCTAGGTACGCGGGTAAATACGAGGAATGGGCGGCAGAGGAGGAGAACGCAACCGGGCCATTTCTTGATATCACATACCCGCATTCCCTAAGCTGGTTAAAAGCGAGGGCAAAAGTCTCGTCTTCGGGCAACATCTCTTTCACAAACCCGGCAGACCAGGAAGTGTCCCAATGTGTGGTAAATATGTCGAACTACCTAGTTGTTAATAAGTCCATAACTTCATAGTGTCTATAATAACATGATGACCTCTTGCAGCGTGAATTGATTGCCCAAACTTCCCAAGGCTCCTTCCATGCAGATAGGGAGAAGGATATACTATCTACGGCCCTGGGAAACAAGGAGCACCCGGGTTGCACGCGAGGCCTTGGGGTTAACGTACCTTGGATTCATGGATTCATAGACGACTACTGCACATATAGGAGTAGGAAGAGATCCAAGGCCGAGCACGAGGACCAGTTGGTACAGATGATTACTGAAAAATTTGAAGGAAAGATAGCAGTATTGCAGGATCAAATGAATCAACTCCCGAGCGATCATAAGCCGCCTCGTTAATTTGGGGAGCCACCCCGCCGACATCGGAGTAGCATCGCGTCCACGCATAATTCTAAACATAACGACGTCCAATTACCGATAGACGACATCAAGGTAATGTACATCTATGGAATGCACCAAAGATAGACCTATAGGACGCCTTAGCTAATTGCGTATCGTTTTGTAGGGGCCGACGCCCTGCAAGCTCCAAGTGACGATGGTTGGGTCCATTTCTATTGAGGCTGGGCGGGGGATGGTGTACCCATACCAGGAAGGGGCAGTGCAGCACGGTGCCCAGTTGGCGCAGGGTTACGCCAGGGTCCAGGTGGATATGGTATATGACAATTTCATGGCCGTCCCGCTGGAGATTCACCCGAACGAAGACATCAGAACACTAGGGGATGCCGTGCACACTTTTATCCAGTGGCCCAAGAAGGACATCGCCCTGGACCCAGCAGTGCCGCGATCTCGAGACGACCATTCCTCTCCAACGAGACCCTCGATGACTCCACCTCATATTTCTCCTCAGAAGGCCACCTCATCGGTTCCCATGGAAAAGACACCGAAGGAACAAGAAAAGCGTGCCGCCGTATCGGTTCTTGAGTCGTCTCGCAGGAAGACGCTGCCAGTCATTAAGACCAAATCGAAATCAATGAACATTAAGGCGCCTTCCAAGTCCGGGAAGTTCGAGAATTACTCCATCGGAAAGCCGTCGTGCTTCGACACAATATTACTCCACGCTGGATATGCTTGTCAGGCTTTGCATGCCTGGTACATGCAGAAGACCAAAAAGAAGGGGGTGCGATACTAGAATCACCATCGCATACAAGGATGAGCATTTCTTCAACGGGGTGGGCAACTTCGTCATGGGCTTCAACGACTTATATGACTTATTCAACCTCGTTGGCCTTGACGCCTTGCTTGTACGATGTTGGACACCGTAAGTATGTACAATCAAGTTCTACATTCATGTAATACCGATATAATACCAATAAATATCACAACTCATTGCTTATGTATAGATACATGATGAAAAATGCCCGGGCATGGCGAGAACCGGTGGGTTTCCTCGACCCACATGTGGTATCTATGCAAACTATCGAAACAGACTCGTCCTTCGTCGAGGAATACATAACGGCGGCATTGCTTCGTCAGCAGAAGAAGAAGTACATAGTGGTGCCCTACAACCAGGGGTAAGTGTCACTACTTGCTATACAAATTTCATTTGTACTTTATACGCAAAGACGTAACTTAGGTTTAATGACTATAGCGACATACATGAGTAGGTACCACTGGATCCTTATAGTCATTATACCAAAGAGGAACCATGTGATATACCTTGATTCCCTAGTCTGCAACAACGATGACTTCAGTGTTCTGCAAGGAATACTCGAGATGTATGCTCATTTCCTCCATACATAATTCTATTGTAGTCTTCATTCGTTTGAAATGGCCGAGGATAACTTTTTGGAATCATGTAGGTCGTTCATCGCCTATGTTGCCAACGAAGGATTATACAATGGATCGAGCGCCGAACTAACACACAGACGCAATTTCTTGTACGCGCTACAACACAATAATCCTATATCATACTTCATAATAACGCGTCTCGAACTGACTATACCTATATATGTAATTCTATTTTTGCAGTGCCGCCAGCAAAAAAATGATGAGCTATGTGCAATCTACGTTTGCCATCATATGCAGCAAATCATTAGTGCTATAAAGAAGGATCCCGAGGTTTGTCAATCTCGAAATAATTATTTCCTAATTATAAATTTAAATATATATGCTTACCATTTTACTCTTGCTAGTGACAGGACTTGATAATAGATTTAGATGGACTCGTTGCGGATGAGTTCAAGGACATTCGAGAGAAGCTCTACGCCTTTATCATATCAGATATCGTTAAGGACAAGGGAGAATTTCACGCCGTCGCTGACCCAGAGTTTCACCCCACCGACACCTCTCAACCACCTGCAAACAATTGACTCAATTGTAATCCAATTGTAACTATAGCGACAATATTTGAACAAATTCGATCTTTTGTAATTTATTTTGAGTAATGATCACTTCGAGTTGTCAATAATTTGATTATCTGTGATGTATCTGTTTGTCTGCATGCTTGTTTTCAGAGGGCATGGCTAGCAACTCCTGAGGCTAGCCAAAAATCAGAAAAAAATGTAGTTAGGATAATGAACTATCATAGACGGTTTTTGTGTTAAAACCGTCTGTGAAGGCATAGTATCACAGACGGTTCTATCAACGAACCGTCTGTGATACGCAGAATTTCACAGACGATTCTATCTACGAACCGTTTGTGATATGATAGAATATCACAAACGGTTCATTGATAGAATCGCTCGTGAAATTTCGCGTATCACGCATAGATTGGTAGACGAACCGTCAGTGATATTCTCGCGATCACGACGGTTCGTTGATAGAACCGTCTGTGATACTATGCCTTCACAGACGGTTTTAACACAAAAACCGTCTGTGATATTCCGTATCACAGACGGTTTTCGAACCATCTATGATAACCGCTGTTATCACAGACGAACAAATACAGACGGTTCAAAAACCGTCTGTGATGACAGTTTCGAACCGTCTATGATGAGGTGATCCGTAGTAGTGATCCCTGGCAGAAGGCCCGAGTGATGAGGCCCTAGGGCGCTTGGTCTGTGCCACAGGGTCCCTCATGGATATCCCTTAGGAGGGATTTGCCCTCCTGTTGGGACACGCACGTAAGAAAGGAGCGCGGACGCCTCCTTTGTATAGCTGACCCTTGATGACGCGGTAATTCCTTGCACGTTGCTAAAGGTGCTTTGCTTTGGGTGGTATCTTTAGGCTCTTCGCCTGTGAGGTATCTAATGATGGTGTCCTACCAATCGGCCCCGTCAATGTGGAGGGTCAGGTGTGCAGTACCTCGTGTTTCAGGTGTAGCCCCTTGTGCTTCGGGTGTGGCCTCTTGTGCTTCAAGCACAGTCCCTTGCACTTCGGTCACAGCCGAAGGGACCCGGAGTATCTCGTAGAAGACTTATGGTGGAGGGCGTTCCTCGGAGTTGGCCAATTTGGCTAGTCTATCTGCTGCTTCGTTGCTACTCCTTGGGCTGGTTTGGACGGCGATGCCGAGGAAGTGTTTTGCCTTCACCCGTACCGCTGTTAGGTATTTGGCCATTTCGGGGTCCCTAGCGGTGAAGGATTTGTCAAAGTGCCCCGCCAATAGATGGGAGTCGCTTTTGACTACTATGCGCTTTGCCCCCAATGGCTTTGCCTTGCGGAGGCCCAACAACAGGGCTTCGTATTCCGAGACGTTGTTTGTTGTGGCAAAGTCAAGGCGGGCGGTATGCGACATGCTCCACCCATCTGAGGTGACCAAGATGGCCGCTGCCCCCGCCCTCGCAATGCACCAAGATCCGTCAGTGTAGATTGTCCATGGTGCCTTGATCCTGCTTGTGGGTTCTTAGATCTGGGGGTCTACTCAGTGACGAAATCGGCGAGGGCTTGTGACTTGATGGACATTTGTGCCGTGAAGGTGATGTCGAAGGGTGCCAGCTTGTTCGCCCATTTGCCTATTCGGCCCGAGGCATCCCTATTCTGTAGCATCAATGCTAGCGGGTAAGACGCTGGAACCTTGATGGGGTGCACCAGGAAGTAATGTCGAAGTTTGCGCGAGGCCATGAGTAGGGCGTATGCTAGTTTTTCCAACTCCATGTACCTAACCTTGGCCCCTTGGAGGGCCTCCGAAACGTAATACATAGGATATTGTCTGTTGCTTTCTTGGACGAGGACTGCGCTTACCACTGCTGAGGAGGCGGCGAGGCCCAATAGGAGGTCCGCGTTGGGCTTTGGGTTGGTTAAGCTCGGTAGTTGGGTGAGGTATTGCTTGAGCTCTTGGAACTCTTTTTGATAGTCTTCAACCTACCGAAACGGCTCTGCTCCCCGGAGCGTCTTGAAAAATGGTAGGGCCCGCTCTGTCGAGCGGGACAGAAACCGACTGAAGGCTGCGAGGTGCCCCATCAACCTTTGCACCTCCTGGGCGTTGCGAGGGGGCTCCATTTCTTATATAGCCTTTATTTTTTGGGGATTGGCCTCTATACCCCTTTTGGATACGAGGAATCCTAGGAGCTTGGCTACCTTTACACCGAAGGCGCATTTCTCGGGGTTGATCTTGATGCCCTCTACCCGGAGGTTGGCGAAGGTTTCCCGCAGGTCCTCCGTGTGCGATCCTGCGAGCTTGCTTTTTATCAGTATGTCGTCGATGTATGCCTCAACATTGCGGCTGAGTTGGCCGACTAGCACATTCATGATGAGTTGGGTGAAAGTTGCACTTGCATTCTTCAGGCCGAAGGGCATACGAGTGAAGCAATAGGTGCCGATGGGGATGATGAAGGCGGTTTTTGGTTCATCCTCCTTGGCCATAAAATATTTGGTAGTAACCAGAGTAGACGCCCAAGAAGCTCATCAGCTCGCAGCCCAAGGTGGCGTCCTTGAGTTGGTCGATGCGCGGTAGAGGGAAGCCGTCCTTCGAGGATGCTTTATTGAGGTCGGTGAAGTCGATGCACATGCGCCACTTCCTGGTGCTTTTTTGCACTAGGACAGGGTTGGCTAGCCATTCGGATTGCTTGATCTCGCGAATGACCCTCGCCTTTAGCAGCTTGCCTATCTCCTTCTTTGTTGCTTCCAGCCGCTCCGTTGACATGCGACACAATTTTTGTTTCTTCGGTACTACGTCACTTCGAATAGCGAGGCGGTGGTCCATGATCTCCTGTGCGACCCTGGGGATGTCCTTTGGGCCTCAGGCGAAGACATCTGTGTTGCTACGGAGCACTTCGAGGATGATGTCGTGTGCTTCTACTAGGATCATCGCCCCGAGGGTCACCATCCTCTCCGGGGAGGCTTCGCTCAAAGGGACTCTTTGAAGCTGTCCCTCTTGTTTTGCCTTCGGTGCCCATTTTGTCGAGGGGGTGTCTGCTTCGACTATGTGGACATGGCGAGCTGGTGAGAGTGCCTCTAACTCTGTTTGCCTCACCAGGTCCTGGTCCCCTTGCACCATAATTATGCACTCCAGTGCGGGGATCTTCATGCATAGGTAGTTGTGATGTGGTATCGCGCCGACGGTATTCAGTGTGGCCTAGCCAAGTATGGCGTTGTACTGGTATGGCATCTAGACGACGTCAAATGTGACGACTAGGTTGATTTGGCCTAGGACTGTCACGGGCCTCCCCTTGAAGCCTAGCAGGGGTATGCCTGGGGGTGACAGACGATTCTGGGGGATCATCATCTTGTCGAAGGTGTCTGCAAATAGTAGGTTTGCGGAGCTTCCCCTGTCCACGAGGACGCGTCTGACCTCAAAATCTGCGATATTGGCAGAGATGATAAGGGGGTCTTGATATGGGAAATACAGGCCCTGGGTGTCCTCGAGGCTGAAGGTGATTGGTATTTCGGCGTACTGAGGTGGGCTGGAGGTGGGGTACGTCGCGACGTGGTGGATTTGCTGGCGTATGTGCGCCGTTGCCTTTTTGACATCATGCCGAACGAGGATCCTCTTGTGATCATGTTTATGATCCTCTGACGATGTTCCCCGTAGCCTCCCTCTATGCAGGGATTTGGTGGCAGAGCAGGTAGCTGGTTGCCTTCTCCCCTTCTATCTTCGCGCTCGGCCGGCTGTTGGCCATGGTTCATGTAGTCCAGCATGACCACGATGGTGCGGCATTCCCTGGTTGTGCGTGATCCTTCGCCGTGGAGGTCACAAAATAGCGGGCAACCTCTTGCTCTAGATCGGGTGTCCAGTTGCCTCTTGTCGTTACGCCTGTGACCTCGTCCTCGATCGCGGCCTCCTCGCTTTGCCCCTTTGGGGGGCTGCCCGCCGTCTAGGTGGTAGATGAAGGGACACAGATAGGCCACACTAGCTGGCAATTCAAAAACTCTACCATGTAAACCAGGAAGCCATGCAAGTAGAAGATCACAGATCGTTACCACCAGACGCACAGTGAAAGTAGAGTTGGAGTAGCCTGATCCAACGTAGATCGCGTGATGAAGTGGTCGTAGTCGATCGTCCAACATCGAGCACGTCGATGCAGTGGTCGTAGTCGGTCGTCTGGCATCCTCGCGAGTCGATTGTCTCCTCCAGCAACCTCTGCAGTTCCTTGTGAAGATCGCAGATCGTCCTCAAGCGCAATAGCAACTGCAGTAGTGTCTCTACAGTATGCACACGTCTAGGGAAGGAACACCATACGCTGGTGTGCTAGCACCAAGTCGCACGGTGGGGCTTTCTCGAGAAGATGGAGGCTAGGGTTTTGGTGGAGTAACTCACGTCAACTCGTATATCTCCCAACAGCCTCATGCATCCTCTTATATAGAGCCCATGATGAATCCTATCTGAGCACGTTTGTTCCAACCTGTTAAGTGTGTGACCCTATAGGTTCATATGTAATCGATTGTGACTCGGAAACCCTTTCCGACCACGAGTTGTTAGCGGTTCCTAGCAGGACATAACGATTCCCGAATACACATAAATTAAATCGGACGAACCTTAATACAATATGATCTACGACCAGGTCCGTATCACTTGCAACCAGCTCGTATCTTTATACGACTAGTTCATATTTAGTCTCGACTAGTTCGTAACTCTTTACGGCCTGGTGTCGACCGCTTAGTGATTATGTTCGACCAGACTACGACCAGCTCGTATAACCATATGACCAGTCTGTATCTTGTTGAACTGAATGACCTGCTCGTGCATTCTCCTTTTGCCTCACAATATCTGGTTGAACTCTAGGTGAGATATCATATCATCTATAGACTGTTCAATACTTTCTCGATCAAGTGACGTATAACTTTATGTAGTCGACTCTTCGACCACTAGTGGCGTGGCCATGCACTTTCTTTATCTGACCATATTGAGGGGCCCAGAGATATGTCTCTCGTTATGTTAGGAGGGGTAAATCCCATATCCGACCAGTCATATTCCTCTGCATGTTTCATAGCATACCCGAAAGCTACCTTTATAACTACCCAGTTACGTGTAGCGTTTGACAACCCCTAAGTGTACTATTACACATGTAAGAAACCATGTTGATCTCAGGTCTAAGGATTATATATCATCATTGCTTGAGACCAACTGATGACACATACAATCATAACAATCTCAATAGTGTCTCAAGGTGGGTCAATCCAACGTCATGTTCTCTAACATGTATTCAAATTATTGATTCGATATCCCTATATCCATGTAACATCCCAACTGTATAAACAGGGTTTGTTCAAATATAATTAAGGTGTAGAAATTAAAACTTTTTCTCACACCTTGAAAACCCCTAAACACTCATGTAATTCTTGTCCAAGAGTTGTGTAATCCAAAAACATAAAGCTCTTGTTGACCAAAAGTCAAACTCATTTTCCAATTGTCTAAATCTTGTGCCAAACATTTGGAAATATTTTTCCTTGGTCCTAAAGTTGATGTGGGACCCCTCTGAAAAACATCATGAGTTATAAAACTTGTTTGATAAATTGTGGAGGTAAAACAAATCCTTGAACAGCCTTAATGAGTTTCCTGAGAAAAATGCATTGCATAATAACCTCTGGAAATTTTAGGTAAGGTTAATCTCATGGTCAGCAAGCTCCAGTTAAAATTTCATGAATTTTGGAGTTCATTTGCTACCTCAAACAATTCTGCTAAGTCTCAGTAGTTGAAAACTAAACTTAAAAGCTTACACTGTTCCTTGGGCTAGCCACTTTGCAAAGCTGGTCCAGCCCAACCATGTCTGCACTTCAGCAGACCTCCTCTCCACCTTGGTCAGGTCACAGCCGTTGGATTAACATCCAACCGCCACGACCTCCTCCGCGGTTAACACCGCCAGGACCTCCCCACCTCATTAGGTCTTGGCCGCTGGATCAAATCCCACGGCTCTGACCTCCCCTTGTTATCAAAACTCAAAGTCCACATCCCACCTACATGAGGTCACAGCCATTGGATCAAAAATCCATGGTCGTGACCTCCTCCTCTCAACCTAACTATCGACCTCCCTTTTTGCCTTGGTTGAGGTCGTGAGCCGTTGGATTCAGATCCAAAGGCCACGACCTCCGCCGCAAATCATCGCACTCAGACCTCCTTTGATTGTTGTGCGCCATTGGATTTACATCCAATAGCCCACAACCTCCTCGTTTTAAGCGCCACAACCTCCCCATCTCGTGTTGTGCACCGTTAGATTAAAATCTACGGTCACGACCTCCTCCTTTCCTCGTGCGATCCAGGCCTCCCAAGACGTGAGGTCGTGAGTAACCCTTGGATTTAAATCCAAAGGCCATGACCTCCCCTCATGTTCTTAAGTTCATGTGCGGTTAAGACCTCACAGAGGTCCAAGACTGTTGGATGGAGATCCAACGCTCTGGACCTCCTAATCCTATTTTTCCCACGTGCATATTCGCATTAAGGAAATCGTGAGGCCATGACCTCCCCATCCTTGATCGTGTGGCTGGGACCTCCTCCCAGTCATTTAGGCGTAACGGTTCAAAAACCACATCGGAGGGCCAGGACCTCCCCGAAGTCTTATCCAACGGTCATAAGGACCTCCCCTGTTCTTCTCCTTCCTCGGTCACGCATGCGTGCTCCTGAGCGGGGAGTTAATGCCCAGCCTGTCATTGTGTACCTTCAACCACTCCCTTGTTGACCGCATTAATTGCCGCTCGGCTTTCCGCCTCTCGATGCACAAAGGTGTCCCCTGTCAACTTTACATCGTGTCCAAACCCTAGACCGTGCCTTGGGCCAAGCTCACCATGAGCCTAACCCGGGGTCCATGACCTCCTGTGCCCTAAGTATAAAACCTCCCCCACTGTTTCCTTGGCTTCCTTTGCACACCAGTGTTCCCTTGCTTGCACCCCCGTGCTTGTGAGCTCTAAAACCACCGAAGCTCTCCTTGGCCGCCATTGCTGGAGCTTGAAGCTCCTCGGTGGACAAGGGTCCCTGGAGTTTTCCTCTTTTTCTCCTTGCTTCCATTTGTGCCCTACCCTCTGGGACCAAGTCCTAACTTGATTTGTTGGGCATTTGCGAGAGGGGACAAAGTGGAGCTTGGAGTCAAGCTTTGGCCGTGGAGCACCTTTCCTCCCCGGCACCGGTCCTTCCTTCCTCGACCTCCTCAGCACCTCGGGACCTCCAGGTACTCCTCCTGTTAGTCCCTTAGTTGCTGGCACCCGCATGTATGCTGCTGCAGAGCTTTTGTTGAGCACACGCTTGAATGTCGCGTAGAGCTTCCTTTTGCATTTTGGATTTTGGCCGTCTTGGTCATCTTTGTCCTCTCGGCTCATGGCGTTTAAGGCCGCTGCCGCCGCCGAGAGTGAGCCCATGGTGTGCGCAACACTATTGCGCACACGGGGATGTCTTTGGTTGTCGTCGGCGAGGTCTGCATCGCCGGCAATGACCATGTCTTTGAACCCGGGTCCTTGTCGGACAAAAACGGCGGCGCCATTGTCGTTTTTAGGACAGAGATCCACCGAGTTAATGCGCTCATCATTTGCTCAAATCATTGTAATCAATGGCGTGTCTTAAATGTCTTTAATCCTCCCGTGCGCACCTTTAAGACCTCCCGCGCGCGGACCTCCTCGTTGTCCCGCGCGCATTAATCTCTTGTCCAAGCACGTGCATGCGCGCAAGAACATGGTCGCGAGCTCTGGGACGTCCATGACCTCCTCAGGAGATCTGGAGCGTCCAAGACCTCCCCTTGCGCATTGTGGCCGTCTGAGACCTCCTGGAGGTGCAGTGGACGTTAGGACCTCCCTTAGGACCTCCCTAGGTCATCTCGGCCGTTCATGACCTCCTCGGGTAGATCTTGACCGTCAAGGTCCTCCCTCGACGATCTCGAACCATCAAGGACCTCCTTGGAACATCTGGACCGTCCAGGACCTCCCCCGTGAGGTCTTGACGATGTAGATCTTCCTTGGGGAGATCTTGGTAGTTTAGATCTTCCTTTGGAAGATCTTAGCCGTTCAGGACCTCCCTCGTTTGATATGGACCGTCCCGGTCCTCCCCCCATTGTTGTGGTCCGTTGGATTCCCCATCTACGGCCACGACCTCCCCTCACCTCGCGCATGTGCGTTGCTAGGAGGTCCAGGACCTCTGGACCTCGAGTCTTGTAGTGCGTTGTTATCCTGGGAGGTCTTGAGCCGTTAGATCTGAGATCTGTGGCTCACGTCCTCCCATGTCCTTGTGGGTTTTAGAAATGCCAGTGAACCCTTAAGTATAAACTGAAATAAGGTATAACTTTAGAATTTCATATCTTTTTCGTTTTAAATCCAAATGAGGTCATTCAAATTGTGTTAGCTCTATCTTGAACTTGACTTTAATCCAAAAATGATTGTAAGTTGAGTTCAGCTCCAGAGCACAGTTTTGCCATTAGATTTTAAAACTCACTTTAAATATACACTCAAAATAATGTCTAACTTGTAAAATACATAACTAATGCTCTGTAGATTATTTTTGAGTAAATCCAACTTTGTTGGTTTCCTCTATTAATGAACTTACTGTGAAAATTATCTTTGATCTTGTTGCTGTTGTAGAAAAGAGTTCTTGTGCATTATAATTTTGTTCAAGTTCTTGTTTTTGAAAAATGGTAGAAAGTGCAATATAGCTCCAAATGAGATGAACTCAATTGTGTTATTCATCTCATGAGGTGCTGGTTTTGCTGTAAAAATTTCAGTGTCACCACTTTTCTAGAAAATGTTGCCTCATAATTAAATTAGTGAATAGTACAGTTTGGTATTTTTAGGGCTGAGCAGGTTTGTTTTGCTCATAACTTTTGCATTAAGAATCCAAATCTATTGTTTCTTGTTGCTAAATTCCCTAAAAATCACCCTCTTGCTGCTGTAGAAAATTCATTGTGTTTGGAGTTCGTTTGCTGTGCTGTCTTTGTCGTTTTCGTCGTTCTTATCGATTGTTTTCGTCTTTCCGATTAGGTGTCGATGAGTACTTTGAACCCGTGAGCGATCCTCAGCAACAATTTGACCAGCAACAGCAAGGCAAGCAGTTTGATCATTTCCATCATTGTCCCATTACTTTAAAGCTTAATATTTTGTTTCACTTATATGTATGCATGCTACTTTGTGTTAAAATATCGCTAGCAACCCTATAGCTGCATAATCTGTAGGAATTGTTTACCCTCTACTACCCATGAGCCTAGGTTATTTGCTGTGGTTTGAGCTCGTTGGATGATCTCTTATCACTTAGTAGTTTACGTTAACATTGCTTAGCCATGCTTAGTTATCGGTAGTAATGGGCGATCATCGACTTAGTCGATGGTCTTGATCACTCAAAACTGATTATTACTCCTATATGTCCAGCACTTGTGCTTTGATTAATTGTAAAATCAAAACTGAAAATAAAAGATTGATTTAGACTTGGGCATATTGGATGGATGGTGCGGTTTTTGGAATGTGGTGGTATGCTGGGTCCCTAACGATCGAGTTACTTGGGTCACTAAGCCAGCGTTTTTGCGTGCTAACCACACGAGGGGATATGGGACCTCTCTTGACTAAGTACTTTGGAAGGTGTTAATTATGAGTGGTCGGTGGGTATGTTTTAATAATGTGTGTGTGTGGTGTTGGGAGGAGCATTAGCGAACCGGTTAGGTCTGTCTAATGTGTCCTTGTCCCGTGGGAAGCGGCTCGTAATTAGCATCGTCCATTGGAAATGTCTCGAGGACTTAGCGTCTTGCGGCATACCAAAGGTAGTGTGCTTAAAGGAAAGGCGATCGGCGTGTGGGTACATTGGTACACCCCGAGGTTAAAACTATTGAATAGCCTCGTCCTAGGTTATGGACATGCTTGGTAAGGTCGTTCAAGAACTAGTCTCAACCATTTAATTAAAACTTGATGGGTTGGTATGAATGGATGTTCATGCTATTGTTGTGGTGACTTGGGTTAGTCACTTCGAGTTGATCTTGTTGTTGTTACTATGTTATTATCTCGTTGTTATTTCAACAATTAAAATGCTTTGCCAAATTGCCTTCAATCTATTATGTTATTGCAAATGAAACTTGCTTTATGCTAAAATGAGTCCAAAGCCTCATCCACTTGATTAAAGCTTGCATGTAGCTATTTATAGTTCTGTTATCTCACACGTAAGTCTTGGAGTACTTTATGTACTCATCGCCGTGGTTGTGGCATTTTTTTGTGGCTTTTGTTGTAGAGGAAGGAGGTGAGCTCCAAGAGCCTCACTTTTGTGCCATGTGTTGCGGCTTCTTGACGACTAGCTTGGCGGTCGGTCGGATGCCTAGGGGTTAAGGCACACTTGATTGGCTTTGTGTTATAGCCATCTTTATGGCACTTTTGCTTCATTGTGTATTCTTAGTAGTACTTGTTGTTTTTTGGCCGAAGGCCCTCTTTTGTAATAACCTATCCTTATTAATATTAACCGGTTTGTTGCTTATGTACTATGTGTTGTATGGAATTGATACATTCTTTTGTTGTGAGGTATGTATCTTGCATTGCGGGAGTATACATCTCTCGAGGCTGGGTTTATTTGGTTGATAATACTAGGGTCAATTGGATGACTAAGTATTATGAGCTTAATAAATCCGGGTGCTCACAATCCATGACCGGTGAAACATGGTCATCAATCAATACATGTGCTGGTCGATAAATCACTAGTGTTCTGACTAGTGACATTCGACTAGGGATACATTTAGAACGACATCATATAAGTTAAAGAGCTTCATCAACACAACACATACTTGTTAATCTTTATAACTGATGATTCATTCAAGGAACATAATAACATTTATTCAATAACTCATAAACATAAACGTGATACAATCATCTCTATAGGTTGGCAGAGTTGCTTCGGCCAGGGTTTTGGTTTTAGAGTGTTTGAGTCGCGGGTTGAGTTTGGGTGACTTGGGTCAGAGTTTATAGGTTGCATGAGACATGTTACTGCTAACGTGGGTCAAGTTGTGAAGAACTTGTGTCCGAAAATGATTACTTTGTCTTTGGATGTGCAGGGTAGCTTGGAGTCAACCACGGTCAATGGCAAGGATCGGGGCTACGCTCATGGAGGAGCCGAGACCCAAAACAATCGAGGATGCTGGGTGAGGTGGTGAGCTCAAGCATGGCACAAGAAAGCTGGAAAATGTTGAAGGGAAGTTCGAACAGCGGGATTGCACCATGTGGCTTGGTCGGTCCAAGTGAGGCGTGGTCCGGTGGAACAAAAATGGGAGAGACTTGCTGACGCGCAGCAAGCTAGTGGTGCATCTACATGTGGCAAGCATGGCGATCGCTTGCAATGGATGGAGAAGATCGGGTCAAGGAAGGGTATTTTGGTAGTTTGACCAAAATACTGAAAACTGCTTCAGATGAAAACCACAACCCTTGAGCGGCGTTTGGGAAGGCGGCTTTGGTCATGGAGAAGTTGGTATGATCAAGTTGGATCAAGGCTAAGGACTTAGCGGATTCGAGCTTATGCGCTTTGAAAAACGTGTATAAGAGTAGAGTGTGAGTTAAAACCCGTGTGTGTGGGGTTATCGGGTTTCCCCCATTGTGCTAAGTGGATACCCCATCTATTTAAGGGGTTGGGATGGAGACTTGTGGTCATTCATGCGATCATTCTGTCTTGAGACCAAGTGTTCATGAGTTCTAGGGTTAGGGTTTGAGAGAAGTTGAGTGTTGTGGTGTGCTCTCTTGTCCTCCAAGTGGAGTAGCTGTAAAACCTTCATCCTCAAGTAGCAATACATCAATCTTTGTTCATCTCCATGAATCTCTTTTGTGTTGATTGAATTGCTCTTGATTTGGTTGGTTTTTCCTCCTCTCTCTTCCCTTCTTGATCTTGCTGTGGCAAGGACGTGTAAGAGATGGAGATAACCACTACTACAAAACAGGCTATATTGGATGCCTCATCACAGATGATTTTTGGAAATCGTTAGTGTTGTAATTATCATAGACGGTTTTTACAAGCGTGACCATCTATGTTACTAGCGATAGCTAGAACTGTTTGTGATAATTCCCTAACGTTTCTTAATAAGAACCATCTGTGATTGTTACAGACTTCACAGACGATTTTTAAATATATCTGGCTGTGATAATTCATAAACGGTTCTTGTTAAGAACCATTTGTGATAATTTTATATCACAAACGGTTTGTGGTTGAAAGTGTTTGTGATATGTTCAATGCCACTTCGGCTCCCGCGTGATGCATCTCTTCGTCTCGCGTGCCAACATTACAATGCGTCTCTTCGTCTCGCATTTTAAAAGAATGATCTTCCGCCACCGAAGATGAATCCCCACATAGCTCTCTTTCTCACCCTCCATCATCAATGTCACGCGTCATGGTGAGCACGCAGAGAATGACGACGAGGACCAATGCGAGGAGGTCGGCGATTGCCGTCGCTCTTCCTCACGTTGTCGTCGTCAGCCCATGGCTGACCTCTATAGCCTATGAGCCACATATGTATTTTTCAGAGAAACATGTCACTAATGATCTGACTATAGCTAGCATCAACGCCCTTAATTTGGCCATTTAATTTTCTCTTATGGAGTAATTCATGTATTAAGGTTATTCTGACGTCTTGAATTGTGTACGTATATTGGAGTTGTAATACCATGTACAAGGCATCTAAGGAGTGCGTCGTGGGGAGGTGCGTGGTGCTGGAGTGGGAGGAGGCAATGAAGTGGTTGGACAATGAGCGCTACCTTGCCGTCGTCAACCACCGAGTAGAATTGGGCATGGAACGTGAAATGCACTGTCTCAGAAAACCAATCGCTCTGCTATGCTGTGAATACCCGACGAGAAAACATGTTTACTGAACATTTTTCAGCTATAGAAGGAACTATCACATATCACATGCGGTTTAGTGGAACAAACCGTTTGTGATATGTATCACAACTGTTCTAAAATCAAATCGTCTGTGATATGGTCGCATATCACAGACTTTAAAAAAAAATAAGAACCATATGTGATAATTCATAGACTGTTCTAGAATATACCTATCTGTGATAATCGGAGAATTAGAGACTGTTTGTGTTTAAAACCGTCTATTCTAAAATTGTGCTTGAAGACTGAATATCATAGACAGTTCTTGTTAATAACCGTCTGTGATACATATCACAGACGGTTATTAACAAGAACTGTTTGTGATATGGCATGCCAAAGAAGACGACGAGTATACCTAAGAAAGAAACCAAGCCCATCACAAATCATGATTTTTGTGTGTGTGTGTGTGGGGGGGTCATCCACACAGCATGAGGAGGATGAGACAGCAGCCACGACCTACTTCATCGAACCTGACACACTAGAGTGTATGATTACCTGGTGCTCTCCTGGCAGCCATGCTTCTTGAACTTGCAGGGGCTGGTAATGCCAGCCAGGACCTTCTCCAGCGACCAACACATGATGTCGCCGATGGGCACCTTCTCTAGTATGTCAGGTTTGATGAAGTAGGCCATGGCTACTGTCTCATCCTCCTCATGCTACGTGGACGACCCCCAAAAAATCATGCTTCATGGTAGGTTTGGTTAGTTTCTTAGGCGTACTCGCCGTCTTCTTCAAAGCAACCGCATATCAAAAACAGATCTGTCGGGACGACCAGATATTTAATGGCTCATATCACAGACGGTTTTAAATACATACTGTCTGTGATAATGCATGGACTGTTCTAAAAATAGACGGTTTTAAAGTACAACCATCTGTGATATGGTCGCATATCACAGACTATTCTATTATGGAACCATATCACAAACGGTTCTATTATAGAACCGTCTGTGATACTCATCACATACTGTTTTTAAAATTGAAATGTCTGTGCTATGATGCCATATCACAGACAGTTCTATTATGGAACCATTTGTGATATCCCTTTATTAGTAGGACCCCGCTAGGGTTTTGGCTCTTACTCCTCACTCGCCCGTTGTCGACGATCAAGTCGCCGATCTTACGAAAATGAACGAGGAAAATGACGTGGAATATCCTGGAATGGAATGGGGTCGCTCTTTATTGATATGAACTGGGTTTTACAAGATGTGGCTAAATACTACCTGAATTACATTGAATGGGGAATGTCTAATCGGGTGTCGGACTTAGAATATGAGTCTAAGTCGATTATCTAATCTCTAATTCCACCGCTTAGGCTTCCGTATATTACATTGAACTGTCGTTGTTCTTGTCTTTGTTGGTCTTGGTCTTGTTGTCTCTCTGTGTCCGTCTTCTGTCCCTTCGTCTTCGCACTTCACCTTTAAATAACTTCCGAAGAGGTGGCGATTACTCCTAGAGAAGACGTCCACGGTGAAGCGTTACGTTGGTCGGAGCGGTGGAAGCGATTAACAACGTGCTAACTTCCTTGCGGTTACTGTGAAAAGCTTAACCGTAGGGTGGTTAATAGTCGATGTCTCGAGGTTGTACCATCGCATGGTTTGGAATGTATAGCACGTGTTCCATTCATCATACGATAAGAAATACCGATTCGGTAATTTTCTGGCGGTTATACGGTGGGGATTAGGCACAAAGCCTCATCAGGCTGTGGTACCCAATAAGTAACCTTGGAATACTAACGACCGTGGAGGTCGTTAGTCTTAGAAATTACGACCATGAAAACGTATGGTCTTTTATTATGCATTTAAAATAATACATAGAGGTTTTAATCCTCGTCGGCTAGCCCGAACTTTAAATGGTGGTCGTGCATATACCTTTTTCCGATGAAATCGTATCGAGGCGGAACCCATTTAATGTAAGTGGTATCTGAAAGTGGTGCGTGTTCACTTTAAAGTTGAGAACTTGCCTTGGGAAGCGAAGAGTTCCTCTGTCGTTTGAACAAAAAGAAGCTTTTTGTCGGTTGGACTTTGTGGGAATCCTTGAAAGTATCGGAAGTTTATAAAATCTTCTCTCATTTGGGCTCTTAGAATTTTTATGCTTCCAAAATCCCCTTCGATCCTTTAGCTTCTCGCCAAGAAATCCTCGAGCCTTTTCTGTTCTTCCGACCACAAAGTCTTCAACTTCCACTACTTATCCTTGAGGAATTTCGCCATGTCGAGCAAATTACGAAGTGGTTGCCTTCGAATTGGGCAAGAAAAAGCTTGAGGCTTTGGCGAAGATGGGAATGCTCCGAGATAGGAATCGATTAATTGGAGACCGCGATCGGAGAGCATTTTCCGAGCCGTGAAGATGAGGAAATCCTGTTTTCTCGCCTACATCGAATGTGAAATTTGAGATTACCATTACAAATTCCTCCTCGCGTTCTTGAACATTACGGGGTGGAATTAGTGAATTTGGCCCCAAATTCGATCGCAAATATCAGTATTTTCGCATATTTGTGCGAGGCATACCTGGGAATACAACCGAACTTGAAGCTCTTTAGTTATTTCTACCGCATGGTGATGGGAAAATCTGCGGCAAAATCTGAAGCAGCTCCTGGGGAATGCACATTGCGTCTTCATGACGGGAAGGCCGATGAGTACATCCTCATGTACGCGAAATCTTCGTGGTCGTCATGGAAAAAGTACTGGTTTTACATGACGGTTACGAAAGACGATGGCCTCTACTTCGCCGGAACTAGAGTAAGTGAAAACCCCAAATGGAAGGAGACCAGTAAAGAAGGCGAGGATAGTCAAAAGATGGCGGATGCCATCTATGACTTCTTGAGTTAGGGGCGACTTCGTGGCATGTGGTGAAGGATTTCACCTTTCGTCAGATTAGCCCATTGAAGCTCCGGACTCATTCCCTGCTCTGGTGCCTTGATCGTGATGAAGCTACCTCAGAAGGTGGTAAGTCTTTGAGATAAATTCCGATCGGTATTTTGATTTGATTAATGTATTACCTTAAAATCTGTCTATTCTTCCTTCTGTTAATGCTCTTTCCCCTGGGTAAATTAGAGAACGAGTCAGGATGATCTGTGCGGGGGAGCCTGGAGAAAAGGCTGAATGCCCCAAGATCTTAGCCGTAACTCCTATTGAAGGAAGACTGGAAAGGCTTAAGGTAATTTAATCAAAAAATTCTTTTTACCATGTGTATACATATATTCCGACCAGATTTCCAATCGTGCTCTACTTTTGTAGTCGGTCGGATTGCGAATCATACAATCTGGTGAGGATCAACGTCCCACCTTAGTTCCGACCGAGTCGTGCCCTGAGGCACTTGAAGGAGATGAATCCCTCGAGGTAATAGAACATTTCGGAATCATATATGTACGAATTTTTTAGATAAAAGGATTTCTTCACCCAATCAAATTTGTTCTTTGATTTAGGTGGATAAGTTCGAGGGCCATGAGAATGTAAGCTGCGAGGTCAGAGACTCAGAGTGGTCGTGCACGACCTTATGGTTATTCTTGAAACAAGCGATCGGAGATTGATGAAACCACTCCCTCAGGCCGGATAGTCGGGAATGCGGTCCTTGATGAACCGGTCGAGGACATAGCTTCCGACATCTTGTTGGAGGATGTGAGGGTTCAACAAACCTTCTTTGGTCGAGAACCGGCAAAATTGGAGGAGAAGAAAAGGAAGGCTAGCGGCATGATTTCTCTCTTGCGTGTTTGAGTCAAATCCGGAGATTAACAAGGTATGTACAAATGAAAGTGGTCGTATAAGTATGTACCTTTAATAATTCCTTGATGATTTGATACTTTGAACTTCCCATCTTCGGTTTGCATAGGTCTTCGGTGTTCGGTCAAGCAGGCCACTGTGTTCTTCTGAGGACTCGCACTGTGGAAGTTCATCAGAGCACTTCTCGGGACAAAGTTCCCGAGGAAATAGTGGTCGAAGAAGCCCCGAGCGGTGACAAGAACAACGGTTGAGTTGGATCCTTTGGTGATCGAAACCCCTTACGTGGAGGTAGATGCCTCGAGAGGTCTCAACAGTTCGATCATGTTGATAACCCTTCCCAACCTAACAAGTTCCTTTTAGCCCCGATTTATCAAGGATAAGGAGCTTGATGAGGCGTGGCAGAAAGTATCGGATATTCAACTCAAGATGCACCCTGATTTGATTTTTGCTGGTTATAATGACCAGGCAATTCGGGTAAGTATTCTACGACCAACTTCATAGCTCTTCTTTAAAAAGTTTATAAGAAACTTAAGAAAGAGAACGCTATTTGTGTAGCATTTGGTCGAGAACTTTGCTGTGATCGGAGGACTGACCCAGCGAGTTAAGGACTTGGAGCAAAAGCACTCCGAGTTGGAAAGTAAGAACTTTTCCTTTTGAACTTTTGTTTCTTCTTCAATACTTTGCTCCTCTACAATTATTCTCCTTATCGTATTCGATAGATCTGGAGAAAATAAAAGAGGAGGTTGTGGAGAAAGCCAAGACGACTCTTCTTGAAGAAGAAATAAAAGCTAAAGACCGATCATTTCTTTGAAGCTAGTTGACTTAAAGACCTTGATCGTGAAGCAACGACCAAATATGAAACACTTAGCAAAACAAATGAAGGTAATATGTCGAAAGCTTGATTTTTCCTTCACTTATGCTTGTGTTCATTAAGCGATTTGTTTTGCAGAGCAAGCGCAAATCTTGAAAGAGTAAAAAAACTTTGAAATTTGAGCAGGATAAGGAGGCGCTCTTGCTCAAAATATTGATGAAAAGATTCATGCTTTGAACAAGATGATCTTTGATATGGGATCGAGGATCAAGCCCGCCTTCCTTAGGAGATCCAATAGAGAAAATGAACTATTTGGGTCAACTTCTAGAGGACCTTAAAGTTACGCTCAAAACTACTCGGACGAATTATGCCGGGCCCTAAAAGCAGGCGTTGCAAGTGGAGTTAGTTTTGCTTTGGCAAAGAAGGCTTCCGACCCTCCATAGATCTCCAAGCTGTTAAAGATGACTTCAATCGCCCACTGAGGAGGCGACCAAGTTCATGGAAGAACTCGGGCCACTCGGAGATATAGTTGTAGAGGAGATGGAGGTCGAATCTCCGACAAGCAAGAGTTAGGTGGGAATATTTCTTAGAGTAGGTTCCCGAAGTGTAAAAATATTTGAATATCTATGAAAACTTACCTTTTATGTCATTGACAAAGCTTTTGTTTATCTGTTTGACTTTTTTTAAATTCTCGTATATTTCCTAGCCCCGGCGCTTTAGAGTAGAAGAGCGTTCTTTGTACAAGCGGTGAGCCAAGAAAGAGAATAAAAAGAGGTCATAACCATGTATGTGAGTTTTTGAAGGTATGTTTGGACATGTAAGACAAAAGCGATCGTTAAAGATACTAGGAAATCAAATGTGGTCAGAGGACGGTATGATTTCGACTAGTTATAGATCTTTGTTTGTCATAATGGAAATACCAATCAAAAACACTATATATGGTCGGAAAAAGACTTTGTCAAACTTGACATAAGAAGAAATGCAAATATGTATGCAGATTATAAGTGAACTTTGTTTATATCTATTGTCCCATAGTGCCGTGGAACTAATGCTAAGACACGAAGGCATACGACATATATTTTTTGAAACGTGTTCAAATTCTATATCCGATAGTAGCGAGGATCGAAGAAAAGAACCGTCGCTAGGAAGCTCCTTCGATTAGGCAAGGTGACCACGCTTGAAAAAGGAGAGACTTTGACTAGGAGGCTTTCCGTGTCCGACCAAGAGCCAGACAAGAATAGACCAGAATCTTGAAATAATGAAGCATAATCTTCAGAATCGTAAGCATATCATTCATGAGATAGTTAGTTGTGTGGCGCTCTGATTACTCATTTTCTTTGAGAAAAGAGTGTAGTCGCGTGTGGGAATCATTTGAAGAAAAATGCTCACGACTAGGACCATAGAGTATCAGAGATCCTTAAAAAGGATATCGGAGAGAAAAATGTCTTCTCCGACCAGACTAACAATAATAAACGACCAGAATGTAGGTGTATATATATAAGCAAGGTTGCACTTCTTAATTAATTAATGAATTTAATGAAATTGAAATTGAAAGAAATGAAAAAATGAAAATTAAACATAGAACTTACGCAATTGATCGATGTTCCAAGAATTTGACAAAATTTGCCCATCAGACATAGCTAGTCGTACGGAACCTGGTCGGGTGACTTCGACCACAGTGTAAGGACCTTCCCATTTAGGAGAAAGTTTATTGCGATTTGTTTGGCTCTGAATTTTTCTGAGAACCAGATCACCTACAGCAAGACTGCGAGGCTGCACCTTACGACTATGGTACCTTCGCATGGCTTGTTGGTAGACTGCTGATCGTACAAGGGCTTGGTTTCATCGTTCTTCAAGGAAATCGACGTCGTCGAGTCGTCGTTCATTCGATCATTTAAATCAAAACGATCGATTCGGCAGAGCCAATTTTGAGTTCTGGAGGAAGCATGGCTTCAGCACCATAAACCAAAAAGAATGGAGTTTCACCGGTCGCACGACTGGTCGTGGTTCTAACGGCCCATAACACAGAGGGAAGTTCTTTAACCCAAGCTCCTGACCGTTTGATTAAGCGGTGAATACTCGGCGTTTGATCCTCGCATAAGGATACCATTAGCCGCTTAATCGCTCCGTTGATCTGTGGATGAGCAATGAAGCAAAATGAACTTTGAACCCAAGTTCATCGCGAAATTCTGGAATTATTCTTTGGAGGCGGGAACCATTATCTGTGATAATCTGTTGGGTACACCAAATCGGCGTGATCACATTTTTGGGAGAAATCTCTTAGCGGCCTCGGTTGTTATTTTAACGATCGCTCGGCTTCAATCTATTTTGTAAACGTGTCAATCATGACGAAAAGGACTTGAAGCCCCGGTGCTCTTGGGAAAGGTCCTGTAATGTCCAAATCCCAAGTTGCAAAAGGCCAAGAAAGAGGAATTGTTTGTAAGGCTTGTCTTTGGTTGGTGTACTTATCGGCTATGAAACTAACATTGTACACACTTCATCACAAGCTCTTTTGCATCATGAAGGGCGGTTGGCGAGAATAGCCTTAGGAAGGCTTCTGAAACCGAGGTTCAGTAGGAATGGTGTGCTCCTGACGCCTTCATGGATTTGGTTAGCAATCTAATGCCATCCGTTTGAGATATGCATCTCATCAACACTCCATGAGATCCTCGTTTATACAAGATACGTTCGATTAGAGTGTATGATTTGGCTTTTCGTGCTATCGATCGGCCTCTACATCATCTTCTGGAATTGTGTCATCTTTGAAGATAATTGTAGATCGATGTCATCCGATCTCTACCGTGATCGTGTGCGGCGCCAACCATCAACGACTGTGGAGCATCCATGTTTCCTTGATTAGTTTGTTCAACTTGCAAAGAATCATGTATGTTCTCGGAAGGCTCAACTACCGAGGGTGAATTGAGTTGCTCGAGAAAAACTCTGGGCGGACGGCCGACCTCGTGGAGGCCATCCGTGCTAAGCGGTGCGCGAAAGTTTTCCTTTCTAGGAATATGTTGGATCTGAAACCGAAGAAGTGCTTTTCGAGTTTTCGTACTTCCGCCAGATAAGATGACATCTTGGTACTCGAGCATTGATACTCTTTCCCCACTTGATTAAGCTACTAGTTGAGAATCGCCTTTCACTAATGTCTGCGAATCCCGGCGAGCGAGCTACTCGAGTCTGCCGATAAACCTTCATATTACGCCACATTATTGGTGGCGAGAAAAATTCTTGGATGGCGACTTGATGTGTTCGCCGATGGGGATATCAAGACCACTCCGGCCCCGATCCTTGTAACATCAAGGAACCGTCAAAATACAATGTCCACTCGTCGTGGTGTTAGTACTCGGGTCCTTGGGTGGGTTCGAGGTTTGTCCATTCGCAATGAATTTCGCTATTGCACAGGACTTTATTGTTGTTAAGTGAAATAAAATGGAATCGAACGCCCTAGCTCGACCGCCCATTTGGCTATTAGATCCCGATGATTCCTGTTTCCAAGGACTTGACCAAGAGGATATCCGGTAGGTACGACCACTTTGTGGGCACGAAAGTAGTGCCTTAGCTTTCTTGAAGACATAAGGAGGCCATAGAGCAACTTTTGTACTGTGGGTATCTTTCCTTTGGTCCATGTAAGACTTAAACTACGTAATAGACCGGTCGTTGGATATTATCCTTTCTACAACCAAGACACCGCTAAGCGTGTGTGGTGTTCTTTGCCACGTAAATTAGCAATATTTCTCCGGTCTCGGAGAAACTAAAACCGGGTACTTGTAAGGTACTTTTAAGTTCCTCAAAGGCATCGCTTTGCCTCTTTAGTCCCTCAAAACTCCCATGTTTCCGAAGAAGTTTAAAGAAAGGTAATCCTTTTCCCCTAACCTTGCTATGAAACGACTTAACGCCATACTGACCGGTTAGTTTTGGACTTCCTTCTTTGTGGTCGGGGGCGATCCGGTCGATGGCGCAATTTTTCTTTGGATTTGCTTCAATACCTCTAGCGAAATTAGGAAACCGAAAGCGGTTTTCAGTGAAACTCGAACACACACTTTTCCGGATTTAACTTGACGTTATGTCTTCTCAAGTTATTAAAAGTTTCTTGTAAGTCGGGAATGTGGTCGCTTGGCGTTGGTGGTTTTACGACCGGATCGTCAACGTAAGCTTCTAGATTTCGACCGATTTGTGGACTAAAGGTTTTTGCATCAACCTTTGAAAAGTTGCACCGGCGTTTTTGAGACCAAATGGCATCTTAATATAACAATAAGTGCCATATGGGGTGATGAAGGAAGTTTTCTCCTCATCTTCTTTACACATACTAATCTGGTGGTACCACGAATCGCATCTAAAAACTTAGTAACTTCGCACCGTAAGTAGAGTCTACCGGTTGATCAATGCGAGGAAGGAAAGTCATCCTTCGGACAAGCCTTATTAAGATCGTAAAGTCGATACACATTCGCCATTTCCCATTGTTTTTCTAACCATTACGAGATTGGCAAGCCCTTTGTGGGTGGTCGACTTCACGAATAAATCCGGCTTTGAGAAGCTTGTCAATCTCCATTGGATTGCTTCCTTCCGTCAAAAGTAAATGTCGTAGTTTCGCTTGATCGGTTTTTGTCAAGCCGGAAACAAGCACGTGCTCGATCACCTCCCGGGACTCGGGCATATCGGACGCTTGCGTGCAAACCGTCTGATTCGCTCGGAGGAAGGAGACGAGCGACTCTTCCTATTTAGGGTCGAGTCTTGCCCCGACCGGAATCTTCTTGGCGGTTGGGTCGGATGTCTGACCCATGTGAAGACTTGACGCTGTCCGGGAAGCGCTTTTGTCGAGTGGTACCTCCTTTGTGCAGTCGGATGGTTTGGGTGTCATCTTTGGCCTCGGTGCTTGACACGCATGGGAGTCGGGTTAACCTTCTGGTCGGAAGTTCATCAACCAAAGGCAAAGGATTTCGATTGCATACATAAGCTATTTTCGATCCTCGAATAGTGATGACTCCTTCGCCCGGCATTTTCAAACTTTGATAACCGTAATGCGTGGCTATCAAGAATTTTGCTAATCTGCCGGTCGATCGAGAATTCCGTTGTATCGCGGATTCAAGTTTACTACATCAAGCGGAATCCTCTCTGTTAGGAAGTTGTCGGGCTTTCGAACGAATCGTAAGGAAACTTGTCCTATCGGTTTAGCGGTAGAACCGGAACTATGCCATGAAAAGCATATTTCATGTGTTTCACCTTTGACATGGGGACCTGCATTTCTTCTAAAGCTCCCACAAATAATATATTCAAAGAACTACCCCCATCTACTAAGACCCGATTAACCCGACAATTATTAATGGTTGGTTCAACAACGATAGGGAACCTACCCGGTCGAGTCGATGGGATGGGGCGATCGTCTTTCTTTGAAGAAATTGCGGTGTCCGAGCCACTTGAGTGCTTGATGACGATGGAGATTCGACTAGGTTGACCTCTCGCTCCATGGCCTTCAGATGACGTCTGGACTCGTATGAAGAAGATCCTCCAAAAATCATGTTGACTGTGTGTTGGGGATCCTGGTACTCCATCTCTTCGTCGCCATCCTTGTCCTTTTTGGAGCTCGTTTCTCCATGTTCCTGTATTGCGGGAAATGGTCCTTTACCTGCATAATAATCCTCCAGTTTCTTTTGCCAGACACGACAGGTGCGCAGATCATGCCCTGCCTGCTGGTGAAGTGGACACCACTTCTTGTTCGTCTGGAATCCTTCGGTCGGAGCTTTTGCCTTGCTTCGACCGGCATAGTCCTTCTTGCCCTTCCTGAACTTTTCTGGAACGGCGAGGACTTCTTTGTCGTCGGGTCTGCGGTTCTTTTTCTTCTTGAGAGACTTCTTGTTCTTTTTCTCCTGTTTGTCCAGCCGGGTCAGAATTTTGTCTTCCGATCAATGGCTTCACACCACTCGATTGCTTCGCTAGCGGTGGCATACTTGTCCGCCATATCAAAAAGCTCAACGGTTGTTCTTGGAGGGTTCATTGCTATGTCCTCCGTAAACCGCCGATTCCTCAGACCTGTTTTAAAAGCCTGAATAACAGAGGATTCTGCGACTTCGGGTATAGAGTTACGAACCTGGCTGAACCTCTTGATATATTGACGTAAAGTCTCATCAGATCCCTGCCGGATTCTGTGGAGATCGTCCTCCTTCCTGATGCATCGACGCACCTCGAAGTTGGCAATCGAAGATCACGAGTTGTTCCCAAGTATATATTGATCCGACGGTAAGTTTAACAACCACGACCGAAAGCGGACCCTTGAGCACGGTGGGTAAATAGTTGGCCATTACATTCTTATCGCCACAGCAGCCACGATGGCGGTGGTATATATTTGGAGAAATTCCAATGGGTTTTGAGTTCCATTGAATTTGTCCAAGTTAGCTTGCCGGAACGGTTAGGCTAACGCACGACTTGGAGCCCCGCAGAGAAGGCTCGACAACCTGTGATTGATTCATGGCGTCTTCTCAGGAAGGTGCGGATTATAATCGGCCGGAGACCGATCCCTAGGATTGGGACGCTGGAACTCCGGTGTACCGATCCGTCGTGGACACCGATATGATGCCTCCGGCCGCCCACTTGGTTCAAACGATGTCGGAGATCGTTAGGTCCTAGTGGTGGTTCCTCTCGACACTGATGGGGAGTAGCTTCTTGGAATAACCTTCTCCCTCGTGACTCCTTGGTCGGAATCGCCGAGGAGGTCTCGGTATCGATCGCTCTCTGGTATGACCGTGTTGTCCCTCGCCGAGGAGGGCGTTGGGATGAAGTCATAGTCGACTTCTGAAACCCTCTGCTCCCGATACGCCTCCGTTATTGCATGGTCTGCATTGGAGAATTTCGGATACCGACCTACTAGTTGTACAAAACTAGGCGTTCCTGCTAGAGTAGGATCAGAATCATTTAACATGTTTTGAATACGCCGCAAGTTTTGTCTGATTCTCAAGGTCTCGAGGGTTCATCTTGGTCGTAGGTGTATGCTGTCGAACCTTCCCGACCTTCGGATTTGTTGGTCCCATCGGTCCACTGGGTGGGCAAAGTGCAGCGAGTTAAGCGATTAGCGTCGATTAGTTCCGTTGCCTCCGGAAGTTGGTGCTTGACGGCCCGGATCATCTCTAACAACACGTGATGGCGTGGTAGAGAGTGTAGGACCGCAAGGCATCTTGATCTTCATCTCCGATCGCGTTGACTTCGTGCTTCCAGCATTGATCTTCCGATGAGCTTCCATCATAACTAATGGAGAGCTTGTCGGTTCTTCTGCCAGAATCTTCCACGATGGAGATCGGTCGGAGATGAGCACTTCCTGAGGTCTTCTCAGCCTGATCCGACGAACCGCCGATCGTATGCTGAGTGTGATCATCCCCACATGGCCTACGACCAGTGGAGGTTTCATCGACACCGTTACCAGGTGACGGTTGACTCCTGGAATTGCCAGAAGCCGAAGGAGAGTATCTTTCAGCCATGATTTCATCAATGGTATAGAGTTTTCGGGTGATGGGGCTGAAATTTCTTCACTGTTTAGCGGCCGAGAAGGCGGGCTTGAAGAGATCCTCGGCATTCGAATCGGTCGGAACGGCGGTTCTCTGATGCGCCACCGATGAGTGGCGGCGATCTTCATCCATTCGTCGACTCGCTAACGTCGGTGGCGGCGAGCCGCGGAGGAGGAAGAGGAGGATGACCTGCCATTTTCTTCCATGGCGCGGATACATCCTTCCATGTCGAGGTCGGCGTAGTCCGCCAAATCGAACCAGTTTTCCTCATCCCAAACTCCGGGCATAGTCGCATGAGCGATTGCAGAGATTTTGGGCAAGGATTTTCTTGAGCGAAGAATTTTCTTCAGGAAACTTACGCCTTCTTCCCCACGGACGGCGCCAGCTGTCGACGATCAAGTCGCCGATCTTACGAAAATGAACGAGGAAAATGACGTGGAATATCCTGGAATGGAATGGGGGTCGCTCTTTATTGATATGAACTGGGTTTTACAAGATGTGGCTAAATACTACCCTGAATTACACTGAATGGGGGAATGTCTAATCGGGTAATCAGACTTAGAATATGAGTCTAAGTCTGATTATCTAGTCTCTAATTCCACCGCTTAGGCTTCTGTATATTCTGTTGAACTGTCGTTGTTCTTGTCTTTGTTGATCTTGGTCTTGTTGTCTCTCTGTGTCCGTCTTCTGTCCCTTCGTCTTCTGCGCTTCACCTTTAAATAACTTCCGAAGAGGTGGCAGTTACTCCTGGAGAAGACGTCCCTGGTGAAACGTTACGACTGGTTGGAACGGTGGAGCAGTTAGCAACGTGCTAACTTCCTTGCGGTTGCCTGTGAAAAGCTTAACCGTAGGGTGGTTAATAGTCAGTGTCTCAGGGTTGTACCATCGCATGGTTTGGAACGTATAGCACGTGTTCCATTCATCATACGATAAGAAATACCGATTCGGTAATTTTACGGCGGTTATCCGTCGGGATTAGGCACAAAGCCTCATCCCACAGTGGTACCCATTAAGTAACCTTGGAATACTAACGACTGTGGAGGTCGTTAGTCTTAGGGGTTACGACCATGAAGACGTATGGTCTTTTATTATGCATTTAACATAATACATAGAGGTTTTAATCCTCGTCACCCGTCTCCCTCCTCAGCGCCCTTAACTCCTCACTTGCCCGCCCTTTCCCCTTCCTCGTCCCCGACCCCGACGTCATGCCTTCTCCCCGACTCGACACCGACGCCGCCCTTCTTCTCGTATTCGCAAGTCCCTGCTGCTCCCCGACGCTAGTCATCCCTGCTACTTATGTGCGTCCATCTCCCTGACGCCATCGGTCCCTACTGCTCCCCGATTCCACCCTGCTATTCCCCAACGCCGCCTTGCCACTCTCCCATCCTCCACGCTTTTAGGTATTTACTTGTACCTCATGGTTTACTGCTCGGTTATTGCTATAGTACTCGGTGCTTGGTTTTCTGAGACAACGTATTTGGACGTGCCTTGCCTGGTTCTACTCGGTGGCTTCGATTGCCATCTTCTTTGTGAGTTGTTTTGGTTTACAGGAGTGTTTTACTTTGCATTGTACTGTCGTGGGTTCAGTTTATTGCTCAGTGATGATTTTTGTCATATTGTGAAATTAAAGTGATAACAAATCAGACTTGAGCTGCTAGGATTGCTTACTATTGTTAGATTATATCTAATAGCTTGGCTCTGTTGCTTTTTGTTTTCGGTTATGATTGATCTGATCATGTTATTTTGATCCTGCTGTTCCTTTGCTAGTCAATTGGCTTTCTCCTGTTAGCTGAGTGGCTCACATTGCTAAAATTATTGATCTGTTTATTCTGTCAAGTGATTAATCCTCAGTCTACTGATCGGTTTATGTTTTAATCAAGTGATTCCTATGCACTATTAATTGTGTAACCTTCTGTTGACTGAAAGTAACTTTGCTATTTGAGATAATTCTTGACATAACCAAATGAGCATTAAATTATGAGCTCATAGTCTGATCCATTGTTATCATTTTTAATTAGTAAAGAATCTTGACAAAAGTATTGAGAAAGGCCAAGATTGTATCTTGTGCAACTCTACATCTGAGAGCAAACTTAAAACATTCTAACTCTGAGCAATATGCTGATTTTGTATGTTTTCATGTCCTATCTTTCAAGCATATTCTCCTGTTTAATTGACATGTAGAAATTACATGTTTGTATGTTATTTTTGACAATTATATGCTTTAATTATTATTAATTATGCTATAATTAATTCTGAATATTTGCTAAAACCACTTTATTTACAACAACTCAGAAAATATATGCGTATGTAACTTATATATTTAATATGTTAGCAAGGAGAAATTCTCCATGAAAATATAAACTAAAATTTTAGCCATTGGAATCCTGCAAATTTAGTTCTTTGGGTGTGTATCTTCAGGGATGGCATCCACATAGTCTTCACCGCCGTCGCCGAATGCGTTTGGGGCTCCGATGGACCGTGCGCCACCGTCGCCGAATGTGTCTGGTGCTCTGAAAAAAGGGGACACTAAGCGAGATGGCAGAGGAATATCGAAAAGGCCTGAGGGCCGAATGACCATCACGGCGGTCACTGATGTTGGGGTCTCTCTGCATCCCAAGAAAGTAGTGACAGCATTACGGACGACCTACGAGATACTTGGAAGGGAACGAGTCCTCATCACCATATCAAGCTAGAAGTCTCCAGCGGACGTACAAAGAGACCGGCTGTAGGCTGAAATTTCAAGCTCATTCGAGATCCCAGCAGAAGTCTAGGGACTCGTGCGATGACAGGCATTGCTCGCGATGGGAAAAGCATGGAATACCTTCAAGAGCACGCTTGCCACGGAGCACATGAACAAGGATCAGACGCCCTTCACGAAGCATCGTTTCGCGTCGGCGGATATATGGGACGTCTTTGTGCATATGAAGACGGCCGAATTTCAGGAGCAAAGTATGGTGCACAAGGCTATCCAAACACGAAACACTCACCGCCACAGACTCGGCACTGCTGGGTACGCGGGTAAAATCCCGCAATGGACGACGGAGGACGAGAACGCAATCCGGTAGGAGGCCTCCCTGCCATTTGTTGGGATTACAGACGAGCGAGCCCGAAACTGGTTAAGAGCGAGGTCATCAGCCACATCTTCGGGTGCCATCTCTTTCACAAACCCGGCAGACGAGGATGTGTCACAACGTCTGGTAAGATATGTCGAACTACCTAGCTATTAATAAGTCCATAACTTCATAGGGTCTAAAATAACATGATGGTCTCTTGCAGCAAACATTGACTACCGAATCTTTCTAAGGCTCCTTCGAAGTAGTCTGGGAGAAGGATATACTATCCACAGTCATGGGAAACAAGGAGCACCTGGGTCGCACGCGAGGCCTTGGGATTTACGTACCTTGTAGGCAGGGATTCCCACACGACTCTGAGACGTATAGGAGTCAGAAGAGATCCAAGGCTGAGCGTGAGGAACGGTTGAAAGAGGAGATTCGTGCAGAATTTTAAGGACATATAACAACATTATAGAAACAAAATGGCACAAGTCCTCAACCAGTCCCAAGCTGCCCCTGTTATTTTGAGAGCCAGTCCCCCTCAGTGTCGAAGTAGATGTGCGTCCACGCCAATTCCTGAACATAGCGACATCCAATTACCTATCGATGACATCCAGATAATCTACATCTCTGGAATGCTCCAAAGATAGATCTGTAGGACGCCTTAGCTAATTGTGTATCGTTTTGTATGAGCCCACGCCCTGCAGGCTCTAAGTGAGACTGGTTGGGTCCATTTCTATTACGGCTAAGCGGGGGATGGCATTTTCATGCCAGGAAGGGACAGTGCTGCATGGTGCCCTGTTGGCGTAGGGTTACGCCAAAGTCCAGGTGGACATAGTACATGACAATTTGATGGCCGTCCCATTGGAAAAGGCCCCAAACGAAGACATCATAGCACTAGGGGATGTCGTGCACTCTTTTGTCTAGTGGCCTGAGAGGTACATCGCCCTTGACCCCGCGGTGCGGCGGTCTCCACACGATCATGCCTCTCCAACAGGACCCTCGATGACTCCACCTCAACCTCCACTTCAAAAGGTTGTCATATCGGTTCCCGTGGAGAAGACGCCAAAGGAACAAGAAAAGTGTGCCGCCATATCGGTTCCCGAGTCGTTTCACGGGAAGATGTCTAGCAAGCAAGTCGTTAATACCAAATCAAAAAAGAAGAACATTAAGGCACCTCCCAAGCTCTAGAAATACTCCCTTGGAAGTTCGTTGGTCCCCGACACAGTATTATCCCACATTGGAATGGGTTGCAAGAGTTTGCATGCCTGGTACATGCGGGAGACCAACGAGGTGAGGAAAAACCGGCCTACTGAAATCACCGTCAGTTACACGGAGAACCATTTCCTCCACAAGCCGAGCTACTTTGTTGTGGGTTTCCAAGACTTATTTGAACTATTCAACCTCGACACCCTCGACGCCTCACTTCTACGATGTTGGACACTATAAGTGTGTACAATCAAGTTTTATATTCGCACAATACCAATAAATGTCATAACTTATTGCTTATGTATAGATACATGATGCAAGAAGCCTGGCGATCGCGAGAACCGGTGGGTTTTCTCAACCCACAGTTGATCTCTAAGCAATGCATCGACCAAGATGCATCCTACGTCGAGAAATACATAACGAAGGGGTTGCCTGCTAATGCTCATGCCAACAAGGACTACATACAGGTGCCCTAGAATCAGGGGTAAGTACTTCACTACTTTCTATACAAATTTTATTTGTACATTATACGCAACACAAACTTAGGTTTAATGACTTTAGCGACATACATTTGTAGGTGGCATTGGATCCTTGTAGTCATTGTACCAAAGTGGAATATGGTAATATACCTTAATTCCCTAGTCAACAACAACCACGACTTCACCTTGTGCAAAAAGTACTCGATATGTATGCTCATTTCCTCCATACGTAACTCAATTATAGTCTTCCTTTGTTTGAAATAGTCGAGGATAAATTTTTGAAATCATGTAGGTCATTCAACGTCTATATTGCCACAGGTGGGACACATAAGGAACTGGGCACCACACTGCAACACAGGACGCGATTTTCGGTACCCGCTATAGCACAATAATCCTATAACACACTTCGTAACCTGGCCTCTCGAACTGACTATACCTATATATGTAATTATATTTTTGCAACGCCACTAGTAACTACAAAGCAATGTATATGCATTCTACATTTGCCGTCATATGTAGAAAATCGTGAGTGCTAAGACGAAGGATCCAGAGGTTTGTCATTCTAGCAATAATTATTTCCTAATTATCAATTTAAATATATATGCTTACTACTTTACTCCTAGCGACAGGGCGTGACAATCAAATCAAGTTCATTCGATCTGGACGAACTCTTGGACGTTCGAGGACGGCTCTCCACCTTCATCATGACGGAGATCATAGACTCGAAAGGAGAGTTTCACTCCGCTTAATACATGTTCAAACAATTGATTCAATTGTAATTCACTTTGAGTTCTAATTCAATTGTAACTCTAGCGACAATACATGAACATTCTTTTGTAATTAATTTTGAGTTGTAAATCACTTTGAGTTGTAATTCACTTATCTGCATTTTATCTATTTTTCTGCTTGCTTGTTTTCAGAGGGCATGGCTAGCATTTCCTGAGGCTAGCCGAAAAATAGAAAAATAAATTTAGGTATAGAACGAGCTATCACAGACGATTTTGTGATATAAATCGTCTATGAAGGCCTACTATCACAGATGGCTACTACCAACAACCGTCTGTGATATGTCAGCTATCACAGACAGTTGTTTTTACTAACCGTCTGTGATATATCTCCAATCACAGATGGTTGGTACATATAACCGTCTGTGATGGCGGATGTATCACAGACTGTTTTTGGTAGAAGCCATCTGTGATATGTCGGCTATCACAGACGGTTATTTTTACTAACTATCTGTGATATGTCTCCAATCACAGACGGTCAGTACATATAATCGTCTGTGATAGCGGACGTATCACAGACTGTTTTGGTAGAAGCCGTCTATGATAGCAGGACTTCACAGACGGTTTTTGGTAGAAACCGTCTGTGATAGCAGAACTTCACAGACGGTTTTTGGTAGAAGTCGTCTGTGTTGTGACTTATCATAGATGGTTCACAAACCATCTGTGATAATCACCTGTTATCACGGACATATAAATTCGGACAGTTCAGAAACTGTCTGTGATGATGGTTTAGAACCATCTGTGATGACCTTTTCTGTAGTAGTGGACCTCTAGAAATCAATCTCCATCCATCTAGGCACTTTCATGGCAAGTTCATGAAAAACCCGGTTTTTGCTCTTTTTGGCCTCTCCGAGTAATTTCTTGATCTAGCTGTTTTTGCCTCGATTTCTTTGGTGTTCTTGATTGCTGTGATATGTGGAAACATATCTAGAGCCATCTTGGCAATCATCCACCCATGAGCAAGTCGTATTCACCGTCTTTGGTGTTTGCCCAATTTTAGTCCTTCAAATGAAAAACTGTCAGAACTTTGGCAACAATTTTCTTGGTCGTTGATTGGAATAGGTTCCTGACATCCTAGAGAAGGTGCATACCAAATTTCAAGTGATTTGGAGTTTTGGTTTGAGAGTTAGCTCAATTTTAGGTTTTCACCTGGTTTTGGTGCAGCAGAGCTTCACGAACCAAAAGATCCTAATTCTCTTAAGTTTTTTTTAGGATTTTTGGTTGAGATAGGTTCTTAAGGTCATGATTCATCCTTCGTTCAAGTTTCAAGTCTTTTGGATCTACAGATCAAAAGTTTTATGGATTTTTGGATTTGAAATAGTGCTGTTTTGCACTATTCATGCTATGATATTACTGTAGCGTAGCGATTTTCAAAATTTTTGGTTCTTGATCTTCGTATCTTCTCATAGCTGTTGGGGTGAAGAATTGGTGAATACTTAGGGAAAAATTTGAAGACATCATTCACCCCCCTCTGTTGACGTACCGGTCCTATAGAACCACTGATATTGAACTATTTGAGTAATTAAACACTAACCATTTCTAAATATACAACTTATAGTTAAATTTGTTCTTTAAGTTTAACTGTTAATGACAAAATCATTAATATCTAACGCGAGTGTGAGCGAATGTGACACGAGTAGACGAGTCTGTCCTGTACCGATTGATTCGTCCAATTTCATCGAACGGAATGGTTTAACATCTCACAGGAATACTCCCAGAATCTGTACCACCTCATCCAAAACTAATTGGTTCCACGCTCAACCAAACAAAGGGATAAAGGCATATATAAAACCATCTCATACCTATACAACTAGGTCTACAAGAGGCGTAAGAACAAACAACACGTGTGTCGCGTTCGACTGGTTTATCTTTCGTGACCAGTGGCGTGGAAATTTCGTGGTCACCGGTGGGGCCGCGAGCTCGGTCGCATGGGTTGCGGCTGCTTGGTTGGTGCGCACCACGGGGTTGGTGAGGGCGCCATTCATGGGCATGCCTCGGCTGACCGTGCTTACTCCTACTCTGTGTTTTGTGTTCTTTTGGCTGCTTTTGCTTTTTGGCACTCATGCTGGAATGGAATTGCCATTAGCCCATTGCTGCTGTAATGCAGATTGATGGAACGGAGTCTACTATGAGGATCTCTGGTGGGTCTGAGTCTATTTCCTATAGCTGCATCATCTCTGTTTCGAGCTCTTTGTTTCTCTGATTTTGTACACAGGTGCTTCTATTCATACAGAGACATGTATGTATATACACATGCATATTGTTATATGTGCTTGACTGTCGCTCCTCTTCTACGTTGCCAAACTCAACATCGTGGCTTCCTGACTAAACACGGCGATCTTCGATCTTCACTGATGCCGATATGTCGACTTTAGTCGTTGTCTAACGATATGGAGAATCTTCTCGCCATCATCAGTGACGCTGTGCCCCTAACCAGTGATGACTCCAGTGAGCAGCACGATACTATCCTCATCTCCGCTGCCGCCACCTCATCTCTTCTCTTCTCTGTGGGTTAATGTCTTCTTGTAGAACAGATTGAAGCCATTGCACTCTTTTGTGGTCTCTTCTGATACCATTCGTGCTATCCTCGTTATAACTTTTATTTTTATTCAAAATTCATGTTATTTTTTATTGGAGCTCGTATACAAATCAAATTGCTAATTTTACTTAATTTATTCTAAATTTCAATTATATAGAGATTTTACTTTGAATTTGTACAGAAAATTTTCTTTTATTTTTTATTCTAAATTTCATTTTATTGGTTAGAATTTATATACAAATCCAATTAATGATTTGTATATTTAATTTATTTGTATATTTTATTTATTTAGGTAATTTACTTTGGAATTAAATGCGAAAATTAAATTACAAATTTCCTTTTATTTTTATTTGAATATCAAATTTTTTGTTCAAATAGTGTACAAATCCAATAGCTAATTTTTATAATTTATTCAATTAAAATTATTTAGAATTTTACTTTGGAATTAGTATTGAAATCAAATTGCTAATTTTCTTCTATTTTTATTCCTAATTTCATTTATTTTTTTGGAATTTGCATACAAATCTAATTGCTAGTTTTTGTTTAATTTTATTCGAATTATATTTATTTAGGATTTTACTTAGGAATTTGTATGGAAATTGAATTGCTAATTTTATTTTCGTTTTATTCCAAATTTCGTTATTTATAGATTGTACTTGGCATGTACTCTTTCTTTTAATCTAGATCGTTATATTCTGGACGCACGAGAATTAATGATGTATATATTTTTCTTTTTCCATCGTTAACATGAGAATTTCTAGCCTTTGAGAGCGAATGTGGTGGCTTACTTTTCTACCGCTTTAATAATATAATAGACAACAACTTCTTTTGAAAATACTTCGTAGGAACAACTAATTCCAGCCTTTTGAATGTCAGAGCAAAGTCCACCTTTGGTGGGTAGTTAGAGCTTCTTGGCTTGAATGATGTGACCCATAAGGAAAGAGTGGTCTCACTTCAAAGGGGAATAATAATTGGTCGGTGTTTGATTAGTGGAGCAATGTGCAATTGAGTATTGGTAGTTAGGAGCATGGTGATTGGAAAATCAATCTGTTTGAATTGTTCAATGAAACCTGACATATTATTGGGTTGACATATGACTGTCATTTTGTTATGAAACCTGTCACATTTTTTTTACTTTGTCTTGTTTTGTTTCTGTTACCAAGGACAAAGACTGAAACAACGAGTTATTAATAACCTAGACAAAAAACAAATAAATTTAAGTTTGATGAAAACCTACAAAACACAAAGACAAAAAAATTCTAACCTAGGAAAAAATAAGGTAAACCTAGGCGAACCCCCACAAATACAGATACAAATAGAACTCAAATTTACAATAAAGTTTTTGGTAAAATTGCATATTACTTAGCATGGCAATTTTAGGTGACTGAAAAACAAGAAAATTTTAGGTGATTACAAATTAGCAAAACCTTTTTTTATATATAGGTAGACTAGCTTATTTTCCGTGAAGCGTGGCTAGATACTACATATGATTATATTAAAAAATAGAGTTGTACTTTGTTATACAATTTTAATATTTGTGATTGAAAATATAGTTGTATTCTTATACAACTCTAATATACATATGATTAATTTACACCTCTGTAATTTGGACTCACTAAAATAAGTGGCGTAAATCTTTTTTTCTCCAATTAATTGAAAATATTTAGCCTCTCAGAGCCAACGTGGATGCTTTTTTAACATCATTTTGTTGGCACTTTAGAATTTGTCATTTGATGTCTCACTGATATAGGGCTTTTAGGTCTGTATGTCGGTGAGGCAATAGGGATGGCAAATCTTAAATTGCTAATGAATGAAATGTCGAATCATCAATTTTAAGTGGATGTACACCATGGCTTACCAACTTCTTAGATCACCTGAGAGCATCTTTAGTGTATTGAACCGATGTCGATTCAAAGTTATGCCACGTAAGTATTCTAGGAACTGAGCTTGTTTTTCTCCAATGTATTGAACTGATTCCTACTAATAACTGGGACCCACGTTACATTAAAAAAAACCATAAAATAATAATATCCTCTCTCAACCGCACTCTCTTTTATATAATTGTTTAATGCTTTGAATCGACTCCTAAGTAGAGTCCAGTTCCATGCATTTTTTTTGTTGGAATCGATCTCTCCAATGTATTGAATCGATTCAATGCCTTCTCTCTTCTCATTTGAACTGGCTAAAACACAACATTGGAGATGGTATGAGGTTTGCGATTAGCCCACGGTGATCAGCTGTAGGATCAAGGATAACCGACTAGAGGGGGGTGAATAGGAGGTTTTTAAACTTTTTAACGATTTAACAATTTAAGCCAATTAATAACTTAGTCTAAACAAGTTATACTTCTAGCTAGGCACTTTAATCACAATAAACAATCTAGAAATATAAATGCGAAAATGTAAAGACTAGAAATAACCACAATGAGACAACGATGTTTTCCCGTGGTATCGAAGACTTGCCGGTCTTCACTAGTCCATGTTGAGGAAGCTTGACAACTCAAGCCGGCTCCACGAATTAAGCCTTCCCTCGATCACTATGGTTGTTCTTACTCCGCTCCGGAGATGGCGAACACCAAACCACTCACAAACTTGCACCGGGCCTCTTCACAATCTTCTTGAAGAGATCACCGTGCTACACCGCCAAGGCCGTCTAGGAGTTCGGCAAAACTCCAAGAGTAACAAACCAAGATCTTCGCTTGACGATGCTCAAGTGCAATAGGATCAATCTAGAATGAATTGATGCACTTGAATGAACTCAACTATAGGGATGGCAATTGTGTCCGATTACCCGCGTACCCGCGGGCAAATACCCTAATGGAGGTGGGTATGGGCGTCTTGCTTTGCCCACGGGTATAAAAACGGGCACAATTTCTTACCCATCGGGTAAACGGGCGTGGGCATGGGTAAGCTCCACCCGTACCCGCTTCGCCCGATTACCCGCCATATAAAAAGAAAAAACCCTAACCCTACTGGTTTCACAATTCACACCCCCGCTGCCCAGTGCCAGCCGCCACCGCTCTCTCCCAAATCCCACCAGAGACCAGACTCCTCGTCTCATCCCACCAGATCTCCTCCTCCCAGGCACCCGGTCCCGGCCACCGCTGCCCTCCTCCCGGTCCTGGCCGCCGCCCTCCTCCGGTCCGGCTGGGTCCTCCTCCCGTCATCCGCGCCTCCTCCCGTCCGCCGTGCCTCCTCCCGATCCGCCGCGCTCCTCCCGATCCGCCGCCTCATCAGTCCTCCCGGGCCGCGCCTCCTCCCGAGTCGGCCTGCGCGCCTCCCAATCCGCCGCCCTCATCAGTCCTCCTGCCGCCAGACCTCTCCCGAGTCCGGTCCGCCGCGCCTCCGGTCGCCGTGCCTCCTCCCGGCCGCGCCTCCCGGCAACGAAGGTCGGCTCCGTCTCATATTTGTAGTTTACATTTCTTCTAGGGATAGTTGTAGTTTCTGTGAGTGTGACCTGATTGCTATTTGCCTTAAAATTGTTTCTTGGACCTTTCATGGTTTCACCATTGTTAAACTTAATCATATAAATATATAATAGCTCGGAATCCTTTTGTATTGCTGTCATATATGCTTGCCAAGTGCGGTTTATTTTCACCAAGTTAGGAATAGAAAATCGCTAGAAATCTTATAGATATAAGTAGAATAAAGATCGGTACTCAAATAAACATCACACTTAAACGGTAATGATGAGGGATGTCTTGTTCAAGATTTGGGATTTGGGTGGATAGTTGTCCCAAGTACTACGAGCACACACACATCCAAACTTTTGATAGATTCTCTTGTTCAATTTCAGCTAAAAATGATCATCGAAAAGAATGGTTACGCTATTTGCAAGCTTGTCAAGATCATTTTTCACCTTTAGTCATCCTTAGATGCTTGGTCACCGTCGACATAGTGCCATTCATTGTGTTACCTTTGACAGGTATGCCCTGTTTGCAACAAGGAGGTTTTTGGGTCGTAAAAGTGATCATTGCAGATTCAGATGGCCAGTGTCAACAGGCTTAAGAAGTGCTGTTGTTACTTGGTCCCAGTAATATGTGTTAGCTGTTGTGATTTAATGCTCCCAGTAATATGTGTTAGCTCAGTTGTTGTTATTTAATGCTGTTGTAAATTTAATGTTGTTGTAAATTTTTTTATTAGTGTTCTAAGTCTCATATTTGTGTTCATTCAACTATCAGATGGTGACTCCAGGAAGTAGTAGCCAACATGGGCAATCTTCTCAAGGCTCAATACTCCATGATCAGCAAGTAGGATCTGAAACTGAACCTCAAGTTGAGGAAGACTCTCGTGGCACAAAGAGGAAACTCGCTTCACCCGAAGATGCAGATGCAGAAGAGGAAGACTCTCGTGGCACAAAGAGGAAACTCACTTCACCCGTTTGGAACGAATTTACAAGACTGAAAGTGAAGGGTGCTTGGAAGGCAAAGTCATTTGGTGCAGCAAGTACCTTTCGACAGAAACGAAGAATGGTACTAAACATCTGCATGAGCATCTGAAGGTTTGCATCTATCGGAAGAGGCAAGGGAAGGTACAAACCAGTTTGAGGTATGGATCTTCCGAAATAGGCAAGTAACTGTAGAGAACTATGTCTTTGGTCAAGAAGTTGCTAGGAAAGCTCTCTATTCCATGATTATTCTGCATGAATACCCACTGTCCATTGTTGACCACCATGGCTTTCGTAAATTTGTTAGTGCACTGCAACCTTTATTTAAAATGGTCACTCGAAATACTATTAGAAAGGATATCTTGGACCATTATGATTCAGAGAGAAAGAGAGCTCTCAGTTACTTGGATAAAAGCAATTGTCATGTTGCTGTTACAACTGACCTTTGGACAGCTGATAATCAAAAGAGAGGCTACATGGCAGTAACTAGACATTTTGTTGATGACTCTTGGAAGCTTAGAAGCTGCATTTTGAGGTGATTGCTATGTTAAAATACTAATCTTCTTGCTATGTTGAAGTATTAATCTTCTTGCTATGTTGAAATACTAATCTTCTTGCTATGTTGAAATACTAATCTTCTTGCTATGTTGAACTATGTAGGTTTATATATGTGCCATGCCCACATACATCAGAGGTTATTTGTGAAGCGCTATATAAAAGCTTGCAGAATTGGAATCTTGATTGCAAGCTATCTACTCTGACCTTGGACAACTGCTCAACAAATGATAAATTGGTTGAAGCAATAGAGACAAAGGTTGGTCCATCTAATCTTTTGTTGGGTGGAAAGATGCTACATATGCGATGTTGTGCACATATTCTTAACTTAATTGTGAAGGATGGATTGAGTGTCATGGAGCATGGCATTAAGAGAGTACGTGATAGTGTTTCCTATTGGATAGCTACACCAAAGAGATACGAAAAATTTGTGAAAGCGGCTCGGTTTGTTAAGGTTGAAATAACTAAAAAGATTGGTCTTGATTGCAAAACTAGATGGAATTCAACCTATGTTATGCTTAGTACTGCTATTCCCTATAAGAAAGTCTTTGAGAGGTTGAAGCAACTTGATATGCAGTTTATTTGTGCACCAACAGCTGCTGATTGGAATTTTGCCTCAACTGTTTGTGAAAAATTAAGCATCTTCTATGAACTCACTGAAATGTTTTCTGGAACTAAATATGTAACAGCTAACATATTCTTCCCAAAGATATGTGAGGTCAAAATGCATATGAATAAATGGCTAGGATGTGGAGATCCAATAATTGAGGCTATGTCTCATTGAGATGATAAAAAGTTTGACAAGTAATCTTGATGCGATATTCATGGTTTGATGGCTATTGCTATTATTCTTGATCCACGTGGAAAAATGACAATGTTACATGCATGCTATATTGCCCTCTTTGGTGAAGAAAACTCTGAAGAGAATGTTACAAAGAGTTATAATTGCTTGTGTGAGTTGATGAATGAGTACCAAGTGCATAGTGGAGAAGAGGGTATGGCTACATCATCTAGTACTAGTGTTGCAACTAGTGCTAATGAGGTGCTTTCAATATTTAAAACACTAGCTGCTAGTAAGAAAAGTACCGGTGTAGTAAAGACTAAAAGTGAGCTAGATCGCTATTTGGAAGAAGAAACTCTTCCTTGCACAAATGAGGAATTTGATATACTGGGTTGGTGGAAGGTGGCTGGGACACATTATCCTACATTGCGGATGATTGCTCGTGATATCTTGGCTATTCCAATAACAACAGTAGCTTCTAAATCAGCTTTTAGCACTAGTGGTAGAGTGCTAAGTGAACATCGCAGTCGTCTCACTCCAGCTATATTGGAGGCATTGATGTGCTCACAAAGCTGGCTTCGGAATGACCTTAAAGGTATGCAATTAGTGATGTAAATATCTTAAATTTTCTATGTGATTGGAAGTTAGTAATGTAATGCAATCTTTACTTTTCAGGTGAAGAAGGAGTTGAGGGTTTATGGACATGCTTTGAAGACATTGAAGAGGAGCTTAAAGATTGTTGTTCAATCTCGATCGTCGACTCTGATTAACAAACCGTTTTATGGACATGTTTTTCATCTATTTGTTGAATTGTTGTAATTGAAAAAATTTCGTATGTTCTACTCTTGTTGCAAATTTAATTTGTTTATGTGTGAGGAACTATGTCAGTTTGTATTTCCATTTTATTTGTTGAACTTGATTAGTTGTTTTGTCGAACTTGATGTGTGATTTGCGATGAACTTTCTTAGTTGTTGAGTGTATGATGCACTATTGATGTGTGAATTAAAATGAACTTGATGTGTGCATTGTTTGTGTGATGAGTATACCCATGGGCGATGGGTACCCACGGGCGGCATTGTTCATGGGTAACGGGCATGCTCATGGCGGCAGTACCATGGCGACGGTACCATGCAAGCGGCGGGTATGGGCGAGGTTCTTCGCCAGTCGTCCTTCGTGGGCATGCCCGTGGGGGGAAATAGGGGTCGCGGGCATGGGTATGGGCGAGCACTACCCGTACCCGCCGCGCCCGATTGCCATCCCTACTCAACTACCAACCAATGAATGCACAAGAGAATTTTGGGTGTCGAGTGAATGCACTTGGCTCCAAGGCTCTAAGGATGTTAAATGTTCACTAGCAACCTGTCCAAGGGCAGTTGCGGGGGTATTTATAGCCCTCACCAACAATTATGACCGTTGGGGACCAAATCCCCAACTTTCAGTCAGATTCGGTACAACCGGCATTAAGAGCCTGGTTGAACCGCATTTTGCATCAGAAGCCCGTAACGGCTAGAACGGCAGCATTTATTACTCTGGTATAGCCGTTGGAATTTGCCGTCCGGTACAACCGCATCGGCCGGTTGAACCGTATTTAAGACCGGTACAACCGATCGTAGGGTTTCCAAATTGCTGAAATGACAAGCTCTCTGGAAAATATGAACCGCCTTATAAGAATCGGTACAACCGCGGCGTGGTTCAACCGCTTCCCAAATGCGGTTCAGTCGAAAATAACAGAGAGCTCTAGGTCGCATTTACACCTGTTCTGGTTTTCTTGAACCGCCATATAAAAATCGGTTCAAATTAGAAAATCCAGACAATGATTCTCAAGCGGTTCAACCGAAAACCAAAGAGAGGTTTTGAGCCTGATGCACTGGTTCTGTTTTTATTCAACCGCCAACAAAATATCGTTCATATCGCACAGAGCGGTACAACCGCAGTGAAAACTGCGTTACTACTGATTTTAGACAAAGTGCACAAAGCTTTCAAATTTCAAGAGAATTCAAATGCATGCATAATCCTAAATTGATCCATATGGCACAAGAACATGCTATCAAGCTACTAGCCAAGATCCCTCTTAATAGTACGGCATTTAACCTATAATCCGGTCTTGAAACCAAATCTCGTAAGACCGGTAAAACATAAAAGGATCCTAGACTATTTGTACCTAGTCTTCAAGCCATGTAGATCTTCATGTTATCCTTTGGCACGCATCTTTACGTCATCAAATTCACCAATGAGACTTAACCTTGTAAATACTCAATAAACATGTTAATCCCATATTCACATATTATCATTAATTACCAAAACAATTTTTATGGGCCTAGATGCTTTCAATCTCCCCCTTTTTGGTAATTGATGACAACACACCTAATATGTGAGAGAAAGATTGTTTTGAATATACTAGAGTGTATATTCTTTTGATGACTTAATAGCAAAATAATTCTTGCAATAAGCTTAAAGATATTAGAGAATTATTTCCTTGTTAAATCCAATTTAAGGAAGCTCCCCCTAAACATGTGCATATTAATGATAGAGAATTTTTCAAGCACATGAAGAGAAAATTTTGGCGGAGTTTCTTTAGCACGATTGAACTTGAGGGGGAATGCAACAATGAAATATGACTATAACATGGATTGCATTTCATGAGAATAGCATAAACAATATTCAACCAGTTCAACATTAAGAGCAGCAACGCGACATAGTTATAAACTATTACAAGCATACGAGGTTCAACAAGTTCAACAATAAGACCACTTTACAAAACACATAAGTCCATATATGGTAATATTTAGCAAAAGATGCTCCCCCTAAATCTATGTCTTCACATATTGTCTTCTAACTTCTCCCCCTTTGGCATCAAAATACCAAAAAAATCTCAAGCGACGGGGTCCTGAGGAGAAGGATCCTGAGAAGCGGGATCCAGAGAAGACGGGGCCTGAGCTAGAGCTGAAGACACTGGAAGTGGAGCTAGAGGAGCTGAGTCCTGAGTGGCTGTGGTCTGAGCCGGAGGAGGAACTGGGGCCGGATCCGAAAGTGCTAAAACTGTAGGAGCAGGATCCTGAGGCACGGACTCTGTAGCTGGTGCTAGAGGAGGTGATGCCGGTGCTGGAGCAGGAGCTAATGGTGGAGCAATAGGAGCTGGAGCCTGAGGCACTGAGACTGGGACCTCCTGAGGTACAGCAGAAGATGTAGAGGTCTTGGAAGCTGAACGAGGATGACGGGTGTAAGTGTATCGCTGAGGAGCCTTCACCAAATCCTCTAGGTCATTTAAGCCCTCCATCATGGCACTCATCCTGTTGAGAACCTCATTCTGAAAATCATTTCGAACTAACTCCATGTCAGTTAGCTTGTTGAGGGTCTCATTTTGAAATTCTATTTGAGCGGTCTTCATCTCTTGCAATTGGCCAAGATTTAGCTGTTGATTTTCAAGGATTTGTGCAATGGAACCTTCAGCAAGAGCAGTGTCAACAGCAGGAACGGCCTCAGCAATAGGATCATCCTCAGTGGCACGACGAGGAGGAATACTGTCTCGTGGCTTATAAGACTTATGAATTGAACCCAATCCACCACGATACTCTATCTTCTTGGTGATCAAGGCCATAATGTATGGTGCATAGTAAATTCTCTTAATCCTGTCATTTTTGGAAGATACTATGCCCTGAAGAATCACGTCCACAACATCAAACTTTACTCCTCTCATAATATAATCAATTATATTCCAAGCATGACCCCCTGATTGCATCAAAATTTCCACTCTTAGGGTAGAAGGTATGGTTTATAATCCTGTTAACCATGTTTGGTTCGGGTTTGAGTCCAGTAACAGTGCCAAGCTTGTTTTTGATGGAGGTATCATAATAGTCAGCCCAATCGGGAGGCAGTAAGGCGGGGCTCTCAAAAATCTTCTCCCATGAGCTGGACTGCACTCTCAAAACTCTTTCAAATTTCTCTTTAGTGCTCTCCAGATTTCTGGTCACTGTTATCCATCTAAAAGATTTCAAATCTGCATCGACATGTATTGTGGCATAAAACTGTCTAATCAATTCATCATCATAATTTTGCTTGATTGCCACAAGGTCATGGAGACCCACCCGATGAAATAACTGATAAATACCACTGTAGCTATCTAAAGAGTTCATGTAAGACCACTTAATCCATCTATGATCTGCAAACTTCCTGTGGTGTCCATAAAGCTGTTCATACACTTGTTCTTGGAAAACAGTGTGAAATCTAGGGTTAACACAGTCTGATTTAAAAGTGTATTGATTTACATGCCTTTTCAGCGCATACTCATCTGGTGTTATCAACCTCAAATCAGTTGGAGGCTCTGGAGGCTCTCCCAAGTCATCAAAAGTCCCGGCTGTCCCAGCTTGATCTGACTCTGTCTTAGCCTCAGAATCAGAAAAGTTTGCTTCTTCCTCGCTTTCCTTAGTCTCAGACTCAGATGCTGGCTGCTTGCCCTTGCCATGCCCAACCTTTCGCCGAACAGATCTTGCTTGAGTTGGGACTGCTGTGCGCTTTCGTTGAGATGGAACCGTCGACGATTGAGGCGAGGATTGCCCTCTTGGAGGTCCATGCGACTTTCAGGACAAGATGCGAGTCCTAGGCATCTTTACAAAGATATAAGAGGTTACAAGGAGTCCAAAAGATTAATCAAAGTAGAATTAAGTGAAAGGAAATTTGACTTTCTATTTTTCAGTCAGGAGGATCGGTCAAACTGACGTTCAATGGTCGGTACAACTGAAGTTCGGTTGAACCGCACTCAAGATCCGGTTGTACCGATCGTCCTTACCGACTTCTAGGTTAAACAAAAAATTGGATTTTTGATGGTTTTTCATAGAGTGAATCCATGGAATGATTGCGCAAGCATCATTAGACATCAAATATGCAACTTTGCCCAACTAGAAACCAGAAAATTACTCACATTTTCAACTTAACCTAAAATGATACCTAGGGTTTCAAAATTTAGGTAAAACGGAGAAGAAAAGGAGTTTTACCTTGAGGATTGAGGGAGTTAAACCCTAAGGATGCAGGAAATCAACAGGAGATGAAGAAACAACCGAAGGATTTGAGAATTCTTCGATGGGATTTTGGGGTTCTTCGGGAGAGAGAGAGAGAGCGAGAGCGAGGCGGTGCGGTTTAGAAACGGTCGAGCCGTTACTGGGGTTAAGTCATGGCCCAAATAGTAACCGCAGGGATTTAATTGCCTTCTTTGAAACGGACGCGGTTGAACCGACAACAAACTTTCGGTTGAATCAAGACTTCGTTGAACTGCAGATTATAACGCCCGGTTGTACCGTGAATAACGGTCGATTGCATGCATAACACGCCGGTTGAACTGATTATCCCGAGCTTCAAGGAACAGCTCTGGATTCATTTTGGAAATGAGATAAATTGCAAATGATCCTTAGTTTTGCACTCAAATAAATATTATTAAGGATCATTATGCAAAGAATAAACTATTGTCTATATAAGATCATAATTTTTTATGAACATAGCTATCTTTAATAAAAGATTTTAAAAATACTTTCATAAAATAGTAAAAAATCATCAAATAAAGCACAATACATGAGGAGTTCAAACAACATTTGAATAGTCTATGACATTTAATTCATTCCTCAATTTACAAAAGCGGCCTTCATCTAATGGCTTGGTGAAAATATCCGCTAATTGGTCTTCGGTTCTTATGTGGCTAATTTCAATATCTCCCTTGCTCACATGATCTCTCAAGAAATGGTGGCGAATATCTATATGCTTGGTTCTTGAGTGTTGAACAGGGTTATTAGCAATTTTCACGGCACTATCATTGTCACACAAAAGAGGCATTTTATCAAACTTAATTCCGTAATCCATCAACGTTTGCCTCATCCATAGCAATTGAGCACAACAACTTCCCGCGGAAACATACTCGGCTTCGGCGGTGGATAATGCTACGGAGTTTTGTTTCTTGGATGACCATGACACTAAAGATCTTCCTAAGAATTGACAACTACCCGAAGTGCTTTTTTCTATCCACTTTACAACCCGCATAATCGGAATCGGCATATCCAATTAAATCAAATTTAGCACCTTTCGGGAACCAAAGGCCAATGTTAGAGGAATGCTTTAAATATCTTAGAATTCTTTTAATGGCCATTAGATGGCACTCTTTTGGGGTTCCTTGAAAACGTGTACACATGCAAACACTAAACATGATATCGGGCCTAGATGCGGTAAGATAAAGCAAGCTACCAATCATAGATCTATAAAGCATTAAATCTACCGGTTTACCTCCCTCATTTAGATCAAGATGACCATTTGTAGCCATGGGAGTCTTTATGGGAGTCTTTATGGGCTTTGCATCTTCCATGCCAAATCTTTTAAGTAAATCCTTCACGTACTTGGTTTGACTTATGAAAGTCCCATCTTTGAGTTGCTTGATTTGAAGTTCAAGGAAATAGCTCAATTCTCCAATCATGGACATTTCAAATTCCCTAGACATCATATCACCAAACTCTTCGCAAAAATCTTGATTAGTAGACCCAAAAATGATATCATCAACATAAATTTGACATACAAAGAAATCATCATCTAAAACTTTAGTAAACAAAGTTGAATCAATTTTCCCAATTTTGAATCCTTTTGAGACTAGAAAAATCTCTAAGGCGTTCATACCATGCTCTAGGAGCTTGTTTAAAACCATAGAGTGCCTTAGAGAGTTTATAGACATAATTTGGATTTTTAGGATCTTGTAAACCGGGAGGTTGTTCAACAAAGACAAGTTCGGATATTTTGCCATTTAGGAATGCACTTTTGACATCCATTTGAAATAGTTTAATATCAAAGCATGATGCAAAAGCAAGTAATATCCGAATTGACTCAAGTCTAGCTACGGGAGCGAAAGTTTCACCAAAATCTAAACCTTCAACTTGTGAATACCCTTGAGCGACCAATCTTGCTTTGTTTCGAACAACCAAACCATTCTCATCTTGCTTATTCCTAAAGACCCATTTTGTACCAATAACGTTGTGTTCCTTGGGTCGGTCCACTAATGTCCAAACTTCGTTTTGGGTGAAGTTATTGAGTTCTTCATGCATAGCATTCACCCAATCCGGATCTTCAAGTGCTTCTTCTATATGCTTTGGCTCAATAGAAGAGACAAAAGAGTAATGTTTATAAAAAGAAGCAATACGAGATCGAGTTTGAACACCCTTACTTACATCACCCAATATTTGGTCTATTGGATGATCCTTAGCAATTGCATTGCAAATTCTTGGTGGAAGGTTGGATGGTTGATCATCTTCCTTATTGTCCTCTTCATCAATTCGCATTTGATTAGTGGACGAGGTTGGAGGCTCAACTTGAGTGGAAGATGATGGATCATCTTCGGGCTTGATGTCACCTATTTGCATATGCCCCATTGCTTTTCTCAAGGCTTCATTACCTACATCATCCAAGTTCTCATGCTCTTCTTAAGAGCCGTTAGTTTCATCAAATTGCACATCGTACCTTTCTTCAACTAAACTGGAGTTTTGGTTAAAGACACGATAAGCCTTGCTATTTGAAGAATAGCCAAGTAAAAAACCAACATCACAACGACTTACAAATTTTGAAAGACGAACACCTTTCTTCAAAATATAACACTTGCAACCAAAAACATGGAAATAAGAGATGTTCGGTTTTCTCCCTACAATAAGCTCATAGGAAGTCTTTTTCAAAAGACGGTGCAAATAAAGACGATTTATGGCATGACAAGCAGTGTTAATAGTTTCCGCCCAAAAACTATCGGAAGTATTATATTCATCAAGCATTGTTCTAGCCATTTCAATTAATATACGATTTTTCCTTTCTACAACTCCATTTTGTTCCGGAGTGTAAGTTGTGGAAAGTTCGTGCTTTATTCCAAGTTCATCACAAAAGTCTTCAACTTTAGTATTATTAAACTCGGAACCGTTATCGCTATGGATTTTCTTTATTTTGAAATCAAATTCATTTTGAGCCCTTTTTTCAAAACTTTTGAAAATCCCAGAGGTTTCACTTTTATCATCTAGGAAGAATACCCATGTTGGCTAAACAATAGCTATTTCCCCCGATACTCTTATAGGTTGTTGGCCCAAACAAATCCATATGTAGAGTTCCAATGATCTAGAAGTTGACATGATACTTTTAGAAGGATGAGAATTAGCGACTTGTTTACCGGCTTGACAAGCACTACAAAGTCTATTTTTCTCAAACTTCACATCTTTCAAGCCAACAACTAAATCATGTTTGAAAAGCCTTTTGAGTTAAATCATTCCAACATGAGCTAGCCTTCTATGCCAAAGCCAACCGAGTGAGGTTTTTGCTATTAAACAAGTTTCTAAACACGATTCATTTGAACTAAAATCAACCAAATAGAGATTTCCAAATCTAAAGCCTTTGAAAGCTAAAGAGCTATCCTTTGTATTAGAGATGGTTACACCTTCACTTGAGAATGAACACATTAGTCCAAGATCACATATTTGAGCAACGGATAACAAATTAAAATTTAATGATTCTACCAACGATACATTAGAAATGGAAAGGTCATTTGAGATAGCAATTTTACCCAATCCTATTACCTTTCCTTTGCTATTGTCGCCAAATGTGATCTTGTCTACTCCTTTTCCACTCTCGAATGTGGTGAACATTTTTCTATCACCGGTCATGTGTTGAGTGCATCCACTATCAAGCACCCAATGTATTCCACCGGTTTTATAGTTCACCTACAAAACAAGAATCAAGTTCTTTTAGATACCCAAATTTGTTTGGGTCCTTGGAGGTTAGTAACCAAGGATTTAGGCACCCAAATAGCATTCTTTTTAGCGCCTAAAATTAAAGTGCCAACAAATTGAGTAACTACTTTACCATCCTTAGTCTTTCTAAGCATATAGCATGAATCATATATACCAAGAGATGGAATCTTACCCTTAGGATAATTTTATTGCACATGTCCTATTTCCCAGCACTTATTGCAATACTTACCATTTTGCCTCACAAATCTTGTGGGCTTGTTTGCCGGATTCTTTCCTTTCTTAAGTACATACCCAAGACCTTCCTTATTGAATGAGCATCTTTGCTCACTCAAAAGCTTGTCAAGAGTAGCCTTACCCTTGAAGCACATTTCCAAACTTTTGCTTAGCTTGGTCACTTGTTCTTTTAACTCATTGTTCTCAACAATAAGCTTTGCATTATTATGCTCAACATTATCATGATTAACATTAACATTAGAGCAACATGGCAAAGCAATAGGATCATTACACAAAGTGGATGCACTAGTTTTAGCAATTTCTATACTAGGCATATCATCAAGTATATTGCATGTAATTCCTATATTAGAACAAGGCTTGTTTGAATATTCTTGGATAAGCAAGTCATGAGCTTCCTTTAGCCCTGCATAAGAATCTTTTAGAGAAATATGTTCTTTACTTAAGATCTTATATTTTGACTTTTCTCTTCCAAGATATTCATTTAAGTCAACTAGCATATCCATTAATTCATCATAGGTTGGTTCATTATTATCAATGGATTTTACCTTACCTCCTTTAGTCATTAGGCAAGTGGGAGTGGAGAATAACGACGGTACTTCCTTGATTGCAATGCCAACTAATCCCTTGTTCTTGGGGGACTCATCGGAATCGGAATCGGAGTCGTTTGACTCATCATTTGAATCCCACTCTCCAATGTGAGCTTCATGCTTGCCACTTTTGTAAAGCTTCTTCTTGCCGTTATACTCCTTCTTCTTGTAAGAGTTGTCCTTGTCTTCCTTCTTTTCGGGACAATGAGAAGCATTGTGCCCCTTTTCTTCACAATTATAGCATCGAATGTTGCTATAACGGTTCTTATCACTTGATGATTGTCCCTTTTTGTACTTATCGAAGTTGTAGCTTCTATTAGGGCGTCTCTTCATGACCCTCTTCATTCTTCTTACAAGGAGTGCATACTCCTTGTCGGAGTCTTCTTCTTCATCCTCATCATCACTTGATTCCGCCTTGGCCTTGAAAGCGGTAATTTTCTTCTTTGAGGATGATGTCTCCAAAAGCTCTTCTTTGTCCTTTTTGAACAACTCATTTGTAATGAGATTGCCCAAAAGCCCCGTTGGTGTCTTCCTTGGCAACTCGGGAGAGTTGAGGAATAGTGTCACCAATGTCTCATACTTATCCGGAAGAGCCCTAAGCATCTTGCGTACAGTGTTAACATCAAGAAGGTTAGTTCTAAGACTTTTGAGCTCATTCACAATGTTGTTAAGTCTTGAATACATCTCATTGATGTTTTAATGAGGTAACATTATGAATGTCTCATATTTGATCCGAAGCCTATGCAATTTGGCTTCTTTGACCGTGGATGTACCCTCATGAATTTCAGAGAGAGTTGTCTAAATAGTATGAGCATTTTCTAGGTTGCTCACTCTATTGAACTCATCCGCATTCAAAGCGCCAAAAAGGGCGTTCATAACTTGAGCATCTAAATGAGCATTACGCGTATCTTGATCCGTGAGTTCTAGTGGATTAAGAGGCATAGCGTAACCCTCATTTACGATTCTCCAAATACTTGGACTCATGGCCTTTAAATAAATTGACATTCTAATTTTCTAATAAGCATAATTTGAGCCATCAAATAGAGGAGCCCTAGCTAAAGCCATCCCCTCACTAGCCATCCTTTTCTCTCTTAGACGGTTAAGTCTAAATCAATGAGAGACCAAGCTCTGATATCACTTGTAGGATCAAGGATAACCGACTAGAGGGGGGGTGAATAGGAGGTTTTTAAACTTTTTAACAATTTAACAATTTAAGCCAATTAATAACTTAGTCTAAACAAGTTATACTTCTAGCTAGGCACTTTAATCACAAAAAAAAAAGCTAGAAATATAAATGCGAAAATATAAAGACTAGAAATAACCACAATGAGACAACGATGTTTTTCTGTGGTATCGAAGACTTGCCGGTCTTCACTAGTCCACGTTGAGGAAGCTTGACAACTCAAGCCGGCTCCACGAATTAAGCCTTCCCTCGATCACTATGGTTGTTCTTCCTCCGCTCCGAAGATGGCGAACACCAAACCACTCACAAACTTGCACTGGGCCTCTTCACAATCTTCTTGAAGAGATCACCATGCTACACCGCCAAGGCCGTCTAGGAGTTCAGCAAAACTCCAAGAGTAACAAACCAAGATCTTCGCTTGACGATGCTCAAGTGCAATAGGATCAATCTAGAATGAATTGATGCACTTGAATGAACTCAACTACCAACCAATGAATACACAAGAGAATTTTGGGTGTTGAGTAAATGCACTTGGCTCCAAGGCTCTAAGGATGTTAAATGTTCACTAGCAACCTGTCCAAGGGCAGTTGGGGGGGGGGTATTTATAGCCCTCACCAACAATTATGACTGTTGGGGACCAAATCCCCAACTTTCAGCCAGATTCGGTACAACCGACGTTAAGAGCCCGGTTGAACTGCATTTTGCGTCAGAAGCCCGTAACGGCTAGAACGGCGGCATTTATTACTCTGATATAGCCGTTGGAATTTGCCGTCCGGTACAACCGCCAAGTAACTTGCGGTACAACCGCATCGCCTGGTTGAACCGTATTTAAGCGCGGTACAACCGATCGTAGGGTTTCCAAACTGCTGAAATGACAAGCTCTCTGGAAAATATGAATCGCCTTATAAGAATCGGTACAACCGCAGCGCGGTTCAATCGCTTCCCAAACGCGGTTCAGCCGAAAATCACAGAGAGCTCTAGGTCGCATTTACACCTGTTCTGGTTTTCTTGAACCGCCATATAAAAATCGATTCAAATTGAAAATCAGTGCAATAGATTCTCGGTAGCAGTTCAACCGAAAACCAAAGAGAGGTTCTGAGCCAGATGCATAAAAGGATCCTAGACTATTTGTACCTTGTCTTCAAGCCATGTAGATCTTCATGTTATCCTTTGGCATGCATCTTTACGTCATCAAATTCACCAATGGGACTTAACCTTGTAAATACTCAATAAACATGTTAATCCCATATTCACATATTATCATTAATTACCAAAATAATTTTTAGGGGCCTAGATGCTTTCATCAGCGGAGAGTAAGGGTGTGTGCATGACTTTTGCAAAAACACCCATCACCTACATGCATCTAACAAGTGTTTTATAGCTGCTAAGAAAAAAAAGAGAGAAAAACTTGCGAAGAATTCTCACAAATCACAAAATGTATAGCCTTTAATTTGGTGGATCCTAACTAAAGCTGAATTATAGTGGCCATTTGATGCTATTAGATAAAACAAAATATGCTACAAATTCTCATAAATAAGCCTAACATCCAACGCTGACATGGAATCTCCTAATAACATTCAATGGCCACTACAATCCAGCATTAGTAACAGTCCAACAGACAAGGGCAAGATGATTTGCTTTTCTATAAGAGTTTCTACAGCGTATTTCTTCCTTTTTTTTGTATCCACGTATTTATCTTCCAGATCGAGTTTTTATTTTCAAAATACAGAGTACAATATATCAAGTGAAATTATCTCCATGCGTGTATCCACCATATTGAGTAAGGGTTATCTTCTTTTTTTTTTAATTTACAGTGTAACATATATCTCTAAGTATTAATAACCATTATAGTTCAGCTTTAATTAGGGTCCATTCAAAAACTAGTAAGCAATGGTGTTAGTGTTGGATTAATTTCCTATTATGTGGACCTACATGAGATTATATACATATTAGCTATCTATTTTGGCTAGCTCAAATATATAAAGTGACCAAATAATATTATTAAGAGCCTGAGTATCTATTAAGGAAAATATGAACTTTGATTTTAAATCTGTATAGAGACCTGTTTGGAATCTATCTCTAATTATGAGATGAGATATGATTCTATAAAAAAAAAGACTATAAATAAGAGTCAGGTCCTCTTAGCAGGGTAACTTATGTCATACCACCTATTCCCATCTATAGTTGGAATTTGTGGCTTACCTCCTGTTGGGAAAGACCCAAACCCTAGGTAGATTGAGCACCTGCACATCTACTGCTACAGATCAACCCTACGACGAACAATGGCATCGTCATCAGGTATGCTTCCATATTTACAGATTTTATGGGTGTTGCAATTACCACATATGCAATCCTGTTAGTTTTGATCATCTGATTTAGATCAGAATTAATCTCACAATTAGTATCGGAGTTGTTATGTCCAGTGGCGGATCTAGGATTAGATCACGCCTCGGGCTAAATTCCAATAGGCTAACATCTTAAAACTAACACTAATTTCTACCCACGGCAAAACATAACAAAAAATAAGCCACGAATACTTCATTGACATGAAACTTTATCAAAAATGCTTCAACATAAAATATAATAAGAAAAACATGACAAAACATAAATAATATAGCATTCTAGAGATACAAATTGAGTACCTAAATAATGAAGATTTCATCTCTAACCTAGCTCACTATTTCTTCGTCAATAGTTGGACAAGTACTAGAACCTACAAAGACAAAATAAAAAAAAAGAGTTAAAGAGGTACGATTAAATACAAAGAACATGAAATTTAGATTTGTAAGAACCGAACTTACCACTAGCGCGAGATAGTTGTTTCTTACGTGACCTCATTCCTTGAAAACGCTCCAAAATCTTATCATCATTAGTGCTTGCAAATATATCTCGCTCAATATAGCATACCATGCTATGATTCATCCATTCATCATTCATCTTATTCCACAAATCAGTTTTAATAATGCTCATAGCTGAGAAAGCTCTTTCTACAGTTGTTGTTGCCACTGGCAAAATCAAAACCAACTCAATGAGACGATATACCAATGGGAAAACTGTGTGTCTGTCGGTTTGAACCATCTTAACAACAAGATTTCCAAGATCAGTACAATTTACAAAATCTAGATCATCTCTCACATCAGTAATAAATGTGCCTAGTTGGTCTCTAAGGACTACACAGTCATATTGGGAGAAGTCAGCAACATACATCCTAGCAAGTTCAATTAATTTGTCTTCATCAAAGTTGGCAAAAGAATTCTTTGGATCAAGACAAGCAATGCACCTTAATAACTGAGTAGATCTTTCAGCAAAGTGATTATTCAACTCAACAATAATTTGGTCATGCACCACAATAAATATTTCATGATGGAAATGATCATAGTAAGTTACCATCTGGCTGTCACGACCCCTTGAACGACCTCTAACCGGTATTTTATCAGACATGTTTGGCACCAAGATGTTATGCTGGAGACAAAAGGCGTTTGACTCTTCGAAAAGCTCATCCCAACCACAATTTCTTATTACCTCAATCGTCTTCAACGTGGTCCCAATCAACCCTACAGCACAAACAATATTTTGATCTTTCCTTTGTAAATATTGTGAAAGATCATTAGTCTTGCCCAGAATTCTGATCATAAGATGCATGATGAATACAAATTCAAAGCTTTCCATTTTTTTCCATCAATCCTAAAGCTGTGGTTTTCTGTGTTGCATTAGTGGCATCACCACTCAAGTTCTCTAATACCTCTAGGACTGAATCCCACATGAGAAGAAGACGACACAAAGTTTTATGATGTGAGCCCCAATGAGTATCACCCGGCCTTGTAAGGTTAGTTTGTTGATTTTTCCCTCTTCCTGGGAAAATTTCACCGGTCTCTAATTTGTTCACAATTTTATCATGGTGATCTTGGGCCAATTGATCTCTTCTGTTACAAGAAGCATTGATCATGTTGACAATCATGGTGGTGTAGTTAAAGAAATCCAAGATAGAAGAACAACACTTGGCAACAGAAACAACCATTAATTGCAACTGATGAGCAAAGCAATGAACATAAAAAGCATATGGATTTTCATCTAATACGTGTCTTTGCAACCCATGAAATTGTCCTCTCATATTTGATTCTCCATCATATCCTTGTCCTCGCAATCTAGAGAAACATAGACCATGAATTTGTAACATACCATCCAAAGCTAGTTTTAGCGAAGATGATGTCGTGTCAGAAATATGTTGAACCCCAAGAAATCTCTCTATCACCTGCCGTTTAATATTGACGTACCTGCATAGGACAAGAAAGCATAGTTAATATAGTTTGGACTAAACTCAATCATAAAAAAATGTTGTGGCTACTAACCTCAAAACCACAGCCATTTGCTCTTTGATGGATCCATCTCGGGCCTTATTAACAAGTACGACGAACTGTCTATCACCAATATCATCAATAATGACTTTGGTGGTCTCTTCTGCACAAGCTTTGCAGAACTGCTTTTGTATATGGTGTGAAGTCATTAAATGATTCCCAGGAGCATTATTAAGCAATTTTGCAGATCCTTCTGTTTATACCAGTTAAGCATTTATAAGAAGTTCCCCCTATTTCTTGAGCTAGATGACTCATCATGTCCACGAAAAGCCAGAGCTTGCAATAGAAGAAATTTTGCAATGCCTAGCATAATAGTAAGACGCGCTCTATATTTTTCCTCATCCTTCTTGGTGGCAGCAGTCATCACATAATCCACACATTACCTCTGATTTTTAAAAGCCTCACAATGTCTTCTTGCTTTATTGTGAGAACTATTGACTTTACTAACATGACCATCAAAAGATTGAATTCCATTCTTTCAATAACTAAACCCTACTTTCGTGAAGGCATCAACACCAAAGTTTTCAGCTCTTTGCTGCTTAAAGAGATAACAATAAAAACAAAATGCCGCATCTTGAGCAACACTGTATTCCAACCAATCATATCTTTTGAACCATGACTCTTGAAATCTCCTCTTCTGACCTCCCTGGTCTTTCCGTGGGAATTTATGTCCACTTGGTTGGCATGGTCCCAATTGCAAATACTCTCTTCTAGCAGCATCCCTAATTTTAACATCCAACTCCTCAATTGGTTTTCGAAGCCCAGGATCGGCAACTACATCATCTGGACTAAGTTCAACATGAGGATTGTTTTGGTCGTTATGACTAGCTCCAGTTCCAACTGTTTCTAGAAGAGATTGGTTGGACTGTTGTGTTTGTATTGAAAAATAAGATGACAATGTCTTGCTCCTCTTCATTTTGTATCTCTAATTCTTAAATAAGCAATACACTTATTAACAATATGCAGGCAACAAGTTAATTTTGCACCAAGGAAGTAAAGAACCAAAGCAGTATAAGTCGATCAACTAATGAACTACAAGTTTACAACAATATGGCCCATTACTCCATTATCTGCACACTACACAATGCCCCTGAATCTTGAACAGAAGAACTGCAAGTCTACACTCTACAAGACTACAACCAATTACCAATCAACCATAGTCCATATGACCTGATATAGACAAATCACATATTCACATTTATTTAGACAACACATTAAGACTAGTCAGGCAGTCACGATCTCATTACCTCTCCTCAATTCCTCAAAGCCTCAAAGCCAAAGCTGTTGGCCGCTTCCTCTCGCTCAGCCGATCGCTGCCCGCCGCCTGCCTCCAATGGATCACCTCCGCCTCGCCGTATCCCACCGCCCGACTCTCCTCCTCCCGACTCCCCACAAGGCTAGAGGCCTGGACTGGAGGCTGGAGTCAGGAGGTGCTGCGTCGACGTCGACACGCCGTCCAGCCAAGGGCGGATCTGGGCCTCGAGGCGTCATGCCGTGACCATCGAGGGAGCCTTGGAGACTGGAGCGGTGGAGCGGGCCTAGAGCCTGGAGGCGCTGTGTCGACCGTCAAGGGAGCCTACGCTGTTGCGCGTCTGCACCGCTGCGTTGAGGGAAGAGCGCGGTTGTCAGTGGCCCACGGCCGAGAAGAACCGCAGCTGGGCCACGGGCACTGCGCCGGGCGGGGACGGACCGACAGAGGGCGTGTGGGCGCGATGTCGGGCATGAGGGAGGCCACGGAGGGAGCCGGAAGGGGCGGCTGGCGGCGGCGGCAGGCGGGCGAGGTCGCAAGGGCCGAAGGCACGCAGATGCTGATGGAGGCAGTGGCGCGGAGGGGATCGGGGGATTAGGGCATTAGGTCACTACCTCATTGGTGGCCGGATGGAGTGAGGGATCGGGGGAAGGAGGCGTTGGTCGTCGAGTGTGGGTTGGGCCAGCTCGGCTGGCTGGGCGGCTAGGCCTCGGGCTAAATCACTGTATCGACTTTTTCCAGCCTACATGTAAAAATAATTTCCACTGCTATTTTCTCTAGGCCCTCAGGCTATAGACCATCCTGCTCGAGGCAATGATCTGCCCTTGGTTAGGTTTTGCAACCCATTCCGGAAGTTCTTTCCCGTCGCTTTGGATCAGATCGGATTTGTTCTTTCCCTTGGCTTCGGTTCAAATGGGATCGATTTCTTTTTTGTTCTTCCCATCGCCTCTGCTGGAATTCCCTCTGCTGGGCATCGCCTTCGGTTTTCCACTGCCTGCATGCGCCGCAAACCCCACTGGCCTTCTCGCGCTGCGCCCGTCCGATTTTTGCCACCTCCGTGCGGCGCATCTGCTCCTACGCCGCCTCTGCGCGTCTTCCATTGGAGACTCCTCAGGATCCCGCCGCTTTTTTCAGATAGCACGATCGCTTGGCGCATTGCCGTCGTTGTCTGCTCGATCATCATCTCCGTCATTCGAGATTTTGTTACGGACCCAATCGATGAGAACCGTGGCACACCCAGCACAAGAACACAATTGTCCAATACCAACACAATACTCCAGTACTTGGGAATACAAAAGGGGAGGATTAGAGTCAGGTTGGGGAAGAAGGATCTAGACTGGAAAGGAGAAGCAGGGGACGGGGAATCAGAGGAATGAAGTATAGAGGAGGAAGCAACATCAGGAGGAAGAAGAAGCCAAGCTAGTTCTGAAAATAATCTCCGATCCCCCTCCGTCTGCAGTAGCTACTGCCCATATACTACCTCTGCCTCCAACTTGGGCCGTGACCAAGTCCAGCCCATGTACTTGTACTGGATCACAACCCATTGCCGGTTTATGACATTTCTCCCTCCTTAAATTTCGACTTGTCCCCAAGCTGATGCCATGAAGTTAGAAGAAGCACCCAAACCACCAGGATCCCATGTCATCTTGTGGTTCCAGCTTTGCTCTACCTTGTAGTCGAGTGTCCAGATCTGTCGCTTCTCTATAAACCCAGAAACTCTTCTGATTTGAGCCATAGAAACCTTCCTATCAATCTCTATGATCTGGTAATGCAGAGGATCACCAAGTGCGCAATGTTGGTCTGAACCTTCAAGGTATATATATGCTGGAAAATTAAGCCCGTCTCTTTTTGCTAAAACAGCAGCCCATGAGGAGCCAAAGTCAAACCAAACATCCATTGTATCAGTTCCCTTGCGATACTCAGATGCTTTGTCCTGATATTTATCTAGAAGAAGTTCCTCAGTTGTCATATACCACCAAGCATCACTGCCTCTCTTTGACACTATAGCCTTGATATGTTCAATAGTTTCATCAGTTATAAGAGGTTCTTGCGAGTCAACGTGATAAAAAAACTGGAATAGGAACTCCCCAGGTTCTCCGCCGTGAAATACTCCAGTCAGAACGGCTGGAGGTCATGGCAACAATCCTGTTTTCAGCCTGAGGAGTTATCCAAGTTACTCGTCTGATTGCATCCATTGCAGCATTACGAAAACCATCCACATAGGCAAACCACTGTCAGTCGCTCGGAATATTGTTGGTTCTTTAGATCTCCAGTCGTAGGGGTACTTGTGTTTGTAAGACTCTTCTAAAATGAGTGAAAACTGTTCATCCAGATACTTCACAACTGCAGCATTACCAGCGCCCAGGACAGATAAATGATTGAATTGTCCAGCTTCAGTAGTGAACTTTCCTTCATCATCCATGGGAGACATGATAGGAAGCCCATATTTTAAACCTGTTAGGTAATCTTCCTGGACATGGCCAGGGGCAGTATGAACAAGGCCAGTTCCAGATTCAGTTGTTATGTAATCTCCTCCAAGGACAACGGAACATTCATAGCCATTCACAGGATGGATATACCGGCAATGCTCCAAGGCTGACCCAGGAAATGATTTCCGGATTATGAGTTTCATGCCCCATTTGAACTCTAAAATCGAGACAAGGTCAAAAGCCACAATGACAAATGGTTTCTCATTCCCAGAGCTCAAAATACTCCCAAGTTTTTGTTGTTTTGCTCCAGATGTCGACTTGCTTTCCAGTATAGATTGCAGTTCAACTATTGCATAAGTAAGCTCAGGGTTCACATCAACAGCAGCATTAGCAGGAATGGTCCATATGGCTAAGCATACATTAGGGAGAAATTCCTCTAGCAACCCAGATTTAGACAAATTGGTAATCTTGAATGCAGCATATATGCTTTTAGAAACGTGATTTTCTGAATACTCCAACTCCGCTTCTGCTAAAGCCGTACGTGATGACGGGCTCCAGTTAACCGACTTTCGTCCTCTATAGATATATCCTCTCATAACCATTTGACCAAACACTTCTAACTGAGCAGCTTCATATTCTGGCGAGAGGGTTAGGTAAGGGTTGCCCCAATCTGCCCATACACCAAACCGCTTGAAAGAATTCATTTGTGTATTAACTATCGCTTTAGCAAATTTTGTAGCCTTTTGCCTGAATTTTTTAGGTATCAGAGCCCTCAAGCCTTGGCTGTCACCATCCACCGATAGACATTTGTCAAAGTCAGCATTGGAAGCACAAGCTTCAATATAATCAATGTTCTGCTCAATGCACCAATGTGAAGTGGAGTATCTAATCTCTATGCAACGTTCTTCCTCTGATAACAAGCCACAGCCCTCACTTTCATTTATCCCAAAATCCAAATATCCAGGATTTGGATCAATACCTGACTCGCCAATCCTTTGCATGTGCCTCCTATATTCTACAAGCGCACCATGGCCAGGTACAAGATCTGCTTTATTTCCTATGCACAACAGAACTTCAAACCTCTGAACATCAACAGTGGCAACCCAGTTTTGGAGAGTAAGAAAGGAGGATTCATCACTCATATCAAAGACCATAACAAGAGCGGCCAACTGGTCAAGATGAGGGAGTGAACCGAGAGAAACCCCTTCCCTGAGATGCGATGTCCAAATGGAAAGATCAGCTGAGTAATATTTTGTGTCAATTTTCCACCCTGGCACAGCACACCCAATATTTCCCCATGGCTGCAATTGTTGCCATCAAGGAAATTGACAGAACTACAATACCTGTGCATTGTATCTTGCATTCCCTCACCATGCTTCAGCTGCTCAACATGGGAATGCTTGTTGTGAACAACTAGGACTGTAGCTTCCATGACAGGACCACAACTCCATGAGCTAGAAATGTTGCCATCTCCACTAGAAACCACAAGAACAAGGAGATTAACAACTCTGCACACTGTACTTTCATGAACAGGTGATATGCTTGGGAATTTCAGTCGTTCCTGCCCATCCCCTTGACTGCGCATGAACAACACCCATGGTTTTGGTTGCAGTTCGCAAACCATGTCAGCAAGCGACTGCTCTGATCCGTTACTTGTGATCGCCACTAGCACAGGTGGCAAGAGTATCTCCACCACGCCTCCACTGCTCGATACTTTAGTTGATTGTGCCATGGTTTCAACTCGATCTGCTTCACCAAGGAATTCACATGAACATTAGCGAACAACTTGAGCAAAGTCCCATGTCCTTGAGGTGGTGGCCATGGGGGCATCCACGGCACTCCGTCTTGATAGCATTTGAATAACCGCCTTGGCATTGGCCGTAGCTCAGCTCCGCCTCTTACAATCTCCACTTGCGCAGGCGGCGGCCACGGTTGCCTAAACTCCATAGCACCACATGAGCACGCCCTCAAGCATGCCTTGTCCAGGATGGATGTGTGGCCATCGTTGATGGCAAAGCCAAATAGCATGCCTTCGGGGCCAACCGACAGCACGATGGCAAGGTTGGTGGTGCCGATGTCATCGATGTCAAGGCGAGGACCTTTCGTCAAACAGTTGGTGGGCACCTCGGTGTCGAACCCGGTGGTCGCGACATCGCGCTTGGTGTCGATGGCATGCTCCTCACCTTCCGTCAAACACTTGGTGGGCGTCACCGAGACAATGTCCGTGGTGAAGGTGTTGACAACGGGCTGAGCAGCGATGACGCGACTTGAGGCGGTGTCGAGCTCGGTGATGGTAGGGGAAGCACTTGGGGTCGAAGCCGGAGTGAACGCCGAAGTATGCACGCTGGTGTCGCGGTCGGGACAGACCGTCGAGCACTGAGCGGGCGTCTTGGCGGTGGGATCGGTATCTGCAGATGGGGTAGCAGCAGCCATGGCGTCGCCCATAGCGGTGACCGGGGTAGATGTCGGTGCAGTGACGGACGGCGGCGAGGCTCGAACGAACGCGACCAATGGCTGGAGGGTGGCCTCCAACTCCGTCATCTGGTGTGCTAAGCCCGTAAGATCAACCAATTGCTTTTTCGCGACTGCGAGCAACTTCTCCAACATTGCCCGACATCGCTCCTTCTCTTCCTCAGTCATGGCTGCTTCGGTGTGAGAAATCTCGAGGACCGACCGCTCTGATACCATATTGTTATGGACCCGATCGATGAGAACCGTGGCACACCCAGCACAAGAACACAATGGTCCAATACCAACACAATACTCCAGTACTTGGGAATACAAAAGGGGAGGATTAGAATCAGGTTGGGGAAGAAGGATCTAGACTGGAAAGGAGAAGCAGGGGACGGGGAATCGGAGGAATGAAGTATAGAGGAGGAAGCAGCATCAGAAGGAAGAAGAAGCCAAGCTAGTTCTGAAAATAATCTCTGATCCCCCTCCGGCTGCAGTAGCTACTGCCCATATACTGCCTCTACCTCCAACTTGGGCCGTGACCAAGTCCAGCCCATGTACTTGTACTGGATCACAACCCACTGCCGGTTTATGACAGATTTCACCGCATCCGCGTCGTCGTCGCCGGCTCGGGCTCTCGCCGCCTCCCCGAGTGCCGCGCGGCATCTGTATTTCCGCCGCTTTCGCATCTGCGCTGAGCACCTCAAGTTCTTCGCTGTTGCGCATCTGCCTCGGCAGGAGTGCTCGGGTCTCCCGACGAGCGCCTTAGTGGTTCCACCTCCGCGCCGAGAACCCGTGCGGACTTCCACTGCCACCGTGTCTTCCCTAGTGCCAAGCGCCTTCCAGATTCGGCCGCCGCCTGCGTGAGCGCCGCGACCTGCAATTTGCCGTTGTTGCCGCGGTTTCGACTTTTCATAGCTGTGGCCAGCAGCCGTCCTCTTTCTTGCATTGCACCTACAAAGAAAAAAATCCTCAGATTAGCCTCTGTTTTTTAGTAAATTTGTGGATTGAGCTTCTGTGGCTTAAAGTTTCTGGATTTGGATAATTTGAGGTTAAGCTTTTGCTTTACTGGCTATTCCTGAGTATTTAGTTTATCAAAATTCTGGGTTAATATGGATCTTCCCTTGCTGTTTGTGGTATCAACTAGAAAAAAATTTGCGAAATAATTCAGATTAGCAGATGCATCTTCAGTTTATTAGTTCTATATCAATATGCTAGTTCTGGTATAATGCATTGTTCTCTGTTGTGCTGATTGGTTATGATCAGTCAAATGCATTTTGTGCAGATTAGTCATATTGTCTGATAAATTGTTCATGCATCTTCAGTTTTTCAGTAATTTTTGGTATCAGTGATCAATATCAGGTTATGTTCAATATTGTTTTTTTTCATTCAGTTTTGTTCTGTGAGATGAGCTCCAGCAACAGTTAGTTTCTGGTATTAATCAGTCAATTGCGATACTGAATATTGTGTTTGTGATCTCATATGAACTCTATTGGAAGAAATCAGTAGAAACTGATTTGTGATTTCAGTATTGAACTGAGGTTTAATGTTCTCTGTTTGCCGTAAGGCTATAGTACTAAAATTGGAGATCCTCTGTTAGGCTAAGAAATTAACTTGCTATTGTAAGATTAGTCTTAACATATCAACTTAATCAGTCAACTACTATAATGTTTGCTGTGCAAATTGATGGTATAAATTGTGGACTCTTATGAATTATCCTCTTAAGGATGTTGAATTGATTCAAATTTGGTCAGCTAATGTTCTGTATAGGTTAATCAAAGTACTATGTTACCAAAGCAACCTCTATTATGTAGGTTAATTTATTCAGAACAACTAGGTATTTTTTTTGTATGTATAATTCACGCATCTATTGACTGGCCCAAAGAAAAGTCAATATTTGGTCGAATTATATATGCAACTTGTGGCAACAAATTTGTAACAATTATCAAGTTTTCATGTGAACAATAAGTCGGACCAAAGTAAGGCTTATTGTTTGGCAGGATTTAATGTTAATTTTGATTGCTACATCAAGGTTACCACTTGCAAGTTAATATTTCTATCCAAAGACTAAATATTAATGTAGCGCTAGGTATCTTGCGTGATGGAATATACCAAATTATGAATCAAACCTTAAGTGTCTTATTCATGTCCTAATGTGAGTATTTAATTCATTCTTTTATTTCAGTTGCAAATCCTGCTTTCAATATTTCAGCTAGCATTAATTCAATACCTGTGCCTACTGGTGTAAACTTTAAAGAATGGAAAGGGAACATTTTGATCGTTCTTGGGGTTATGGATCTAGACCTTGCACTTCGTACAGAACAACATGTTGCTCTTGCGGCTAACAGCTCCATTGAGGAAAAGATGGAGTCTTGAGAAGTGGGGTCGTTCAAATCGCATGAGTCTTATGATCATCAGGCGTGCTGTTCTGGAAGTTTTTCGGGATAGCACATCAGAATAGGCCACTACAGCTAAGGGTTTCTTAGACAGTCTTGAGCAAAGGTTTGCCAAAAACGAAAAGACTGAAACAAGTGCGTTTTTAGCAAAACTTATCTCAATGAAGTATAAAGGTAAAAGAAACATAAGGGAGTACATTATGGAAATGTCTCATCTTGTTACAAAATTAAAGGCACTTAAGTTAGAGTTATCTGAGGATTTGTTCGTGCATTTAATTTTAATATCACCTTCCTGCACACTTTAATAAGTTCAAGGTGAGTTATAACTATCAAAATGACAAATGATTCCTTAACGAGCTCATCTCCTATTGTGCGCAAGAGGAGGATAGATGAAAACAAGATAGAACAAAAAAAAATGTTCATTTGGCTAAGACCCCTAATGTCAAACAAACACGAGGAAGTTAAGTGCTAATAGAGTTTCAGATGTCTTAGAGCTGATACATACGGATATCTGCGACCCATTCCCTACGACTTCTTGGAATGGCCAAATGTATTTTGTCACGTCCATAGACGACTTCTTGCGATATTGTTATATTTATCTTATTCATGAGAAGTCATAGTCTCTGGATGTTTTCAAAAATTTTAAGGCTGAGGTGGAAAACCAACTTAGCAAAAGAATTAAGGTCGTTCGATCTGACTGTGGTGGAGAACACTATGGCAGAAATGAAGGATCAGGTGAACAACATTCAAGACCTTTTGCTAAATTCCTAGAGGAATGTGGGATCGTCCCTCAGTATACCATGCTAGGATCTTCTTGCATGAACGGTGTTGCTGAGAGGCGAAACATGACTATTAAGGATATGGTGAGGAGTATGATTAATCATTTCACCTTACCAGAGTCTCTCTGGGAAGAAGTATTGAAAACTGCAGCTTATTTACTCAACAGAGTATCAACTAAGGCGACTAACAAAACCCCGTACGAACAATGGATAGGCAAAAAGCCTAGCATCAGGCATGTACGTACATGGGGATGTCCATCTAAGGCAAGGCTATATAGGCCTAATGAGAGAAAATTGGACTCAAGAATTGTTAGTAGCAATTTTGTTGGTTATTCTGAAAGATCAAGGGGTTACAAATTCTATGATCCCACTACTAAGACAATTTTTGAAACGGGAAATGCCTAGTTCTTTGAGGATGTTGAGTTTGAAGGGGGAGATATGATTAGAAACATTAATTTTGAAGAAATTTCTGAAGGAGATTTATTTCCTCTTCCTTTGGTTATTCCCAATAATGATCGGGATCAGGTTATTTTACCTAGTATTATTGAGGAAAACACAAATCAAAATAATGTTCTTTCAGATGAACAAACTCATCAACCTCGAGAACTAGTGCCATTAAGGAGATCCACTAGAGAAAGAAGAAGGGCAATCTCTGATGATTACAGTATCCTTCAGGAAAATGAGGCTTGTAATGAAATTTTGGGAGAAGATCCTATCAATCTCCAAATGGCCATGCAAACCCCCAAATTCTGCTAATTGGATCGATGCCATGAATGAAGAGTTAAAATCCATGAAAGATAATGACGTTTGGGATCTTATCCCATTTCCAGAAAGAAAGAAACCCATTGGTTGCAAATGGTTATTTAAGACCAAACGGGATTTGAAAGGCAATATAGAAAGATATAAGGCTTGTCTTGTTGCCAAAGGATATACTAAAAAAGAAGACATAGACTATAAAGAGACTTTCTCTCCGGTTTCTTCGAAAGACTCTTTTAGGGTCATTATGGCACTTGTGACACATTTTGATCTTGAGCTTCATCAAATGGATATAAAAACAGCGTTCCTAAATGGGAACATTGATGAGACTATTTATATGGAGCAAGCAGAAAACTTTGTGGTCGGTGACCCAAAGCAAATGGTATGCAAATAAAAGAAATCTATCTATGGGCTCAAACAGTCTTCCCGGCAATGGTACCACAAATTTCATGAGGTTATTATCTCTTTTGGTTTGAGGTAAATACAGTTGATGATTGTGTGTATCATAAATTTAGTGGAAGTAAGTTCATATTTTTAGTTCTGCATGTTGATGACATTTTACTTGCATGTAACAATATAGGCATGTTGCATGAAACGAAGAGATTTCTCGCTAAAAATTTCGAGATGAAGGATTTTGGTGATGCCTCTTTTGTATTAAGAATTCAAATATACAGATATCGCTCTCAAGGTATTCTTGGATTATCACAAAATAACTATATCGATAAGGTATTGCAAAGATTTAGCATGCATAACTGTAAACCTTAAGATACCCCTGTAGCCTAAGGTAAAAAATTCAGTCTTAGCCAATGTCCTAAGAATATTTTTTGAGGCTAAGAAAATGCATAACATCCCCTATTCATCTTTGATGGGGAGCTTGATGTATGCTCAAGTTTGCACTAGACCAGATATAACATATATTGTTGAAATGCTAAGCAGGTATTTAAACAATCCAGGATTGGATCATTGGGTCGCAGCAAAACGAGTGTTGTGGTATTTGCAAAAGACGAAAGATTTCATACTCACATATAGGAAATCGGATCAGTTGGAGATTGTTGGGTATTCTAATTCCGATTTTGTTGGATGCCAAGACACTCGCAAATCTACTTTAGGTTACATTTATCTGCTTAGTAGAGGTGCAGTTTCTTGGAAAAGTGCTAAGCAATCACTCGTTGCCCCGTCCACAATGGTAGCCGAGTATGTTGTTTGCTATAAGGCTTCAAATCATGGGATATGGTTGAAGAACTTTGTCACAGGGCTGCGAATTTTGGATCAGGTCGACAAACTACTAAAGTTATATTGTGACAATAAGTCTGCAGTTATGTATTCTAATAACAACAGGAGCTCATCAAAGTCTAAACACATAGACATCAAGTTCCTAGTTGTGAAAAAAAGAATTCAGATTTGTAAATTGTGAATTAAGCATATAGGTACAAACTCTATGATTGTGGATCCGTTCACTAAAGATTTGACACCTATAGTATTCTATGAACATGTTGCTCATATGGGTGTGGTTTCACCTGAGGAATTCAGTTCTAGTGGGAGTTTGTAATCTTTCCTTATGCTCATATGACAATTCCAGTTTAGTGTAAAGACTTTCAGTTATATTCTCTAGAGAAATAAAGTTTATGTTCTTTTACTCTGAATTCGTATCATCTCATTTGGTTCTGATAAGGTGTTTTGATCTCATAAGGTATAAAGTTGGACCAGTTGGAAACAAGCATGTTATGATTACATCTCATTTAATTTCCATGCTACACATCCATATTTGATCCATGTCGTTCTTTTATGTTAACATTTGTGACCATTGGTAGGATGAGTTACGCTTTAAAGTAACAAAGACCGCTTTGATCCTATGATGATATAATTGATGGACCGGATTGTTTTAAAGATGCTCATGACATAGATAGTATTTTTTGGAGCTCATAAAGTTTATGATATGTATTTACTCATTCAGCCTAAGTGGGAGATTGTTGGATTAATTTCCTATTATGTGGACCTATATGAGATTATATACATATTAACTATCTATTTTGGTTGGCTCAAATATATAAAGTGATCAAATAATATTATTAAGAGCCTGAGTATCTATTAAGAAAAATGTGGATTTTGATTTTAAATTTGTGTAGAGGTATGTTTGAAATCTATCTCTAATTATGGGACGAGAAATGATTCTATGCCAAAAAAACTATAAATAAGGGTCAGGTTCTATCAGTAAAGTAACTCATGCCATATCACCTATTCCCATTTGTAGTTGGAATTTGTGGCTTACCTCTTGCCGAGAAAGACCCAAACTCTTGGTAGATTGAGCACCTGCACATCTACTGCTACAAATCAACCCTACGATGAACAATGGCATCGTCATCAGGTATACTTCCGCGTTTATATATTTTATGGGTGTTGCAATTATCACATATATGATCCTATTAGTTTTGATCATCTGGTTTACATCGATTAATCTCACAGTTAGTACGCAATTATATCTATTTACTTAAAATGTCTACATTATTAAAAAGTTTATCTTTTGTAAATTTTTACTGCTTTGTTTTTTTTTTAAAAAAAGGTACGGACCCGTATAGCTTGCCTATCCGTGTGCCACTGTGCCCGACTCCATCGACAACCCCGCTTATTGGCTCTTCTTACCACCGCTCCATCGCTCGCGAAAATGTTTATTATAGCCAGCTAGCTCTGTCACAAAGTTCATGCTTCGAAAAAGTTTTTCTCGAGAACATGCAAAAGCAATCACCGCCAACAGCACAGAGATAAAAGAGAAGATAGATAGAAAAAGATGTAGAAAACAACCGAACACTGCGCTACGAGAACGAGACACATCGAGAACTCCTCACTGCCCAGGCTCCAGTTTATAAATTTATGAACCAGTCTTTGCACTCTATCAACAACTAATAACACCACCTCAACCCCGCTCCTGAGCATGGTATTATTCAATGTTGTATAGAGTATACCTATACATTGATTCAGTATTTGTCTCCTCAAACATCGATTCGGTACGCACGGAAACTACAGCATGGCGTTTCGCGTGTTCTCGCTTCTCACGTGTGAAAACAGCAGGCTCGTGGTCCAGTATGCTGGTCTCCTTTTGCTTTGAGTATTCCGGTGCTACGCGGTCGCACGAAGCAGTCTAACGAGTCATGACTCCCGCCGTCCTGTGCGTCCTGTGCAATCTAGTCTTCGGTCTTTTTATGTTTGGTCATCCGCATGTCCACTTGGTCTTTTTATGTTGGGTGCGACTAGCGCTCTAGTACGGTCCGAACGCTAGCGCCGTACGCAACATTATAGAATATCGGTTGTAACATCTTGACAAATCGCACGACAAAAAGGGTAAAAAAAAATGTTGCCGCAACAACAAAAACTACGATCCGAGCGCTACACGAAAACACATTCACTCTTGAGAGTCCCCAACATCTCAAATCATATGATGTAACAAAAAAAATTCTATAACTGCAACATGCAACATTTTTTAGGGCACATGCAAAACACCTGCAACATTTTTTTATAGGGTCACAACATCACCGTGAACAGTATACAATATTTTTTTCAACAGGTCGCAACATTTTTTTCAATGGGTCGCAACATCTCAGAGAACAGTATGCAATATTTTTTTCAACAGACTGCAACATCAGAACAATTGACTAGTTTGCAACGGCCAGGGAGCTCACTTGTTGATCTGGGCGATAGTGCTGTCCAAGAAGATGACTGGTGGAGGATGTCTCACACCATGCTTCATCACCCATCTCCTTGGCAGTCTACCCATGGATGTCTCGCACGTTGCGGAGCCGATGTTGTAAGCGATGGCCAGCGCGGCAACACAGGCGCATGAGGCGTGGTGTGCGGCGACGGCCACGAAAGGCGGCGGCGGCATCTGGGCGCTACCGGCGGCTGTAGGCGGCGCGGTGAGGAACGAATCCCTTAGCAGAGTCCGAGGCCGAGGGTGCAGCGGTGTGCCAGCTCGGTGAGGGCACATGCAAAACACCTGCAACATTTTTTTCCAACGGGTCGCAACATCACCGTGAACGGTATGAATTTTTTTTTCAACGGGTCGCAATATTTTTTCAACGGGCCGCAACATTTTTTTCAACTGGTCGCAACATCTCAAAGAACAGTATGCAACGTTTTTTTTTCAACAGGCCGCAACATCAGAACAATCGACTAGTTTGCAACGGCAGGGAGCTCACTTGTTGATCTGGGCGATGGTGTCGTCCAAGAAGATGATCGGTGGAGGATGTCTCACACGTCGCGGAGCCAAGGTTGCAGGCGACGACCGGCGCGACAACGCAGGTGCAGGCGGCGTGGTGTGCTGCAGCGGCATCTGGGCGTTGCCGACGGCTCCAGGCGGCGTGGTGAGGAATGAATCCCTTGGCAGAGTCCGAGACCGAGGGCGCAGCGACGTGCCGGCTCAGTGAGGTGCAGGAAGTCAACGACAAGGCGTCTCGCCAGAGCGGTGGTCGGGAAGGTTACCAGCAGTGGTGGCCAGATCCGGCTCGACTTGAAGTAGAAGAGGGGAGCCGGAGAGGAGCTCTGGTGGAGGAAGATGAAGGGGGAGTTGGGATCTGGAAAAAGGAAGAAAGAGAGAAGAAGAAAGTGAAATGAGGCAGAGAGAGATAGCGCATGTAGGGAAAATGAAAGGAAACGATTAAGGAAAGAGAGTGGATTGGGCGTCCGTTCCACCGGACGTTTGACACGTCGCATTTGCCTTTTATGTTTGGTTGTCCACATGTACACTCGTTGGATTAAAATTCAGATCAATTGCTAGACATGTCAGCTTGTTTCGTTAATGGAGAGGAATCATAATTTAATCCAAAACTAGCCGGCCTCTGGAGCTGCGTAGTATATTTTTGTGAGTTGAATAACTAATTTTTAATTCAAAATTTCAAAGTTTTTGGCAAGGTCGTATTTGCCTTATACTATATTTCAATGAAATTAAGTTGCTTATTCGAAAGATTATTGCAAAGATTGTATTTGACTTGGATATATATTGGTGAGATTTTTTGTTTTAAAACCCTCAAAGTTTTTTTAGTTTAAACGGGTTCAGGATAGCAACCAGTAATTGTGATTTGATCGTAATTTTTTTAGAATGATTTAATTGTAATTATATATATGTTGCTAAGGTGTTGAACTAATATCTACCTCTTATCTAAAGTTAAGTGCAAAATGAACTACCATGTTGCACTACACCATCAAATCAATGTCAGCCAGCTCATTTGGCCAAGAGATTATCATCCAACTTTTAGAGTACAATTATAGCAGTTTCATGGTGTTGTGACCACAAAACTAAACAGTGGAAGTAGGGGCTTCGGGATTGTCGAAGCCTTAGAGAATTTGTGAAACGAGTGTACCAAGTGTTTTACATATGAGAATACAAGTGTTCCAACCCCTAAAACGGTGCCCAAGGGTCTCTATTTATAGTCCCTGGGGTTTGGAAGATTACATGCATATCACTATAAGGTGCTACAATACAAGGGCAAAGGGTCCTTTCCTCTGGTCTCTAGCCACATGTCCACCTCTGCTGGCCCTGTTAGACCGGGGCCCACCTACTAGCGGTCTCATGAGCCTAGTCCGGTGGACCGAGCCACAACTTTGGCTCGGGTAGGCTTGGTCCACTGGACCGATCCTGATTGGGCGGTTGGGGGAGCCCGCCAGTTGGATTCGACGATTTGCGGATGGGGTCCCTATGGCCACCTTCTTTGCTTGGTCAAAGTGGGGCAAGGTGGGGCCTCTCCCACATTACATGGAGTGTAACAACCTAAAATTTAAATTCGTTGTTATTTATGTTTAAAATATTAAGTTAGGCATTCATGAGCTTTTCTTTGCATTTTTGTCTATTTATTTAAAAAAACGTTCTCTAATAAAAACAGCAACAAATGAATTTTTGAGAAACATTCAAGACTGATAAAATCACGGAAGTACTTTTCCTAAATACCGGTTGGCATCAGGGACCTCTCCAAAAAGTTTCATAATTTTTGGAGTTGGTTTGCTAGTTTTAAAAATTGAAACTCATTTTCCGAATAAATTAATTAGGAAAAGAATTAAAATCCAATTATCCTTCTTGGGCCATAACAGTAGCCTCGGCCCAACCCATTGTCTCTTTCAGCCTATTTCTAGCCCACGCACCGTCCCCGACTGAAGCCGCCTCCATCCTCTCTTCTTTACGCCTCCCTAACACGAAAGAGTATTCTCTCGTTTTACGCCTTCTCTCTTGCGCCTTCTTTCGTAGCCGCTGACTAGTGGGACCGTACCCCACCGGTCAGGCCCCTTCTTTCGCAGCCGCTGACCAGTGGGACCGTACCCCACTAGTCAGGCCCCTTCTTCCACCTCTCGCCCTCCCCTTCACTACGGTGGTCGTAAGCGCCACCACTGTGGAGAGTTGCTCCATCCACCGCCCTTGACTCGCCTCACTGCTAACTAGTGGACCCCAGGGCCGTGTTGCAGCTGTCGTCGTCCACCTCAGTTCGCCACCGCCCACATGCGCCAATGGCGGCACGAGTACTCTCCCACGGCACGTCGTTCGTCGCCTCGCCTATGCGCTGCATCAATCGTTTGATTGGAGTAGACGCCCTCGCCTCGCCTCGAGCTCCTACCCAATGCATCAACCAGTCCCATCGCTGCAACCACCTCCTTACCCCATTTTGTCGCCACCATTTGTCTCGCTTGGGAGGGGGAGAGAGCACCCAAGAGTTCTCACCAAGCAGCCACCTTCTCGCCGTCTTCTCACATTTCCCCCCTAAGTTCAAAAGCCTCCAGTGCACGTCACCTCTCTTAGCTCGCCATTTCCAGTACCCGCCTCCAAGAACCAGGAGCTCTTGCCCCTTCGTTTGCTGGGAATGGCGTTGTCTTCCTGAGCGCCGGCGAGCACGCCACAGTACCATTTTTCCCCCTGGTGAGCTTCCTCGCTCGTCACGCGCGTCCATACTTGCCAGTAACTTTGTTGATGCTCTCCCTATACTTGCTCTTGCAATTGAGGTTGTGGGATGCCAGGTCGATCTCATCTTCTTCCTCTCCTGCGAACACGCCGTTGGCAGCCACCATGTTTCCATCGCTCTGGTGAGGTCCATTGTCTTCTTTTCATGTCACCTTGTGCCATTATTTTTCCTGGGCTAGATCCCTTACTTGATTTGGCGTTTTTTTCCAATGCAACTCCTGATCCACGTCGTCTTCCCTCGCTCCGATCAAGCTTCGCCACCACTACCATTCTCGTCCCTTGGTGAGCGCTGGCCTTGGCTGTGGACCTTTTCTACATCTCCTGTACCCTCTAAACCTCACTGCATGCCTCGTTGCAGCTCATCCTCGCCGTGGGAAGCTATCATCGTTGACCTCATCGCCACCGCCTTGTTCACCGTCGCCCCGCTACCTTCGAGCTTATCCATTGTCATCAACACTATCGCCATGTTCATGGTCAGCTGATGATGCTCGAGCACTCCTCATTTTGGTTCGAGTGAGTCGTTTTCACAGTCGTCACCATCGCCGTCCATGGCGCCGTCGTGAGAGTTGTTGATATGGATCAACTAGCAACACTAGATGACACGTGTATGTGTGGCCCAATCTTCACGATACTGTAACAATATTCTTCTTGATCGAAGCAAACAAGACAATGGCCTTCTTCTCTTTCGGCTAAAACAGCAACAGGAACATGATTTACTAGATCAAGGTGATCTAAAGCAAACCGTGCTCAACAACACGTGAACCAATCTTCAAGAGAGAATCACGTGGATGATTCACATGGGATCATGAGGATTAGAGGGCAGCCGCACCACTAGTCCTTGCGCCAATCACAAGAAACCTAGATCGGTTTCCTCTCCCTCACGCACAACTTCGCCAAAAACCAACATGGCTTTTCTTGAATTTTATTCAAGCTAATAATTCTTGTCCCCCTTACAAGGTGCGGCCATGGGGGGTTTATATAGCCTCCCATGTAAGCACAGTGCCCTTGGATGAACAGTATCGCATGAATAGTATACGTGAACAGTGTGTGAAACAAACTCAACCTCCTAAACGCACACAACTCAAACTCTCCTATTTTGGAATCTACCACGCGTGAACAGTACATGTGAAAAGTGTCTGAAACCAACTCAACATCCTAAACGCACACAATTCAAACTCTCCTATTTTTGGAATATAAAAAAATCATCAAAAAGGATTTTCGGATTTAATGACTAAACGCAAACCACTAGGACTCTCTAATTTCGTAATAAAATATTAAACACCAATTGGATGTTCGAATTTGATCCAAACTGAACCAACCCATGTGCCATGTTACCAGCTTCCTCCCCATGCACGGCCAAGTCTCCCTCTCAGTTTCCCTTGTGTCGTGTGCTTTCCTTCTCTTAGCTTCATGCGCCAACTTGGTCCATGTACTTGATGCTTCCTTTGACGCCAATGCAACCCATGCTGCCATGTCACCACATGTCTTTGTTGACCGCCAGCATGCGCTAGGGTTTTATCCCGAGAGCATGTTCCCTCTCTTTGGCTGGCCTCCCCATCCACCCTCTCGGCCTTCACAGCTTTTTACTTTACCTTTTCTTGCAAAACAACACCACCGGCACCAATTTGAGTTCTAGCATTAGTTTCCAATTTAGGGATACAAACCAATGCTTTGGCAGTACTTATGGCCATATCAGTCGTCGTCGCCACCGCTCTGGTGACCTTTGGTTCCCGTGCCAATACTGTTCGCGCTGCGCTAGTCTCTTGAACCCCGTGGGCCTAGCCCCTGGGCGAGAAATTGCTCCTTTCATAGAAGCCGTCGCAGCCTGAACTGCCCCGCTGCTTACCGACGCTATCACCGGCTCTCTAGTGGTCATTGAGCGTCACTGTCACCAACTTTAGCTTCACCGTAGCTCCGTCGTCCCATTTTGCTGGTTCCCAAGCCCACGTCGCCCTTCCCTTGCTGCCAACGAGTTCAGCAACGAGCTCGTCCATGGCCGCGTCATCTCCCCTCTTTCCCTCTCTCTGATAAGTAGGCCCCATGCGGTTTGGATTAGATTATCACTATTGATGGTAGTCGCTGACGAGTGCGATCGGATGATTAATTAATCAAGATTTTAATTTAACAAAGATTCAAAATCTGAGTCACTGACATGCGGGACCTCCTGGATTGTAGACGCACCCATGGACTCGGTCCACATGCACCCGACCCTACCTATCAGCCTAATGACGCAATAAATCCGGGTTGTCCCTTTGGATGAAAAAAAATTAAAATTAAAAAGAAAATCTACGCAAATGCTTTTTTTTTTTGAATTTCTTCACCGAGTCAACTTCAAATGCTCATAACTTTTTCATATGAACTCCAAATTGAGTTAAACTTGTCTATACATTTTTCTAAAATCATGAACTTTCATAATATGCAAAATATTTGAATTTTCTTTCTATTTTAATTTATTTGGCTCTTTTTTTTGTGTTACTTGGCTTTTACCGAATAGATACCGATGTTTCGGTAATCCCCTGAGTTGATCCAGAGCAAGACCAAGAGTTCAACGAGCAAGGAAAGCATCCCAGTTGACCATATTAATTTGATCCCATATTTTCAATGTTGTGTATGTCGGGGTTTTAAAATTATTATGCATGTCCGTATTTTCGGTAAAATCGCAATGTTGGTAAGGTTTGTATTGATCCTACCCTGATAAATTGATATACTCACTGTTGTCACCACAATATTTCTATTCGCTGTTGGTACAAATACTTGTGGAATTTTAGATGGTATGAATTAGTTGATGCTTAGCCATGCATATATCGATACTAGTTTTGATAGGTTAGACCAATTTGATAAATTGATCAAATATGGGAAATACTTGTATACATATCCAGAAGAGGTACCTCCATTATTTTGGTTAACAAATGAAAACTAGAACTTGTTTTAGACTTGGACGAGTGTATGTTGAAATCGATGTAGGTGCACGAGACCTTGGTTTGTTGTTGTCTCACCCGGGTCGCTAAGGACCAATCTATTGTGATATAGACTCAAGTAAATTCGTACAACCACATGTGCCTCATATGGGGAGGCCCTAGCATAATAAATTTTCGTGTACTAGCAATAAACCGTACGTGGTAGTTGATAGGCTTTTGGGCTAGTGCGGGCATGGTAGAGGATCTCCATGTTCGTAGGGGCTTTGCGAGGACCGCGAAGCTTACCAACACACCGTGTGAGGTCTTAGGATTTTGGATAGCTCTCAATATCTTAAGAAGGTATCATAGCGTGGTTTGTTGTGAGGACCGGTAATGTAAAAGCTCTATCATGAACTCTCAAATCGGGTACCTTCAGTATCGTGTGGCATGGTTGATATGGTGGGATCGATGTTTATGTTGTGTGGGTAAAGTTATACAACATTTGCAGAGTGTAAATCTACTCAAATAGCCATGTCCTCTCTGCAAATCTACTCAAATAGCCATGTCCTCAATTATAGACACCACTTGGTTATATCCCACAGTAAGTAGTTTTATGTTTTGAAAATGGTTTGGGTGATGTATGGATAGGGAATCCATGCATAGCTTTGTTCGGCGAAAAGGATTTTGTCATTGTTTTGATATTATGGCAGCAAGCCACTTGTTTATTTATGCTATTTATACTTTATTATTATTTGTTTATCAATATCAATTGCTTTTACAACCGATTGCAATCTATTACTCATTATTGTAAATGAAGACTTGCTTTACGCAAAAATGGGAAAACTTGGTAGAATAGCCATCTCTCTTGACATAGCCGTGTATATTATATAATCTTTGTTATAAAGTCTTGCGGAGTACAACTTTGTACTCACAATTGCTTGTTGAACAAATTCAAAAGATGTGGATGATGACCCGTCTATCGGGCACTTTTACGCTGCGGGTTTTGGCGATGACAATGCCAATTACTAGGGTTTAATCCAATCGGTTTCCTATGGGAGGGTGAGGCAAGCTTGCTGGTTTTTGGTACCTCTTTTATCGTTATTTCCATTGCAAACTTTATGCCATGCGAACGATTTGGTCGGTCGGCCCGTATGTTGTAAACTTGGTCATGTATGACTTAATTTCGGTTGTATATCTATATCGTGCTACTCAGTTTTATTTAAACATGTATGAATATGATATGAATGTTGTTGAATGTGTGTGCTATCCATTGATCATGGGACTAGCACGGTAAACACATGTGAATTTCGAATTTAAATTTCGGGTCCAAACATGGGGTTTCATAAGGTTTCATTTTGCATAAAAGTTTCATGAAGCTTCAAATTCTAAAACTTGAAAGTTTCAAAGAGTTCCAAGCATGTTTTACTGAGTTTCAACATCAAGTCTCAAAGAATTGCGTGCATGTTTCATGGAGTTTCAAGCAAGTTTCTAAGAGTTTCATGCGTGTTTCAAGCAAGATTCAAAAAGAAGGTTCAGAAGTTTCCAAGAAGTTCAAGCAAGTTTCATACGTGTTTCAAGCAAGATTCAAAAAGAAGGTTCAGAAGTTTCCAAGAAGTTCAAGCAAGTTTCATGCGTGTTTCAGAAGACATAAAAGATGTTTCATGCGTGTTTCAGCAAAGTTTCAAATAAAGTTTCATGAAGTTTTAGAGAAGTTTCGCAAGTTTCAGTAGATTTCAACACCAAACAGGCAAGATCTCAGTACAAATTCCGAAAGAAAATTCACAACCTTCAAATTTCAATCATGTAGATCATGGAAAATTCAGTACACATTTCAAAGAAATTCATGTCGTTATGGTGGCAGAGCACGACACGTCGGTTGCCGCCAGCGGCTAGCAATGCATGTGCTCAGGCGAGCCCCACCGCACGTGCTCGTTGCCACTCGTCGGGGGCCGCGCTCGGGCCATTCGCAGCATGAGCCCTTGGAAGCTCACCGCTCACTATGATTGGGCAAGCCCGCGGTTGCTCGCCTAATGTCGTGATCGACAAGACCATGGCCACGCCACCGCACAAGCCCACATCCGCTCGGCACTGCAACTCCTTACCTGTCACTGTCGTGGAGCTCGCTTGCTTGTCGCCGCGAATGGGAAAGAATCACTGGGAGAGGGGGGGGGGGGCGCTAGGGAATGGACGTGTGAATACATATGGGTTGGATGGATAAGGACCAGACATGAGTTGGATAGGATAAGGCTTCGTAGCTATTATATGTGTGGGATTGTACAATTACGAGCTGTGCCGTTGATCGGGGAAGTGACGGTATACCGTTTTCTAGCCTTTTCCAACTTTTAAAGTCATAGCACAGCTTGAACATTGTCTAAGCTGGACCTGACACGATTTGGGATGTCCAGGTATGGGCTAAGTTGGGCTTGGGCCGGGCTTAGGACAAGATGTTTGGAATACATAAATTCCAAGCATTTCTTTTTTACTACTGGGAATTGACTTGATATGTCCAAGCAGTTCATTTTTACACATTACAATATTTCAAGATTCCTGCGGGAGTTGAACCATTTCTTGTGAAATTTATGCGTTCCTATCAGGCAATTAATATCCGAAAAATCAGGCGTTTGTGGATAGTGTGACAAAGCTGTTTCAAACACCGGAAGATCTGCCACGAAAAATTACAAGTTGCGACAACAATTCCTTTAGCTGCCAGCTAGGCCATGCTCATGACAGGCTATGGCATTGCAGCTATACAACGAAGAATCCTTAACATAACAACAAAGAAAGAAAGAAAAAAAAACATCAACTGAAAACACCGTCTTCTTTATACCCTCTCTTCTCCTCTGTTCTCAGTTTAGCAAATGGGCAGGGGCTCGCCGTTCCACTCATTGAGGCACTCGAGCAGCGGGTCGATGTGCTTGCCCTGGTTGATTGCTACGAGCACCTTGTTCAGCTCCTCGCCGGGTGACCGTGTCTTCTCGCCGGTGAGGTATGCGGTCCCGAGCTCCTCGCGCACAAACCGGTACAGCGGGTACGAGCGGCACTCAGTAATTCTGTTAGGTAGTGCCGCCGTGCCGTTCTCCACAGCTGTCCGTGCGGCCTCAACCGCCCTGGGAAGCGTTGCCCGCAACTCCTCCTCGAACTGGGCGAGCTTGGCGAACACAGAAGTCTCTGCATTGAACTCGGCCATGCCGTTGGCAAGGGCACGCTCCACGAGCACATTGCGCATCTTCTTCATCAGTGGGTAGTTGTTGCTGCACGGGTCGTCGGCGTACGCGAACACCGCCTCACTGTCGATCTCCTTGAGCAGGTCCTTCTCGCAGAAGCGAGCAACGTGAAGATCACCGGTGGAGTTGGTGCTCAGAGTCTTCTTGGCCACTGTCATCACGCAGCTCTTGACGGCGCTCTTGACATTCTCCTCGATGTGGCGCAGGTCGATGGCCTGGCACAGGGCGACCAAGAACGTCGAGGACATGATCTTCAGGATGTCGATGGCCTCGGCGGTCTTCCTGGAAGAGATGAGACCAAGCGAGTTCACGTCCTGGTTGTGCTGCTCGGCGCTCTGGACGTGGTTGGTCACCGGGTTGCCCAAGAACTGCAGTTCAGAGCAGTACGAGGCCATGGCGATCTCGGCGCCCTTGAAACCGTAGTCCAAGCTCGGGTTGCGCCCGCCGGACAGGTTGGATGGCAGGCCGTTGTTGTAGAAGTCGTTCACGAGCTCTGAGAACTGCGCGAACATGAGCTTGCCGATGGCGGCAATGGCGAGGCGAGTGTTGTCCATGGACACGCCGATGGGTGTACCCTGGAAGTTGCCACCGTGAAGCGCCTTGCCTCGGGAGACATCGATGAGTGGGTTGTCGTTGACGGAGTTGATCTCACGCTCAATGGACTTGGTGGCGGCACGGATAACCTCAATTTGGGGGCCGAGCCACTGTGGGGATGTTCGGAGCGCGTACCGGTCTTGCTTTGGCTTCATCAGAGGGTCGAGCTCGCCAAGCTTCTTAGCAAGCTTCATGTAGGAGCTTCCCTCCAAGATGTGCTCCATGATGGCGGCCGCCTCAATCTGTCCTGGGTGGTGCTTTAGTTTGTGGGTCAGGTGGTCGGTGTACTCCGGCTTGCCGTTCATGACCTCGCAGAACACGGCGGAAAGGACCTCGGCAAGGATAGCTAGAATGTTCGCCTCAAAGAGCACGGTCGATGCGAGGCCAGAGCCCACAGCTGTGCCATTGACCATGGCAAGACCTTCCTTGGGCTGCAACTCGAAGAAGCCTCCCTGGATGCCGGCAATCTTGAACGCCTCAGCGGCGTTCACCTTCCTGCCATCGGGGGCAACAGCAACTGAGTTCTCGCGGCCGGTGACAAGGCCGGCAATATAGGACAGAGGAACAAGGTCGCCGGACGCGGTGATTGTGCCTCGGAGCGGCAGGCACGGCGTGACGTTGGCATTTAACAGCTTGGCGATCGCCTCAAGGATCCCAAAGCGGATTCCAGAGTATCCCTGGAGGAGAGTGTTGATGCGGACGAGCATTGCCGCGCGCGTTGCCTCAGCCGGCAGAACATGGCCGTCGGTTCCGGTGCCGAACGCGCCGGCATTGAGGAATCTGTCAAGAAGACAAGTAATTTTGCCATGTTAATCAGGACAAGGTCAGCTAGAAAAAAAAAGTAACCTAAAACACACTGATCAAAGCAAATGTGTCTACTTAATAGGAATCTTAATTCTTACCTGATGAGCTCCCTTTGGAGAGCACCACCCTCCTTGGTCCTCCGGTGGGATGTGGCACCGAAGCCGGTGGTGACACCGTAGCTGTCGGTGCCGTTCATCATGCTGTTCATGACCCAGTCGCTGCTGGCCTTGACGCGGCCGCGGGCCGACTCATCCAGCTCGACCTTGGCCTCGCCGGCGCCGGCGGCAACGGCGGCCACCTGCGCGATCCTCAGGCTGGCCCCCTCGATCTTCACCACGGGCTGGCGGTATTCCGCCACCATCCTCTTCACCTCATCCAAGTGGCTCCCCATCAGCTCCTCCGCCGCCTTCCCCCAGTTAAGCGGGTCGGCGCGGGGCGTCGCCATGCAGAGACCGTTGCCATTGGCAGCAGCGTTGCCGTTCTCGCACTCCATTGCAATTTCAGAGGGATCAATTAACCAACGCACTAAGCTGAAGGATAAGAAGAGCTTGTGATGGCTTCCTGGGAGTTGTGCAGAAGAGCTAGTGTGGCACTGGATGGTGCGGCTCTTCTTGGAGGGTAATGGAGGCTGAGGCGGGGTTTAAATAGGCGGCGTGGGATGGGGGTAGGTCCAAGGCGAGGAAGCGCGGTGACCACGGATGAGGAAATGTGGGAGTGCGTGTGTGTTTTTTTAGGGCAGTGGCCAGCGGCGTGGAAAGTTCGTTGTTGGCGTTGGGGCCGCGAGCTCGGTCGCGCGGGCTGTGGTTGTTGGTGTGCGGCACGGGGGTTGGTGAGGGCGCGATGCTTGCCTCGGCTGGCCTGCTCGGTCTCGGTCTTCATCTGTGCCCTTGCTTCGGCACTGGTTTTCGAGAAATGCTGTTTCAAGCTATGCATGTGATGGTAACGAATTCAATTAGGACATCTGTTTTTAAGGAATTTAGGATATTTGTCGGTAATTGGCAAAAGAAATTTTTTGTCTTTCTAGAGTGGAGATATGTCAGACCCGGATTCTGAGAATCCAAATCCTCTGTGAAACATTGTGCTATTCCCTGGATCGATGGCTAGACTTCACAAGACACTTTGTTGAATCATTCATACAAGGCGTGGCTGAAGCAAATATATTACAACACAGGTAACATAGACCTCATCGGGTCGAAGTTTACAAAAGGGCCGCACAAGGCCAAATATATTACATTACAAAAGAACGACCAAGTCTCTGGCGGAAGCAAAAGGAAGGTAGGGCTCATCTCACACGAACAAGCGATCGGGTGTCTCATGTCTGACGGATATTAACCAAGAGCTGGATAATATCGGTTGTACGCGGGTACCAACGAGTCTACTTAGACTGGGCGAGATCTAAACTACAGAACTATTCTACTCCTCATCATATCCTTGTCCATCGTCTTCTGGTCCATCGTAGTAGGCATAGTCTCCTTCATCTTCGTTATCTGAAGGGTGGGGGGGAGAAGCGAGAATGAGCACTACTACCGTGCTTTCGCGAGCCAACACACAATGCAATTATATATATGCAAGGCTTTAACAAGGATGGCTCGGGTTCTTTTATTTGCGAAAGCAAGTTTTGCAATATTATAGTTACAAATCCTATGACTTAGCATTTTTAACAAATTGCAATTTTTTTATAAAGAGAGTATGTGCAATAATTATTTCAGCAGAGGTTACCTCCACCTTCATGCTTATTTTGATTAAGGTTACATCCACCTTATTAACAACACTGGGGCACATCCACCCAGGGAAAAACAAATTGAGGCTAGATGGGCCGCCACATTTTTATACCACCCACAAGGTTTTGAAATAGAACTAACTCAAGTTAAGTTCCCATGTCCGCTTTTTGACCAGTAGGCACTACTGTTTAAGCAGCTTTAATACTCTGCAGAGATAGCACACTTTACCCACAAGAGACAATTAACTCATTGCCCTACACAATTCCTTAGATGTGTAGTCGAGAGGTTGTCACAATAACGTTTCGACTTATCTCGCCCCTTCTGTCATTTCGCACATATAGGGTTACGCCCATAATGTTGAGCGGGATGTTTTACCTCAGCGACTGGCATAGCGGTGCTATACCTCAGCGACTGGCAAAACGTCACCCTCCTCTTGGTGTCCCATTCAAGCAGAATGAATCCACTTGGCTCCCCATTTATCCGCCCAGCGAAATGGCATCCAAGGTTCAATAAATCTACTAAGCTAAGTCGCAAGTTTTTCTGCAGACTTGTGGTTGTACTTGTTTAACACGGGAGGTCGTGACCCAATTAAGTCCTTAGGGTTATCTGGGCGGTTCATTCCACAAACCAAACATTCTTGTGCTCCCGGAGCACCCACCGCCTCACCATCCGCCCAGATAGAGCTAGCATTTTAGGGTTTTTGAGAAGGAAACCAAATTATTTTCTCACCTTAGTCAATGGACCACCAATGACTACCCAAAACATTTTATATTTGAAGACATGATGATTGGGGTATTTAATACCCCGGTACTTGAGCAAGGCTAGCATGTCGCTCAAGTACACCCTATAACTAGTATTATCATATAAATACTAGGGTGACAAAGGTTAATGGATTCAAGTTATCAAGGATGGCAATATTAATTAATTAAACATCAAGTAGGTGTTTAACTACCTTAAGCTTTAACATATATTTGAGTCTGAAATTAAAGCATGCAATTTATTAATTTAAAAGAATATAATTTGCATAAAATGTAGGAGCAACATGATCAAAGTATTGACTCGCCTTGGTTATAGGCAAGATGATCGTGATATTCTTGGTCTTGATCAACTTGAGGGTCTCCGGCGTCTTCGAATCCTAAACGGGCGATTTACCGGAAAAAGCACAACGGCAAAGAGAGCAAGTAAATACAAAAAGAATACACAAATGAACTCCAAATTAATCAAGTCCTATGCCATTAGCAAGATCTTGATTTAACGAATTTTTAGAAATTTAATTTGCAATTTTTGGAGCTATAACGGAGGAGATACGAATTTACGAAGCTAAAAAGAAAAAGGAAAAGAGAGAGAGAGGGAGCTGCGGGTTCACAGAACAGTATGGGCCAAGTCCACAAGACAAGTCTTGGCTCGGGGTGGCTCGGGTCCACGCCACAGTCTTGTGGCCGAGCCTTGGGCAATGAAAGGGGAGGGAAGAGCTAATGACAGGTGGGGCCAACGTCCTAAAAAAATAAAACCCCCAAACACTTCCTCTCCCGTTCAGAGCAGAGGAAGCAGAGGGGGGCCGGCAAGACAACATGAGGGCGGCGGGCGAGAGAGGCGGCGAAGGAGGCCGGCGGGTGGTGGCCTGGGAGACCGGAGGAGGCGGACTCGGTGGAGGTGGCGGCTTAGGAGAGGCGGCTGCTGTGGTGAAACAAAAGGGCGGCGGCGACTTTCTGGGCTGGGCTGGGCGGAGTGGCGGCGCCAGGAGGAGGCAGCAGCGCGCACGGTCAGCGTGGGCGGTGAGAGTCTTGGAGGAGCGGTCCAGGCGGCTCGGGTGGCAGTGCGGCTCAGCGGCGGCCGGAGAAGAGAAGATGGGCATGGCGACGGCTGTGCAGCATGACGGGCGGCAGGAGGAGGTGAAACGGGCTCCTCAGACTCACGGGCTCATGATGACGCGGTATGCTGCATGGCGGGGCTCACCGAGGCGGCTAAAGCGGCAGCCGGCCAGAGGAGGGAGCTTCGGTGATTTTGAGGTATGTTCTTACCTTTCGCAATGGGCGGCGTGGGGAGCTCGGGGAGAAGGGGCTTTAAAGGGAGAGCACGGCGAAAGTCGTCCACGAGAGGGAGCGGGAGGTCAAGGCGAGAGGATTTAGCGGGCGCTGCCCCGAGGCGAAGGCATGGGCACGCACGCAGGCGGTTCTGCGAGTCGAACGAGGACAGGCGGTTGAGCGCAGCGAGGACGGCAAGGACATCTGGGTCAGAAGGCCGACGGCCAGCAGGGGAAGCAGCGCAGGCAGCAGCCTGTGTGAGCGGGTCAAGGCGAGGGCGGAGTTGGTGATGTCGAGGCGCGACTTGCGACCTCTTGACACGACGAGGACGCAGTCTTGAAGTCGCGCAGAGGACGCTTGTGTGTAGCTTGAGCAAGCGAGCGAGCTAGTGGCCGGCTCGAGGGCGAGTGGGCGGCTCAAGCGAGGCTGAGGCGGCAGTGCTTTGTTCTTGATGCTCTGGGGAGCAAGGGGAGGCGCCGACTCACTCATCGCAGAGGAGTAGGCGCCAATCGCTGCTGCTGTCGGGGAATGGGAGGAGAGAAGAAGAGGAAGGCCGGGCTGGTGGGCTAGAGATGGGCGGGAACTGGAGATGGGTCAAGCCCGAGCAGAATGGCGATCCAGCTCAATTTTGGCCCGAGATTCAAACGGAGGAGAAGAACTCCAAAGCGCAAATTCAATTTCAAATGCTCTGAGTATTGCATTTGAAACTCAAACCGAGGAAGAACGGAGATTTTGAAAATAGGAGATAGTTGAATTACGGCGAAGAACTAAGCGAAATTAGTTACTATTTGACCGTCTAAAGCAGACGTTACAAATCCTACCCACCTTAAATGAATCTCGACCGAGATTCGAGCCGCTCCGAGAACGAGGCGGGTAGTCTTGCTTTAGTTGATCTTGGCGTTCCCGGTGGCTTCCTTGGCGGTGTGGTGACTCCAATGGACTTTGCAAAGGCGGATGACTTGACGTCTTGTTAAGCTTCTCGATGGCGTCGAGGATCTTGATCGGATGCTCGGGATAAGTCGGATCTTCTTTGAAGGCGATGGCTTCAGCTTCAGCGTCTGCTCTTGGTACTCGAGACACTTCTTGAGCCGAGGCGTGAAACACATTGTGAACCGACAAATTCTCCGGTAGCTCTAAGCGGTAGGCAACTTCTCCACGCTTGGCGGTGATGGGGAATGGGCCTATATATCTTAGGGCAAGCTTGCCTTTAACTTTGAATCTTGAGTTCCACGAAGTGGTGATACTTTAAGGTACACGGCATCTCCAACCGAAGGTTAACTTTCTTGACGGTTGTCGGCATAACTTTTCTGTCTTGGTCGATTTGCTTGGAGACGATCTCGGATCAGTCGAACTTTCTCTTCGGCTTGCTTGAGAGTATCTGGTCCGAAGATATATCCTTCACCGGATTCTGACCAATGCAGAGGGGTTCTGCATTTTCTTCCATAAAGTGCTTCAAACGGTGACATTTTCAGACTTGACTGGTAGCTATTATTGTATGCAAACTCGGCATACGGTAAACACTTTTCCCAATCTACTGTAAATTCCAAAGCACAAGCTCGAAGCATGTCTTCTAGAATTTGGTTTGTCCTTTCTGTCTGACCATCGGTCTGCGGATGATAAGCTGTGCTGAAATCAAGGTGTGTTCCAAGGGCATCATGCAAACTAGCCCAGAAATGCGAGGTGAATTGGGATCCTCGATCGGAGACTATCCTCTTGGGTACTCCGTGTAAACACACAATACGAGCCATATATAACTCGGCTAACTTGTCTCCTTTATAAGTTGTCTTGACTGGGATGAAATGGGCTACTTTGGTCAGTCTATCCACTATAACCCATATTGAGTCACATCCGGACCTGGTTCGGGGTAGACCGGTAATGAAATCCATTCCAATCTCTTCCCATTTCCACTGAGGGACTTGCAGGGGTTGGAGCAATCCTGCTGGCTTCTGATGTTCGGCTTTGATTCGCTGACATACATCACAACAGGCTACATACTCGGCAATATCTCTCTTCATGCGTGGCCACCAATACAAAATCTTCATGTCTTGATACATCTTGGTGCTGCCTGGGTGCAGGGTATACGCTGAGCTGTGGGCTTCTTTCAAAATCAAATCCTTGAGTTCCTTCTGGTGGGGAACAAAGAGACGTTTCCCATACCATAGGATTCCTTGCTGATCTTCGACCATCTTGGGGGCTTTTCCTTTTGCCATGAGATGTTTGAATCTCTGGACTCCAGAGTGTCCTTGTTGAGCGGTCTTGATCTGCTCTTCTAAAGTTGGATGTGCTTCCATAGCATCTGCAGTGCCTTGTTCTATCAAATACAGGTTGAGAGCTTCAAATTCCTTATAGAGCTCGGGTTGACGCTCTTGAATCATAACATTACTGCAGTAAGACTTACGGCTTAATGCGTCAGCAACTACATTAGCCTTTCCGGGATGATAATGGACATCCAAATTGTAATCCTTTATTAACTCTAACCATCTTCTTTGTCGGAGGTTGAGATCTGATTGAGTGAATATGTACTTGAGACTCTTGTGGTCTGTATAGATATCACAATGATTTCCAATCAAGTAATGCCGCCAAATTTTGAGGGCGTGCACTCTCGCTTGCTAACTCCAAGTCATGAGTTGGATAGTTGTCTTCATGAGGACGGAGTGTTCGGATGCATAGGCTACAACTTTTCCTCCTTGCATAAGCACGCAACCAAGACCTTGGCGCGATGCATCACGATGAACTTCAAAGTCTTGATGAATGTCGGCCAGGTCAATCTTGGTCGAAGTTAACTTCTTCTTCAATTCTTTAAAACTCTTTTCACAAGCATCCGTCCATTCATACTTCTTTTCTTTCTTAAGCGGTGGGTCATCGGCTTGGAAAGCTTGGAGAATCCTTCTATGAAGCGTCTGTAGTATCCGCTAAACCGAGAAAACTACGGACTTACATCCTTGATGTAGGTTGTTTCCAATCCATCACGGCTTCTACCTTGGTGGATCAATCGCTATTCCTCCTGCGGATACAATATGTCAGGAAACTAATTTCTTTAAGCCAAAATTCACATTTACTGTACTTGGCATAGAGCTCATGCTCTTTAAGCTTTTCTAGGACCATTTGCAGATGTTCAGCATGCTCTTCATTGGTCTTGGAATAGATCAAGATGTCGTCTATAAACACGACTACAAACTTGTCCAGGTATTCCATAAATACCTTGTTCATCAGATTCATGAAGTAGGCTGGGGCATTAGTCAAGCCAAACGACATGACTGTGAACTCATACAAGCCATACCGAGTGGTAAAGGCTATCTTAGGAATGTCCTCGTTTCGGATCTTGAGTTGGTGGTATCCAGACCTTAGATCTATCTTGGAGAAAACTGAAGCTCCTGTCAACTGATCAAATAGATCATCAATGCGAGGCAAGGGATACTTGTTCTTGATTGTCACCTCGTTGAGTGATCGTAATCCACGCACTGTCTGGCGGAACCATCTTTCTTCCTTACAAAAAAATGGCGAACCCGGGGAGAAGAACTAGGTCTAATGAATCCTTTCTCTTGCAAGTCTTCAAGTTGTGTCTTCAACTCTTCAAGTTAAATCGTGACCATTCAGTATGGTCTCTTAGCAATTGGGGCTGTTCACGGCTTCAAATTGATTACAAACTCGATATCTCGTCGGTGGCATGCCAGCAATTTTTCCGGGAAGGCGTCGGGGTAAGCTTGAACTACAGGTGTTGTCTCTAAGGACAACTCTCCAAGGTGGTGGATTGTTCGATCCCAAGGAGGGGAACGATCCACACTAATCCTTATTGTGGTTTCAGGATCCTTGGCAAGTACCACTTTTCTGTTGGCGCAATCTATTAATCCATGATATGCGGCCAACCAATCCATCCCTAGGATGATATCCAGTGTTTGGGATTCTAGCACAAGGAGAGTAGCTAAGAATCCAGAATCCTCCAAAGCAATTTCTACTTTGGGACTAACTAAAGTAGCATATAAGGTTCCCCCGGGTGATCTAAGTACCACGGGTTTCTTTAGCTTATAGGTAGGCAACTTAAGCCTTTCAACAAACTTTCTTGAAACAAAGGAGTGTGAAGCTCCAGAATCAAACAAAACTTGTGCGGGTACGGAATTAACAGAGAACGTACCCATCAGTACTCCTGCGGCATCTTGTGCCTCCTCTGCGGTGACATGATTCACATTGCCACGGCTTTGTGTCGGGGTAGACCTTGAAGCTTGGGAAGTCTGGTGACTCTTGCTCGGAGCTGAGGTCCGACCTTGAACTGGGGCGGCTCCTGGGTTATTCTTTGGAGCGGGGTTGCTGCGATGAGGGCACCGGTTAGCAAAGTGACCCTTCTCTCTCTGATTGAAGCAATGGAGGTGTCTTTTGGGGTTGTGAGTTCTTGGTGTCCGTGGGCGAAAGCTTGAAACCACTTCCTTGGGAATGGGAGGTGGGTGAGCTTCTCGAGGTCGGCTGCAGATGATCTGAAAGATGAAGCGCCTGGAAGGTTGACTTCGGGATAGCTTCCTTGGGTCTTCGGAAGGCATCTTCCTCTTGCGGCTAGTTTACGCTAACTTATTCTCATTTTCTAGCATAGAGCCTTGTTGATCAAGCGATGGAAGTTGGCATAGTCATGGAGGATAAGCTTTCCATGCATGTCACCACGCATACCTTCCACAAAGCGGTCTATCTTTTCTTCCTCATCGGCTCGTCATTGGGGGCGTGGCGGGCAAAATTAGGTAAACTTGGTGACATACTCGTTGACCGTCATATGTCCTTGTTTGAGTTCGAACTCATTCTTCTTCAATCTCATTATCTTGGTGCACTGAAGTTGGTCGAAGGTGCTTTGAATTCCGTCGAGGAATTGGTCGCAAAAGTGGTTCATCCTCATCAAAGCGTATACGCAACTTCTTCTCTGGTATTTGCTGCATTTGCGGAAATTTCTTTGGTTCTCTAGTCGTAGATGCTCGACTTACCTTCTTCTTCTTCTTCGGACTCTGGACTTTCCTTACCTCTGGCGGCAAGGTAATTCTCCCCATCATGGTGCGGCACCTTTTAGTTGGTGGGTGGCAAAGTCCACCATGTCTTTGTTGGAGCAACGAGCGAGTCGAAGCTTCTTTTCGGTGTCCCTGAGCAGGTCTTGACTTCAAGAGGTTCGTCATTGCAGCAGAAAGGTGAGGGCCTTGTCCTTAAGAAGTCGCGAGCTTGGAATTGCGGCGGCAGTCTGTCTGTGATTGTTGAACAAAGCTTGGAGAACTTGGGTCTCTTTGGAACATCACTTGGGCCATTGTTGGATTTCTTTGGTGGTGGAGGGTAGGTCTTGTCCTTGTCCACGACCACGGCCACGTCCTGACCTCTTCCTCGGCCCGATGGCAAAGGCTCCACAGACGAGGCGGTGGCTCTTCTTGGCGGCATCTGAGAAGAAAAGATGAGACTTAGAACTAGAGAGGACTAGAGAGGGATATATGAGGGTTCACTAGCCCTCTAAGGCACACACAAAAGAACCAAGCGAAGATCGAACAAATACAATACAAAGCCTAGAATGGCTGCATTAAATTAAGGGGTTAAGTGTTACATGACTTCCATACAAAGCTTATCGCTAAGCTAAGTCATGACACAAGATACACATCGTCTACAAAGGGAGAAACAAAAGTGCTTGCAACCCAAAAGGCGCCTAGCAAGCATCGCTAGCTATCCTAGCCTATCTGACTACTCCATCGAGGCACGGAGTGGGGGCGGCTCGATCAAGCTCGTGAACGAGAGTGACTCGAGCTGATGTCTTGGCCAGAGGCACGGAGCAGCGGGGCTGCGTCCACGCCGGACACCGGAAGGTCGTCGAAGAGGCGGCGGATCGGGCGTCGACGCTCTTCTTGTGATCAACTGGTCTGGAGTCCTGGAGGCGGAGGAGGGGCTGAAGCTATAGCTGAAGTGGCGAGTGCAGGCTGCTGTGAGACGTGCTACCTCTGCAAGGGCGGCGTCTCTCTCCATCTTGATGATGTCTCTGTCCACAGCGATGGTGTCTCTCTCCCACATGGCATCATGGTGGGCTTCATCGCTTCTGATCATGTTGGTGCGAAGGGTGTCAGAGTGGGCCTCACTATCGGTGAGAAGCATCCAGTGTCGGATCGTCTTTGGTGTGGGAGTGGATGTTGTGAATCATCGCCTAGGTCAGCTGCACTGTTGGGTCAGGCGGGGCTCATCGTCGATGGCGACGAAGGACTCCGGGGAGCTCTCTCCATTGTAGAGACACGGGAAGAAGCAGTACGGCGACTCTTGCAGGAGGACCTCGTGTATTTGACACAAGCGGTGTGGCGACAGGCTGCATCTGGATGGCGTCGAGCTGCTGCTTGGCGGGTGCCTCGACAAAGAACACATGGGTCGTGAACTCGCATGATCTGGCATAGAGGAAAACCTCCATGTCCCAAGACTCGTGAGCCATAACCATCGTCTTCCGTCCTCTGAAGAGCGGAGGCGGGGAAGCTAAGCTGCATCATTTCATGAAGGAGATCGTGAAACCGCCTTCATTAACTCCATGAGAGCTATGGTCCCATGGGCTGCGGTGGAGGAGAAGCCATCTACAAATTTTGAAACAGGGGAAAAGATTAGTAACACTTAATGAGAATAGAGATAAGTATGGAACTAGGAATGATGAGTAGAAGCAATAAATACTCTATATTTTTGGCAAAACTTTTCTTAATTTTAAAAATAAGATCCAAGTCCTTAAGGCAACGACCAATCTAACTAAGACTCTACAGTCGTATGCTCTGATACCAGCTCTGTCGGACCCGGATTCTGAGAATCCAAATCCTCTGTGAAACACTGTGCTATTCCCTGGATCAGTAGCTAGCACTTCACAGTACACTTTGCTGAATCATTCATACAAGGCGTGAACTGAAGCAAATATATTACAACGAGGTAACATAGACCTCATCGAATCGAGTTTTACAAAAGGGCCGCACAAGGCCAAATATATTACATTACAAAAAACGACCAAGTCTCTGGCGGAAGCAAAAGGAAGATAGGGCTCATCTCACACGAACAAGCGATCGGGGTGTCTGTGTCTGACGGATATTAACCAAGAATTTGGATAATATCGGTTGTCTGTGGTACCAATGAAGTCTACTTAGGCGGGCGAGATCTAAACTCTGAACTATTCTACTCCTCATCATATCCTTGTCCATCGTCTTACGGTCCATCGTAGTAGGCATAGTCTCCTTCATCTTCGTTATCGAAGGGTGGGGGAGAAGCGAGAATGAGCACTACTAGTGCTCATGAGCCAACACACAATGCAATTATATATATGCAAGGCTTTAACAAGGATGGCTCGGGTTCTTTTATTTGCGAAAGCAAGTTTTGCAATATTATAGTTACAAATCCTATGACTTAGCATTTTTAACAAATTGCAATTTTTTATAAAGAGAGTATGTGCAATAATTATTTATTGCAGAGGTTACCTCCACCTTCATGCTTATTTTGATTAAGGTTACATCCACCTTATTAACAACAACGGGTACATCCACCCAGGAAAAACAAATTGAGGGCTAGATGGGCCCGCCACATTTTATACCACCCACAAGGTTTTGAAATAGAACTAACTCAAGTTAAGTTCCCATGTCGCTTTTGACCAGAGTAAAGGGCACTTTGTTTAAGCAGTTTAATACTCTGCAGAGATAGCACACTTTACCCACAAGAGACAATTAACTCATTGCCCTACACAATTCCTTAGATGTGTAGTCGAGAGGTTGTCACAATAACGTTCGACTTATCTCGCCCCTACGTCATTTCGCACATATAGGGTTCGCCCATAATGTTGAGTGGGATGTTTTACCTCGGCGGCGGCATAGCGGTGCTATACCTCGACGGCAAAACGTCACCCTCCTCTTGGTGTCCCATTCAAGCAGAATGAATCCACTTGGCTCCCCATTTATCCGCCCGTGAAATGGCATCAAGGTTCAATAAATCTACTAAGCTAAGTCGCAAGTTTTTCTGCAGACTTGTGGTTGTACTTGTTTAACACGGAGGTCGTGACCCAATTAAGTCCTTAGGGTTATCTGGCGGTTCATTCCACAAACCAAACATTCTCGTGCTCGGAGCACCCACCGCCTCACCATCCGCCCAGATAGAGCTAGCATTTTAGGGTTTTTGAGAAGAAACCAAATTATTTTCTCACCTTAGTCAATGGACCACCAATGACTACCCAAAACATTTTATATTTGAAGACATGATGATTGGGGTATTTAATACCCGGTACTTGAAACAAGGCTAGCATGTCGCTCAAGTACACCCTATAACTAGTATTACCATATAAATACTAGGGTGACAAAGGTTAATGGATTCAAGTTATCAAGGATGGCAATATTAATTAATTAAACATCAAGTAGGTGTTTAACTACCTTAAGCTTTAACATATATTTGAGTCTGAAATTAAAGCATGCAATTTATTAATTTAAAAGAATATAATTTGCATAAAATGTAGGAACAACATGATCAAAGTATTGACTCGCCTTGGTTATAGGCAAGATGATCGTGATATTCTTGGTCTTGATCAACTTGAGGGTCTCCGGCGTCTTGAATCCTAAGCGGACGATTCTGGGAAAAAGCACAAGCGGCAAAGAGAGCAAGTAAATACAAAAGAATACACAAATGAACTCCAAATTAATCAAGTCCTATGCCATTAGCAAGATCTTGATTTAACAATTTTAGAAATTTAATTTGCAATTTTGTAGCTATAACGGAGGAATCTGAATTCTGAAGCTAAAAAGAAAAAGGAAAAGAGAGGAGAGAGGCTGCGGGTTCCTGAGCAGTATGGGCCAAGTCCACGGACGCAGTCTTGGCTCGGGGTGGCTCGGGTCCACGCCACAGTCTTGTGGCGAGCCTTTGGGCGATGAAAGGGGAGGGAAGAGCTAATGAGGTGGGGCCAACGTCCTAAAAAATAAAACCCCAAACACTTCCTCTCCCGTTCGAGCGAGAAGCAGAGGGGCGCCTCGGCAACCTGTGTGGCAAATTAGGAGAGGCGGCCGGCTTGTGGTGAAACAAAAGGGCGGCGGCGACTTTCTCGGGCTGGTCTGGCCTTGTGAGCAGCAGCGCCAGGAGAGGCATGGCGCACGGTCGCGTGGCGGTGAGAATCTTGGAGGAAGCGGTCAGGCGGGCTCGGGGTGGTGGTCTGGCTCGGCGGTGGGCGGGAAGAAGAAGATGATGGTGGCGGCATGACACTGGCAGCCGACGGAAGCGAGGAGGTGAAACGGGCTCCTCGGACTCACAGGCTCATGATGTGGTGGCTACCCATGAGTGGGCTCACCGAGCGGCTACAAGGCGGGCTTGGCGAGGAGGGAGCTTCGGTGATTTTGAGGTATGTTCTTACCTTACGCAATGGAGCGGCGTGGGGAGCTCCGGGGAGAAGGGGGCTTTAAAGGGAGAGCACGGCGAGTCGTCCACGAGAGGGAGCGGGAGGTCAAGGCGAGAGGACGAGCGGCTGCGTCGGCCCCGAGGCGAAGGCATGGGCACGAGTCGAGCGAGGCAGGAGGTCGAACGAGGAGCCAGGCTAAGAGCGCAGCGAGGACGGCAAGGACACTGGGTCAGAGGCCGACGCGTCTTATTCTGCTTGTGAGGCGAGTCAAAGCGAGGACGGGAGTTGGTGATGTCAGGCGCGACTTGGCGACTGGCCGACCTGACGAGGACAGTCTTGAAGTCATGAGAGACGCCTTGGTAGTCTGCAGGAGAGGCAGCGAGCTAGTGGCCGGCTCGAGGAGGCGGGCGGCTCAAGCGAGGCAAAGGCGGCATTCTTGATGCTACGGGAGCAAGGGAGGCGCTGACTCTGCTCTGCGGAGAGTAGGCGCCAAGCGGCTTCTTCTGTCCCGGGGAATGGGAGGAGAGAAGAAGAGGAAGGTTGAAATTTGGGCTAGAGATGGGCCGGGGAACTGGAGATGGAGTCAAGCCGAGGTGGAATGGCGATCCACTCAATTTTGGCCCTGAGATTCAAACGGAGGAGAAGAACTCCAAGCGCAAATTCAATTTCAAATGCTCTGAGTATTGCATTTGAAACTCAAACCGAGGAAGAACGGAGATTTTCGAAAATAGGAGATAGTTGAATTACGGCGAAGAACGAAACGAAATTAGTTACTATTTGACCGTCTGAAAACGGACGTTACAAGATAGTTAGTGTAATCATCCTAACATTTACAACCCAAAAATGTCCATTTCACATGCCAGAAATTCATAGTGAAAACCCCTCACAAATAACTCACCCAACATGCTATTGGTGACAATAGAATTTTGGTGTTTAGCTAGAGAGACGAGGTACCACACCGTTGGACTATGCAACGGTTGGCACTGATAGTCATCTTATCATTTTGCCTTGCAAGCCTTCTCTAAGAACAACTTATTCCAGCTCGTCAGAATTCATGTTCCAACTTGTCGGGTTTCATTGTGCTCTGAAATATTATTGGGCTGACAGAAGACTATATCAGTCAATGTCAGTTCAATTCTCCATTTTATTTCTATATTGGCAAAATACCATAAGGGGATGACGAATTTTTTTTAAATAATCTATTTTTTATTCGAAATAACAAAAATATTCTGGCGATATTTTTTTTTACAAAAATATACGTCTGTCGCCCAATGGTTGAGCGATTTCGGTGGAATCGCCGAGCGATTAGGCGATCGCTTCGTCGCCCAACCGTGGGGCGATTGAAATCATCAGCGCGCAGTTTGGGCGATGCAGCGATCGCCCGGACTCCTCGAGCATATCTACTTGCGATGCGCCTAACAAATGGACGACAAGTCGATCGCCAACCCTATGGCGATAGGAGCTCACACGTGCTTTTTACCTTTTAATTATTGTTTAATTGAGTTGTAATGAATATTACATTTTGTAGGTTAATTAAATTTAGCAAATCTGATTATATCATGTTATTTATTTTGAAAATAATAGTGTTGTCACGACGTTGGTTGGTCTGTTTGTTATTTTCGTAGAATATCATGGGTACGAAATTTGTCGACTCATAATAACATTTTGTGATCGTTGTATATTGTTGTAGTCGGTAAATTTACTGTTGAATTTTGTGAGGACGATTGAGGCGGTAATAATATGTAAATACAAAGGTAAGTGATATTACGATGCGCGAGGGAGTCTCTCCTCGATGAAGTCGTCTGAACGTATATGCGTATGTAGGCACGTAGTCGATGTCGTACTTTATGGAGCTTATACAGAATATAAGTGAAGGGGCTGAGAACGCTCATTGTGATTATGAAGATAGCTTAAATGGCGAATACACCATCTACCAATTGCCTTGGCCACCATTGGCAGCTCGCTGGAATCCCACGGCGGCACGGTGGCTCTTTTGTCCACTGCATCGATTCGGCACGTATGGAACTATAGCATCGCATGTTCTCACGAATCTCACCTCTCACGTGATTTAACAGCATGTGAAAACACCAGGCTCTCGCACTCGGTCAAGTCCTTGTCTCCTCCGAGTCTTCGGCAGTTACAGAAAGGCCTCTCGGGAGTTTTTATGTTCAGTCATCCGCATCTACACTGATCAGTAAACTGAAGAGCAGTCGCCACAAATGTCGCTTGTTTCTTTCATAAAGTAATCAACATTTATATCCACAATACTGACTAAACCTCAGTACAATGCTACATTTGTGAGAATTTGTCTTTACAGATACGAAAACGTACGTACAGACGTACACCATCAGCATAAAAGTACAAGTGACAAAATCGCAAGTGAATATTCTTGCATCCTTTTCTTAATCTTAATTTTCCCTGCCCTTTTTCGTTCAGTGATTGCACACAATCTGACCAGGCAATGACCGACAACCATCTTGTCTCGAAATTGTGCTCCAGATTTTCTCGAGAGAGCAGATAATCTTTCTGACCTTACGTCCAAGTGAACGCCACGGACCACAGCTAGAGGTGTGTTCTTCACATGGAAGTAGACCCATGATATGAGGCCATGAGAAGACCGGGTTGATGCCTTTGGTTACATGTGGCCATAAGAAGATCTTGCGTATAATACATTTCGTTAATGCATATATGATATATGTATGGTTATTGAATGTACATAAAAACCAGTACGGGACCAGCATTTATGCCTATATAGCTCATGCTGTCATGCATGGTCCTCTTGTGGAAGTGATCGATGCTGTGACAACCAGAGTGCCAGATAGTGTGCAAATGCAATGTCCATGTCAGGAGTGGCCGGATTAGTTCTTCGCCACAGAGCGTGTGAAGCGGTCAGCTGTGCAACGTATGCTAAGTTCTTGAGGCGGCAGGGGTGTGATCCTAGCTGCCTGGTGGTAGGTTCCGACACACTGGTGTGCTACTTTCTTTAGAAAGGGAAACAGGCCGTGCCAAGTTGGATTTTCCTGTGATTACTGATTAGTCCTAAAGCTGCCATAGTAAGGTCTTAGTGGACAGTGATTTATTACTATTCATGCTGCAGGGTGGACCCAGGAAATATATATGGGAGCCGGACAAATACAACTACTCTTTCGTAGTTCATACTATAGATTAAACAAAAAGTACAATGTATATGCTTGGAAGATGTTATACACATGCTTCAATTTTCACGTACATATTGCTTGAAATGGGCCATATATACATTCTTAAGTTTTTTTTAGCATACAAGGCCATTGGGGTATGGAATTCTTTTATTAATTAACTCTTTTTTAAAATTTTATTTTAAAGTTAACCTCTTGCAAATTTTATTACCAATTTTGACCCCTTTGGTCATGCCATCACCAGTGGCGTGACAAAACAACACTGTCACGCCAGCCCGTATTTGGGTAAACTCTTGTCACGCCACCACTCGTGGTGTGACAGTGTTGTTTGGTCACGCCACCACCAGTGACGTGATAAAAAGTGCTATTTTAACGGATTTATCCTATAGCATGACAATGTTGTTTTGTCACGCCACGGGTGGTGGCGTGAGGTTAAAATTGGAAATAAAATTCGTGAGAGGTTAACTTTAAAATAAAATTTAAAAAAAAGTTAATTAGTAAAAAAAATTCAATTTTTTGGCGGGATGGGGAGTTGTGGCTCCCGCCAGTCTCCCCTCTCTTTGCCATTGTCACGTAGAATGTCTTTTTCGTATCTTGTAAATAAGGTTGAGTTTGATTCTAAAATTTTGCATAAATAACATCCCCGTCTCTACATATGGTATTTGTTTCGGAATTTTTGAAAACTTTGAAGACATTGTTTTCACAGGCTTACAATATTTAGATGGTTACAATATGTCCCCCAATTTAAAGACATCAAAATCATAACCACCGCTAAATGTGGTACAGCTTTTTAGGGAAGCTTAAGCCTGTTTGTACAAAGAAGGTAAAGCCACCTCCCACCAACTTCTTAGAGAAGCCAGCTTGTAGGAGAATGTAAGTTTCCCTAAAGCATGCTTAGGCCCGTTCTTAATGCATAAATTTTATAAGAATATCGTAAAATACAATTCCATTCCCATATGAATCGGGAAAATTCCCGTGTTTCAAATGGGCCCTTCAAGGCTATGATTAGGGTCATTTAGCTTTAGCTTAAAGCCATTGAAAGGTTTAGCTCCCCAAATAGGACACGATAAAAAGCTCCCTAAACAAACCGTAACATCTCATGGCCTTATTTACTGGATATGCTTGTTCACAGGGGGTTTGGCCACAAATGGAGGGCTTGGATTGCAATGTTGCTTGCCACCTCCACTTCAAGGATCATGCTCAATGGCATCCAGGGACCAAGCATTAGACATCAATGTAAGAATGCGACGAGGATTGCCTATCACCCTTCCTTTTATCTTGGCAATTGATGCCTTGCAATGCCTCTTGCAGCTGGCAGACCACCAGCGATGGCTTACGCCACTCCCCGGAAAGTTCACAAAGGCAAGGTTGTCTATGTATGCTGACGACGCGATAATCGTCCTATCGCCAACCAAGGAAGACGTTGAGAATATTACAAAGATCTTGCAGGTCTTTGGAGAGATCACGGGACTGAACATAAACTTCTCCAAAAGTGCTATCATCCCAATTCAATGTCAATCGCTTCCTCTAGATGAAATACTTCAAAATCTTCCTGCCAACCGTTTACAGCTCCCCTGTAACTACCTTGGCCTACCGCTTTCATGTCGTAAACCGAGGAAGACCTTGTTTCAACCTTTACTGGACAAGATTCAAGCTAGATTAAGCAGCTACAATAAGAGCATGCTTTCTAGAGCAGGAAGGTGGTTGTCTTAAATGCGGTCATCACGACTATACCGAGCATATCACCAAAGCGCAATGGAGATTCCGTCCCGGTCAGAAGCAAATAGATAGGCAGCAGAGCTTGGTTACGATCGAGAGGATATCTGCTATGGTGGGAAATCTTTGGGTATCTGGAGCACAATTTGCCGCCCCAAAAATTCGGGGACTTGGGGTCCTTGCACTACAACAATTTAGTCGTGCACTCGCCTCCGATTGGTTATGGTATCAATGGAAGGCACCGAATAATCGATGGAATGGAATGCTATTGCCGTTATCCCAGACGGACCACGACCTTTTTCGGGCTTCTACAACAATTCATATTGGCAATGGAAACAAAGTGTGCTTCTGGAAGGACAAATGGTTAGGCGCAACACCTCTCAAAGACCTGGCACCAGGTCTCTTTCGCATCACGGCAAGGAAAAACCGCACGGTGCAGGATGCAATGCAAGAAGGAAAATGGATAGCGGATCTGAGAAGAAAAATCACAGTTCACCTAATCCCAATCTTTGTCCAAGTATTTTCAATGTTACGTCAGGTCACGCTATCTCAAGCTGATGATGATATCTCCTCGAATTGGACAACCTCAGGCAGCTACTCTGCGAAATCAGCTTACTATGCACAATTCATAGCGCGGAGGAGACACCATTCAAAAGATAATTTGGAACATCTGGGCACCGCAAAAGTGCAAAATCTTCTTTGGCTTCTCATTCAACAAAGGTTGCCGACAGCGGACATCCTTACGCCGCCATATGCGAGAATGATCCTGGTGCCCTCTTTGCACCAATACTCGAAACATTTGTCCACTGCTTAGTTGAATGCCCTTACGCCCGACATACTTGGTCCCTAGTAGCTACCGACTTGGCGTCCGAAGTTTAAATCCCATTAATTGGACGCCGCCAAAGAATTGTTGATCTGTGGGTGATGTTTTTCATTCCTTGAGTGGCTCTACCAGGACGGGTCAGGCTTCGTGCATAATCCTCACTCTTTGGCACATCTGGAAAGAGAGGAACAGACGAATCTTCCAGCACTTGCGGCAGACTCCGACGGGACTGAAGGAGTTAATTATAGAAGAGGCCTGGGCCTGGACTCAAAGCGGTGCAACTAAGTTGCAGGACTTTCTTTATGATAGGGAGGGGGCTCCTGTCTAGTTGTTTTCTTTCGCTAGTAACGTGTGTGTTTTGTCTGTTTTCTCTCCTTCCTTTTTGTAGTTAGGGTGTGGGTGTGTTTTATTTCTTTGGTTCCTTTTTGTAGCCCGCTTCCTTCTTTAATGCAATAATGGCACTCTTGCCATTTTCCTCAAAAAAAACAAAAAGTCAACATAATTGGGCATGTTTTCGTCCTATAGACTTGTATACTAGTCAAATGACATCTCAACCGTAGAGAACTGAATCCATGCGCTAATGCACGCTAGCTAGATGGGCAACTAGCAGTCACTACTACAAAAGGGGTTATACTGGACGTCTCATCATAAAAGGTTTTCCGAAACCATCAGTATTAAATACAATCACAGACGATTTTGGTTTAGTGCACGTCTGTGTTACTGGCTACGGTAAAAACCGTCTGTAAAGATGTAATATCACTGATGGTTCGGGTTTTAAATATAACCGTCTATGATAATTCACAGACGGTTTTTGTTAAGAACTGTCTGTGTGGTTGGAAGTGTCTATGATATGTTCAATGCCGTTTCGGCTCCCGCGTGATGCATCTCTTCGTCTCCCGCGCCGACGTTACTCCTTGTTTTATAATAATGACCATCTGCCACCGTACTCCTCACACATCGCTCTACTCTTAAGCATAAACGAGATCATCCGTCATTGTACTCCTCACACATCGCTCTACTCTCAAGCACAAACAAAATAGCTCTCAACTCTTCTCCCCTGACACTGGCATTGATGGCCTACATGGCCATCCTGTACGAGCACCACGCCGGTCGTACGCTGGCAGAAGCTGCGAAAGGTCATAGCGTCCTCCCTCCTCCGGCGGAGGTTATACCGGGACACATGACGGTGACGTTGCACCGTCTAGATGACCTTCTCTGCCGTGTCTTTCGGGTGGTCTGCAGCTTCCAGCGAGCTAACCTTGCCATCGGTGTAGTCCTCGAGCACAATGTTGCACGTCTGCAGGAGGATTACCGTCGCTTGGAATGCGACATCAAGGCGACGAGCGACCGAGTCGACCAAGCTGAGACCCCTCAAGCAAGAGAAGAGGGCCTACGGGTGCTTTTCTACTTGGCTCCTCAGGAGGAGCTTCTTTGGGCGACTATGAAACGATCACGTCAACGGTTGGAGGTGTTTCAGACTACCTGCGATGATCCTGAACCCTCCGATGCCGACGACATCGCCTACGAAGCTTTGATAACGGATATAACAGGCTACTTGGGCCACTAGAAAAACTTGATCTTTTATTATTTGTACTTTTTTAAATCTTTTGTAAGAAGCGACTGGCCACGCTGTTTGACCATATTTAAATACAAAAAATGATATAAAAAAATCCGGTTTGAAGTTAAGTTACTGTCTATGTTGAACATGTTTACTGTCGCAGGCGGTTTAGTTGAAACCACCTGTGATATATAATTATCACAAACGGTTATTAACAAGAACCGTCTGTGATAATTCATACTTCACAGACGGTTCTTTAAATATAACCTTATGTGATATGTATCACAGATGGTTTGTGGTTGAAACCATCTGTGAAATGTTCAAGTCGCTTCGGTTTCCGCATGATGTGTCTCGCACGCCGATGTTAGGATGCGTCTCTTCGTCTCGATTTGTGATACATTTTAAAAGGATGACATGTCTTTCGCACCCTCCATCAACAACCAGTAGAGTTAAAGAAAACTCGATCACTACGGTATTAAAAACTCACAGACCGTACATCGCGCGCCATGGTGAGCACACGAAGCATGACGGCGAGGACCAAGGTGAGGAGGTCGGTGATTGCTGTCGCTCTTCCTCACGATGTCTTCGTCAACATCGTCGGCCTCATGGCCGCGAGTTCTCATCAGCCCATGGCTGACCTCTGCAGCCTACGAGCCACATACGTATTTATATACCTACAAAAATACATACTACTATTTGTTGTGGCAACCAATCCATGAATGCATACATGTTAGCCTTCTAATTTGACTAGAGAAACATGCCACTGATCTGACTAGCAACAACGCCCTTAATTTGGCCTTAATTTTAATTTTTATCTTACGGAGTAATTCTAACGCCTTGAATTGTGTACATATATTGGAGTTGCAAGGCCATATACAAGGCGTCCAAGGAGCGCGCCGTGGGGAGGTGCGTGGCGCTGGAGCGGGAGGAGGCGATGAAGTGGCTGGACAACGATCGCTACCTCGCCGTCGTCAACCACCTGGCCGGTGCTAGCAACCTGGAGGCCTGCTTCATCATCGACCTCACACTCGTCTTCGCGCACCAGGACATGCAACGCGGCCTCATGTTCCTCGAGGGGGGGTGGGTCGCCGGCCACAAGGCCATGGCCTACGTGCTTGGCCTCCTCCTCTACAAGGCCGGCAAGGCACGCGATGTTTGGAAGCAATACATTAGCCAGGTCGAGGGCGAGCCGGCCGGCGGGTGCGAGACGGCCAAGAGGACCAACCGGGAGTGCAAGCGGTGCCAAAGGCTCGCTGCGGACATGGTCCATGCAGCGATGTGGAAGATGGCCGAGTCGAGTGTGGGCACTGTCGGAGGACGACCACCAGTGCACGAGCACCAGCTGCGGCGCGACGAAAGGGTGGGATGACTACGCCGTCTTCTGCAGCGATGACTATAGGATTAGACTTGAGTACGACAAGTTCTTTGCATAGGTGTTGAACTACTTGTAAAATTAGCGGTTTTTTAGTGGTACTTTTGATGCTAGCAGCCGAAAAACAGAATATTTTTGAGATATAGAAGGAACTATCACAGGCGGTTTAGTGAAACAAACCGTCTGTGATATAGTAATTACCACAGACGGTTATTAAAAATAATCGTCTGTGATATGTACTTATCATAGACGGTTTGTGGTTGGAATCGTCTGTGATATGAACAAAGTCTATTTTGCATACTACTACAGGAAACTAGCTACTTCATAAATATGCCATAAATTACAACAATGATACACACACACACAATATTCTCCTGCCACTTGATATGGTCTAGAATGCGCTCCATCTTCAACTCTAGCATGTTTAGCCTCTGCTCCAGCACGACTTCCATTATATGCTCCAACACAGAATCCATCCTTTGCCCTGTATTGCTGCGCTCCCTTTCTCTATTTATGGTGTCTACCCATTGGAAATATTGACATCCTCCAACCTACAGAACCGTACAAACGCCAAAGCAGCACACACATTTCATAGCTACTGGAGAAACATCCAAACCACAAGAAATCAAACTCAAGTTTACTTACTGAGAAATAAGAACATTTGTAAAACACCCGACTAGTATTTCCCTCGGTGTTGGTGTAGAACACATTTGCTTGCACACGATAGTTAGGGCAATCCACCCGCCTAGCAGTGGCTAGCTCTAGGGCTCTGCGATTCAGTGAGCTCGACATCTTAGACATATGGCCCTCACTCAAGAGGAGATGAGGTGAGGTGAGACCAGAAGGAGAAAGAGCTGAGCTCAACTACTAGAAGAAGACGAGAAAGCTCAGGATTGGCCCTACTTATGCTGGCGTACGAACATTTTTTGGCTATAGAACTATCACAGACAGTTTAGTGGAATAAACCATTTGTGATATATATCACAGACGGTTATAAACTACAATAGTCTACGATATATAATTATCACAGACGGTTATTAACAAGAACCGTCTGTGATGTTTATTTATCATAGACAGTTTTTAATTAGAACCGTCTGTGATGTGTATCACAAACGGTTATTAACAAGAACCATCTTTGATAAGCACAGTTGCTTTGAATAAGATGGCAAGTACGCCTAAGAAAGCAACCAAGCCCACCACGAAGCATGATTTTTTTCAGGGGGTCATCCACGCAGCATGAGGAGGATGAGAGAGCAGCTATGGCCAACCTCATCGAACCTGACACACTCTCCTAGCAGCCATGCTTCTTAAACTCACAGGGGTTAGTCATACCGACCAGTAAGAGTGTGCCAAGCCGAAATACAATCATGGTATGACCATCCCCTACAAGTTCAAGAAGTTTGGCTACCAGGAGAGTGTGTTAGGTTCGATGAAGTAGGTCGTGGCTACCGTCTCATCACCTCATGTTGTGTGGACGACAACCGAAAAAAAGATCATGCTTCGTGCTGGGCTTGGTTGCTTTCTTAGCTGTACTCACCATCTTCTTCAAAGCAGTTGTATCAGAGACAAAGAAATACTAACTTTAGATCACCAAGAACAAATAGAAATACAAGCACACTTGAAAATCTACGGTATTTCAAGGTAGCCGCATATATATAAGAGACATTTCTCACTACAGATAGATCTAGATCTGAGAGGACGACTAGATATTTAATAGTGCATATCACAGACGGATATTGTTAAGAACCGTCTGTGATACGTATTACAGACAGTTTTGAATAAATACCGTCTATGATAATTCAGAAATCGTCGGTGAGGTCTCCAAATGTCACAGACGGTTCTTAACTAGAACGGTCTGTGAGGGTTCTTAACAAGAACCGTGTGAGGCCTACAATTATCACATACGGTGGTCATCACAGATGGTTCTTAACAAGAACCGTCTATGAGGCCTACGATTATCACAGACGGTGGTTATTTAAAACCGTCTGTGATACGTATCACATACGGTTTTTTTAAGAACGGTCTGTGATATCCGCAATTAAATATCTTGTCGTCCCGACTCCAAACATATCTGTCTATAGTGATATCTGTCTCTGATATGCGGCTGCTTTGAAGGAGGCGGATGGCTCTGGAGCATTTGGTGAAAGAATTAAATATCGTAGATTTGCAAGTGTGCTTGTAAATATATTTATTCTTGTTGATTTAAGGTTAGTATTTACTTCTAATTATATGCATTATAATCTAGAGAGATGGGTGGTAGCTAGGTTTATCATCCAAGGAGGTTATTGGCAGTTAAGATTTACAATAGAACAATGAGTAGCAGATATATATACATTCACTTGTCCTGTATTGTGTAAAATAATACTGTTTACATCATAGTGAGCCTCAATTCTGACTATGTCAAATGAAAGAGGAAGGGAGGAGAAGGAAATGAGGAAGAAAGAGAGGTTGGTCAATAGGAAGAGATCTCGTAGGATATTTAGGATCTTCGCAGTGAGTTCTAAGGGTAACGATCTGTAATCCTTTATGTTTGCCCTGGGTTAATCGTTATTCAATTTGTAGTATGTTTGGTCAATAGGAAGAGTAGTTGCGTGCATTAATCTAATTTGTTATGTGCGTACGTAGCACAGATGGACCGAAGCTAGATGTACATTGAGAACTGTGTGAGTGAAGAGTACATTGATGGCATGTCTGCTTTTAGAAGAGCTGCCAAGCAGGATATATTGAAGATGGGGATAAAATTTATGTATTGTCAATGTATTGATTGCGATAATCTAAAGATGTTTACCAACCCGGCGCAGATCGAAGGGCACTTGATTTGAAGGGGTTTCAAAAAGGAGTATACATGTTGGACCAGTCGCGGTGAAGAGCAGATTATACCAGAAGGTAGTAACATCATCAAGGGAGACAACGATATGCCGGATGTGGACTGTGCTTTCGATGAGGGTAGGTCACACGATGACAATCAACATCAGATGCTACGTGATGCATAAGGGGACTATAGTGAGAGAGAGTTTGGTAGATTCGAGGGCTTAATAGAGGACTCGGGGAAACCTTTGTTCCCAGACTGCAAGCCAGAATACACAAGGTTGTCATCCGTACTTGAACTACTGAAATTGAAGGCAACCAATGGTTGGTCCGACAAGAGTTTCACAGCGTTACTAGGTCTCCTAGCGGACATCCTTCCAGAGGGAAACATGTTGCCCAGAACCACCTACCAAGCAAGGAAGGTTCTTTGTCCATTGGAAATGAAAGTAGAAAAAATACATGCATGCCCAAACGATTGTATCCTCTACCGTAAACTGATTTCTTTCCATCTTATCTCCAAGGAAATCATGTAGTATATGGACTCTTAACCTCCTGGGATTGGCACATACGTATAAAATAGGAAGCCTCATTAGCTTGTGCATGCACCATGGTGGGTCCCGTGTATTTGATGCATATGGATTAATTCCTCTGCACCAAACCGTCAGATAGAAAGCTGTAGGTTGATTTCCATGAAGATGCGCGAGGAACATCGCACGCCAACAGAGCTTCCATGCATATAGCAGCCATGCATGCTTCTCCTGGAACTCCTGCCTATTCGTTGGTTTCCTTCCCTTTTTGTCTCTTAATAAATAGGAAAGCAACTGAACTCCTTCAATTGTATATGGCGCAAAGAATAATTCCTTATTTGCAAATTCTAAAATTAATTCATGTGTAACAATTTGTACACAAGAATTAAGTTCAGTAGTAGGGTTAGTTGTCGTGGCCGCATCAAAAGGGCTGAAATTTAGAATTATGACATGGTAAGGATACGACATAAATGGGTACACATTTTATACGACAACTCAGGATAGGAAGAGCCTGATCGAGCAGTGGTGTCGCATAGATCGTGTCATGGCGGTTTAATCATCTTTGGGTTGAGCTCCTACTATGGGTTCGTAGAGGAGATTTGGGAGCTTGACTACGTACTTTTCAAGATCTCCCTGTTTCAGTGACATTGGGTCAAACTTTCACAGGGTGTGAAGGTCGATAAGTACGGCGTCATTACTGTGGACCTCGAATATGTCGGATACAAAGACGAACCATTCGTACTCACTAAGCATATTGTTCAAGTTTTTTATATAAAGGACCCGACAGATAAGAACCGCCACGTAGTTCTTCAAGGAAAAAGAAGAATTGTCGGAGTTGAGAATGTCGTGGATGAGGAAGAGTACAGTCAATTTGATGAGTTGCCTCCTTTCAGAGACGACATAAGGCTCGAGGAAGAACCCAGTGAGGAAGCTAGCTATATGCGCGTCGATCATCGTGATGGGCTATTTTTTAAAACAAAATAGCAAGTGGAATGATCCCACACAGTGAATACCTATTTTGAAAATTGTTCCATTGTAATTAAGAAACTCAGCATGTAATTAAGGAATTATTCCATTGTAATTGATTTAATTAAGAAATTATTCCATCTGTGATTGTATCTGCTTTCTTGTTTTCAGAGGGCATGGCTAGCATTTCTTGAGGTTAGCCGAAAAACATAATATTTTTAGTTATAAAATGAACTATCATAGGCAGTTTAGTGGAATAAACCGTCTGTGATATATGTAGCGCAAATGATTCCTAAGGCACCAAAACATTTCGCCTTTCACACACGCGTCCAAAAATTTCCCCCCACCCGCGCTGAGCATCACAGATGGTTCTATAATAAAACTATCTGTGATACTTATCACACACGGTTCTTAAAATATAACCGTCTGTGATATGCTTGCTTACCGTAGATAGTCCTGGAATAGAACCATTTGTGATACGCTCGCTTATCACAGATGGTTCTTTACGAGAACTGTCTGTGATATGCATTTATAAGTAGGGCTCGCTAGGGTTTGCGTTCTTACTCCTCAGAGCTCACTCTCGGGTCCACCTCCCCAGCGCCCTTACATCCTATGTTCCTCCTGAGCCTCCTCTCTCCGCGCCGTCGTCCTTCCCTATGCCGCCATCATCCCCCAGCCTCCTCTCTCCGCACCATCGTCCCTGCGCTGTACTCGTCCCCTACATCGCCGTTATCCCCGCGCCTCCTCCTCCCCGCGTCGGCGTCCTCCCTCCGCGACCTCTGAGCTCGACGACGCCGCCCTCGACCTCGACAACGCCTCACTCCCCCAACCTCGACTCCCTCTTCGTCCACACCTCCCGTCAAGGTACGAGCTCACTGCTTTGGATTGTACTAGTAGAAGTTTCAAATTATGCTAATTTGATTGACTCTAGCACTGGGAGATATTGCTTAGTAATGTTGTGGGAGGTATGAGCTCACCGCTTTGGATTCTCTAATATTGTGTCATGTTATTCATGCTCATCAGATCCCTCTGTTTCATTATGTTGATGCTGTCTGGTCATTTTGCTCCATTATGTTGGTAGCTTCTGTTCACTGTGATTATTGTTCAGTCATTGTTTATATTCCTGTCAATTGAAATATTGTGTAGTTGGTTCAATTGAAATATTGATAGTGAACTCTCAATTGATGATTTATTTTGTTGTGAAGTTCTATCTTTTGAGCATTTTATCCTGATTGATGCAATACTGATTTGTTGATCTTGCAATAATATCATTTATTGATGTAGTACTGATTTGTTAATCTTTGCGAGATAGTAAGCGAGATGGCGTCCACACCATCTTCGCCGCCGTCATTGACGTCGCCGAATGCATCTAGATCTCCGAGGAAAGTGGTACCTAAGCGACATGCTAGAGGAATATCGAAAATGCATATGGGCCGAATGACCATCACGGCCGTTAGTACCGCTGGGGTCCCCCTACTTCCCGAGAAAGCAGTGGCAACATTCCGGACCACCTGCGGTATACTTAGAATAGAACGGGTCCCCATCACCGCACAGAAATAGAAGGATCTGACGGCCGTAGAGAAAGCGCAGCTGTAGACTGAAATTACAACGTCGTTTGATATCCCAACAGAAGTCTCCGAACTCGTGCGATGGCAGGCGTTTCTCTCGATGGGACACGCTTGGAAGACCTTCAAAAGCAAGCTTGTAACGGACTACGTGAACAAGGATCGGATGCCATGCATGAACTATCGTTTCGTGTCGTCGGATACATAGGATGCCTTTGTGCGAATGAAGATGATGGATGAATTTCTGCAGCAAAGTGCGGCGCACAAGGCTATCCAGGCACAAAACATTCACCCTCACAAACTCAGGACCGCTGGGTACACGGGTAAAATCTAGGGATGAATGAGTGAGGACAAAGTGGCAATCCAGTTGGAGGTCTCCCCATCATTTGCCGAGATCACAGACGAGCGCACCTGAAACTGGTTAAAAGCGAGGGCCTCAGTCACGTCATTGGGCGCCATCTCTTTCACAAACCTGGCAGACGAGGAAGTGTCTCAACGCTTGGTAAGATATGTCGAAATACCTAGTTATTAATAAGTCCATAAGTTCGTAGGGTCTAAAATAACATAATGGCCTCTTGCAACAAACATTGAGTACCCAATATTCCCAAGGCTCCTTCGTAGCAATTAGGGAGAAGGATATACTATCCACGGCCCTGGGAAACAAGGAGCACCCGGATCGCACGCAAGGTCTTGGGGTTTACGTACCTTGGATGCATGGATTCCCACACGACTCTGAGGCGTATAGGAGTCGGAAGAGATGCAAGGCTAAGCGTGAGGAACAGTTGAAAGAGGAGATTAGTACATAGATTACTACACAATTTCAAGGACAATTAACATCATTGTAGGAACAAATGAATAAACTCATCAACCAGTCGCAAGCCGCCCCTGTGATTTTGGGAGTCGGTCCTCCTCAACACCGGAGCAGCGTCGCATCCACGCATGCACTTTTTGAACTTGGCAACGTCCAATTACCTATCGACGTCATCCAGGTAATGTACATCTCTGGAATACTCCAAAGATAGACCTGTAGGACGCCTTAGCTAATTGTGTATCGTTTTGTAGGTGTCCACGCCCTACAGGCTCCAAGTGAGGCTGGTTGGGTCTATTTCTATTGAGGCTGGGCGGAGGGTGGTGTATCCATGCCAGGGAGGATAGTGGTGCACGATGCCTAGCTGGCGCAAGGTTACGCCAAGGTCTAGGTGGACCTGGTACATAATAATTTTGATGGTCATCCTACTGGAGAAGCGTTCGAATGAAGAGATCATAACACTAGGGGATGCCTTGTACACTTATGTCCAGTGGCCCAAGAGGGATATCGCTCTTGACCCTGCAGTGCCGCGATCTCCACACGACGACCATGCCTCTCCAACAGTACTCTCGATGACTCCACCTCAACCCCCGCTTCAGAAGGCTTCCATATCGACTACCGTGGAGACAGCGCCGAAGAAACAAGAAAAGCGTGTCGAGTCGTCTTCTAGGAAGACAAATAGCACGCGAGGCGCTAAGGCCAAATCGAAGAAGATTAAGGCACCTCACAAGCCCGGGACGTTCTCCCTCGGAATGTTGTTGGTCTCCGACATAATATTACATCACGCTGGTTTGGCTTGTGTGACTTTGCATGCCTGGTACATGCGGCAGACTGACGAGACGAGGAAAGACTGGCCTACTGGATTCACCGTCAGCTACACGGAGAACCATTTCTGACACAAGCCGGGCTAATTTGCTATGGACTTCGAAGACTTATTTGATCTATTCAATCTCGACGCCCTCGACGCCTCGCTTCTACGATGCTGGACACTGTAAGTGTGTACAATCAAGTTCTACATTCACGCAATACCGATAAATGTCATAACTCATTGCTTATGTATAGATACATGATGCAAGAAGCCCGACGATCGTGACAACCGGTGGGTTTTCTCAACCTACAGTTGATCTCTGAGCAATGCATCAACCTAGACGCATCCTATATCAAGAAATACATAACGAAGGGGTTGCTTGCTCACCGCGACAAGGACTACATACTGGTGCCCTACAACCAAGGGTAAGTGCTTTACTACTTGCTATACAAATTTCATTTGTAAATTATACGCAACACGAACTTAGGTTTAATGACTATAGCGACATACTTAGGTGGCACTGGATCCTTTTAGTCATTGTACCAAAGTGGAGCAATATAATATACCTTGATTCCCTAGTCGAAAAAAATCACAACTTCACCCTTGTGCAAAAAGTACTCGACAAGTATGTACATTTTCTTCATATGTAATTCTATTGTAGTCTTCCTTCGTTTGAAATGGTCGAGGATAACTTTTTGGAATCACGTAGGTCGTTCAGCGCCTATGTTGCATTGGGAGGGATACACAAGGAACTGAGCGCCACATTACGACACAGGACGCGATTTTCGGTACGCACTATAATATAATAATCCTATATCACACTTCATAAACTGGCCTCTCTAACTGACTATACCTATATCCTATATTACACTTCTATTTTTGCAGTGCCACCAGCAACTACTACAAGGCAACATATATGTATTCTACGTTTGTCGTCATATGCTGGAAATCACGAGTGCTAAGATGAAGGATCTAGAGGTTTGTCAGTCAATCTCGCAATAATTATTTCGTAATTATGGATTTAAATATATATGCTTACTACTTTACTCTGGCTAGCGACAGGTCATGACAATCGAAGAAAGTGTCTTCCATCTGGACTTACTCGCGGATGTTCGAGGACTGCTCGCCGCCTTCATCACGGGGAAGATCATTAAGCAGAATGGAGAGTTTCACCTCGGTGACACCGATTTATTGTAATTCACTTTGAGTTGTAATTCAAATCAATTTGTAATTGATATTGAGTTTTTAAATCACTTTGAGTTGTTCTATATCAAATCAATTGTGATATATATATTTTCTGCTTGCTTGTTTTCAGAGGGTATGGGTAGCATTACATGAGGCTAGCCGAAAAACCAAAATATTTAGATATAAAATGAACTATCATAGACGGTTTTGTGGAATAAACCGTCTGTGAATGCATACTATCATAGACGACTACCAAAAAAAAACCATCTGTGAATGCAAACTATTATAGACGACTACCACAAAAAACCGTCTATGATATATAGGATATCACAGACGGTTATTTTTATTAACCGCATGTGGTATGTATCGAATCACATACGACTACTACCAACAACCGTTTGTGATATTTCGGAAATCAAAGACGGCTATTTTTACTAACTGTCTATGGTATATATACAATCACAGACTGCTACTACTAACAACCGTATGTGATATGTATCCAATCACAGACGGCTACTACTAACACCCATCTGTAATACGTATCCAATCACAGACGGCTATCACCAACAACTGTCTGTGAGGCTACTACCAAAATCCGTTTGTGATATTTATGATATCACAGGCGGTTATTTTTACTAACCGTCTGTGTTATGTATCTAATCACACACGGTTGGTACATATAATTGTCTGTGATAGTTGGGAGATATAACCGTCTGTGATAGTTGGTCTTCACAAACGGTTTATACCAGAAAACCGTCTGTGTTGTTGCTTATCACAGACGGCTCAAAAACCGTCTGTGATAACTGTCTGTTATCACACACACACATAAATTCAGACGGTTGAGAAACCGTTTATGATGACACCCTTTCTGTAGTAGTGAGTACACATGTTAAATGGAAAATGGTAAATTTTATTGTTGTGTACCATGATTAGTACATATCGCTCATACGCGGAGCTGACCCTCGAGCCTCGAGACAATGGCCTGAGGCCTAAAGTCAAAATACCAAGTAAATTTTTTTTAAAAAAGAAAAAAATTAACTTTAGATCAGAAGTAGCTTGCTGGCCCGAGCCTCGGCCTACGGCCAGCTACGCCACTGATATCCCTCGTTGCATGCCACTTCCTTATCCATTTCCTTTTCTTAATGCGCTCACATGCGTTAATTCTCCACAGGCATTGTTAACCGGGGTTAACGTACTTGCTTTGGCATGCAATAAGTGCCAAACCTAACTGACTAACAAAACATGACAGGGAAAGCACAGTACAACACGATCCCTTATTTTAGTATGTGCTGGCCATTGGACATATTGTCATTGCATACGTCAGAAAAGGAAGGGAAGAACTAGTGTTAGGCACCACTTGCATTGTGTATTTGTTTGGTGCGTCTGCGTCTCAAAAGTACTGTGGCTAATTTCTAAGCTCTTCACCAACCCATTACGAATTGGACAATTATTTTTCCATAGTTTGGGGTCAACAATTTTAGCTCACCAACAAACCCATTTTGACCTTGCTCTCTTCGAGATTCAAAGCTTCGTTTGAGATTTTCAACAATGCAGAGCGCAGCTCTCGGCAGCTGGATGGATATCAGATGGTCTTCACCTACCATGAACATCCCTACCGTCTGGGGTATGCGATGCGAGGACGTACACGATTTCTGTGTGGATGCTCTGAGGTCTGAGCTGCCGAACATCACATTCTAGATATGGGTCGGTTGCAGTGGGCCCACCACCATTTCTGCGCAGCCCGTCGGATCCAGAATCAACGCTTCAGATTGACGTATGTGTTACGGCCATCCGTAATGTCTAGTTTTAGCGGATCCAAAGGAGGAAAGTGAAGGCATCGAATCGATTCAATATACTGAGGCACTCTATCTGAACTAAAAAAATTGAGGAATCGATGCATAAGTTGGGTTCAATTCAACTGAATAGAATAATATTATCCACCAAATCTACTGGAACATGTTGTTGCTCTTGCCGCCATGCCTGGTCGCTGCCACGGAAAAACACTACAGAAGGGATCTTACCTTGCCGCCTTGCCGCTAACGCTGCCCCTCGACATCGTCCTTTGAGTTGTTGCCGCCCCTCAGCCTAGACGCCATTGCCGTCCCTCGGCCTCGATCACGACGACACCGCGGAGAGCCTCCACAGCTTGCCACTGTCACCAGATCCGGCTCCTCCTCACCACTGTTGATGATACTTGATAGCGAGACTCTGCGGCGAAGATCGGCGGTGGAGGCGCAAGTACCCGACAGTGGTACGGATGGAGAAAGGGCAGAGGCACGAGCGATGGTAAAGGGAATCGGAGGGGATGGGGGCAGGGGGGAATGAATTTCTGTTGCTGTGATTTATTTCTTTCCTTTTTTATTTATGGTGTGGGCTTCATTTAGAGGGAAAGTCGGTTCAATACAATAGAGTAAAATGCATTATGTTTTAATCCTGCTTATATGACATAGTATTGAACGTACACCGATTCAATTCACTAAAGATACCCTAAGTTGGGTTGGAGATTTCCGCTTTGAAGATTGTTGCAGACTTACAATCAACACCACGTGTAGTCCTGTCTGAGTATTTTGTAACCATACCAAGTGACCCTTAATTAGATTTCTGTATACCTAGTTGCATGAATGTTGGAGTAAAGTAGCCAGAAGACTAACTTATCCGGTGCCGCTTTTCAGTTGTCTCTCATCTTGTATCATCTCCCCTAAAAGTGAGATTATCATATACCCAAACTGGAGGTCGGCAAACAACTTGTAGATTATGAAAAGTTGCCCCCACACCGCAAGAAGTAATCCAATTAAATATTATTTATACACATCTTGTTCTTTTATAATTTTCTTCATCTAGCTTTGACAGTGGCTCTCACTAAACCCACATATTCAAAGCTAACTTTGCAACAGCAAAGCTTTGTTTTGAACATTGTTCACGTTCATGTTCTAAGAAAATAAATAGTAGTAGTAAAACATTGACACGCGTGTGACGTTATTGGTCTAGAGGCTGTCACGTGTGCGTCAAAGGGACTGCGGAGAGGGGGGGGGGGGGGGGGGCGGGGGTACGAAAGGGTATGGAAAAGCTGCCTGTGATAGTGCTTGACGGTTGGTGAGAGTGCGATCTTCACCGACCGGAAACGTATTGACCACAGCTTTGCAAATAAGTGGCCTTGCTTCCAGTTAAGTAGCGGCGATTGAGATGATGCAGTTGCTCAATTTCTATCCTCACCAAACCATTGAATATATCTCCAATTAGAAATTCCAAAGAGTGGAGTAAGAACCAACCGATCAGTTGCTAGCTTATTTATGTGCAAAAACGAAGCCACACGTTACTTGGTAGCTCAATCAGACGAGCATTAGATCTCTTAATGTAACAGTCCATTTTCAGACGGTAAATAGTAATTGCCATTTTCATTTGGAGTTTCAACCTTATTTCAAATTAGCGAGTATTTTCAAAAATCTCGAACCTCAGCCTCGATTTGAATTTCAAATTCGAATTTAAACCTCAATTCAATTTCAAAATTCAAATCTCAATTTGAATTCTCTTCACAAATTTCCCCTTCAAATCCTAGTGGGCTCAGCCCCTATTCCCCTTGGGCTTAGCCCACTTCTCTTCTCCCTTGGCCGGCCCACGCACGAGCCTTCCCCTACCCCTCTTCCTCCCCTGGCCGAGCCAGTCAAAGGCTCAGAGCTGCCCAAGCGCCCGCCTGCAGCTCCCACCTGCCCACGTCGCCTCCGCCACCAGCCTTGGCCGCCCAAGTCGTCGCCCGTGCGTCACCGCCACGCCAGCGCCCTCTCTGCGCTCTGCCCGTAGGCTGCGTTGCGCACGCACGCCTACGTCACCATGCCTGCGTCGACCACATCACCAGCGTCGTGCGCGCGCCAGGCCGTTCCCACCTTGTCCCATCACGTGGCCACTCCCACCTGCTCTCACCGCGCACGTAGTCGCCTTGGGAGTGCAGAGAACCACCCCCTTGCTGCCACCAGCTCGCCCTCGCCCGGTCATCTCCAGGCCAGAGCCGCCTCGGGACACCGCGCAAGCTCCCCGTGCCCTCCAACGGCTCCCTCACCCTCCGGCAGCTATAAGAGGCCCCTTGTGTAGGGGTGCAAGTGGGGCGGGTTAGCCCGCTAAGCCACTAGCCCTCCCTACAAAATCGGCCCACCAAAATCAGCCCGCCAGCCCGTCAACTGCTCGCAAGAAAATTTCGCTCGGCCCGCTTGCCTGCTGGGTAAACCGCGTCCGCGCGTCCACAAGCTCCGCCTACAGTCCTCCTCGCGACCTCGCCCCTCGCCTCTCGCCTCAACCCTAGATGACGTCAGGGCAGCCGCCTCCTTCGCCTTCACCCCCATCTTCGGTCCATCGTCGGGGTGGCCGCCTCCTCTGCCTTCACCATCATCTTCGGTCCATCGTCGGAGCGGCCGCTGCCTATGCCTTCACCCCATCGGTCCATCATCGGGGCGGCCGCCTCCTCCGCCTTCGCCCCCATCTTCGGCGTGGCCGCCTCCTCCGCCTTCGCCCCCATCTTCGACGCAGTCGCCTCCACCGCTTTTGCCCCCATCTTCGGTGCAGCCATCTCCTCCACTGTCGCCCCCATCTTCAGTGCAACCATCTTCTCTAGCGTCGCCCCCATCGTCGCCACAACCATCTAGGTGCGTTTCTTGGCTACTCCATCCCTGTTCTTGGCCCTGCAATTTAACACTCTACAGTTCTGACAGCTGCCTGATTCAGAATTCTCAATTTAGCCAGGTCGTCTAAACTTGTTCAGGTTTTGCGTTAGCTTATATTGTTGGTTGTCAGTCGAATCGAAACAAGTGGTTCTAATTAGGTTTTAGGATTTCCATTTCCTCATGGTAGATTCATTTCTGCTGTGGTGTTGGTAGAAAAGGATTTTTATGATTTGAGACTAGTTGGTTAAAGTTACTATACCTTTCCTTTCAATCCAAAAGTTGACCTCTAGTTGGACTTTGATATGAAATATTGAGTGATATAACTCCTCTATTTCTATGATCTGGTTGTTTTGTGTAAAATTTCCCCTTGCACTTGATTTTCTAGCAACTGAACGCATAGGTGTTGTAGAAAAGTACATTTGGTTAGTTGAAGCATGGTGAAACTGAAACAGGTTGATTAGACATCGATGCTTTGGTAAAACCAGTTGATTTCTTTTTCTGCATGGCATGACAACTTCTGGTTAGCTGAATTCTGAGACCAAGTAAACGATTAGTTTTGACTTATGATCGTTTATTCCAAACCAATTTGGACATCGTTACGGAGTTTAACCAGAAAGAACTTGTGTCTTATTGGTTACAGCTGATCTACTAATCTCTAGAGCAACAAAAAAAACACCATATATGAGGCATACAATGATACAATTTACAAAGCTATCAGTTAGATTTCATCACTAAGTCATTCATGTGATAAAGAACACGTTTAACAGTCAGTAACAGCAACAAGCAAGTGTTAGCGAGGAGCTTATGTAGATTCACCGACACTGATGCACTAGAGGCCGGTGCCCTGCCTGCAACTGCAGGTGTCACGGTGGGAGAGGTCTGTTTCTTGCTAAGTTTTTCTGACTTACATTCAGGCTGGTACCAGCCCAGCTTCACGTTTTCTCTGTCAAAAACAACGTGGTATCCAACCAGGAAATTCTCTGCATCCACGATTATCTCGTGAGAGATTATAAAACACTGAAACAGCAAGTGTCCCTAGCTAGATTTTAGCACTCACGTCCAATAATTCCTACAGGTTCTGATTATTGCTGTACAGCTAAGCAAAAGCTAGCAAGCGCTGCCTGTAAATTAGCAAATAAGATGATATCACTGACCGGAAAACCAACTGCAGTTTTAACTTAATTATTATGTCTATTGGTTTTGTGATCGTTTATTCCAAACAGGTATATTTAACTTTTCATTAATTTAGTAGTAGTCATGACGGAGGTTTTGTGTCACTGTAAGTGCTATCTATGGAGGCTCAAGAGGGAGGGCTAGGAGTAGGAGCTAGCGCTAGCCAAGAAGTGGGAGTTTCTTTCTGAAATAGTACTCTGTTCTAATTTAATTACTAAAGAGACAGGTAGAATTACAAAAAAAAAAACTAATGAAATGTGATGGGAACTAATGGTGCCCTGGTGGTTGACTTGTTGAATATGCCTTGTTTTGTTTGAGTGAATATCCAATGCTGCTGGGAGCTCTTTGCCATCTAGTACTACCTCGTTGTACCATACTAATCAGTTTTTGTTCCTCAATTCTCATAGTATTTACAAACATTATGTAATGATGAAATCAAACAATTTTATTTTTGCAGCCTATCCCTGTTGGTTCATCAAATGAGGTAGATCATTCAGACAATGCATTTCAGACAGTGGCCAGGGGAATGTTTGGCGGTGCTGGAACCATGTCACCACCAAATGATGATTTGGGTCCACTTTGAGCCAATTTTGATTTTGCTGTTAAACAGTTGGACATGATCTATTTTGGATGATGTATCTTTGATTGACATACAGAGTGGAGTATCATATTGGGATATGGTTAGATGTGGCAATATCAATAGTGTTCGTAATGTTAATCAAAACCCAAGCTCTAGAGTGCTTTTGTATGTCCTAACTTGATAGAGAATGTTTAACCGGATTAATTATGTCTTTTTGGATTATTTTTTCCAGATTTTCTGGTATTATTTTGGGATTTTTTTATTGCTGCTAAAGGACTTACTATAAGAAGAAAATTTGGGTTTAGTATGATGTTTTCATCTGGCAAATTATGCAGAGGCAGCAGTATATATCAGAACATGTATTGCGGCTAGCACTATGCGTCTATACATGCATAAATGCATTGCGGCTAGCAATAGGCAGCGAGCAGCCACCAAAGCCCACCAACTTATAGCATCATCCGTAGTGCGGGCTGTTGCCAGCTGCAAAACGTGAGCAGCCAGCGCGGGGTGGGGGCGGGCTATCCACAGCTCGCCCCACTTGCACCACTACCCCTGTGCCCCCTTGTCCCCTCCCCCTTCTTCCCCAAGCTCAAAGCCGCAAAGAAAGCCGGTGCTCCCATTTCGCCCGCCACACCGCTGCTGCCGCGTCAGCCCGGTGAGCAGCCGGTGACCCTGGCCACGAGGTGCCCCAAGGCCCTTGGAAGATTCCCCCCTCCCCTCTTCTTCCCCACCGCCAAGGACTTCCGCTGCCGCACTCTTCCTCCTCCACCTCTGGCCACCACCGCCCCGCCGATTCGGCTGCCCCCAAGCCACCCCAACCCCACCTTCGGCTTCCTGGCGTCCTCACAAGACGCCCATGCGAGTGCCCCTTCCTCCGCCAGACCATCACACATGAGCCACCACGCGCCTCCATGCGGTCAGGCCACGCCGCCCTTGGCCTCACCACGGCCGTGCCCATCCCTCTTCGGCGCCGCCACCTTCGCCCATGGGGTCCCCGTCCTCGTGGGAACCTATTTCGCTGGTGCGGCGCTACCGTGCGCAAGAAATCATGATACCTCCATCTCAACAGCGGTGCACATGTACGCCTACCAGACTCTACTCCAGAGTCAGCCTACTAGTCCACCTCCGTCTCAACGGTCTCCGTACCCCCTCTGAACCGACATGCGCTCTCCGGACCGGTGGACGTATTCTATGGGTCATGCTCGGTGCAAAATAAGGCCGCGCACGTGGACACAGCTGCAGCAGGCAGAGAGTAGTGGCTCGGATGAGTGAGCCATATAGTACCGCGTGTTATGCGATTTTGTTTTGCTATATTTGTACGCGTATTTTGGTTGTTACGTGTGTACTCCAGCGCCATATTTTATATTGACATCTCCAATGGAGTTGTAATGCAGTTTTTTTTATACATTCCAAGTCACATGAAATCATGAAACCCTAATTTCCGAAACATAAAATCGAAATTTTCGCGACCTAAATCCTAAATTTTTGAGACAATACAAAAACACATATAAAATTGCCGAAACATTACACAATTAAGTCCACTGCGTGAGGACCCTTCAAAATAAAATTCATAATTTTTGGAGCTCATTTTCTATATTTATTGATTCGTACGAACATAACACTTATACGAAATAGCGATAAAAATTCTGGACGAATAAAATTATGAAAAATTTATACAAGCAAGTACACGGTGTCGGAAGGCTCCACAAAAAAAATTATAATTTTTTTGGGCTCAGTTGCTATATTTTAAAATTCTTTCAAACCCTAACCCTAACTAATCTAACTAACTAATTAACTAATCCTAACTAATTAACTAATCCTGTGGCCAGCTGACGGGGCTAGTGAGCACGTGGCGGCAGGGCCCGTGCGCCAACGCGAGGTGGCGACAGCTCCGGCGTTAGCGAAACTTTAAATAGCGTCGTAAGAAGCAACTAATCGGTAGCTAACTAATTTGTGTGATATGTGATGTGATAGATACATATGGTGGGTAGTGTGGACGATCATATATACGCAAATATCGTAGCTTCTGGGAGAAAAAAACACAAAGCCATAGGCAACTGATGAGTAGTTCCATCAGATTAGTCTCAGTTCTCTTGATATCCATCAACAATGCACGTCTTCTTGCCTCCTGACAAGACCTACCAGGGGGCATCGGCCACATATTCCCACTTCCCACTTCCCACTTCCCGACATGACCCCCTCGGTCCGAAATCCGTTTCTGATTGGATTGTTGGGATTATCTTCTTCCTACCCAACCTCTCGGAGCATAGGCAATATGGAGTTTCCCGTACAAATTTATAGTTAATTTGAAAATAAGATGGACCTTGTTGTGATTGTGACCATTAAAACATGCAAAAAAAGTAACTGAAATTCAGATAATAACTTTTCTTAGGGCAAAGTTCAGAGAATAACTGAACCCGATCGTGATAACCGATGGAGAGATCTGACATTGGAGAATGGAGACTACTATCATTTCGTCAAGTATGACACTATGGCAGGATTGTCAGCACACAGCTCCCAACAGTCTTTAGTCATGGCGATGTCTGAAAGCGTTTGTTCCCACGACTCCACGAGGCCCGATTGCTCTAACGCCACTATTAGGGTATATACAGTAGGTGATATCAGCAATTTATAATCTTTGTACGTAAGATTTTTAATGATGTAGATGAGAGAAAACAAGGAGAGAGAATAAAACCGTTTAGATGCAATGCATATCTATAAAACCCTTATGTATAACACAAAACACTATTGTATGAGTTGTTGTCTATAACAAATATTTTTTCAATAAAAACTAAAAGATTGTGGGATCTTATATAAACAACTTAATGCATAACTCATTATACGGTACCGCCTTTAGTCTTTGTCTATAAAGCGATCTGATAATGATATAGGACACCATTGCCTATATTGTCAGATATGCCCTCAGACGCCAAACGGTAGTGGCTAGTTGGCACCTCAGCCTCCACACGTTCTACCAAACACGAATTGCAACGCTGCCAACAAAAACGTCTCTTGCGTCGCGTCTCAGGCATGGCGAGCAATCGCAGGTAACCGCTGGAACGACGAATCCTCCTCATGTTTTGCCAGCTCCGTCAGTGTCTACTGATCACGCAGAGCTCTCCAAACTCCAGCCAGATCGGCCGCAGTGATCTGCGCAGGAAAAATGCAGAGGAAACCAAAATAATATCTATCTGTTCACTCGGATGGGCAATCACTGCAAAAATTGTCGAGCAGGTGGCCGGCGACTCGCAATTTAAGGAGGAGATGGTGCCGGCGTGCCTCCGTGCCGGTGTCGCGTTGCTTTCTTGGAGTCCATTGGCTTGGTTGCGCCAAAGTCCTATCATTATCCGGCTTGCTACACACTACACAGACATGTAGTACAGATCGTTGATAGATGCAGCGACCTCGGCGTGCATGACACGTACAAATCTTGGCACACCGAGAGATGCCGAATGGGCCTACGACTATGATTTTTATGCAGGTTTGTATACTAGTTGGGGAAGATCTTGAGCAAATCTGTAGGCATGGCTAGGTTTTTGGCGCACTGATTTGTATGACACATTGGGAGGAAAAAAATCTTGAGCAACTTAACAGACATTGTGAAGATACTTAGAGCAACAAGCAGGCATAGCCACTCATGGTGCCACTCATTATTGTTGTCGTGTTATGTATGATCGCATCATGCGGTACAGTTTGAAAGCATTATGTGATGTTTTTCTTATGGAAGCAATAATGCTCTCGATCTCTGGACCATCTGAATCGACGGTTGTCGGTTTGATTTGAACGTTAGGGCCCTAACGGGCATGGGTAGTGACAGTACTATTGACTGTGCCCACGACACAAGGCTGGCCCAATTTTATTTGCTAGCTTTGGATGGAAGATTTGTGGCCGACCAGCTGTTTATATATTAGCCAAGGTTTTAGGTCCCATTTCATAACTTTTAACCTATTCAACCAAATCAGGTGTTTAAATGGAAAGCTAACAAAATTATCTACAACAATCTAGTAGATCAAATTCTCAGATTACCCACATAACATGCCCAAAACTGCACTACAAGCCACTGTCACGAAATCAATCTACCAATTAGGGTTTTGGCAACGATTAACCACAACTACTCGCATCCTCTCCCCACTATAATCCACCATAAACTCCTTCTAAACGCTGAACTAGCTGAGAGAAGAAGCTCGGGTCATTATCCTAGGAATCCGACGTCGGGATCGTCACAAACGCGAAGCCCTTATCTTTCTTCTCCCTCCGCTCCTTCTCCCTTCCTTGTTGCAGCAGCCCCTTATTTTCTCTTTGCCGCAGCCTCCTTCCCTGATGCTGGTCCTTCCTCTTCCTTCTTCCTTCCTCATCCTTGCGTCCTTGCCGCAATAGCCAAGCAACAGCGGCACGTGCAATAGCAAAGTACGGCAGCAACAGCACACCAGGGCAGCACGTGGCACACGGTAAGGCTGCGCTAGGGCAATGTAACATCCCAACTCAACACGGAGTCCAGAATACCACTAACTATACAAACTATAATTTTAACATCATTTCACAACAAATTACAGCAAGCATCTCGACGATAAAATCTGTCCACGGGTCGCATTAAAACAAGTATAATGATATAACAACGATAGATAATTAATTTTTAGAAAGCATAGCAAGATAATAATTCAAGAACAATAAAAAACCAATCGAGTAAAGTCTATTGAATGAATAATCAACTCCAACCTATCATATAAGGCCATTCAAAACAAACAAGTCTTAAATATAATTCATCACTATATAATAAAGGTTCTCACGTCCAATGAATCAAGTAATTGAGTGTGGATTTGTGGTTCCAAATGCGTTAGTCCTTCCTAAGTGAAATGTCGTTAACGGTCACCTAAAAACAACAATAAAGTAAGAGTGGGTCCAACACTCAGCAAATACATAATAAAACCATAAACAATAGTTTATCAACCATAATCAAGGTCATCATCATCATCTATCTATTTAATATCATTCTCGTACTTAAATAAACAATTCATATTCCATATATGTAAATTTGCCCAATTTAACAATTTACGCATATATGCGAATGAATCATCATGCTCATGCTCATATGCATCTCATCAGCTGATACCGGTATAGCGGAGTGTTCACATGTCGATGACACACTCTCCCCCCATCTTCGTTAGGATGACGTCCCTACATTGTAGGACTTTAACTAGTCCCTATAAATGTAAGACTTTATCTAGAGTACTCTAGACTAGTCATGTATCTTTCTTACCGATCTTACCGGAATAGTTACATGACTTTTTCACCGACCTAGCTCGTGCACTCTTATCATGATGAATGTAAATGATGCAACATATTTAAGTATTCATCAACATAATTAATCTCATTAACTCAATATCCCATTCTCATTAACTCCAAATCATAATCTCATTCACTCAATGTCAATAATATTATGTATAAGAATAAGCTTAATGAAAGCATAATAAATAGCATGATAAGTAATATCAATGATCATGATGAACAACCCGTTGTTCACCACTCTACCATTTACTTGCCTCTTAGACATTAGAAGTCGGGTGCCAAAATTGTGGCATGGCGCATGAGGCCACAGTCTATGAACAAGCAAGTTAAAATAATCTCAAAACCACATCAACACAGTACCCAAAATATTAAAATAATTGCCCTCACATGTCTACGCCAAGACGACACAATTAACCCAAAACTACCGAACGCACTACCCACTGTCATAGTAGTAAAACAGCTCTAACTTATTCATCCGAACTCCAAATTCAACTAACCAAGACTTTCTGAAATACTCACAAAAAATCCTATAACTTCTTAGTTATGATGAACATCTGATTCTACTGTTTTATGCCCCATTTCTTTCTCCGAAGACCATCTCAAAATATGTCAGAACAGTCCATTTCACAATTTTATATCTTTAATTCTAAAACTTAAAAATATATGAACGATACCAGTTCTGGAAACTAATCAAAATTTTCTAAATTATTCAAGTTATCATCACATTTTAATTTTGCTATCTACTAGATGAAACTGACCCATCTTCACAACATCTACCAGCTACGTCCAAATTCTAGATAGCGACCTTCCTGTGGCTATAACTTTTTACTCGCTACTCCTATTGTAATGATCCAGCCTTTCCTGAAAAGCTAACAAGATTATATAACTTTTCTATAATTGGACCAACCTCTGAATCCTAGCCTAAATACCCCGAATCACCCACACAAGGTTCTGCAATTAAACTCGACGAACTAGGGCATGCTGAAAAACAATCCTACCCTAAGCAAAATGATCTACAATCTTAACAATGACTAAACCATGGAAAATCCTAGAGATTAACAAGCGTTACCCTTGAAGAAAATGAAGGATCACGAAAACCCCACCAATTTTCCTCCTCTTTTCCTTTCTTCCCTTCTTCTTCTCCTTCTTCCCCTCCTCCTTGCTCCTTCCCTCCTTGGTGATCTTCCTCTTCCCCTTGGCAGCAGCCACCCAGGGAGCAGAGGGGCGCGACGCGGTAGTGGTGGAGGCGACACACAGGAGGTGGTGGTAGGGGAGGTGGCAAGGGAGGGGGTGGCGGCTATGGTTTAGGGAGCACCCCTAGGGTTCTATTTAAAGGCCAAGGGGGCTGAAGGGTTGTGGATTGGACGTGGTAGGATTGAAAACAACCGATATTGAATTTGATTCGGAATACACTTTGAATTCGAGTCAGTTTTCCACTTTCCTTCTATGCAGCGAACCTTCTGGAGCTCATAACTTTCTCTCCAAACTTAGAATGGAGTGATTCTTTTTTTCCCATTTATCTAACTCATAGTACTTCAACTTTCTATTTGAGGAGATTTTCTGAAATTGTCACCTTCACTGCCAAATTTGCTTTGGAAGTTGACTCAGTTGTGGACTCTGATTCTCTGTGCAGCCTGCCTTGCGGGCCACATATCTCACACGTCAAAACTCAAAATTAGGACAATAAGGACTCTAAATTGGACTATGCAAAGAGATCCATAACTTTGTAGTTATGAGGTTTTCATTCGAAGCCGTTTAGTCGTAAAAATTACATTGCAAGATGATGATAGATTCTGTCACGTTTCTTGGCGAGGTAAATAAGGAATCTCTCAATATCTTTATATTATGTTTAAATAAACAGGATATTATAGGACTAAGACCAAGAAATATTCACATTTGAGCAAGACAAGTCCTTATCATTGATCATATTGAACCTACTTTTCAAATGCAAAGTATTTCGATTTAAACTATTACTTGCATGCTTATTAGTATTTATGAAGTGTTATGTCAAATATTGATACTTAGTTATGCCAAGTTTCTTATCAGTATTGAATCCCCTCCTTGACTATTGATACCCCTATACCTTGTCACCCTAAGGATAATTACTACATGAGTGGAATGCTCCATTGTTTAAAATAAACATGACTATTGGTTGTGCTTAGATATTGCTTAGTAATTGAACAAGAATAGGACATATATTGCCATTACGAGAACCTAGATACTTTGAACAAGTAGGGTGGTGACATGGGTTACCACTAGCAACAAAAAAATGTATTTATAAATGGTGGAGACTTGGGCGAGTGGTTGGTTGAGATGGTTGCTTCGTGTACGCAGTTGGTTGGTGGTATGCCTCGCCTGAGTCGATTAAGGACCGAATCATGTGTTCTCTTCTAAAATACTAAGCTGTGCAACCACATGTCTAGTATTGGATAGACCTAGCTAAATAATTTACCGAGTCATTATGCTACTGCCAAATTATGGGCAGTCTCAGTTGGGTCGTTGGACCTAGGCTGGAGGGGAAATATTTTTGTGTATGCACCCTTGTGTTGTGGTGATACTAAGTCAGGATACGTACTCTCCCAACAGTGGTTTCTTCGGAGTTAATGTTGTTCAAACGCCCGAAAATAGATACATTGGATGGTGTAGCATTATGGTGAAGTTTTGTAAATGCTTTGTTATGATTGTAAAGGCTTTGTTATGATCGTCTCTGTCGCACACCTACAGTAGTGTGTCATGGGTGACATTATGAGTTGATCATATCTTGTGAGTAAAGTTGTACAACCTCTGCAGAGTGTGTCTTAAAAACCTATTCAAATAGTCTTGCCCTCGGACATGGGCATTGTGAGGAAGTTACACTGATTAGTTTTATTAACTTAAAACTGTAAGCTAAAACTTCCTGGAAAATCTTGGTGGTTCTAAAGTTGCGACATGCTGGATGGAAGCATGGTCGTTGTGTCAGGACATGCTGGATGGAAGCATGGTCTCTGTAATTTGCGACATGTTGGATGGAAGCACGGTCGCCGATGATTGAAGATAGTTTGGTTGTGGTTGCGACATGCTAGATGGAAGAATGGTCGTCAGGAACGTGATCATGTGAGTAAACATGATCGAAACAATGCTTAATCTTACAAAATAACATGTGGTTTTAATGTCAAACATGCTAAGTCATAGGTTAGGAAAATAACTATAGTATTGAGAAAATTGGCTTTGTGTTGAAAACAAACATACAACCCCTTCATTGGAAAGCCCTGCATCTATATATTTGCATTTGCGGTAGGGGCTTGTAGAGTACTTTTTGTACTCATGGTTGCTTAACCATGTGGATTCAAACTATGAAGCCGAAGACTCGGTGCATGGATATTTCTATGCATCTAACCATGGAGATGATGGAGACAACATTAACTAGGTACTAGTCCCAGTCGGTTGCCTATGGAAAATCATGGAGGCCACGCTCTTTTGAAGTCTTTTTCGCTGCTACTATGTTGACTTTTCACTGCTACTCTGAACTATTTGGTTGGTCGGCCCGTTCTATAAACCCTGGCCCTAAGGCCCTTTTACCATGTTCTGTAATAATATTTAGTTACTATTATGTATGTGTGTATGTGATATTCGCTGATAATTGTACTGTGTGAGCTAGCTAATGATTATGTGACTAGCTCAGAATACACAAAAAGGCCTGGATGAAAATCTGGGTCCCCACACGCATCTAGGCCCAATATCATGTTTAGTGTATGCTTATGTGCTAGGTTTTAAGCTTCCCCTAAAGAATTGCATTTAGTGACCGTTAAGAGAATTCTTAGATATTTTAAATACTCCCTATTGATGCACAAGACTCAGGGCCTTCTATCGAACTTATGAATGTAATCAAGAGGATAATAACACACCCAGATATTTTATTGCCGTGGACAATGAATTTACAAGAGATGCAAAAAAGAGTCTTCTTCTGTTGTTTTTTTGTTGGAGGCACACAGGCCCCCTAATTTATATCTATCTAAGGTGTGGCAGTTACTACTTAAATAGATGCCTCCCTTCCTCATGCATGTTTCTTTGTCATGTCTTAAACTGTCACATTCTTCATCAAGTGTTATAAGTTGCTAGATGTGTTATTAACGGCTCTCACATGTTAAATTACAATTAACGTGGTAAACCGTCAAGATCCCGACCAGTTATACTCTATTCTAAAGAACGTATAGCCACTGGTTGGGGACTAGTAGTTATTGTCCATGGTTGATAGTTAAAGGGCATAACTATCACAACTCCGACCAGTTATATGTATAATTACTGGTTGGGGAAGTCAATTATTACCCCTTACTGGTCGTCAATGGGTGTGACTGGTCGACGACCCGTTATGTTAAACAAAACATATCTTTATCTCTCTCTAGTTGAAAGGATAACCAGGTTTAATGGGCCCATTAAGGTACTAGGTGGGTCATGACTAAATAGGCCTATGAAATCCTATTTTGATTTTTCTTGAGTGAAAAATATTAATTTAGTCAATGAACCTCATCACTCCCCTAGCATTGGACTTTGGTATCCCAAAGGTGCAAAATTCGAGTTTCTTGGCTATTCGGATTCCAATTATGCCGAGTGTAAAATTGACCGTAAAAGCAGTTCAAAGAGATGTCATTCGCTAGGTAGATCCTTAGTATCACAGACTTCGAAGAAACAAAACTCCGTTTCACTTTCTACCATCGAGGCGAAATACATTGCCGCCTGTAGTTGTTGTGTACAAGTTTTGTACATGAAGCAAACCCTTTTAGACTATGGGATCTCCTTCAATAGTATGCCTCTACTGTGTGACAATGAAAGTGCGGTGAAAACTGCAAATAATCTGGTTCAATACTCGTGTACAAAGCACATTGATATCCGACATCATTTCCTTAGGGATCATATTGCAAAAGGTGACATTGTGCTAAGCCATGTAAGAACCGATGATTAACTTGCAGACATTTTCACCAAGCTACTAGATGAGGCAGGCTTTTGCAAGTTGAGGAGTGAGTTAAATATTATACATGCCTCTAACGTTGCATGATCATGTTTACTTCTTGTAATATATTGCGATGTGTATATATGCTTTATTTTGTTAAATTCTTGTAGATTTCGATCTTATTTGCTTTGACTTTTGTGAGCTGAAATGGAATTATCACATTAAGGGGGAGCATAATACCTTTCATGTATCCAGTATCCTTGCAACCCTATATGTGAACATATCAATAACTTGCTAGTTGGCATCTGTAAAAGACCTATCTTAAGCCAAAATGTTTCTTCACACAAATGTACTATATAATATGGTTTCTAATGTTTTTCAAATTTCCATCATGAAAAAGAGACCAAAATTTCCTTTCATGAAAATTATATTAAAAATATGTCTTGAAAATTATTTTGGAAAGAAAAATGGTTGGTCAAATGTTTTTCCCAAAAATATTTCTTTTGGCCAACATCTTGGAAAATGAGAATTGCAAAATAACCAAAAACCTATATGTGCTTAAATTGCGGGCTTTCTAGCACAACATGGGTCTAAGTCACATGGGCAAGATGTTTCCATATCTCTGTCCTTGGTGGCACAAAATTAGGCATGTACATTTCCAAAGAACCTAATCTCAAACTCATTTGATTCACTCTTTTGCAAAAAAACAAAATAAAAAATGCTTTGAAAGTCTATATGCGTAAGAGCAATATCTTCTAGAAATTCATATTTTGTGGTTCTCATCGGCCCAACTATGCCCAAACATGTTTTTCCTTGGTTGTAGTTGGTTTGGAGCATGGAAGAGCAATATCTCAACTGGAATAGTAGTTCTCAATTTTTCAGTGTAGGTCGGATTGTCCGCCTCATGCCGGATTATCTGGTATCCGGGTCACCCGGATAATCCAACCCGGGTCGCATTATCTGCCCTGCATTGGGGGCAGTTGGGGTTGCCTCTTATCTCTAGGATCTAGTCGGATTATCCGCCCTGCATTGGGGACAGTTGGAGTTACCTCTTATCTCTAGGATCTAATCTGGGCTGTTGGATTTTAGTTACACCATGTTGGACATCCGATCCACTTCACAGACTCAACTAACAAATATATATATATATATATATATATATTACCTTGCTCAAGTTTTATTGTACTTTCGTAAGTCTTTGGTTGCTTGTCGTATGTCTATGCTGTTTGGTGATTTGCGTAGCCAACTTTGTGCACATATAAGTGCTTCTACCATCTTCGGCGACAATGAGCTTCGGAAGGGATCTATAACTCTACAATCTGTGCTAAACGTCGATTCAGAAGCAACTGTAGAAATTGGAACATCTACCATTGATAATATAGGGTACCTATTTGTATTCCCTCTCCACCAACTCAATATGTCAAATTTACTTGTGTTTTCTCACAGTTCTTTGCCAAAAATCTTGACAACTCAGAATTGCATAAGACAGTTCAGTTCCAGTAGAAATCAAGAAAATATTTTTCTAAGCGAGTTGTCCAGTGAATCATCGCGATTGGGAAGTAACGTGGGGAGTTAACAACTAATTAGGACAATGTAGCAACAAAACATCAAAATGCTGTAGTTCAGTGCACTCAATGTAATGTTTTGCAGTACTAGTACCAAAAGACAGGCTAGAACTGTGAATTCTAGGAGAACAACTGTGCTAAAAATTGTATCGAGACACAGAGGACGGTGAGTAGAAGAAATAGCAACATAATTATTTAAGCTCTGAAACATTGACTTTTTTTTAAACCATACACTATAATTATCAAAACAATGCACACTTCTTGAGTTGAGCATTGACAGGTTTGACACTATAAGAGAAATCAAAACATAAAAGTGTATGACTTGGCTCTGTCTTGATTATGGATCCACATGAAGCATCCAGTGAGAACTATCCCACAAATCTGGGAGGCGTTGAGATCAATCGGTAACATCTTCATTTCTTTCTTCGATATTAAACACAAGTACACAGCTGGCTCCTTTCCTGAACTTCTGCTGAACACCATCCACCAAAATATGGTGGGCATAGGAAATAATTTTCCTAAGCGTTTGTTCTTATGAATGCCTCATTCAATAGAGTATAACAGCTTAACTAAACTCACCTGCTGCTCTCACAAATTGAATATCAGTGCATGTTTTCAGCACTGCAACATTTGCTTTCTTGGTGGATAGCTTTGTAATTATCCTTTTACCTATATTTTCTATTTATGTATGGAGAAAAAGGTATGTTTTATCTCCAGACTGACTATTGGTTCTGCACCACATATGTCTATACTACTGCAATCGATGAACTCGTGCTGATTACTTGTGTTTCAGCCTTGTGTCTTGATAGTTTTATTTCCCTTTATTTGAGTTGTTTGTTTCTACTGGTATGTGTAAGAAATATGATTGATTGATTGATCTTGCAGGCGACTAGGAAGCCCATCAAGTTCGTAGGGTAACAAATGGAGGACCTTGGACTTTCTATTCTTTTCATATGGCACAGCATGTTCTGGTCAGCTATTAGCCTCGATGTCCTTGGAACAAATCTTGTCATCATGATGGTCTTTTGTACTGAAAATTTCTAGTAAGGCCTGGGCTATTAGGCTTGATGTCCTTGGAGTAAATCTTGTCATCACAATTCACTTTGGATTGATTGAAATGTGAAAATCTTGTCTGATTGCTCTCTCTGAGTTAGTTCAGATTTTCTGTTCGCAAGAAACAGAGCTGCTTTTCTGTTAGCTAGTTCAAAGTTCATACCAAGGAGACAACGACTATCAAGGCTTCATAAGTGCTGCTTTTGTGATTTTTTTTTGTGTTCACCTCCATTTTCATGTTGTAGGCTTTGTATCATGGAGATATCACATGCTTTAATAGTTGTAATATAGTAATGGAAGTACTTCATATCAGCTTTGATCTGCTCATATATATGTTATGCTCCTTTTATAAGGAAAATTTTGTTGGTGCAACTAGAAAGATGTGTAATATTGGTTCTGCCACCAGAAATTGGACTATGTCGTTTTTGCCACTGGAATTTTTGTGTCATTTTGCTTTTGCCACTACCGTTGATATCTATTAGTTTGACTGGTACAATAGATCATTTGACCGCTATTTCATTGTCAGGTTTTTCCAAAAAGACATCCAATACCCCTGTCAACTTGTGGGCCCTACTGTCAGTCCCTCATCTCTCTCTTTGCCTCATTTCTCTCTTTGCCGACCGGGAGGACCACCACCGACGCCAAGGAGGAGGCGCGACGAGGAGGTGGAGCCTGACAAGGCGGCGTTGGCGGTGGAGGAGGACGCGCTAGAGGGGGATTGGGGTGGGGAGCGTGGTGGAGGAGGGCGGCGGGAGGAGAGTGGCGTAGCGAGGCGGAGGCAAAGGTGGGCAGGGTGGAGAGGAGGCAGGGGGTTTGGCGGCAGGCTAGAGAGAAGGAGGAGGCAGGGGGCAGTGGCGGGCTGGAGAGAAGGAGGAGGAAGGGGCGCGGTGGCGGGCTGGAGAGAAGGAGGAGGCAGGGGCACGATGGCGGACAAAGGAGGCAGGGGACATGATGGGTTGCACGGGGTTGGGCGGTGCTGGTGAAGAGAGAGAGAGAGAGAGAGAGATGGGGAGAGAGAGGAGAGATGAAGAGCAAGAAGGGTAAATAAGTCTTTTCGCACACAATTTGACATTGAAAGGGCTTTGACTGACGGTAGTGGTAAAAGCAAAATGATGCAAAAGTTTCAGTGGCAGAAACGACATGGTCCAATTTCTGGTGGCAGAACCAACATTGCACATCTTTCTAGTGGGACCAACCCCTCCCCCCCTTGGGGCTTGTTTGGGAAGCCCAAATTCCCGGCCCACTTCCGAAACAAAGCCTTAGGGCATGTATAGTGGTACAGACAGCTGATGTCTATACTACTGATCCATGTCATCTATAGATAGCACTAAAAACACCATCTATAATGAGTTATCTTTTTAGTCGTCTATGGAAATTTATTTATCAACATTAAATTATATCTTTGTGGTCTATTTTGTTGCTTTTTGCCACAACTTAAACACACTTGCATGAACAATATTATGGACATAATGCACAAGAATAATATTATTATATAATAAAGGGATTAGTTCTCACACATTGGGCAAAGAGTGAATTGCATGTTAGACCGCTATTTTTCGAGAAGCAAGTTCGGCCCCTACAATTTATGTATTTTACTTTAGTACAAATACATGTTCCAAAAGATTTATTATGAGTGAAATATATAAAATATGATAAATATAATCACATGATATTAAATTTGTAGGAACGAGTACATATCGAAATTGTCTACTAATAGAAGAAAAATATTACATAATAAAGTTATTGAAACTAGGCATAATAATTTTACTTATTCTCAAAATTGTGCCAAATATGCTCAACTAAATCATTCTTGAGTTGTGTATGTGTTGGCCGAGCACGAATAAACGGATTCCTTCGTAGCACGTTCGCGAAGCAAATGTTAGGGCCATTGTTGACTTCTGGCGGTAGAACGAAAGATGTCCCTGGAGTCTTGTTTAAGTCCAAAGGAATGGTAACCATTTCTCGTTCATCTTCAACAATCATATTATAAAGAATGATTCAAGCTTCCATGATTTTTCCAACAACGACCCATCTCCACAATTGTGTTGGACGCTGCATGATATTAAAACGAGATTGCAATACCCCAAATACCATCTCAACATCTTTCCTTGCCCCTTCTTGATGTTGTGCAAACAATTTGTCCTTCTCTGTCTGAGGGAGGGGTATAGTCTTCACAAAGACGACCCATTATGGGTAAATCCCATCGGCTAGGTAGTAACCCTTATCATATTGTGTCTTTATTGATAGTGAACTGCATTCGTGTAGAGAGGATGCTTAGAGAAATAGTAGACCACAAGCTCCTTATGGGCGGCTTCATGATCCCTCGGTACGTACCTCCTAGGACCACTTCGGTGTCGTGATGATTCAACACTTTGTTCCTCTAGTTTGTCTGTGAGCTCTGGACCAATCTGCTCGCCGATTCGGTCCAAGATTTTTTGCTCGGCGATGAAGTCTTCCAACGTGTAAACTTTGGTTGGGTCAAGAGTGTTGGTGTCGTCATCATCATCAAAACAAGAAGAGGTGCCTGATTGATACGACATGTTTTGTTGATGATGTCCTACGTGATTGCAACGAGAGCGAATGTGATAGCTTCTTTTGACTCTGCTTTAATAGGATAGATAGTATAAGTATCTAAGTGAGCTAGAAATTTTCATGTACATCCTGTCAGTATAATTGTACAAGCATTCGTATGTTCTGAGAAGTGCAGAATGTGTTGAGAATGTTTGATTCATTGTTACACTTTGACATACCTGAATTACGCAAAATTGACTTCATGATATTGTTTGATTGTTGTGACAATTGTATGACGCTTAACTTCACCAAACAGCCTTGCTCTATCAACTTTAAATATGCGTATTGATCCTATTGGAATGCGATACAACAGGATTCGGTAGGGAACGATCAGTTACTCATGTAGCGAACTGGCTTTGTTAGCAATTTTACAGGGGGAAAAGAGAGTTGGCTAATTATTGAGCAAGAGTTGTGATGTTTGGCATATGGCCCATACCTGAGATTAGACCTACCGCACCACAATACTTAGTATTTTGTTCACTGGGACATTTTTCCAGCCTACTTTATTTTGCATATTTGGATTTTTTTTTTCCCACAATTTTTTTACCTTGAGCACACCTACTATTGAGGTAAATGAAGAAAATTACTTGTCGATGCATGCATGGGCATCAGAGCCAAGTAGACATGACCAGGTATTCTAATATTTGCATAACCATATTAACCAATCTAATTTCAATAGGCATCCATTGAGCAAACAATCAAGAGTTAAAGACTGTTACAGCTTAGTCGATCCGTATAACCAACTCAAAATCTGATAATAATGGGCAAATAAATCGCAATGAGAATAGAATATGAAGTCGTTCAAGTTTCAGTACATAAGCTAAAAGAAGATAGCAATAAACTAAAACTAAAGAAGACAACAATCAACAACCAAGAAGTAGTGCTTAAAAAACTTATACAAATGTTGATAGCACTCAAAGCTATCGGGTTGAAAAGGCAAGGCTTGTGCTATGCATGCATATGTTCTAGTTTGGTATGTGATAATTTCGTTAAATGCAAAGGGGTGAAGATGTTAGTTTTATATAAACTGATCCGAGTCAATCTTCATGCAGATCTTGACTCCTTAAATCCAAATTGGCTAATGATGTGAAGTAGTTGGTCCGAGTCTTTCTCCATGCATTAGCCCATGACTAAATTAGCTAGACCGAGTCTTTCTCCATGCAGATCTTGACTCCTCAATCCCAGCATTCTTAATACCATTCCATCTTGAAGCTCATGTTCCTCCATCATGGCTAGAAATAATAACATGGTCTGCATCTCCTTTTACAACACCACTAGCAACAACTCCTACACCAACCTCAAAGACTAGCTTGATGCTTATTCTAGCTCGAGGATTTGAGTTGTACAGAGTAGAGACAGAAAAGAGTATCACTACATCAATAAGCAACATTTGCAAATTGGAGACACACATACATATGTCCAAGTTCAACTGTAAATTGTTGAGCAGTACAACAAGTGATTCTTTAACTTCCAAGGTTAGTTACAGACCTTGTTCACATGTGCATGAAAATAAATCAAACGATAAATGAAAAGAGCTTGTTCAAATGATAGAACATGAACACTATGGACTCCAGAGCAGCATCACAACATGACTTCTCCATATGGTACTTTTTTTATCCAATCCAACAATCAGATTATCCTCTGTGCAATAATCAGTTGAATAATTAGTGCATCGATTATAATAATCAGTGCCAACTAGAAAAATTTATAGAAAGTAATTCACAAGAAAAGTAATCAGAATATTATGGAAGTTCCTGAACCAATTGACAAACATACTAGAAGTAGAAGAGCAGATCTTACTGAGCATTTCCATGAAGCATGAAGCGATAAAGCTAATTCACTAGTAGTCAAACCCTTCAAGATGTAAAGAACAAACTTTTAGACTGCATTTCAGTTACTTGACAAGAAAATGTAAGGACGAGGAATAGATCTTACTGAGCGTTGCCAAATAATATCTCTCCATAGTCTTAAGTGCCTTCACATGCTCATTCTTCATTTTGTCTGTCATCCCTATTGTATCTTGCATAATCAGCGCTCTATACGTTTTCATCGTTTTAGACTCTGGTCTACTTGTTGTCCTTTGCTGCAAGGGATGAGAGCTTTGCTAATTCAAGCTTCTCGGTGAAGTGACGTTGTTGCAATTCTAGCATCCCGCTATGATTGTTTTTGGCTTCAGCTTGAGCAGCTATATACTTGTCGAGCACTTCCATATTTGCTATAGCAGCCTTCGCCTTTCCTTTACCATTACGTTCGGGCTTGGCTGCTTTTGTTCCTTTTGGGCGCGGGATATCTTCGATATCTATAGGGGTCAACGTATGCTCACCTGCCTCCCCTGCTCCCGACATCTTTCTCATCTTCATTTTCTCAAGCCACTCATTGTATGTCTGCCACTTGGGCTGGTCTCGGGCAGCCTTCCAACAATTAATGTGACGAAACTGTCCCATTTTATAGTCTGTCTCGTAGAATGCATGGGCATTGTCCATCAATTGGTCATCGGACTGCCCACTAGCATAAATGATGAAGGCCTTGTTCCAAGAGCACTGAAACTGGTAGACTAGCCTGTTAAGACTATACCAATGGTCCTTGGCTTGCTTTGCTAGTCTTCTCCGATTTTTTGGAGTGGTGTTGTTGTAGACACTAGTAACATCTCCCCAATATCGATCATTCTTCTTGTTATTCCCACTGATTGGGTCATTTGAGTTATTTAACCAAGAACTCATCTACATTGTGACCAAAGAAGATTATCTGTTGTGGACATTCTAAAGATCTCAAATAGTTACTCGGAGAGTCACACATATTACCAGATATAAGTACATAAGAAACTTACCAATCTTAGGTCCTTTTTTGTCCACGCAACATGCTTGTTGGTCCTACTTTCTCCATCCTTGTCGCCACTATCAACATTGATGGGTGGCTGGGATTGCAAACCGGATGGTGTAAGTGGAGTGCTCGACTTGGAAAGTCACTACTACAAAACAGGCTATAGTAGACACCCCATCACAGACGGTTCCTTTGGAACCGTCTGTGTTAGGCATTGCCGGACCTGCGGGTGGCGCGGAAGAATATCACGAGCGGTATTTTTAGAACCGTCGTGATGATCATCTATCACGACGGTTTGTGAATAGAACCGTCGTGAATTATCACGAGCAGTTCTATTCACAAACCGCCCGCGATAATCTCCCAATCACGCAGCGGTTCTATTTAATAATCGTCAGTAATATCCTGACGGTTCTAAATAAGGACCGCTGCAGGATTGGGGATTATCACAGATGGTTTGTGAATAGAACCGCTCAGGATAATTCACGACGGTTCTATTCACAAACCGCTCGGATAGATGATTATCACGCACGGTTTTTATTAAGAACCGCTCGTGATATGCCCACTGCGTATAAATTGAGCGCGACACATCCTCTCGCTGCAGACTGCCTGTGTCCATTGCCGCAGACCGCCGCCGTGCCTCTGCCACTCTCCGCCGCCTTGTTTGGATAATAATCAACAGGCCCTCGCCGGCTGGCTCCACTTAGATCTGCTAGCTAGCTTCTCCTCCCCCAGGTGCCAGGCCACTTCCCTCCCCTAGCTCCTCCAACCTGAGGCTCCTCCCCTAATTAAACAGATGAAGTAATACTGATTATCCTTTTTCCACTCTATTGATTAGTGAATTTCCCTGATTTTGCTACTCTGTACATAGACCCTAATGTTTTGTTTTCTTTGTTGTATTCCTTAATCGGAAGCATAGGGTTTAGGTTTCAATTAATACTACTTGATGGGAAAAGGCAAAACGTACGTACATCTAGCTCTCAATTTGATAGACCCTAATTCTAGAAAATGAAAAGCAAAACATGTAGCCTTTAATTAATCTGGTGTAATTCCTTTGTGCAACGATGAGACAAAACGAGTAAGTGCGTGCAAAGAAGTGAAAGTCTTAATCGTAACTAATTTCATGAGTAGTTTTCTAGAACAGATTAAAAGAAGAATTTATGACACACCAAGATAAGTCACATGTGCAATGATCTATTTTATATTTCCTCCATTTATATCCATGAAGAAACGTCATCACAGTGGTTTATTGTTTCAATTATATGAAAACGGATACAGCATGCAATCGCAGCGACCAACTTGCTAGTTATTAGGATCTTCCTCTTGTCTTTTGTCTCGTATCTAATCAACAATCATGCAGATAATCAATAATTATCCGTTGCGCCAGCTTAGATAGGAGAAGGTTGGACCCTTACCCCTAGCGCCTCCAACACCCGCCGCCTCCTCCCCCATTGCGCCACCTTAGAGAGGAGAAGGAAAGGAGAGAATCGTATTTTCTTCGTGAGCTCCGATGGTAACGATATATAACCCTTTATGTTTGCTATAAATTAATCGCAAATCAATTTTGACACTAATTTGTTACATGCGTAGTGTAGATGGATCGAAACTGGATGTACAATGTGAACCGTGTGAGTCAAGAGTACATTAATGGCGTGGTTGCTTTTAGAAGAGCCGCTGAGAGGTGATATGTTGAAGAAGGAGATAAATTTTATGTCTTGTCCATGCATTGATTGCGGTAATTTGAAGATGTTTAACAACGCGGCGCAAATAGAAGCGCACTTGATTCGAAGGGGTTTCACAAAAGGGTATACATGTTGGACCAGTCACGGTGAAGAGCAGATTATTACACATGAAGTTAGTAATGACGGCATCGCCGAGGAAGTCAACGATATGTCACACGATGACAATCTGGATCAGATGCTACGCGATGCAGAAGAGAACTACAGTGAGAGAGAGTTTTGTAAATTCGAGGGCTTAAGGGAGGACTCGGTGAGACCTTTGTTTCCTGGTTGCAAGCCGGAATATACAAGGTTGTCAACCGTGCTTGAACTGCTGAAATTGAAGGCAAGCAATGGTTGGTCCGATAAGAGTTTCACGGCATTGTTAGGTCTCCTAGCGGACATCCTTCTGGAGGGAAACGTGTTGCCCAGCACCACCTATCAAGCAAAGAAGGTTATTTGTCCATTGGGAATGGAAGTAGAAAGAATACATGCATGTCCGAATGATTGTATCCTCTATCAGTAAAGAGTATGCAGACATGCATGTATGTCCGTGTGCAAAGCATCCCGATACAAGCGCCGAATCATCGCTAAGGTGAAGCAAGGACCTCTGCTAAGATGTTGTGGTATCCGCTGTGATCCCACGCTTGAAGCGTTTATTTGCGAACGCAAAGGACGCAAGATTGCTGCGTTGGCACTCAGAGGAGCGTAGAGAGATGGAAAGCTAAGACACCTGCCGATTACGCCGGTGGAGAAACTTCGATCGGAGCTTCCAAGAGTTCGGTGCGGAACCGAGGAACATAAGGTTAGGGTTGAGTACAGATGGAATGAATCCTTTCGGTAACATGAGCAGCCGACATAGCACCTGGCCCGTGAATCTATGTATGTACAACCTTCCTCCTTGGCTGTGTATGAAGCGGAAGTACATTTTGATGTCACTACTTATCCAAGGGCCAAAGCAACCTGGGAATGATATTGATGTGTACCTAGCACCATTGCTGGAAGATCTTGTGACACTGTGGAACGAAGGGGTACAGGTATGGGATGCGTACAAACGAGAGAACTTCACTTTACGCGCCATGTTGTTCTGCACCATCAATGATTTTCCGCCCTTGGTAACCTCGTCAAAGCCAAGACAAAAGGAGCCAAAGCTCATTCAAGACCGCTTAGATGCTAGAGAGTGTATGGTGAACAACTCAAGAAAAGCGTGTATATCGCCACCGTAGGTTCCTTCCCAGGAGTCACCCATACCGCAAGATGAAAAAACAATTCGACGGAAATAAGGAGAACGATTCAGCTCCAAGGGCTTTTAGAGGGAAAGAGGTCTATGATATGGTTAAGGATATCGATGTTGTGCTTGGGAAGGGACGTAAATTAAGAACCCATGAGAAGAACATCTGGAAGAAGCGGTCAATTTTTTGGGACTTGCCTTATTGGGAGCACTTAGAAGTTCGCCACTGCATCGACGTTATGCACATAGAGAAGAATGTATGTGATAGCTTGATTGGTCTCTTCTTTGAACATTAGTGGCAAAACAAAGGATGGTGTTAACGCATGCGCGTGACTTGGTTGATATGAACATAAGGACTGAGTTAGCACCGGTAGAGACCGATACAGGACGAACGTACCTTCCCCCAGCTTGCTACACTCTATCTAAGGCCGAGAGAAATGAACGTGCTGAGCTTGCATAATAATATCACGCAGCGGTTTTATTATACAACCGTCATGCGGTAATAATATCACGCACGGTTCGTAATGAGAACCGCTCAGGATATATATCGCTGACGGTTCCATAATAGAACCGCTCGTGATATGAATATCACGACGGTTCTATTATGGAACCGTCTGTGATATTATTACCACGTATGGTTCTCATTACGAACCGTCGTGATATACTTTTTATAAGGCGGAAGCGCTAGGTTTTCCTCTCACTTTCACTTCCTCTCCGCGCGTTCGCCTCCTCTAGGGTTTAGGGCTCGCCACCGCCGACCACGACCTCGGCGCCGCCGCCCGACATTGGTGCCCCGACCTCTGCGTCGCCGCCCGACATTGGTGCCCGACCTCTGCGCCGCCACCCCGACCTCGGCACCCCGACCTCGGCGCCGCCGACCTCGTGTGCCGCCCTGCTCACCTCCCAGTCAGAAGCCCGACGTCGCCGCCGCTCGACCTCGGTGTGCCCGCCTCGACATTGGCGCCCGACCTCGACGCCGCCGTCCTCCTCCTCAGTCGGCCTCCTCCCCTCAGACCGGCCTTCTCCTCTGCAGACCGCCTTCTCCCTTGCGCCCTCCTCCTCCCGTGTCGACCTCCTCCCCAGCTCCCTCCTCCCAAGATCGGCCTCCTCCCTCAGACTGGCCTCCTCCTTGCACCGTGAGTTCTTGTGCGGCATCCTCTCTGTGAGTATTGCTCCTCTGTGGCGATTCGGTTGATCTTTGCATATATATATATATATATATATATATATATATATATATATATATATATATATATATATATATATATATATTTGCAAGTGCTAGTTGCAAATTGATCTGGGCTTTGTTGACATGCTCGTGATGAACTCGCCTTATAATCGAGATTGAATGTGATAGTTAGTTCATACTTGAGCTCTATTGTATTACTTGCTATGTCAATATGTTGTATCGTTAATTGGTTACTTTCGGTTGAGCTCATAGTTCTATTGCAAATTGATCGCTTGTATTGACTAGTTTGTGATTCTTCTAGTAGTATGTATGAGCTCATTCAACTTTTCATTTGCCATCTTGATCTCTATAGTCAACCTCTGCTTGATCGAAGTTTAATCTGTTTTGCTAACAGCTTGAGATCATTTGACAGCTTACAAAGTATTGTTTAGAGCTCATAGTTTGAATTTATATTATCATATTCATTTAATGAAGAGTATAGACAATAGGATTGAGATGGCAAAGACTTGTTCTTTAGCTACTCTCCTTCCGAGAGCACATAATATCATCAATTAATATGTTGGAATAGTGTCTGTGGCACCGTGAGTTCTTGTGCGGCATCCTCTCGTGAGTATTGCTCCTCCGTGGCGCTTCGGTTGATCTTTGCATATATATATATATATATATATATATATATTTGCAAGTGCTAGTTGATACCTTGATCGTATTAGTTTCGATTTCGAGTCTAGTAATCAAGATATTGCAAATTGATCGCTGGGCTTTGTTGACATGCTCGTGATGAACTCGCCTTTATAATCGAGATTGAATGTGATAGTTAGTTCATACTTGAGCTCTATTGTATTACTTGCTCTTTCACAATATGTTGTAATCGTTAATTGGTTACTTTTGTTGAGCTCATAGTTCTATTGCAAATTGATCGGTTGTATTGACTAGTTTGTGATTCTTCTAGTAGTCTCAGATGAGCTCATTCAACTTTTCATTTGCCATCTTGATCTCTCGTAGTCAACCTCTGCTTGATCGAAGTTTAATCTCTGCTGCTAATGTTGAGATCATTTGACAGTTAAGCAAAGTATTGTTTAGAGCTCATAGTTTAAATTTATATTATCATATTCATTTCATGAAGAGTATAGACAATAGGATTGAGATGGCAAAGACTTGTTCTTTAGCTACTCTCCTTCTGAGAGCACATAATATCATCAATCAATATGTTGGAATAGTGTCTCAGGCAATCGTTAATCTCTAGACCTTTTATTGGTCGAGAGTTTAATCCAAACGGTTCTTATTAAGAACCGCTCTGTGACTCCTTCGCATTTCCTTAGAGAAGCCGGTGGATTAAGGAGTGTTAAATTCTTTAGGAATTATGCTTTAATGCTAATTAATTTTGTTGGGATTAATTCTGAAATTTTTCTAAAATCGTGATTTTTTACAACAATCCAAAAAGAAAGTTTTACTTGATTCTATTTTGTTTCTATGTTGGGATTAAACATTTGCTTAGCATTTCCTTCATCGATCATTTTACTTGATTCTAGTTCTATGTCTTCATTAAAGGCTAGTCTTCAGACATGAAGCATTAAACCTTTGCTTAGCATTTTCTTCGTCGATCCCGACACACTTGAGTGTACCCGCTTCATGCCAATCCTCCACGGCATGAAGCGGATGGTACACTCCAAAGGTGTCGGGCTCGATGAAGTAGGCTCTGCAAAGATAGGCTCGGCAAAAGATTTGTATCACTAGTTTCTATCTATACAAAGATCACAAGAGAAGTTGGTGGATTAAGGAGTGTTAGGAGTGTTAGAATAGAAGCTCGTGGATTAAGGAGTGTTAGGAATGTTAGTAGTCCTGCATGAGCTCATTCAACTTTTCATTTGCCATCTTGATCTCTATAGTCAACCTCTGTATTTCTTCCCGAGATTAATTGTTTCATATTTATGCCGGAATGTTAGTAGTCAAGATGAGCTCATTCAACTTTTCATTTGCCATCTTGATCTCTATAGTCAACCTTGTACTTCTTCCCGAGAGCAAGTAAGCGAGATGGCAGAGGCACTGTTTTCGCCGCTGGCCACCGACGCCGCAGATGGAAGAGGTGCCGACGAGGCCGCCAACACCGACCCCGCAGATGGAAGAGGCGCCGACGAGGCCGCCAACACCAACCCCGCAGATGGAAGAGGCGCCGACGAGGCCGCCACCGCCGATTTATAATGACACTAAGCGAGATGGCAGAGGACAATCGAAAATGCCTACGGCCTACCGGTCATCACGAGGTCGGTGACTTTGGGGTCCCTCTCGAGTCCCAAGAGATCGATGGCAGATTCCGGACCATCCGGGATACTTGAAGATAACGGGTCCTCATCACCACACCAAGGTGGAAGGACTCGACGAAAGAAGCGAAGGCGCTGTGGGATGAACTTTCAGAGAAGTTCACTATTCCGTACACATGTGGCACGCTGCGGCGACGGACGGCGATGCTCACGATGGGTAAATCGTGGAGGATCTTCAAGAGCATTCTTGTCACGGCACGTGAACACGGTCGACGCCCTTCAAGCAAAGATAGATTCTTAACGCGAAGCATGGGAGACCTTTGTGGCTATGAAAACGCTTACCGAATTTAGGAGCAAAGTGCGGCGACAAAGCTCTCGGACATGAAACACTCACCAAGACAGACTCGCACCGCTGGGTACGCTGTAAATACGAGGAATGGGCGGCGAGAAGGAGAACCCGCTTCGATGTCAAAGACCGCGCTCCCTAAGTCGGTTAAAAGCGAGGGCACAAGTCTCGCTCTTCGAGCAAAGATCTCCTTCACAAACCCGAAAGACCAGGAAGTGTCCCAACGTGTGGTAAATATATCGAACTACTAAGTTGTTAATAAGTCCATAACTTCATAGTGCCTATAATAACGTGATGACCTCTTGCAGCGTGACTTGACTGCCCAAGCTTCCCAAGGCTCCTTCCATGCAGATAGGGAGAAGGATATACTATCTACGGCCTTGGGAAACTAGGAGCACCCAGGTCGCACGCGAGGCCTTGGGGTTAACGTACCTTGGAGTCATGGATTCGCGGACGACTACTACACGATAGGACTAGGAAGAGATCCAAGGTCGAGCACGACAACCGGCTTGGTACAGATGATTACTAACCAATTTCAAGTAGAGATGGCAGATTATGAGTCAAATGGATATACTCATGAGCCGCCAATGCAAGCCACCCCGCTAATTTGGGAGACAGTCCTCCTCGACGTCGGAGTAGCGTCGCGTTCACAAGATAATTGTGAACATGACGACGTCCGACACCGATAGACGACATCAAGGTAACGTACATCTATGGAATGCACCAAAGATAGACCCTAACGACGCCTTAGCTAATTGCGTGATCGCTTTGTAGGAGCCGACGCCAGAAGCTCCAAGTGAGGATGGATGGGTCCTTTGTATTGAGGTGCAGCAGGGATGGTGTATCCATACGAGGAAGGTGCAAGGCAAAGACGGCGTGCCCACCGGTGCACGGTTACGCCAAGGTCCGTGGATATGGTACATGTCAATTTCCGAGCTATCCCGCCGACATTTGCCCGAACGAAGAGATCACAATACTAGGAGATGCCGCCCTCTTTTATCCAAAGGGCTCAAGAAGAACATCGCTCGACCCAACAAAGGCCGCGATCCGACACCACCATTCCTCTCCAACGGACCTCGATGACTCCACCTCATGTTTCGCCTCAAAGGCCACCTCTTCGATTCCCGTGGAGAAGACGCCAAGGAACAAAGAAAAGCGCGCCGACGACGGTTCCCAAGTCGTCTCACAAAAGACGCCCAATCGCTAAGGCCAAATCAAATCAACGAACGTTAAGGCGCCTCCCAAGTCCGGAAGTCCGAGAAGTCCGAAGTCCGCGATACCGGAAGTCCGCGATACCCGGAAATACATCATCGAAAACCGTTGTGCTCCGCCAAAGATAATGCATGCCGATATGCTTGTCGCTTTGCATGCCCGGTACTTGGACAAGACCCAAAAGAAGGGTGCACATCGAATCAATGTCGATACGAGGACAAGCATTTCTTCAACGGACGAGGTACTTCGTCGTGGGCTTCAATGATTTATTTGAACTATTCAACCTCGCTGGCCTCGACGCCTCGCTTCTACGATGTTGGACATCGTAAGTTCAGATAATCAAGTTCTACATTCATCTAATACCGATAAATATCACAACTCATTGCTTATGTATAGATACATGCTGCAAAATGTCTGGGAATGGAAAGAACCGGTGGGTTTCCTCGACCCACATGTGGTATCGTTGCAAACCATCCAAGAAGACTTGTCCTTCGTCGAGGAATACATAACGAGGTTATTGCTTCTACAGAGGAACATGAAGTACATAGTGGTGCCCTACAACCAGGGGTAAGTGTCACTACTTGCTATACAAATTTCATTTGTACTTTATACGCAAAGACTTAACTTAGGTTTAATGACTATAGCGACATACATGAGTAGGTACCATTGATCCTTTTAGTTATTATACCCAAGAGGAACCATATGATATACCTTGATTCCCTAAACCGCAACAAGCACGACTTCAAAGACTCTAAGAGGAATACTGAGAGGTATGCTCATTTCCTCCTTACATAACTCTATTGTAGTCTTCATTCGCTTGAAATGGCCGAGGATAACTTTTTCAAATCATGTAGGTCGTTCATCAATTATGTTGCCAACAAAGGAATATATGATGGAAAGAGCGCCCAACTAACACACAGGATGGATTTTCCTGTATGCGCTACAACACAATAATCCTATATCATACTTCATAATAACGCCTCGAACCGACTATACCTATATATGTAATTCTATTTTTGCAAAGGCCAAAGAAAAAGATGATGAGTTATGTGCAATCTACGCTCGCTATCATATGCACTAATCCTTAGAGCTAGGAAGAAGGATCCCGAGGTTTGTCAATCTCAAATAATTATTTCCTAATTATAAATTTAAATATATATATCTTACCACTTTACTCTTGCTAGCGACGTGCCTTGAATTTACAATGCGATGGACTCTGCTATGAAGAGATCGAGGACATTCGAGGGAAGCTCTGCGCCTTTATCAACTCAGAATCATTAACGACAACGGAGAGTTTCACTCCGTCGCCAACCCGAGCATCACCCCACTAAAACCTCTCAACGCAAAACAATTGTAATCTAGTTGTAACTATAGCGACAATACTTGAACAAATGCGATCTTTTGTAATTTATTTTGAGTAATGATCACTTTGAGTTGTCATGGTCGCTTGAATCTGCTTTTTGTGAATGCTTGAATGCTTTTACGTGAATACTTGTTTTCAGAGGGCATGGCTAGCAATTCCCGAGGCTAGCCAGAAAACAAAGAAATTGTGGGCGGGGGTATGAGCTATCACAGACGGTTTTTGTTAAAACCGCTCAGGAAGGCAAGTATCACAGACGGTTTCGATCGCAAACCGTCAGGATAGGAGAATATCACTGACGGTTCTACACAAAAGCCGCCTCGTGATATTCACAAATCACGACGGTTTTATGTAGAACCGCTCGTGATATTCTCCTATCACGCATTTATTTTTATTGAGAACCGCTCGTGATATTCTTTATCACGACGGTTTTCGGTTGAAACCGCTCGTGATATTTGAATTACGCACGGTTTTTAATAAAACCGCTCAGGATATTTCGATCACGCACGGTTTTGTACCGCTCGTGATAATATCCTCGTTATCACGCATCAACAAACATAGATGGTTCAAACCGCTCGTGATGACGGTTCTGAACCGTCTGTGATGTCGGTTCCTGTAGTAGTGAGTGATGGTGTTGGAATCCCTTTGGCAGCCGATGACTGTAGTGCCAGGAATGGAGCATAGTGTGAAGAACCGCCAATGAAATGGAAATTTTGTGACATGGATGACTGATTAGGGACCTGTTGTGGAAGGGGGAAACTTGATGCATTTTGGAAATAGCTTAGGAAACCACCTGGTGTACGAGGGTCCTCCCCCCTGAAAAAAAGAAGGAAAAAGATACATACATCTTGTGATAAATGGATAAGTTGATAGTTGGCATAGACATGATGTTCCCATAGTGCAATTTTATTATTAGAAACCATACATTAGTGTTTACAAAACTTGACCAGCTACATAGTGGCAGAAATTCTAAAAGATTGTGATGATGTCATGCAGAAACCAAGGTACATAATCTAACTTCAGAGATGAGAATGAATGTCATATTATATTGATTCTATTTTGCATTAACATCAAAGACTTTATTCTTGGAAACAAGCTATTAATTTAATAAGACAAAAGGCCATATGTCACAAAAACTTCTCTACATATACCATGTAGCATGAGCTGAAAGAACTGCAGGTCAGATCCAAATAGCATTCAAAGAACTTCTAGCTCTCTTACAAATAGAATAAATACTTCTAACTCTCTTGCAGACTTGGTTAGTGATGATCATCAGGGAAAAGAATATATACTTAAAAGTATAGAAGTCTAAACTTTACATCAAATGAGCCTATTCAATATATAAAACAATAATATGATGATTATTTCCAGTTTGGTCTGAGTGAAATAAAGGTGAGCTGTAATTTGTACCAAAGCTAAAAAAACATGGATTGAACAGGACAAGTCTTGTACTGTAGTGATTCAACTAATTAGAGAGAAAAACAACACAACACAGTATAAAATGAGGCACCCATTTTCTGAAATAGCACTAAACTTCAGTTAATTAAATGATAAGTGATTTGGCCTTTCACTACTGCAAATTTGCACATAATGGGAAAATGAACCTAAGATGAAGTTACTCCTTCATTTATTATTGGGATAAAGCAAGCTATTCTTTAAATTGCAAATGTAACATCCCAGCTCAACGTGAGCCTGGAATGTTACTAAACAACATAATAGCAAAAAGAGAGTCTAAGATATTATCCTAAATTTTGGCAGAGTCTCCTTTGAATAATTACCATACCAGGGATTCTAACATCTAACAATAACATAAACAAATATATCAAGTAACCAATTTAAATCATAACTATAGAAACTTCCATGAAACACTAGTCGACTCTATTACAAAGTAATAGTTGCATAAAGTCATAACCATAAATATCATCTTATAGCAATTTGCTCAATTATTAGATCTTGTTTTAGAATAAGCATTCATGGAGTTGTTCATGGTAGGGTGCATCAATCCTTATTACTAGCACTTCCCATGCATGACGTCTATGTAAAAGGTACCTAAAAGATAAACAAAACAACAAGCGCGAGTACATGACTCAACAAAGTACAAATAAGACAGTAATCCAAAATTCATCTTTGACACAATCAACCATTCACAATGCTTCATATCAAAGCAGCTCTCATGATCATGCAATGCAAATACCACAAATGCACCTTTTCTTTACTCTTTGCATTTACTGGTAATACGGAGTATGCATCTGTCGATGCATACCCATGCCTGTGCCTTCTAGCATAGGGACCATAATCCCACACTCTATGAGTGCAGGGACCTCTTGCCCGTCTAATACATGACGGGACCTCAAATATCAATAATTGGTCACCACGTAGCCAAGACTAAGTGAACGGAATCTGAGAGTTACCTTTGAAGAACACACTGATGGTTGCAAGAACAACCACGAGATCTTCCTCCCTTCTTCTTTTCGTCTTCCTTCTCCCTTTCCCCCTCGTATCTTCCTCCTTTCTTCTACTTCTTCCATCTTCTTTCTTTCATGGCGCCACAAAGACCATGGTGCTACATTACCGCGCTTGCTACAAAGATTTGGGTGGTGCAAGGAAGGGAGGAGGCGCAGGGAGGAAGGAGGGTGGTAGCTACTAGGGGGAATGAGGGGGAGGGAGTTCAAGGGGAAAATAGGGAGCTAGGGTTGGCTGCCCCCTTGGGACAAAAAATGCTATGGGCTTTCGACCCATGGCCTGGGTTCTCAGAATTAAGCAAAAATCCCCCCCCGAAAGCTGGTGAAATCCATTCTCTAATTACCTTCTCCTTTCTAAAGCACTCTTCATCTCTTAAATATATTTGGGATATTACATTCTACACCCCTTAAACAGAATTCGACCCCGAATTCTTCTTGTCGTTCTATTCGTAAAAACACCACAACAGAAATTAACAACGGATAACACGTACCCGATGTGAACCACTCTGGGTATTGCTCGCCATGTGAGACTCCGACTCCTCAGTCGTTTCTCTCTCAAATTGTTGTGACCAAAGCACATTGGCGTAATTGACGTATCACACCTCATCACTCGACTCGACCGTTCCAAAGGCACTCAACAGATAGGAATCGAGAGCACGGTCTTACTCGTTGGTCATCGACCCTAATGAACTGTCACACCCTGGGTAATCAACCCTCGGGACCCACTGTGCACTCTGGATTAGTCCCATGATCAGTGGCTGGTCCACACAGTTCAACAACCATGAGATCACAACCATACAATGCACTAAAGAAGAAGTAGACAAATAAACATTAATATAAGAAAAAGACCTTATGGTCAAAGTTGTTATAGAGTTGCCACGCGGGGCTAACAACAACAAAGCTCACAGCGGAAAGCAAAGAATACGTAGATGCCATTCGACATGCCCACAGGCAATCGAGTGGAGGACGCCCTAGCACGCCTGGTCGTCAAAGACCTCCCCTAGCACGAGGGGTTTTTGAAGACCTCCTCTTCAAACAGATCGGAGCTCCCTGGGTGGTCTTCAGCTGCTGATTAACCAGAGAGCACAAGCCATGAGTACTTTGAATGTACTCAGCAAGCTGTAGGGAAATGTATGCAACAATATTCATGCAGGTCTTGACAAGGTTAGCTTTATGGTTGTTTTGCAGAAAGCAATATTGAATTGAAATACAATAAATAGATTGTAAAGCACAAGTTCAAAGATTATCACATAAGTAGACAAGTTCTTTTCAAAACAGCTCGTGACTACCCTGGTCACTTCTTAGGCCTCCCGTGACCACCCTAGTCATGGCCCAGACCACTCACGACCACCTTGGTCATGAGCCAGACCACTCGGAACCATCCAAGACCAACACATTTTTGAGAAAGTCTACCCCTTGCGTGAAATCACCAGACATGTCTATAACTGAGGACGCGGCTATTCGAATAGTTTTACACTCTGCAGAGGTTGTATAGTTTTACCCACAAGACACGAATTCTCTAGTTTGTTTGGCATCCGTCGATACCACTGCTCACTACCTTTGGTAAGCAGTCTAGAGCACGTGACAAGGCCTTTACAAAGCTCTGTTCTTGACTCGGTTCGGCCCGCTAAGGTTTCACCATTCCTGGCCCCCTCTTGTGCCAATTCAATAACCACAACAGAACCAAATCAAGACATTGCTAATTAGTTGGCCAAGTCCACCCCATCCTGGACAAGTGGTTGCACGGTAAGGCCTGGATCAATGGCTTACAAGGTTAAGTCCTTAGTTGCTGCTCAGGCGAGACAACCACGTCCCATGTGCTTCGCGCACCTAAGTGCTTCCCGCACCCAAGTACTTTTCACACTGTGGTTCGCGCATCCCGTCTTTGCCACCGGCTACTCGCCCGAGCAAAAATCATTTTCAGTTCAACCCGGCCAAATGACCACCCTAGTCGTGGCACAACAAATTTATTAACAGCAGCATTGCACCACAAATGACACAACTATGATTTCTCACCACAGTTGCACATCAGTGGTATTGCACCACAATTCCATATGTCATTAAGTCAAATTTATCATTATTGAATCATGTGATCGAGAGATGTCGCATAACTAAAGCAAGCCTAAGTAATACACACACCCATGTTGGTTATCACAATAAGAATGTCCAACTAAGATAACCCAACCTATGGTGGTCCAAAGGTACATGACAACATGTCAAACACAATTATCCAAGGGGTCATACTTGCCAAGTAGGTGTTTAGCTAATTCCCAAACCATTTTTATACAAATAGCCATGCATGTTGATATAAAACAAAGTAATTTTGTAAACTAGGTTCAACATGATCAAAGGTCTACGACTTGCCTTTGATGAAGAGTTGGGGTTCTTCGGTAGTGGTCGCCGGGTCCACGAAACTCTTCAGTGAAGCCGGAATCTACACGGACGAAAACGAGCCAAATAAATACAACGAATTCAAATAAAAACCAAAACTACCAAATAAGAACCAAAAGAGAAACACAGAAACAAAAACAGACTCTCGGAAGGAGGTCCTCAGGAGGAGGTCCACAGGAGGAGGTCCTGAGGAGGAGATCCTGAGGAGGAGGTCCACAAGAGGGGGTCCTGAGGAGGAGGTCCACAGGAGGAGGTCCTAAGGAGGTCCAAAAAAGGAAACGACTACTCAACGTGGTCGTATAAGGGACACAACTACGCAACATGATTGTAAAAGAGATACAACCATGCAACGTGGTCGTGAGAGCAAAAAGAGAACAAGGCACAGAGGAACTCACCCAGTCACACAGAGATAGAGAGAAAAGGTGGGAGGAGGACGGCGAACGGCGCAGGAGCTCCGGTGAATACTTCGACAGCAAGGTTGTTGAAGATAGCGCAAGCTTCGGCGGATCCTTGGTGACGAGGAGGCTTCAGCGGACTTCTTGGCAAAACTTCAAGCATGGTGAAAACAAGGTGAGATCAAGGGAGAGCTGGGTGAGGAAAAGGTAATGATAGAGGGCTACTCAGGCTTTTATAGCCGGGGAAAACGGGAAGAGCAGCTAAGAGACTCACAGACACACGTGTTCAAGGGTAAGTGAAGGAGAAGATGGGAGCTGGTCGGGGAGGAGACAAGAGGGGGAATAGGTAATGCAATAAGTGACAGCATTTAATGTGACACAATAGCATTTGATGCGCAAGGACCTTTGTGTCAGCAGTGACACAACGGGAGGAAGGAGAATATGAACAGAGCTGACAGGTGGGGCCAGTCAACTCGGAAAGGTGGTCCAAGCAAAGGGGAGGTTGAGACCAAGGAGGAGGTCGTGACCCAAGGGGAGGTCATGACCAAGACGGTGGTCTTTGCAAAAAGACCAAGAGAGTGGTCGCGGCACAAGGGGAGGTCGCGACACAAGGGGAGGTCGTGGCCCAAGGGGAGGTCTAGACTGAGAGGGAGATCCAACAAGAGGGAGGTCTAAACCAAAAGGGAGGTCTAGACTGAGAGGGAGATCCAACAAGAGGGAGGTCTAAACCAAAAGGGAGGTCTAGACTGAGGGGAGGTCCAAACAAGAGAAACGCAGGGAAGCGGGACGAAGAAAAACGCGGCAAAGCGGGGCCATCCGATTTCGATCGGGTGGTTCAAAAAGGATTGGACGTTCGGACTGGTTTAACGCGGAACAAGATCGGGCCGTCCAACACAGATCGGACGGTTCAAAACGAAGTGGACATTCAGACTAGCCGAACGTGCCAACAGGATCGGGCCGTCCAACACAGATCGGATGGTCCGCGACGAAGGAGGCGCGGAGCTGAGCCTCGCGGGGAGAATGGAACAAACAGAGGAGGGGAAAACAACACCAGAGAACTCCAACAAACTCAAAGCAACCAAACTCAAATTAATTGAAGTTTGATTAGTTCATATTAAACCACGGCAAATTTCCGAAATCTTCAAGTTAAGCTTGAGCGAATCAATAAACCAAATGGTTATTTTTATTTTGAAAGTTTTTAAAAAGGCTCACAAAATTGGGATGTTACAAACCTACACCCCTTAAAGGGAATCTCGACCTCAAGATTTGGGCTGACTAGAGAATAGGTTCGGAAACTCAAACTTTGCTCACTCTTCCATTCAACTTTCTCTTTTGAGCGAAACAAGGCTGCAGCTGACAATGCACTGACTTAGCACTTACCAGGAATGAAGTTCTAAGCTGATTGGGCTTGCTCCACGGTGACTTGATTCAATTGACCTCTCACAGAAGGAAGTGGAGTCATGGTGGCTTGGCTTGGGGTCTGTGTTGTTCCTTGGCCTGCTCCTAGTATAGCGATTCGGGCTTGTGTAGCTTCCAAATTGAATGGAATTGGTGTCGGGGCTCACTTTCTTGGGCAACTGTGAGCATAATGACCAGTCTTGTGACACTTTTAACAAATGACTCCAGAGAGTGGATTATCCGGCGATGAAGCTTTCTTCCGTGGGTAATTAATGACATAGTGACCCTTCTTATGGCAGTTGAAACACGCGATTCTTGCAGCATAAGATGAGTTCTTCTGTGACGGGCCTCCAATAGATGTATTGGGAAGCGAAAGACTGGCCGGATGGTTGACAGTTGTTTCTTGAGGCATTGGCAGGTCTAAACTTCTGTATTTTTGCAACTGTGACAAGTACCTTATGTTGTTTTTATTACCTGCTACTGGTGTTATTGTTGCGATCAGAGTAGCTTCTGGAATGTCGTCCGAGGGGACTACTGTGTGCCTTTGCGGGCACTCCTTGGCAATGTGTCCCATATCCTGACACATGGAACATTGTATCCCTGCCTTGGATGTTTTGTTCTGCTGAGGTTGGCCACCATTGTCGTCGCGGGACATCTGCATCGATGGAAGTAGTGCTGATCCTGGAATGATGAGTGGGGTTGGTGTTGGTGCTTGGTTGGGTTGAGGTTGAATCATCCAAGTCTTGGAGTTTCTTGCAACATTTGTCTGGGATTCACCATCTTCCTCTTATGGCAATTGTCCGGCTGATGACAAGTAGCTTCTAAATGGAGTGCCTCGGGATGGACCTTGTTGGAATCTGGTTCCTCTGATTCTTGGGATAACTTGGTAGAAGTAACCAGGGACCTTCCTACCTTGGCTTGGGTGAGAGTGGCTTGAAAATGCTCACGCTGCTGCTGTAATAAAGAGGTCGGCATTACCTTCAAAGGGCACTAGGCTGGATAATGATCTTTACTCTCACATAATTAACAGGTAATCTGGTTCATGGAATATTCTCCGAGGGGGATGATTTCCTTCACAGTTTGAGCAATAGATCTCGTGCTCACTGGCACTAGGCCCAATCTCTCCACAACAGGTACAGACACCATCCTTAGACTGGTTCGGTGGGTAAACCCACAATTGTCTTTGCGCACCTTGAACTTCTTCAGTAATGTCATGGCTCGCTTGGCTTCCTATGATGGGCTTAAAGACCCTTACGGCTTGGTGTGACATCCGAAGTTCTTCTGATTTGACTTCCAATGCTGAAGTTGCTCGCGGTATCACAGATTCTTGTTTATGCAAGGGGCATTGCTTGACAAAGTGTCCTTCCTTGCCACAATAGTTACAGACTTTATACTAGATCAGCTTCCTCTTGGGACACCTGGAGAAATAGTGTCCCGAGCCCTTGTAGTTAGCACAATGATTATCTTGCCTTGACTTTACCCTTTGAGGACATTCACAGGCAAAGTGCCCTTGTTCACCACATCTGTAACAGATAATGTAGTTCCCTGAATGGTGACCTTCAGGGAGAGAATGACTCTTGTTGTCGGAATGAGGTACTTCCAGTGGCTAGATCCTTGGTAACTCATTTTTCTCCCTTTCTACGATACTCCCAGGGACATGAGAGTGACGGAAAGCTGCTGAAAACTCAGCCCAGGTAATATCTTGTGGATTCTCATGGGTTACACAGTAATTCTTCCACATGTCTACAGCTAGGCCTTTTAGTTGATGTGCGGCGTAGAGAACCTTCTCACGATCGTTACACTGAGTAATGGTGAGTTTCTCCCCAATAGAGTGTAACCAATTATCGGCGTCCAGTGGTTTGGAGGAGTTGGAAAATGTAGGTGGATGTGTCCTCATGAACCTTGTAAACTTTGATGGTTGTAACGCTGGTGGTGGCGGTGGCATGGCAGCGGCTTGATGGTGCTGGTTCATTGTTGTCATAAGAGCAGCAACAGTCTGATTCTGCGGAGTCATCATGTTGACTAGGGCCGCAGCAGCCTGATTCTGTTGATCCATCATTTGATTCATATTCTGCATTATGGCATTCATTAAGTGAGTCTGAGCTGCCATAAACTAGCCCAAGCCTTGGTCTGCTATTGCGGCCGAAGAAAGTGGTGTATTGGGGTTAACACTGGTGTTGGGGTCCACTGATCCGCTGAGACTTACTGAGGTGCGGGTCTGATCCAGCTGAAACAAATCTTCTCAGGTTTAATAGACTAGGAGAAGAAAGCATAGTAGATGAGAGGAACAGCACAGAGATGAGTGAGAACAAGGGAGAAAGATAGAACAACCTAATTGGGGGTGGTGGTTAAACCCAAAGAGCGAATAGCCGGAGAGCTATTAAGAAGCAACAAAACTCAAAGAGGAGGTCTAAATGATACTAGACTGAGGGGGCAACTCTACTAAAGCACATCTAACCCTACTTATCTGGGTGGTCATAATTAAAGCAAGTTCGATCCTATTGAGATCACTGAGATGAGAGGGATCAATTTAGATTCGAAAACAAAGTTCAGAGGGGATAAGGTGCAAGAATCTAAGAGTAAGGTGAGAGGAGATTAGAATAAGATGAGAACAGAAGAGAATAAGATGAGAAAAGAATAGCTACTCATGTTACTCTGTTGGTTTGATTTATAAAATAATTTCTGAAACTCTTGACTAAGATGACAATGCTAACTAAGGTTACGTCCTACAGTCGATATAGCTCTGATACCATCTTGTCACGCCCCAGGTAATCAACCCCTGGGACCCACTGTGCACACTGGACCAGTCCCATGATCAGTGGCTGGTCCGCACTGTTCAACAATGATGAGGTCACAACCATACAACGCACTAAACAAGAAGCAGACAAATAAACATTAATATAAGCAAAAGACCTTATGGTCAAAGTTGTTACAGAGTTGCCACACAGGGCTAACAACAACAGAGCTCACAACGAAAAGCAAAGAACACGTAGAGCCATTCGACATGCCCACAGGCAATCGAGTGGAGGACATCCCTAGCACGTCTGGTCGTCAAAGACCTCTCCTAGCGTGAGGGGTCTTTGAAGACCTTCTCTTCAAAGGGGTCGGAGCTCCCTGGGTGGTCTTTAGTTGCTGATTAACCAGAGGGCACAAGCCATGAGTACTTTGAATGTACTCAGCAAGCCGTAGGGAAAATGTATGCAACAATATTCATGCAGGTCTTGACAATGTTAGCTTTATGGTTGTTTTGTAGAAAGCAATATTGAATTGAAATACAATAAATAGATTGTAAAGCACAAGTTGAAAGATTATCACATAAGTAGACAAGTTCTTTTGAAAACAGCTCGTGACCACCCTGGTCACTTCCCAGGCCTCACGTGACCACCCTGGTCATGGCCCAGACCAGGTCGTGAGCCAGACCACTCACGACCACCCAGGTCACGAGCCAAACCACTCAGAACCATCCAAGACCAACACATTTTTGAGAAAGTCTACCCTTTGCGTGAAATCACCAGACATGTCTATAACCGAGGACACGACTATATGAATAGTTTTACACTCCGCAGAGGTTGTACAGTTTTACCCACAAGACACGAATTCTCTAGTTTGTTTGACATCCGTCGATATCACTGCTCACTGCCTTTGGTAAGCAGTCTAGAGCACGTGACAGGGCCTTTACAAAGCTCTGTTCTTGACTCGGTTCGGCCCGCTAAGGTTTCGCCATTCCTGGCCCCCTCTTGCGCCAATTCAACAACCACAATAGAACCAAATCAAGACATTGCTAATTATTTGGCCAGGTCCACCCTATCTTGGACATGTGGTTGCACGGTAAGGCCTGGATCAATGGCTTACAAGGTTAAGTCCTTTGTTGCTGCTCAGGCGAGACAACCACGTCCCATGTGCTTCGCGCACCTAAGTGCTTCCCACACCCAATTACTTCTCGCACTGTGCTTCGTGCATACCGCCTTTGCCACCGAGCACTCGCCCGAGCAAAAATTATTTTCGATTCAACCCGGCCAAATGACCACCCTGGTCGTGGCACAACAAATTTTATTAACAGCAGCATCGCATCACAAATGACACAACTGTGATTTCGCACCACAGTTGCACATCGGTGGTATCGCACCACAATTCCATGTGTCATTAAGTCAAATTTATCATTATTGAATCATGTGATCGAGAGACGTCGCGTAACTAAAGCAGGTCTAAGCAATATATGCACCCATGTTGGTTATCACAATAAGAATATCCAACTAAGATAACCCAACCTATGGTGGTCCAAAGGTACATGACAACATGTCAAACACAATTATCCAAGGGGTCATACTGCCAAGTAGGTGTTTAGCTAATTTCCAAACTATTTTTATACAAATAGCCATGCATGTTGATATGAAACAAAGTAATTTTGTAAACTAGGTTCAACATGATCAAAGGTCTACGACTTGCCTTCGATGAAGAGCTGGGGTTCTACGGTAGAGGTCGCTGGGTCCAAGAACTCTTTAGTGAAGCCGAAATCTACACGGATGAAAATGAGCCAAACAAATACAACGAATTCAAATAAAAACCAAAACTACCAAACAAGAACCAAAAGAGAAACACTGAAACAGAAACGAACTCTCCGGAGGTCCTAAGGGGGAGGTCCTGAGGAGGAGGTCCACAGGAGGGGGTCCTGAGGAGGAGGTCCACAGGAAGAGGTCCTGAGGAGGGCCAAAGAAGGATACGACTACTCAACGTGGTCGTATATGGGACACAACTACGCAACGTGATTGTAAAAGAGATACAACCACGCAACGTGGTCGTGAGAGCAAAAAGAGAACAAGGCATGGAGGAACTCACCCAGTCACACACAGAGAGAGAAAAGATGGGAGGAGGATGGCGAACGGCGCGGGTGCTCGGTGAATACTTCGACAGCGAGGTTGTTGAAGACGGCGCAAGCTCCGGCGGCTCCTTGGTGACGAGGAGGCTTCAACGGACTTCTAGGCGAAACTTCAAGCACGGTGAAAACAAGGTGAGATCAAGGGAGAGCTGGGTGAGGAAAAGGTAATGATAGAGGGCTACTCAGGCTTTTATAGCCGGGGAAAATGGGAAGAGCAGCTGAGAGACTCACAGACACACGTGTTCAAGGGTAGGTGAAGGAGAAGATGGGAGTAGGTCGGGGAGGAGACAAGAGGGGGAACAGGTACTGCAAAAAGTGACAGCATTTAATGCGACACAACAACATTTAATGTGCAAGGACCTTTGCGTCAGCAGTGACACAACAGGAGGGGGGAGGAGAAGGTGAACAGAGCTATCAGGTGGGGCCAGTCAACCCAGAAAGGTGGTCCAAGCAAAGGGGAGGTCGAGACTAAGGAGGAGGTCATGTCCCAAGGGGAGGTCGTGACCAAGAGGGTGGTCTTTGCAAAAAGACCAAGAGAGTGGTCGCGGCACAAGGGGAGGTCTAGATTGAGAGGGAGGTCCAACGAGAGGGAGGTGTAACGCCCCAGCCCAACATGAGCCTAGAATGCTACTAAAATAACATGATAATAAATTAAAACCTAAGACAATATTCCAAATTTCGGCAGAACCTCCTTTGTATAGCTAACTATGCCGAAGGTTTCAACAGTTAAAAAAATCATAACCAAAAATTCCAACATCCGGTTCCATCAATAAGCATTCAAGACATGCTAATCAACTAAGGCGTATTCAAAGATATCCAAAATATACTACTCATCATTATTACAAATAATCCAATGCATGAAGCATAACCATAATCAATCCTTAAGCAGTTTGCTCATTTATTAAGGTACGAACTAAAATTTAATCAACTTTAAAGATGAGTGGCAGTGCGTGAATCCAACTCAAGTCTACTCCCTCCCATGCATGCCGTTCTTGCAAATGGTACCTAAAAGCACAACAAAAGCAAGAGTGAGCCCAAAGACTCAGCAAGCACCAATATTAAAACATTCAACTAACAGTTATAGCATCAACATGCAATACTAAAGCTTTACTCTAAAACATCTCACATGTTTTATGTAATGCAAATGTACAATGCATCTTTTTCTCTTTTATTCTTTTCGCATTTTACTAATAATGCGAGGTATACAACCATCGATGTATACCCTTGCCTGTGCCCTCTAGCACATGGACCAAGAGCCTATACTCCACAAGTATAGGGACCACAGCCCATCATCTTCATGATAAGGACCTCCAATCAATGCCCACACTCTACGAGTGTGGGGACCACAAGACCGTCATCTACGTGACGGGGACCTCAAATATACATACTTGGTCACCACATGACCAAGTCTCAAGTATGCTCTCAATGTGCACATGTACAAATAATCTATCTTTCAATAACATGTATAGCAACAACATCATACATGAATAACACTTAAACTTATCTCAAGCATTCACCAACTTTATCACACTATCAACCATGCATAGCTAATATGTATAAAAAATACAAGCACTCACTATCAAACATTCATAGTCATTCTATCAAACAGAGTACTTGCCTCAACCGTGCGAGAATGGAGAATGTGAAGAGGGCGCTGCCCCCGGGACCAACCCCACACCTGAATTAGTTTAGAAAATTCTCTAAGGCAGTAATATTGGACCAATAAAAAAGCTATAAGTACATACGAACTTGCTATAATCTCTCGCGCAATCCCAACTCCAACTGCTAAATGTCGATTTGTCCCCTCTGTGGACAGTCATAATAAAAAATTCATATCTTTTAGTACAAAGGTCCAAATGGGGTGTTCTTGGACTTTATGTAACGGTTATCAAATTCTCCAAATAAACCTAGTTGGTGAGCCTTCCAGATTCTACCACTTACAACCCCTACCAAGCTAATTAAAAGAACACCTAAATCACATCGGGTTTCTGGACAGTAATAATAAAACCATCATATCTTTCAGTAAGATTGTCCAAATTTCGTGTTCTTTAGCTTTCTAGAAAACTGATCCAATTATATAGATCTTTAGTTATAGTGAGCTCCTCTAATTCTTCATTTAACTATCCGCTTAAGTCTGATTACTAAAAACTGTCAGGATACCGACAGATTTGCAGAACAGTGGCGCTACGAAATTCATAACTTTTGAACCGTTCGTCCAAATGACGTGATCTAGTACTCTACGGAAAGGTATCGACATCTCCTACAATTATCTAGGAGGCGTCCGGAATGGATTCTGCCGTTAAACTACTAAAAAACACCAGCCAATCCTATCTGCTCTAACAGATCTAATTCCCGATGAAGCTAAATAATCAGTTAATCGAGTAATCGCAAGGGGATCGGATCTTACCCTTGAAAAACCGCTGAAGATCACGTACCGAGGTCACGATCTCTCCCCTTCCCTCACTTCTCCCCTCTCCCTTTTCTTTTCTTCTTCTTCCTTCCTCTCCTCCCTTTCTCCTCTCGGCATAGCAGTAGGGGGGATTGCTACAGTGTAGTGCTACAGTACCAGGGGCGGTGGTACTGTAGCAGCCAAGGTTTCCCCCTCCTTTTATTGGTGGCCGGCCCCTCATGGGCCTCCTAGGCCAAGGCCTGAGGCCTAGGTTGCCGAAAAACTGCAGAAAACCCCCCTATCTAATTGCTGCTAAATCTATTTTATATTTGGCCCTTCTCCGAATTCACTTAATCTCTCCCGAATACTCTTTATAATATTCTTGAATACTTTTGGGGTATTACATTCTACCCCCCTTAAACAGAATTCAACCCTGAATTCTAATCACGCTTAACGTCAAGGAACAATCACAGCTAGAATTTACCACAAAACCACGCACCTGCTGTGATCAATACCGGATATTGCTCACACTGCGAGACTCCAATTTCCAAGTCATTTTCCTCTCGGAATTATGGGACCACCGCAACTTGACGTAACTAACATGTTACAGCTTATTACTCATCCCATCCTCTCATGTGTCACTCCACGGACATGACTCGAAGGTACGGTCTTACTCATGGGTCAATGGCCCTAACGAAACTTCACACTCCATATGTCTCCCTCGACACTAGGTCATACAAAACGATATGTGCCCCACGCCAGGACTCAAGACGGTCCTAGTGATACGCTATCTCCCAAATCTCCGCAACTTTCGGGAATAACCAACGTACCTTGGGCCAACATTCCCTTTGGTACCAAACCACACAACCTGCACATAACACATAAAACTCTTGTTCCTTGTATCAATCGATCTCTTCACTTTAACAATGAGCACCTCCTTTAACCAGGGACACACAACAGAACTCGACTGAGAATAAAGGATTCTCATTGCAAACACACATTACCAACTCCTCACCAAAGAGAGTTAAATCCAAAATCAAAATATTCATCATGAAACTTTTCCACTTTCTAAGTAGGCAGTTTGCCAACAAACACCACATAAGCTAGAGGCGAAATCACTCAAATGTCCAAAATAACCATTTCCTTTCTTTTTCTTAACCAAAAAGAATCACGCATACCAAGAAGAAGCAACTCAATTTATAATTGGCATCTGTCATAGAGACAAAGCTCAAATAAAAACTAAGAGAATATATCATTATCCGAGAACACAACCTTTTCTCAAACTTTCTTTTTAGAATTCAACTTTCTCTTAAACCATGAGATTCCAAATCATCGCATAACACACTAATTCATTTCTTTTAGTTTGGCAATCTCAAAGCTATGCTCAAACTGAACACAAAATCCACACCTATGTAAAGAGACTTTTTCAATCCACAATAGCATACTCTGGTCAACTTCTCTACCAAAGGAATTACTTTGACAAATAATTCCCAACACAACTCGATATAGATTTCAGCCACAATCACATCACCTCAATCTTTTAAGGATAAACAACTTGAAATTTACCGCATTCACACTCTTTTACTGCATCCAAAGGATTCTATCAAAGATCACTATAACTCTTGAAACCTAATCATGGGAAACCAAGATGCTAGCATAAAAATGCAAAGCCCAAATTCAACCTCTGAGACTCCTACAAAGAATTTCTGGTATACCTAATAGGTAATCCTCAGATATGATGACTAAAATTTTGCACAGCTCAACAATAACTTCAGTCATTATTGTTAACATCCCTCACTAACCAAGTGACTGCCCAAGGCGATTCGATTCACCAATCATAGACCTTCTCTAATCCACACTAATCAAATGCAGCTACTCGACCACAAAATACACATTCACAATACCCTAACTGATTGACCAGGATTCAAACATACTCAATCACTAACGTCAATAAATAAATATATTCTTGATCAAGTTATCCTTAGAGATAATCTAACTCACACAGGGTTACTCATTGAGGCGGAGTCATACTTGACAATAACTCAACAATTCCTGCCATCCCATTAATTAACACGACTATTAGATTTCTCTACACTGCTACTCTCATTAAACTACACTATCATAATTCTCCTACACAATCTTACCGAGTACCCAGTTGCGATATTCTAAAAAAAACTGATCAAGGTTTCCATACTTGCTAATTCTAATGTTCTGTCAAAATGAACACAAGATCTTAGACCACATCTCACTATAGGCCCTACTAGTTGCGACAACGAAATCTGTTAGGTCCAAAGTCAAACACTCTATTTAAATCAAATCCTCTCCAAGAATTATTCTAATAAATCGTTTTATTACTCAATGCTTCTCAAACAACATGACACCCAAGGGCTCACAAAGTCATCTACGAGACCACCACTAACTAGTTGCCAAAACACAACTGAAAAGACTTTGCAACACAATTCAGTTAACCCTTTCTTAGAAGAAGAGGCAAATAGAAGTAAATTTCAACACATCAGAAAACGTTACCACTTACAGTAGTTGCAAGATCAAGAGAAATAATCAAATAGTAATGATCTCGAAAAACAAAAGATGAGACCATAGATGAGGGCACAAGTCCCACGAGCAAAGAATAGCCAACCTCAAACAAGAATAGAACATTACTTTTGGAATTCAGGAAACTCTGATGGGCAAAGCAGAAAGTTTAAGCAAAATTCGATAAACTGCAAGTTACAAAACTTGACTTCAATCTCAAATACTTCTACTTCACTCTTACCTTTAACAAAGAAAATGACTTTCGTTGGTTACAGCATCACCATGCTAACTCCAACAAAAAGAGATTTGAACACCACCACATATAAACTACTTAGAAACTAATAAAACCTCTCAACACGTCTCTTTGCTCAAAACAATTTCAGCTACCACATCAACATGAGGTCTGAAAGATCACAGTTGCGAAACTAGAAACATTTTTGCTTAATCAATATCAGATGAGCGATCCAATTCTTTTATGCAAAACATTCAATATTATCATCATAATCCCTTACTGACAATCACACTAACAATAAAATAATACACTCCTAGCGAGAATCATCATAGCCTCTTATCCCATCATAAACTCTCCAAAAGAAACACCAGCCACAAGGTCGAAACAAACCTCTTTTAACAAGATCATACTATCAAATAACAACTTCGCCATGCATGTTTTCATATATCACTTATTCATTCATCCATTCAACCATTAGTGCTGCTCAACACATACTTCAACTATCATTGACAATTGACAATTGTATTTATCACGTATGCAAATAGGGTCCTACTGCTATTTACAGTCACATGTCTATTTATAAATACAGAGTCAACATTCCACTTTATGCTCAAAGTTTAATTAAAGATTTAATAACATCATCTCCTTTAATCACCGGGTTTCACAAGGTACTACCTAAACATCCATCTAATCCGATATACATGTTTCAATCTAGCAATTATGTATGATAATCAAGTAGCCAGTTTATGAAAAATTCTGGATTAATATCCTCTAAGGCAACATCAAACACATCCTTAACATAATCATCACTAATGGGTAAACAAATCCATTAAGATACTTTACTCCGAATTATCCAATAAATCTATCGAATTCCATCATCTTAATGATCAGACCAAATCATCGATACACCACACCTCTTAGTAAGTCTTGGATTCCTAGTTTGAATGGTCATACCATTTAACAAGTTTATCATGTAACAACTCCATGACAACATCAAATCTGTCAACTTCACTTCCAACGATCTTAGTTAAGATCGATTCGCTTTCACATTACTGCACTCCAACTTGATAACTCATACATTATCAATATATCCTTTATGCTTAAAACCTCTCACAAAACACAACAAAATATCTCAAAAGAGTTTTGATACTTTCCTTCTCAAAGAAGAGGCACTAAACTTCAATATTCCAACTACTCCAAAAGTAGTGCGTAAAGTCAAAACGTACTTCAATAAAGTTTGTAAATGATACTTTCCATTATCTAAAACACCAAGCGAATAAATAGGTCAAGTTTGCCAACAAGAAGGTAGAACTCTCATGACAAGGAACAATATTGCCAATGACGACGTTTACAAGTAGCAAGAATAGCTCAAGAGTAAAAAAAATCAATTTTTGCTCTGTAAAACAAATACAAACCAATTGAAACCCATCAACTGGATTGTAACCATTATCCAAAGAAGGATCATCAACCGCAAGTGGTTCAACAGTTGGAAAAACAATGTTTGCTTTAAGGGTCAAATTAAATCAATGGAAACTCATCAACTGGAATGAACTACTAATCCAAGAGAAATTCATCAAGCACAACTGAACAAGAGTTGACCAAATCAAATTCAGGGAAGAGAACAACCTCTCCAAAGACACTCACTATTACCATACTACGAACGGTGGTGTAGCCTGGTAAAGCCTAGGGCCACAACCATGACCTCAACCTCTCAACATGGGTTATCCCCACACATAATAACCATAGTATTATAATATAGATATATCAAATCATCTCATAACAGGAATCATCAATAGAACATAACGAAAGCGTAAATGCAATACAATAACCCAAACCCACCAACTGTGCTTAGTGTGTCAAGTTTAATAATTCAAATACCACGCACTACAAATTTCGCTCGATACTAATCAGAATAAACCCCAGCCCAACATGAGCCTGGAATGCTACTAAAATAACATAATAATAAATTAAAACCTAAGCCAATATTCCAAATTTCAGCAGAACCTCCTTTGTATAGGTAACTATACCGGAGGTTTCAACAGTTAAATAAATCATAACAAAAAATTCCAACATCTGGTTCCATCAATAAGCATTCAAGACATGCTAATCAACTATTCAAGACATGCTAATCAACTAAGGCATATTCAAAGATATCCAAAATATACTACTCATCATTATTACAAATAATCCAATGCATGAAGCATAACCATAATCAATCCTTAAGCAGTTTGCTCATTTATTAAGGTACGAAATAAAATTTAATCAACTTTAAAGATGAGTGGCAGTGTGTGAATCCAACTCAAGTCTACTCCCTCCCATGTATGCCGTTCTTGCAAATGGTACCAAAAAGCACAACAAAAGCAAGAGTGAGCCCAAAGACTCAGCAAGTACCAATAATAAAACATTCAACTAACAGTTATAGCATCAACATGCAATACCAAAGCTTTACTCTAAAACATCTCACATGTTTTATGTAATGCAAATGTACAATGCATCTTTTTCTCTTTTCGCATTTTACCGGTAATACGAGGTATACAACCGTCGATGTATACCCTTGCTTGTGCCCTCCAGCACAGGGACCAAGAGCCTATACTCCACAAGTATAAGGACCACAGCCCATCATCTTCATGATGGGGACCTCCAATCAATGCCCACACTCCACGAGTTTGGGGACCACGAGCTCGTCATCTACATGACGGGGACCTCAAATATACATACTTGGTCACCACACGATCAAGTCTCAACTATGCTCTCAATGTGCACATGTACAAATACTCTATCTTTCAATAACATGTATAGCAACAACATCATACATGAATAACACTTAAACTTATCTCAAGCATTCGCCAACTTTAATCATACATATCACACTATCAACCATGCATAGCTAATATATATCAAAAATACTAGCACTCACTATCAAACATTCATAGTCATTCTATCAAACAGAGTACTTGCCTCAACCGTGCGAGAATGGAGAACGTGAAGAGGGCGTTGCCCCTGGGACCAACTCCACACCTGAATTAGTTTAGAAAACGCTCTAAGACAGCAATATTGGACCAATAACAAAGCTAGAAGTACATACAAACTTGCTATAATCTCTCGCGCAATCCCAACGCCAACTCCTAAATGTCGATCTGTCCCCTCTGTGGACAGTCATAATAAAAAAATCACATATTTTAGTACAGAGGTCCAAATGGGGTGTTCTTGGACTTTCTGGAAAGGTTATCAAATTCTCCAACTAAACCTAGTTGGTGATTCTTCCAGATTCGGCCATTTACAATCCCTACCAAGCTAATTAACAGAACACCTAAATCGCGTCGGGTTTCTGGACAGTAATATTAAAACCATCATATCTTTCAGTACGATTGTACAAATTTCGTGTTATTTAGGTTTATGGAAAACATAGCCAATTATCTACATATTTTGTTATAGTGAGCTCCTCTAATTTTTCATTTAACTATCCTCTTAAGTCTGATTACTAAAAACTATCAGGATACCGACAGATTTGCAGAACAGTGGCGCTACGAAATTCATAACTTTTGAACCGTTCTTCCAAATGACGTGATCTAGTACTGTACGGAAAGGTATCGACATCGCCTACAATTCTCTAGGAGGCGTCCAGAACGGATTCTACCGTTAATCTACTCAAAAACACTAGCTAATCCTATCTGCTCTAACAGATCTAATTATCGGCAAAGCTAAATAATCAGTTAATCGACTAATCTCAAGGGGATCGGATCTTACCCTTGACGAACCGCTGAAGATCACGTACTGAGGCCATGATCTCTCCCCTTCCCTCACTTCTCCCCTCTCTCCTTCTTCTCCTCTCTCCCTTTTCTTTTCTTCTTCTTCCTTCCTCTCCTCTCAGCATAGCAGTAGGGGGGAATTGCTACAATGCGGTGCTATAGTACCAGGGGCGGTGGTACTATAGCAGTTAGGGTTTCCCCCCTCCTTTATTGGTGGCTGTCCCCTCATGGGCCTCTTGGGCCAAGACCCGAGGCCCAGGTTGCCGAAAAAATGCAGAAAACCCCCTATCTAATTGCTGCTAAATCTATTTTATATTTGGTCCTTCTTCGAATTCACTTAATCTCTCCCGAATACTCTTTCGAATATTCTCGAATACTTTTGGTGTATTACAGGAGGTCTAAACCAAAAGGGAGGTCTAGACAGAGAGGGAGGTCTAAACAAGAGAAATGCAGTGAAGCGCGGTGAAGAAAAACGTGGCAAAGCAGGGTCGTCTGATTTCGATCGGGCGATTCAAAAAGGATTGGTCATTCGGACCGGTTGAACGCGCCAACAAGATCGGGCCATCCAACACAGATCGGATGGTTCAAAACGAAGTGAACGTTCGAACTAGCCGAACGTGCCAACAGGATCGGCCATCCAACATAGATCGAATGGTCCGCGACGAAGGAGGCGTGGAGTTGAGCCACGCGGGGAGAATGGAACAAACAGAGGAGGGGAAAACAACACTAGAGAACTCCAACAAACTCAAAGCAACCAAACTCGAATTAATTGAAGTTTGATTAGTTCATATTAAACCACAGCAAATTTCCGAAATCTTCAAGTTAAGCTTGAGCGAATCAATAAATCAAATGGTTATTTTTATTTTGAATTTTTTTAAAAAGGCTCAGAAAATTGGGATGTTACACGAACGTTATGCACCCCGCGCCAGGACTCAAGACGATCCTAGCGAGATGCCATCTTCCAAAGTTCCCGCAATTTCTAGAAACAAACAAAGTACCTTGGGACAGCCTTCCCTATTAGTACCAACCATGCAAACTGCACAACACAAACGGAACTATTGTTCCATCTCTCAGTCGAACTCTTCCTCTTGCCAAGGAGCACCTCCTTTATCCTGGAATGCACAAAAGAACTTGCTTTAAACAAACTCTTTTACAACTAGAACCCAACTGAAAATTAATGAATTCTCATCGTAACCACGCAATGTCAACTCCCCACCAAGAGGGTCAAATCCAAAATTAAAGATTCATCACGAAAACCCTTCCACTTTTTAGTTAGGCAGTTTGCAAATAAACACCATGTCAGCCAAGAGAGAAACCACTCGAATGTCCAAATCAAACACTTCCTTTATTCTCTTGAACCAGAAAGAACCACCATGCCAACATCAAGCCAATGCAAGTTGCAAATTGCCTCTGTCATAAACACACAGCTCAAACAATAATCAAGAGAGCATTTCACTACTCGAACTTCCATTAAACCATGAGTTTCCAAATAATTGCATAACACACTAACTCGTTTCTCTTAAATTGGCAACCTCACGCTATGCTCAAACCAAATACATCATTCACCTCTTGTAGAGAGACGCTACTGACCCCACAAAACATACTCTAGCCAACTCCTCTACCAACGGAGTTACTTTGGTAAATAATTTTCAATGCACCTCAGCCTGGCTTTCACCCACAAACACATCACCTCAATCTGTTAAGGATAATCAACTTCAAATTCACATCGCACATTCTCATTTATTATATCAAAAGGACTCTATCCATGATCAACACGCTATTCAGAATCCACTTTTATTCTTCTTCTTCTACACATAATCAAGAAGCGACCAAGGTTCTAGCATAAACCACAAGCCCCATTTCAACCTCTAAAACTCCTACAATGAACTTCTAGTGTAAAAGATAGGGAAATTCTCAGATTCGATGACTAAAATTCCTACAATCTAAACATACTCAATCATTACGATCAATATGTAAACATATTCTCGACCAAATTATCTTTAGAAAGATTCTAACTCCTAAAGGGTTACTCACTGAAGCCAAGTCATACCTGACAATAACTCAACAATCCCTACTAGTCCAATAACTATCATATCGATTAGATTTGTTTGAAATTCTATTCTCATTAACCACACCGTCATAATTCTTACACAACCTTGCAAAGTATCCAAATCACGACAATCTAATAAATTGATCAAGATTCTCATACCTTCGATAATTCTAATGTTCCATCAAAATGAACAAAAGATCTTGGACCACAAATCACTATAGGCTCTACTAGTTGCAACAATTTAATCAGTAAGCTCCAAAGACAAGCATTCAATTTAAATCGAATCCTCTCTAAGAATTACTCGAATAAATCAACTTATCACTGAATGCATCTCAAACAAATTGACACTTAGAATCTCACAAAATCATTCACTTGACTACCCCCAACCAATTGCCACTATACACTAATAAAAGACCCTTGTAAAACGAATCAGTTAATACTTTCTCACAAGGAAGAGGCACACAAAAACCAATTTCAGAACCCAGGAAAAAGTTACTCCTCGTAGTGCGCACGAGACCAAAAGAAATAGTTAAATAACAACGATCACGGGAAAAACAATAGATGAGATCAAAGTTGAGGGAACATGTTCCTCATTAGGAGAATACTTCAAACCTCAACCAATAAAAATAAAGCATTGCTTTTGAATCTTGAGAAACTTTTATGCGGCCAATCAACAAGGTTAAGCACGCTTCAAAAAGCTGCAAGCTATAAAACTTGACTCCAACTCCAAATACATCTACCACACTCTTTCCTTTAACAACGAAAACAATTTTCTTTGATTACCACATCACTTGCCACCTATAACAAGAGGTGCTTTTAAAAGCAGATCACACTAATCACTTAAGAACTAATTATAACCTTCCACCACGTCGCTTTGCTTAACAATTTCAGCTACCACATAAATCACGAACTCCAAAAGATTATGAATGCGAAACGGGAAACATTTCATTTGAGTGACACCACGAAAGATGTTCAAATTACTTTCTATAAGAATCAACAACACACTCACAGTCCATTGCTGACAACCTTACTAACATTCAAAATGATATACCCTTAACAAGAATCGTCATGATCTACTCTTCCGTTATAAAGCTCTCCAAAACTCACCAAATTGTTCCATACTACTTTATTATCCCATCCTCAAATTGAGAGTCCAACAAAACTTTCCAACTTCACTATAACAACCACTTTATCCTAGAGGTGATCTAATATACAAATTAAAAGGTTTTACCAAAACTCTTTCATCAAGGACATGCTATCATGCGACGATTCCATGATCATGTAGGCATAAGCCACCTATTAAATCATGTCAGTTCAACTCTTAGTGATGCTCAACACCAAACATTAACACACAACAATTACACTCCAACCATCGTTGTTATCAACTGGCTTCATTATGAAGTCTAGTTGCTACCTACTTTCCTTTGTGAATCACATGAATATTTACGAACACATATTCAACTGTTCCTCATCATGTTTAGATTTCGGCAAACTCACACTAAAATTTTAAGAATCGAAATCTTCCATCAATCAAAAGCCTCAACAACACTACAACCAAATTCATCACGTCATTTTTTATAGAAGAACTACCCAGAACTCCTCCCATAAATTCTAGATCCACCGATATTCAATCCCTTCAACCTTTTGTACACAATTCCAATAATTAATCGTACCAAGAAATGTGTAAATCTAGCAACCATATATAATCATCAAGTATCTACAGAAAAGATAACCCCACGAATAAAATCTAATAAGGCAATAACCTAGCATCTCCTCTAGTTTCACTTTCCACACAATTAAATTAATCCATTGGGACCAAATAATCCAACAAGTTTAGCAACCTAAACAATTTTAATGACCAGGCCGGTTCATCAATGTTCCATACTTCTTAATAACTCTGTTGATCCAATTAGGTATAGCCATGCTTATAATCACAATTCATCCAGAACTACTAGAAGACAACATCAAATTAATCAACTACATTTCCGAAGATGTTCGTTGAAATTAATTATGCACCACGCAAAAGTCCCATATTGATAATTCATACCTTATCAATTAATATATATGATTACCACCTCCCACTTAAACACATCAAGACACAACAAAAGAGTTTTAATACTCTCTTTCAGAAAAGAGATGCATTAAACTTCATCTATCGAAATAATCCAAAAGAAATACATAGAGCCAAAGCTTTCATATGTTAACGAATTTGCAACAAAAAACTTTCATTATCCAAAATGTCAAACGAGTAATTGAGTCAAGTTTTCCAATAGGAAATATGGAACAACCATGGAAATAACAAGTTCGCCGTTTAACAATGTTCACGAGTAGCAAAAGCAACTCAACAGTTGGAAAAACAATAATTGTTTCAGAGAACCATTAGAGACCTATTGAAACCCATCATCTGCATTGTAACTACCATCCAAAGAAAGTTCATCAATCACAAGAAACTACCACCAGAAAACCAACTACAAACTCAAGGAAGACAGCATCTTCCCAAAAGAACTCATCTCCAACCTCGATAACTAAATTACTCGAAAAACCATCACTATTCCCATACCACGAACAGTGATACCACTTGGCCATGCCCATGACCACAACCAATCTCTACCCCTCGACATCTACTACCATCACTCATAACAATCATAGAATCATACTAAAAGTATACAAGATCATCTCATAACAAGAATCATCAATACAACATAACAGAAGCGTAAATGCAATGCTTGACCCATTCCCTCCTACTGTGCACCAATGTGTCAAAATTTTAAATTATTTAACCATTAGTAAATTTTAATTAACATTACTAGTCATACATCATTTTTTTAGTGAATTAAATTTACCTAATTTGTTAATTTATTCACCACGGATCTAAAGCCCGCTCTGATACTAACTGTAACACCCCAACCCAACGTGAGCCTGGAATGTTGCTAAACAAAATGATAACAAAAAGAGAGTCTAAGACATTATCATAAATTTCGGCTGAGTCTCCTTTGAATAATTACCATACCATGGATTCTAACATCTAGTCCTTTCTTCTCCCTTTTCCTCCCTTCTTCTTTTCCTCTTCCTTCTCCCTTTCCCCCTCTTCTCTTCCTCCTTTCTTCCCCCTCTTCCATCTTCTTTCTTCTCATCGGGCGCATAAGATCAGAGAGCTCTGAAGCGTCGCTTCTGATACAAAGATGGGCTGGTGCAAGGAGGGGATGAAGCACAGGGAGGAAGGAGGGTGGCAGCTGCTAGGGGGAATAGGGGGAAGGGGTTCAAGGGGGAAAAGGGAGCTAGGGTTGGCTGCCCCCTGTTAGAAATCTCCTGAACTTCAGAGCAGTTCAGAGTTCTGAACTTCAGTTCCCATGTTTCGGACGATGAACAGAAAATGTTCAGAGAAGTTCAGAGAAAGGAAAAACTGACAGACAAGGGATTCTGCTGCGCAAAACTGACTACAACGTTTTCGTTGTTTTTCTCCTCTTATTCAACAACCATTACTTGGTTTGTTACATGCAGTAGTGGTATGCTTCTAGCGATTCCAAAGACTAGGCCAAACGAAAATAAAACTGCTAGAAACGAAAAATGTGCAGAACTGCTTCCTAAAACAAAGGAGCACGTCGCACACAACCATAATGCCAGATAGTGCTATGCAATTGCAGAAAGCAAATATGAATATGGTGAAATTACAATAACAATCACTCCCTAATTTCACCACACCTTACCATCCCAAGTCTGTTTCGCATCTCCAAAAACCGAAGTTGCCCTAGTGGTTTAGTGAGAATGTCTGCAAGCTGATCCTCTGATCTGACAAACTCAACCTCTATCCTTCCTTCTTCCACACACTGCCTGATGAAGTGATAGCAAGTATCAATATGCTTGCTACGGTCATGGAGAACAGGATTCTTTAACAAAGAAATCGCAGACTTTTTATCAACATGGAGTTTGATCTTGCTGATTTCACTCTTCGTCATATCAATGACAAGTCGAGATAACCAGATCCCCTGGCAAGCTGCAGTAGTGGTTGCTACATACTCCACTTCACATGATGATAACACCACTATTTTTTTCTTTTGGGACTGCCAGCTAATTGGGTCTTCTCCAAGCAAGTATAGCACTCCCGTAGTGCTCTTTCTATCATCCACATCCCCTGCCATGTCACTATCATTGAAACCTACTAGCTGAAGTTTTGCTTTCCGGTTTCTTCTGTAGTAAGAGCCAAGCTCCTTTGTCCCCTTAATGTAACGAAGAATATGCTTCACTGCTGGCAAATGTTCAACACTTGGTGCTTCCATGAAACGACTAACATACCCCACAGAATATGTGATATCTGGCCTAGTATGTACCAAGTATCTCAAGCTACCAACTAAACTTCGATACCGTTTAGCATCAATTGGGGGCTCCTCACTCTTCTTGCTAAGCTTAAGTCTTGCATCCATAGGAACTTGACATGGATTACAATCTTCCAAGCCAGCTTTCTCCAGAATCTTCAGAGCATATGCAGATTGATTCATAGTGATTCCTTCCTTGGTTTGATGAACTTCCAAACCGAGATAATAACTCAACAATCCCAAATCACTCATACTGAACAATTTTCTCATCTCCTCCTTAAACTTGTGGATTTCTTGCGGATGAGAGCCTACAATGATAAGATCATCCACATAAACACCCACAAGCAGACAGGATGAGTTCATACCTCTTCTGTACAGTGCATGTTCTGAAGAACTTTTCTCAAAACCAAGTGTTCCCAGGCCGCTGTCAAGTTTTGCATTCCAAGCTCTCGGGGCTTGTCGTAGCCCGTATAATGCCTTGACTAACCGAAGCACCTTGTGAGGGTTATTCTTGTCCACAAAACCCGGAGGTTGGCTTACATAGACTTCTTGGAGTTCACCGTTCAAGAAAGCTGACTTGACATCCATATGATGTACCTCATGTCCTTGCTGTGCCGCAATAGCGATCAACACACGCACTGTCTCCATCCTGGCAACTGGAGCAAAAACCTCCTCAAAGTCAACACCTTGTTGTTGTACATACCCCTTGGCCACCAACCGTGCTTTGTGTTTCACGATTTCCCCTTTTGCATTCTTCTTTATCTTGAATACCCATTTCAAACTGATCGGCCAATGTCCTGATGGTAAATCCACCAGGTGCCAACTCTTGTTTGCTTCAATGGATCCAATCTCCTCAAGCATATCATGCCTCCAATGTTCACTATTTTCGGCCTCTGAAAATGACTCTGGTTCTTCAGCTGCAAGAAGTGAAAGCTCACTCAAACACTCTGTCAGATCTTGGACTGTGGTACTGTCGTAGAGATCTTGCATTGTTCTGTAGCGCCGGGGCTCTTCTGATGAGGTAACTGAGGTCTGGGTTGAAGGATATGCCCACTGCACACTTCCTTCAGACATGCGCACCCCTACAGCGGGCACACAAGTTGACATTGGTGTCTTGGCCTGTTGCACATTTTTCTCAACTAACCCATCATCACCACCATGCAATGTAGATGAATGAGAGAAAAATTGCATAGTAAACATGTCATCAGTATGTACAGTAGCTTGATCCTCCTCAACGATTTCCCATTCCCATTTGGCTTCCTCATCAAACACCACATCACGTGTCACATGAACCCTGCCACTGACTGGATCAAACATCTGGTAGGCCTTACAACCTTGTTCATAGCCAATAAAGATCATAGGTGTACTTCTGTCACCAAGTTTCTTCTGATTTGACTTGACAATCCTCACATGCCCTACACATCCGAAAATACGGAAGTGATGCGCATTTGGATGCCTCCCATACCATGCCTCATAGGGGGTTTTACCATCAACACTTTTCGTACGGGAGCAGTTTAGGATATACACCGCTGTAGCTACGGCTTCACCCCAAAACCGGCTCGGGATCCCCTTAGCTTTCAGAAGACTCCTTGCCATGGCAACCACTGTTTGATTTCGGCGTTCCATGACGCTGTTTTGCTGTGGTGAGTAAGGCGCTGTCAGATGACATGAGACTCCTTGATTTGCCCAATATTCCCCGAACTCCGCTGAATTGAATTCACCACCACGATCTGTCTGAAACACCTTGAACTTCGAACCACTCTCCAATTCAGCACTGGCTTGGATCTTCTTGATGGCGACAGCAGCTTCATCTTTGCTTGTCAGCAATGCAACCCGCATGAAACGGGTTAGATCATCGACGAGGAGGAGAAAGTACCTCCTGCCTCCTGGCGTGGCCGGCGAGATGGGACCACACAAATCGCCATGCACCATCTCCAGGAGATCATGTGCACGGTAATTTGCCTCATGGGGAAACGGGGCACGATGTTGTTTTCCCACAAGACACCCATCACATATTTGATCCACTTGATCAATTCTTGGTAGCCCTCGAATCATCCCTAGTTGCGCTAACATGCGCAAGGACTGGAAGTTAAGATGCCCGAAATGTGCATGCCAACGCCACGCCTCCTCTGTACATCTTGCCGCTAAATAGATAGGCTTCACCAGATCAAATTTCAGTACATAAAGTTGACTCCTTGATCTATTTACCTTGGCCAAAAGCTTTTGCTGTCGGTCTCGTATCCAAAGAACTCCAGCTTCTATGAGCACTTGGTACCCAAGCTCATCGAGTTTTCCAAGACTCACAATGTTGCTTCGAAGTTTTGGGATATAATAGACGTCGGTCAGTTGTCGATGTTCACCGTTGCGACATTGAAACATCACCGTTCCTCTCCCGCCAATGTCAACCACATAGTCATCCCCAAACTTCACTGAACCCTTGATGGTGGTATCAAGTTCTGTGAAGCTTGTCTTGGAGCCGGTCATGTGTTTTGTAGCACCGGTGTCCAAGTACAAGGAATTGTCAGAACCCTCCTCTTCACGTCCAAGGTTAACTTGTGCATGAATTTCGTTGAGGAAGACTTCTCCTGGTTCGGCCTCCACAGTTTCAGCGAGGGCGCATACTTGCGCCATTAGGAGTGTAGGTTCCTCCTCCTGCGCCTGCACTACATGTGCTTGCTCCCTTCGTTCCTGGTGAAGCTTACGACATTCCTTTGCAAAATGCCCATAATTATTGCAATTAAAGCATTTTACCTTTGATTTGTCATGCTTAATGCCAGGAGAGCTGCCATCTTTCGCACCTGGTGAACTCTTCACTTGACCACATGAGAAAGAGGATGAGTCGTCCTGCTTATGTTTTGACCGAGCCATCCACTCCTCCTCAGTAAGAAGTAGACGACTCCCTTCATCTCCATTCTGGGCCATCCACTCCTCCTCAGTGAGAAGTAGACGACTCCCTCCATCTCCTCCTTCACTAACTTCAAACATGTCTTCAACAGCTTTGAGCCGCCCTATGAGTTCTTCAACGCTCATAGAGCTGAGATCAAGAAGTTGTTCAATGGAGATGGCCACTTGAGAGTACTTCCCTGGAACCACTCGCAAGAACTTCTTGACCACTTTTTCTTCTTCCAGGATGTCACCAAGGACTCGAATGTTGTTCACCAGTCCTGTCAACCGCATGGAGAAGTCAACAATAGATTCAGTCTCCTTCATGCGGATATCTTCAAATTCCTTGCGCAACGTCTGCATCCGTGCCTCCTGGATGCGATTGACTCCCATGCGGATTGTTTTGATGGCTGCCCATGCCGACTTAGTTGATTCCTTGGATGCTAGCGAGGCCAACATTTCTGCTGGGACAGCTTGCAGAATGGCAACCAAGGCCATTCTGTCCACTCGGTACTCCACACCTCCCGGTTCAGTCGCTTCCCAAACTCCCTGAGCTTGGAGATTGACCCTCATCAGGAGCGCCCAGTCGTTGTAGTTCATGCGCGTGAGGACGGGATATCGAAGTGACACCCCGGCCTCCTTTGGCACTACTTGCGCCACCACGTCCAGTCCGCCACTGCTGCCGACGACCACTGCACGGAGGCCACTGCCACTGGAGGACCTTGTGGGCGGAGGAGACGCCGACCTTGCACCCTTCGGCATCGTCGTAGGATCCGTTGATCACCGCTCTAATACCAAATGTTAGAAATCTCCTGAACTTCAGAGCAGTTCAGAGTTCTGAACTTCAGTTCCTATGTTTCGGACGATGAACAGAAAATGTTCAGAGAAGTTCAGAGAAAGGAAAAACTGAGAGACAAGGGATTGTGCTGCGCAAAACTGACTACAGCGTTTTCGTTGTTTTTCTCCTCTTATTCAACAACCATTACTTGGTTTGTTACATGCAGTAGTGGTCCGCTTCTAGCGATTACAGAAGACCAGGCCAAACGAAAATAAAACTGCTAGAAACAAAAACGTGCAAAACTGCTTCCTAAAACAAAGGAGCACGTCGCACACAACCATAATGCCAGATAGTGCTATGCAATTATAGAATGCAAATATGAATATGGTGAAATTACAATAACACCCCCTTGGGCCAAAAAAATGCTGTGGGTTTTCGGCCCATGGCCTGAGTTCTCAGAATTAAGCAAAAATCCACCCCCCCCCCCAAAAGCTGGTGAAATCCATTCTCTAATTACCTTCTCCTTTCTAGAACACTTGTCATCTCTTAAATATATTTGGGATATTACATTCTACCCCCCTTAAACAGAATTGACCCCGAATTCTTCTTGTCGTTCTATTCGCAAGAACACCACAATTGAAATTAACAACGGATAACACGTACCCGACTTGAACCACTCTGGGTATTGCTCGCCATGCGAGACTCCGACTACCCAGTCGCTTCTCTCTCAAACTGTTGTGACCAAAGCACCTTGGCGTAACTGGCGTATCACGCCTCATTACTCGACTCGACCTTTCTAGAGGCACTCAATGGACAGGAATCGAGGGCACGGTCTTACTCATTGGTCATCGACCCTAACGAACCTCACACCCCAGAGCTCTCAAGTACTCTCTCGACACTGGGTCAACAAAACATTGTGCACCCCACGCCAGGACTCGAGACGATCCTAGCGAGACGTCATCTTCCAAAGTTCTCGCAATTTCCAGAAACAAACAAAGTACCTTGGGACAACCTTCCTTATTAGTACCAACCATGCAAACTGCACAATACACACGGAACTATTGTTCCATCTCTCAGTCGTACTCTTCCGCTAACCAAAGAGCACCTTCTTTATCCTGGAATGCACAAAAGAACTTGCTTTAAACAAACTCTTTTACAACCAGAACCCAACTGAAAATTAAAGAATTCTCATCGCAACCACGTAATTATTCAAAGGAGACTCGGCCAAAATTTAGGATAATGTCTTAGACTCTCTTTTTGCTATCATGTTGTTTCGTAACATTCCAGGCTCACGTTGGACTGGGGTGTTACAGCAAACTTCTCGAAACCGAATATTTCCTAAACATCATAGTTACCCACCACATAGATACTCATATGTTGCATGAAGATAATTATGAAAACTAACTTTGTTCTAGCAAAGGACAATAATAAGAACCGAATTTCAGAACAACGAATCTCTTGGTAATGTACAAATCAGGAAATTAGGAAGAGTACCGATGTTGTGGATCTGAGGTTAGGGATGAGAACTCAGCCGCTGCGGCTTGACCTGCCTACTTGTCTGTGGGGATTGCTTGAGGTGAGGAGGCGGTGGGGCTACTAGTGTATTAGCACACGCACACGCAAAATACTTTCAATGGTCACAGTGCGGGCACGCGCTTCGTGAGGTTCTTGGCCTCCGCTCTAGATGCGTGTGTTAAGGTCGCACCCATGTATGTGTGTGCATGCATGTGGTGTGTGTGCTTGAATGCGTCCGGACGTGTACTTAAAAAAAGCTCAGTTATGCCTCTCTACTGTTAGAACTTTTTTTTATTAATTAACCTTTTTTAAAATTTTATTTTAAAGTTAACCTCCAACGCACTTTATTTCCAAATCTGACTCCTTTGGTCACACCACTACCTATGGCTTAACAAAATAACACTGTCACGCCACATGATAAATCTGTAAAATAGCACTTTTGGTCACGCCACTGCGTGACCAAACAACACTATCACACCACCACCCATGGCATGACAAGAGTTTGCCCCAGCGTGACAGCGTTATTTTGTCACGCCATGCGTGGTGGCGTAATCAAAAGGGTCAGATTTGAAAATAAAGTGCGCCGGAGGTTAACTTTAAAATAAAATTTTAAAAAAGGTTAATTAATAAAAAAATCGTACTGTTACAGAACGTGCAGTGCAAAACCATTGCCGAAGAAATTGCGATTACAGGTAGGAGTACGGAACCGAAGAACACGAAAAATGCATGTGTACGAACAAGTCAACAACTGTGAAGAACAATGGAGGACAAAGCAAGCAAAATTGCCGGTGGTAAAAAGGCTGAACCTGCACTAATAATCTGTTTTGATTTTAACTGACTGAACTAGTACTTAGGCTATGTTTTCTTTCTATCTTTTCACCTATATGGCTATATGGAAGCTAAGGCTTCATACAACATGTGCCAGGAGCCCAGGAAAGGCATGATTGCAGAAGAATCGTTTTTGCTCTTTCTACTCCCAACTTGTCGGTGCAAAGAAACTAGAACTTGTAGGTCACATGATTCAGGGCACCCGGAAAGCAAAATATGGGAAAACATTTGCTAATTCTTGGTTTAAATTTAATGAAGCCTCTTATCTTAATTTACCCTGAGAAAATGATAATGTTCTAGTTTGTCCTAGTAGAGATAATGTTCATTTGTGCAGCTGTTACAGAAGGTTTAAGCTCTAGCTACGCATAGTATACGATTATAGATTTTTTTAAATAATATTGTTTTAATAAAGATTTATAAAAATAAATAGTCGAAAAAATTACAGAAATAGGCCACTGTCATCATTTGAAATGGCAAAATATCCATGTCGTTATTTCAAATAGCGACAGTAGCCCTGTCACCATTAGAACAATGATGACAGCCTCCTGTCGCCAATTCAAATGGCAACAGGAGTTGGAAAATTTTAAAAATGTATTCATATGTAGATAATCCAGCTTCAAATTTTAGTAGATTTAACGAAAAAATTTTGGTAATATTTTTAAGTGTTCACTTAGTTTGGAATGCGAATTTGGAAAAGATAACGAAATATGAAGCAGAGAATATGAGATCAGTGGTGCAATTTGGAATACGAGTTCGGCGGTGCAATAACACAGACAACGCCCTTCGAAGTGAATGACAAAATAATTTGGGTTTAGGGTTGCCACGCGCGCTGTTGTCCTGATTGTATTGTTTGCAGAACCGATTCCTTTGGAAAAAGAGTTTGAAATTTGAAAAAGACGAAATATTTGGGAATAAAATTTGAAAGACTTCATAATTTAATTATGAATTACATGCGCGCACGGTTTGGTTACGTACATTAGAAACGATAGCATGCACGAATCAACAAACCGGAAAACACCTACGATACATGTGTGCCTTTTTGGAATCGAAAAAAGGTGGATTGGAACAAATTTAATTAGTCTTAGAGACTCATCGGTCCATTCCCCTTGTCTCGGGACTACCCGCGGTGACAGTCAGTCTTGAAGTCAGCCATGTTCTACAAAATGAGCTAGATGATTGAATGATGTTAGGATAACAGAACATAAGGCCAAATCAATAATTAGGATGCAAATTGAACGTGACTTACCTCTTCGATATGGAGTGTGTCCGGACGATGGGGAGCGCTAGGACGGCTGTCGGTCTCACTTGTAGGAGTCTTCCCCTTTTCCGCCAAGTGCTCGTCCCGGTCGTACTCAGCTTCCTATTCGGGGGTATTGTGGAGGCAATTTTCTGCAGCACCATGAAGTATTTTGTTGACCGAAGTAACAATTCATCGTTCTCCATGGCAAATGACAGAGTACGGTACTCCGTCATGATCACCAAGTACATAGAGGAGAAAAGCAAGAAGGGTGAGATGCACTGGGCATTCAAGATGGGCATAAGGGAGCTTCGCTTCGAGGTATTTTGTAGGGAGAAAGGAAACCACGAGACTAACTGCGAGAGGATCATCCATGAGTGCACGCTACGTCATGCTAGTTGCATATGCACTTGCAATAAGCCACTTCTTCTGCATAGGCCATGCTCACATGTGATGCCTGCATGTTTGACGGTGGCGTAGCATCCCGGCCAATACATTTCTGAATATTTCACCAAGGAAGAGGTGATGCAAACCTAGAATACAGAGTTGTGTGGTTACAGCGTTGTGGGCTATTTCACCGGCCATCCTACCTAGGAACAACTGATCTGGACCGCGAACATTGCTAGGTTGAAAGGAAAGGTTGGTCGGCGGCAGAGACGGCGTATCTGGAACGACATGGATGAAGCAGAAGCCGAACGCTGTACAAAGAAGTGCTCCATTTGCAGAGAGTTCGGGCATACCTTCAAGAAATGCCCTGCGAGAAATGCACAGGATGAAGGAGAGGCCGATAGTCCAGACGGTGCTGCAGAGACCTTATCCCACCACCCCACTCGAGGCGGGCACCATGGAGGTCAACATGACGGACGTTGAGGTCGCGACCACGGAAATGGTTTATCTTGTTGAAATATGTTGTGCTAAATATTTTGTAATATCATTGTGATTTGTCGACAAACTATGTGATGATATTTGTCCTATTTAGTTGTGTTGTCCGATGTACTGATGTGCAACCTATGTACTACTGCTATGCCATGTGTTAAATTGTAATGTGTAACTTATCTTGTTTCTGTTTTTTTTTCTCCAAAAAAAACCCTGAATTGGCGACAGGAGTTTGTCGTTAGTTCAATGCCGACTTAAGCCTCTCAGCACTGTTCTAATGGTGCTAGAGATATTTCGTCATTTCAAATGGCTACAGTTGGTCATTTCTGTTAAAAAAAATTGACTATTTATTTTTTAAATATTTGTTAAAATAATATTATTTAAAAAAATCTACGATTATAGGAATGGTTCATTTATAGTAACCATAACTTTCTTTTATATCCTCGATGATGATCTTAAACTACAGCGTAGAAGATAGGGGAAAACAATGAATATCTTAAGTTTTCCTTTGGGAAACAATGAGTAAACATCAATCGACCTTGAGGCATTCTAGATTTTGCGCATAAAGACATAGAACCAGAAATAACACAACCTTAAAGAAGAGTATCATGTAGATAATCTGATCACATGCGGTTGGTGTTTTGCCTCTCCAAATGAAAATTTTCAAGAAGATTTCCTTTGGTGTGCCTTTAATTATAATCACAAGATCCCTGTTGAAATTAGTTGCAGAGATGGCCTTTCGGTTCTTATGGCTGAACACTATGTTGTAGTCACTTTCTTTCACATAGCTGAAGAAGACCTTATGGTATGCCTGTTTCCACATCCTACCACCACTCTTTCTTATAAGTGGTACCCATGTATACCTTACTGGTTTTGACCAGAAGCTGTCAAAGAGCACCATGGCATGCGGTAGTTCACGAACCGTCAGGTGAGCGCCTTCTCGATCAGTAGTCTCACCCAGGGATTGATAATCGGTTGTATCGTTGCTATCGCCCCCCGGTAGGCTGGCAAACTGGTTCTGAAATTTGAAGTTTGGATGAATTTTATCAAAAAAAATCAAAATTGCTTGAATTTTGTTCAGTTGATGAATGAGTGAAGTAATACAAGCCTATCTGAATCTTGCTACCATGCTAACTAGCTCAGTTGATGTTTTTTGTTCGAATTTGATTTTATTTTGAATTCAAAACCCAAAAAATTCAAAAAAATAAAATAAATTGTCCAAAATTGAACCTCCCCCCCCCCCAATAAAAACTTGCTGCCGGTAAAAAAATCCCTGGTCTCACCTCGCTTATCAGGTTAATATTGCCGGCTTAACATTTCAATAATTTAGGGTTTACGTGTTGCTAGTACAACAATAGAATCTCTTCCTGTGCTAACTTCAGTACTGTACTACTGTTTACCTGGTTACTTTCAGATTGCTGAACATATATTTCAGATCGCTCATTGCGTATGCGTAGTAGTATTTACTATTTGACTAGTTATTTTCAGATTACTGACCAAATGTTTCAGCTAGTTCAATGTGTGAAATATAATTCATAGTTAAGTATCGTATCAATTGATTTAAGTATGGTATCAATTGTTTCTCATCTCGTGTTTCCTCACATAAGATGCGAACGGCGTAAACCAAAGAAACCCATTGACCAAAAAACCTTTGTATTAGCAATCTCCATGTCATATTCTTTTTTGCGTTACTATTTCAGGTTTCAGAATGACATCGACGTCCAGCACTTCAAAACAAGCGCTTTGGAGAACCCATCAAGCAGAAAGCACAACAAATCTCATGATCCAAGGAAATGCAGACTGGGATCCCGCAACTGCTCGGAGAAACCGTGCAGAACTCTGAAGGACAGAGTGCTGTCGCGCACGTTCTCGGAGGAGCTGGAGTCGCTAATTCACGCAGGAAATCACCTGTTCTTCGATCCCCGCGGTCACCTGATCCACCTGTGGAACAAGATCTTCCTAGCAGCGTGCCTAGTATCACTCTTCGTGGATCCCTTGTTCTTGTACCTGACTGGAACTCAGCACAACATGTGCATTGAGTTCAAGTACTCGCTTGCACTGACACTCTCCATGATACGCTCGCTGTTGGACGTGTTCTATGCTGTCCACATCTTCTTCCGTTTCCGGACCGCGTATATCGCTCCGTCTTCTCGAGTATTTGGGAGAGGGGAGCTCGTCATTCAGCCCTACAAGATTGCCAAGAGGTACCTGGTACGTACCTTCTGGTTTGATCTCATCACCGCGCTGCCTCTACCGCAGGTAACGTCAGATTCAGTCTTTATTATGAACTAGCAGGTGTCCCGTGCATTGATACGGCTAGATTTATTTTAAAGTTTTTAATGTCAAATGATATAACTTAGATGCTTGAGAATATATTTACGTATCTCGTAGCTATTTAGATTTTTAAGATATCGTAAATATTAGAAATGATAATAGAAACTTGAAGAAAAACACAACTTGAGAAACATAACTGATGTATGAGTTTTGATGGAAGAAAATCTTTAGCATAATAAATTAACCGCTCTCCATCATGTATGTATCACGTAGCTGCATACCCTTATTTTTTTCTCCACTGGTTACTCTTTTTCAAAATATTTGCTTGCACATGTACCTCTGTTAATCTCAAACTATACGTTGATTATATATACAACAAATTATCTTATTAGTTTACATAATATTAGAGTACCTTGCCCACATATACACCGATGCGTGCACTATGGGGTGACCTATCTTGAACTTATCTTTCCTCATGTCGGTTGCCCTACTGAACTACGTTTCTTCTATCTCTTCTCCCCGCCACAGTTTTTCTGCTTCAATCTCCAACAGCAAGCCCAATTCTTGATCGATATCTCTCAGCTGCTACCCCTTCTGATGCAATACTCTACTACATAGTTATCTTCTACTTCTCTCCAATTATTGTTTAATATTAACCATTGTGACATCAATGCGCATACGTGCAAATATCGCTAATCCTTACCGGGGACACACTTCGCACTCTATCTGGTGGCCCTGAGCTTATTTCTTACTATTGCACCATCTCTACTCTGAGCTCTTTGCTCCTTTGTTTATGTACGCTCGTGTTTATATTCATATGGATGCATGCATGTATATACACATGACAATATTATACTTGCTCGATGTCTTCTTCTACCATGTTGGTCGCTCCTCTTCGACGTTGTTCAACTCAACGATGTGGCCTCCTTACTAACTGCTATGACCTCCCATCTTTACTGATGTCGGTAGATATGGAGAATCTTTTCGCCATCGCCGGCGACGCCGCGTCATCAACAATGGCAGCTCCTAACTACGCGATAACCACATATCGTCGATAGCTCATCTTCAATGTAAATCTTCATCTCCTCTTTGCTAGGGCTTCCCCATCTTCAAGCTTTTTTTGCCACTGATTTCTTCAATAACGCTGATGATCACCACTTATCGTCATAACACTTGGCCCCTTCGACTCCGGCCTTTCTCTTCGATAGCTCCAGCGAGTAGCACAAGATTGTCCTCGTGGAACGGCTAAGGTGAGCAGCATGAAATCGTTCTTATATTCGTCATCGCTGTCGCAGCTCTCCGTTTTCTTGTGGATCAATGTCTTTTTGTAGGACAGATCGACATCATTGAACTCTTTTGTGGTCTCATCCAACACCATCCGCGGTATCCTCATTATAACTTATATTTAATTTATTCAAAATTTTAGTTATTCAAGGATTTTACTTTAAAATTCGTATGAACAAAGAATTTCAAATTCTCTTTTTTTGTCCCTAATTTAAGTTATTTTTGTTGGAATTCATATACTAATCCAATTGTTAATTTTATCTTTGAATTAAATTTATTTATGGATTTTAATTTGAATTGCATCAAAATCAAATTGCCAATTTAATTTATTTTTATTCCAAATAGCGTTATTTTTTGTTGAAATTGCACAACAATCCAATTGCAATTTTTTTAGTTTTTATTCTGGTTATATTTATTTAGGATTTTACTTAGGAATTGTATGTAAATCAAATTGATAATGTTATTTTATTTTTTTGTTCTGAATTTTAGTTATTTAAACATTTTACTTTGAATTCATATGAAAATCAAATTGCAAATTTTATTTTTGTTTTTATCCCAAATTTTAATTATTTTTTGTTCGAATTGTATACTAATCCAATTGCTATTTTTTATAAAAATTATTCGAATTACGCTTATTAGGTTTTTATTTTGTAATTCATATTGAAATCAAATTTCTTATTTTATTTTTAATTCAAATCTAGGTATTTTTGTTGGAATTCAGTATACTAATAAAAAGTATTTTGAATTATATATTTTTTAGGAATTTCACTTAGGAATTCTTATCAAAATCAATTTGCTATTTTTATTTTGTTTTTATTCCAAATTCCATATTTTTTTTGTTCAATTAGGTGTGCTAATCTGATTACTAATTTTTTAATTTTTATTCGAATTATGTTTATCTAGTGATTTTACTCAGATTTCATATCAAAATTAAGTTGCTAATTTTATTTTATTTTTTATTCCGAAATTCAGTTATTTTTACATTGTACTTGAGATGGACTCTTATTTCTATATTGTACCTGACATAGACTCTTTTCTTTAATCTAGATTGTTATAATCTGAACCCGCTATAATCAACGGTGTGGATGTTTCTCTTTTTTCACTGATTAACGTGGGAATTTCTAGCCCTAAGAGTGACGCGATGGCTTCTTTTTTTTCGCTTTAATAATATAATAGATAGATAGATTGAAAGAACTGATAATTCTGTAAAATCTTCAAAACTGTGATGTTTCTTTGCAAGCAGTTTGTGATCTGGATTGTTGTGCCTAAGCTGAAGGAATCTGCAATAGCAAACAGGAAGAACATCCTTCGCATTAGCATTATCTTCCAGTACCTCCCGCGGCTTTTCCAAATCTTCCCGCTCTCGAGGCAGATCATCATGGCGACCGGAGTCATGACAGAGAATGCATGGGCCGGAGCCGCGTACAACCTTGTACTCTACATGCTTGCAAGCCATGTACGTCGTTGGATTTCTCTTATCTCCAGTTTCATTTGTTTTGATATGTGTAGTAGACTAGTAGTATATCACTGAACATTTCTTGTTTGAAAAAGTATATCACTGATAATGTCAAAGAAGTGCAGGTGCTGGGAGCATTGTGGTATCTCTTCTCGGTGCAGAGGCAGGAAGCCTGTTGGAGACAGGCGTGCCATCTCGAGAGCCCATCGTGTCAAACCCAGTTCTTCGATTGTAAAACCGTCAGCAGCAACAGGACTATCTGGTACGAGCTGAGCAACATAACGAGCTTGTGCACGCCAAGCAATGGCTTCTACCAGTTTGGGATCTACACTGAGGCACTGAACTCTAAGCTGACGACGTCGTCGTTCACGCAGAAGTACTTCTACTGCTTCTGGTGGGGACTGAAGAACCTGAGGTTAGCAATTAAAGCGACAGCTGATATATTGATCTGTGTAAAATGTAACTGAAATTACATGCCGTTATCTAACTTATGTCAAAAAAAAAATGGGACAGTTCCTTAGGCCAGAATCTCTCGACGAGCTTGTTCATCGGAGAAATAAGCTTTGCAATCGTCATTGGCGTTCTTGGATTGGTGCTATTTGCCCTGCTCATTGGCAATATGCAAGTAAGTTTATTCTACTCGATCCTGCAGCGAATAAAAACCGAGTCTACTAGAAGAACTGACAATGCCTTGTTCTGCCTCCACAGTCTTACTTCCAAGCAACGATGGTACGGCTGGAGGAGTGGCGGACGAAGCGGACGGACATGGAGCGGTGGATGCACCACCGGCAGATACCCCAACCGCTGAAGCAGTGCGTGAGGAGGTACCACCAGTACAAATGGGTCGCCACCCGCGGCGTCGACGAGGAGGCCTTGCTCAAGGACCTACCCATGGACATCCGCCGCGACATCAAACGCCACCTCTGCCTCGACCTCGTTCGAAGAGTACGCACATTATGCATACACGACGTACGTTACGTCCGCGCACGTACATTTTGGAGAAACTCACGCGTGCGTGCGTGCAGGTGCCGCTGTTCGACGAGATGGACGAGCGGATGCTGGAGGCGATCTGCGAGCGGCTGCGACCGGCGCTGTACACGCGGGGCACGCGGCTGGTGCGGGAGCTGGACCCGGTGGACTCCATGCTCTTCATCATCCGCGGTTACCTCGACTCGTACACGACGCAGGGCGGCCGGTCCGGATTCTTCAACTCGTGCCGCATCGGGGCCGGCGAGTTCTGCGGGGAGGAGCTCCTGACGTGGGCGCTCCACCCGCGCCCCGCGGCGTCGCTGCCGCTCTCCACGCGCACCGTGCGGGCTGTGTCCGAGGTCGAGGCGTTCGCGCTCGTCGCGGACGACCTCCGTTTCGTGGCATCGCAGTTCCGGCGCCTGCACAGCGCGCGCATCCGGCACAGGTTCCGGTTCTACTCCCACCAGTGGCGCACGTGGGCGTCGTGCTTCATCCAGGCCGCGTGGCGCCGGCACAAGCGGCGCCGCGCGTCCATGGAGCTCATGATGCGCGAGGGCGGCGAGGCGCGGCGGGGAGGGAGCGTGAAGTGTCGCCGGCACAGCTGCGACGGCAAGGCGCTCAAGAAACCCATGGAGCCGGACTTCACAGTGGAAGAAGAGGACAGAATTGTTTTTTCCCATTCCACTAGCCAGTAGGGTGTGAAGTAAAGTGACGTTCTTGTTGAAGTATATTGCGGTCTTTCTTTATCGGCTTGACTTCTCTTGAACCGATTTGTACAATATAACTTAATACAGTACTAGGATAGTACCGCGCGCTACACCGTGCCGTTTGTTTGAGCATGCCATAATTTTTAAAATTATTATGAATGAATTTGTGCCACAGTTTTTTTTATAGTATAGGCCGGTATGATCGACTCTGTCGTTGTTTACTGATTTGGTGTTTAACCAATTTTTTACGTTTGAGTTATCCATTGTTGGGTGGTCTTTTTAGCATGCGTATTTATTTGTTTATTACATTTTAAATGCGGTAAACTGTTTTAGTTTCTATCATCTTGAAAAAATAGCTTTATTCTCTGATCATTTGTCGAATACCTAAATTCAGTACAAGCTGAGGATTGGCACATGGTTGACATACGTAGGTTATATTTGTTTCATTTTTTTTTATCATTGGTTCTCCATCAAAGTGGTGGAAGGTGGGCATTCTAAAGCACAGATGAGAGGCATTGCAGCACATCTTGTAGAACATATTCGTGTTCACTCATTCATGATCTGAAATTTTGGGACCTGAAAGGAAGGAAGCCATACATTGCACATTTTATCTGAATACCTCGGCATGGAGTATTCTTTTGCAGCCTGCAGATGTGTCATAGGTTTTGTAATAATTAGAACCAATAAGATAAAGTGACAAGAAAAGAAAGGTCAAAAGGAAACTGAGCAGGATTACCTGCACAACAATCTGTAGATGTCCTCTCAAATTGACCAGTAGAAGGTTCTTCATGCACTCTAATGGTCATTCTCTTGAAAAGGTGCCAAAGAACTCAACGAGTGGCTGTGCAGGAAAGTTGTTAATGAACCAAACAATAATTAACTGACAGTCAAAACAAAACTGAATAACAAACCTATGGCTTAATGCCATAGGTATTTACAATGACACACTTGATATCAGTTAGCTCTGTGTAGTGCGGCATCACAATAAAGCATCAAACTCATATAGTTAGATGCTGCAATGCAACGTAGGCATCTAAAACCAAACAATTTATACTGCTATTTGTAGGCACCACCATATATTTTTGAACTATGAATTACCTCCAAGTGTTGTCCCAACGTACTTGTATCCATAAACCAACATAGCATGTCTGTTTGTTGTAAAGAGTTGCTACAAAAAATGAAGCTCATGGTCTAGGGCTGCTGAAGTGCCATGCATAATTTTCATTGTAAAATCCTGTTGCTGCTAGCATGAAAAAACTGAGTGGATGAAGTAGATGACGCCTTGCTAATTAAATTAGTAGCAAATTCTAAAGCAAAAGTAGGTTGTAAATATTAGGAGATAAGACGAACAAAAAACAAGGTCTTCCCTATTGTTATTTAAACTCATGGTGATGCATCAGACCTTACCTAAGTATGGATATTGTCGAATGTAAATCCGGACAGATAGGCACACATGCATGAAAAATAAATTACCCATTTCTCATAAATCACAAATGGCAGTGGACATACAGCGATAATTCAGAATTGGCAACCACATAAAGAATCAAAGAAAATGACTAAAGCTAAATATATCATTAAGCATTCATATATATGTATATATATATATATATATATATATATATATATATATATATATATATATATATATATATATATATATATATATATATATATATGCATATTTCCATATTTATCAATAATAATTCAATAGAACATTAACACGATGAATCCATGAATCTTGGAAATTTATAGGAACTATTTTGGCCTAGATTTGTGGAGCAAGCAAGACACTAAGGTTTGAATGGTGCAAATACTACCACCGAATTGTGTCATCCAAATATGAAGGAATTTGAGATACCTGTTTATCAATAGCAAACAAATCGAAGGGGAAGAGGGAGGAGGAAGAGGGGGGAGTAATACTATGAAGCATAGACGTTACTACTCACCAACATTCAGTTTATGTTGTTTTTTTACATTAGGTACCATGTCAAATTCGATCGCTGGCTCTCGATTTTGTAGTTGACAGAGTGTAGCTCTGAGTTATTCTAGCCATAATGTGTTTCCCAGGTTTCTACCCTCTTGCTAGAGAAATTAGCTGTAATAATGTAAACCAATACTTACAAACTGGTTTATGGTTGGATGCACCCATCCGTGGTTATAGCTTAAACAGTAGCAATGCCTTCCAAACCACCTGTTGCACCAAGGCAATGTCCTATCATGGACTGCAAATGGAAGATCACGTTAGGAAGGGGAAATGAATTTGACATGAATTCTAAACCTGGCCGAGGGAAAAAATGGCATCGGTAGGGAAAAAGGAAAGAGAACAGGGGAAAAGACTCACCAAGCAGGATTTCCTGCCAAAGGCAATGCAGCTACCAAAGTTGGGAGAATTCCAATGTAGCTAAAAAGCTGATTAATTGAACCAAGTGCTCCACGTATTTCAGCTGGTGAAAGCCACAAGGTTAAAATAGCTCAGTTGTTGGGGATGTTCAATATTATAGGGTTAAACAGCGATCGCAATAATTTTAATCTATCACAGCCTCGGATATGTAAAGGGGCACAAGAGCAGAACAACCCCCAATACCAATTCCAGCAAGTAATTGACCAATAATTATTGTGTGAACATCTTGAGCTGTTGCACTGCAAATGTTTTCCATGTTAGGTTTACATAAAATAGAAATAGCGTGTGTTGAATCATTGATAGTTACAACAGTGAATTGTGTCACCAAATACAACTCAGGAATGCACCTACAGCAAGAGGGATTGCATCCAGGATAAATGTCCGTGTTTGCCCGAATTTATCAGGCAAAGCCCCTCCAGTAAAAGATCCTAATGTTGCGGCAGACAGGGTTGTGCTAACCACCCATTATGAGTGACAAATAGATGAGTTGCGAAGCATGGCAAAAGAATATCTCACAGAATCATGCTATAAAACTTCAGTGTTTATGTTTAGGCATTGTTCTTACCCCTTTAGAAAACAATGTGCAAATATTCCATGGCCAAGTTTTTTTTATTGCATAATTGACCTAAAATTTCAGGTGCGCCTTTTACAAACACCAAGAAAAAGCTAGTACTAAAAGGTGCTAAAAACTACAAGAATGGAATCACGAGTTATAAACTGAGCAGGTAGAAGGATGTCACACCTTGTAGCACAGCATTTTCAGTAATCCCAAGATTCTTCGCAAGATATTCAAGCAGCACATACAATCAAAATGAACTATTGAGTTTTGCTAGAGATTGTTATTCGTCCATTAAAATTCAGATTATAAGGAGTCTGTGCTTTATCCCCTTGTGATGGGGAATCCTCTACTATATAGTAACAGTGACAAAATGCATACCCAAGATGGTAGGCAAATAAATAGCCCCCAAGCAAGCAACACGAACATATGCCAGAACATTTCCTGAAGACCTTCTTAGATGGAATATCCTCAGGGTCAACTCGATAAGATAGTAAATGAGTTGAGATTAGCAAACACGGTTAAACGCCAATTGTAGTTTTAACTTGCAAAAACGAAGCCATGAGCGTAAGAACAACAGGTACAGGTTTGCAAACAATATCAAAAGGATCTAACTGTCTATAGAGCATCTCACCATACTGTTTTCGCAATTTTTTTTTGTAAAACATTAAAAATAGGCACTTTTCCTAGAGGGCTGGAACATACAAGTCCATGAGGTCAAAATAGTAAGACGTCGTTTTATAGACATTCTACCATTAGGCATAAAAGCAAAGGGCTATCTATATAGTTACTACATATGCATCTTTGCTTTGGACATCATGTAGAGGCTGTCACCGTAGTCAGAGCAAGGCATTAGCCTATGTAGTTAACAAAAGAACGCATTAGCTAGGATGATTTTGTGTTGGAAAACAGTATGGGAGTCGTACTGCTTGAGCAAAAGTTGTATAGTCCTAAGTTAGCATGCCTGTGGCTGTGGTAGACATGTGCAGCCTGATCTGCCAAAAAAAGGGTAAAAATAAAATGGTAACAGCGATAAGCACAAAAGAAAGTAAAATGTATAAAAACAAATGTGATGCAGAGACTGTGGCATGGGAAAAATATATCTCCTTTGTACAAACGTGTTGCTAAAGAAGAACTACATTAGGATGGAAAAATCGATATGTTATGATAATGACCTGAGATAAGATGGCTCTGTGCTATTCTAATGTTTAGCCTAGCAATGTTTAGTTCATACTGCAACAATGTTAACAGATATGGAGTTTAAATAACCTGTATAGTTTCGACTGCACAGAAAAAGTATTGTGCAAATTGTTTAAAGATGAAAAAGGCAAGGTTATCTAATGTAACAAATTAAACAACCTAGGAAAACCAGATAAGAGATGAACCAAAAGCATTTATATATAAGTCAATAGCTTAAAGAACTGTACCACCAGGTTGGTATAAAATAACAAAGCTAACTCAAACAAATTGCAAACTTGAAAATATGTACCTTTACAACTCGCTTGAAATTTCATTTCAGCATCGTAAGATTGTGGGCTCAATTTCACATGGGAAAGACTACATATCTGAAGAATTAAATGGCAGGCTAACTACTAAAGCATGGCATGAATGTACAGTAGGAAGAACACCTGACCTAATACAGGTGATGGTTAGAACAAAGACTAAAACTAAAGAAGGGACTCAATACATACATTGGTAAAACAGTTAGAAAAAGTGTCAATTTCGCCGCACTATATCAAGGTGGCAATGTAATTGTATACACTAAACTGAGCAGAAACAAATAAATAAAACAATCAAGAAAACAGAACTAAAGGAAAAAATGAAGTGTTCTTCCAGTTTTATCTACCTAGACACTAAGATAACTGTCAGCATTGTATTTGTTCTTGGATTTTTTTTTTGTCTTTTGTTTGGTAAGATTCACCAGTGCTCAATTGGTTCTTCACTTTAGTATGTGGCAGTACATGAGCAGATAATTTTAGGAAACATATATTACACATTGGCATGTGTGAACCCTTTGAATGAATAATCTTTGCCCAGCATTAAAAAGCTTAATCGAATGGAGGAAAAAAAGATCAACTTATAATAATGCTTCATTTAGATGAACATCCCTTGCTACCAAGACACAAAAAAAGGAAAAAAAGCAGCAAGTATGGTCACACGGACCTAAACCAAACACGTGGAATTGTCATTATCATTCCAGGGCCTTTCCGAGAAACAATAATCGGATACAGCTGTCCAGTGTCTACTGCTCATGGCAAATAAAATGTGACCATTCTTTCCGGCCGAAACACATCCATTGGAGAAAGCAGGCTGACACTTTGACATTCTGCAACAAATAGGATTACACTGGGAGATCGTCCGCCAACATCAGCCATTAATCATACCCAAAAAAATACATTCAGTCGGATTGTTGAGGAAGTAAAATCTGATTCGAAGGCACTAAAGTGAGCTGTGTACATAGAGCATCCCTAAATTTCAATGGACAATTTAGCTATCATAGTCGAAGTACGCAAAAAAAAAGGATGCAAAAGCCCAAGGATAAGAAAAAACAATGGCTATGCCACATATAAACCTATATACTAAAAGGTATGCATTTCAGTTCAAAAGAAAGAATAAGAATAGATATGTGACCTGTTTCAGTAAATGGATCCTATTAGATTTTGGCGAATAAGGAAAAAGGTGGACAATGTACTAGGGCTTTTGCAAAAAAGCAAAAAGAGAAGATAAAAGCAACTAAATAGTATAAATTTGAAGAAGGAACTCTATCATCTAGGGACCCATGAGTAAGCCCTGTGGGTTGCCGATAGACATAAGAGGGCTACATTGATTTGCAAGAAAAAGAAAAGATTATTTAGTAAGCATGCAGCGTATATTCTAAGCCCTAGAATTCATGCCATGCGCAACATATAAGTTAAGACAAAACATGATGATTACAAAACATTTTGGTAAGCTATATATTGAAATCTAGCACATCTGTAATAACAATACTCACATAAGAATGCGATGAAAGAGAAGTGATGCATTTCGCATCACTGTTGATAGCATAGCCTGCCACACACTGTGATGAAGACCTTGCATGAATTTTTTTTCACAATCAACAAGTAAACCTAAAGGGTTCACATTAAATTTGTAGAATAAAACAATTATGAAGTCGACGAATATGAGCATGAGTATTTCAAAGTACAAAGAGAATCAGTAAGAAAATAATACCCAAAAAATAGATCTAACAATGATTTTTCCCTCATCGAATCCACAGGAAAACTAAGACTCTTAACAAACTTGTCAAAATTCATCGCAAACAAACCTCGAGTTGGCCAAACCCCCACAGTATTACTCGATAAATACCCAAAACCACAATAGCGGCTGATTATGCTGAATAGTAAGGCTGCACATTCAAATGTCCAACAAACAAAGGGAACAAATCATTTAACAATGGCAGGAAGCAGATTGACTGATAATCTCAAGCATTAAAAGTGGATCGTCTTGTTCTCAGCAAACAGAAAAGAACCGGTAACAATACTGAAGAAAAGGAAATGTTGCAAACAAATTTAGGAGTACATAACTCTATTAAGGGACCAAAAGCTAATCATTATTGTACTTGCTTACTGTACTACACCTACAGACTGGTAAAAAACAAGCCTTATGAGAACTGCTTGCCCAACTGAGAAGCGTCCCTGATATATTTAATGCTTGTCATTAGACAGTAACTCAAATAATATCTCTTTATGTAATGTCTGAGCAAGATAGTAAGGGATGGATGTGCTCTTGTTGGTATTCTGAGATAGACCCAGCTCAGAGAACAAGCTAAAATGTTAACTCCATTAGGTTCTAGTGCAAATAATAATTTATTAGAAATGGCTTTTATTAAACAGTATACAAGCATACAAAAGATGTTCTTATCTCAGCCAAACCTTTTCCACTGTATGATACCACAGATGTAGAACATTTCATGAGAAGAAAACTCGAAGTGGATACTTCTCCCATTTGTAGACTCCACAAGGAACATCTAATATACTTATATACATTCTACAATCTGCATGGACAAAGAGGCACATCAAGTAACCAATAAACTTCTTAAAAAGCAAAGCAATTTAACACCAAAACAAAGGGCAGACAATTATGGTTAATCCTAGAGACGGGCCACATGAATCACATATGGATGCAACAATCGAATATTAGTACTTAAAAGCAGAAAAAAAGCGTGAATCGTGATGCCAAGTCATACGAAAAACACGATCACATTTATGGGAAGAAATTGAGAAACATGGTGGTTGGAGATTAGTCAAATATACCAAATGATGTGTTGCCACCCAAAAACATTTGAAAAGAACAAGGGACTTCAAACTAAAAGATAGCCACAATAGAACTCCATGACATTATAGCGATTTTACTAGGCACGATCATACAACAATATTCAAAATCAATGCAACAATGAAACCTGGGCAGAAATACACTGCCTGATAATGCAAAAGGAAATTCACAACAGACATAACTAAACAACCAAGCAAACTACAGAGGCAAATAAAATTCATGACGTCATAAATCCATACCTCATTAGGAACCCAAAGATACTTGATGGTGTTCACACGGATCTAACTTTCGGGCATTCTTGAAAACCTAGCACCGTCCTACAATAGTGTAATCCCAACCGTAAACCATAAGAAAAGGAGAATCCTACTCTGTCCACATAAAAATTGTTTTTTTTTGTGCATATTTCTCCTTTAGAACAAATGACAGGTACCCTAGTTTCCTCAAAACCAATCAATCACAAGACGAAGATGTTGGCACAAGATTTCACCTTCGAGGTGCAAATAACCTCTCGGAGGTGGATGTCCACTCATGTGTTGCAATTCACCAAGTGGTTGTTGTAGGTTTCGCCGTTCTTCAGGTCCAGAGGATAAAAAACACACAGAGAAAAAAACGTTCAAACCTGGGAAGCATGGCCATAAGGAAGATGCATCCAGTGGGAAGAGGGGCGTGTTGCAACCGGGCAAATGGGAGGAGGAGAGCTGTGAGGGTGTGGATGAAGGAGGAGGCCGAGCAGGGAGTGAAGGGAGGGGTGTGTGGGTGAAGGGAGGATCTGAGCGTGAGGAGGAACTGAACAGGAGAAGGGGAGGAGGAGACAGTGCAAGTGGGCGGTGAGCTGGCCTGAAGCGGGGGGCATGGAGCAAAGGGAGGAGGGGAGCTGAGGGCGTGAGCGAAGGAAGAAGCGGCTTGAGGAATGAAGGGAGGGTGGCAGCGGTTGAATGGGAGGGTGCTGGCCGAGTGGGAGGCGGTCTGAGCGAAGGAGAAGGGGGGTGCGTGGGCGGCCTGGGAACGGAGAAAGAGAACAATGAGGTTGAAGGGAGGAGGAGGCGGCTAGGGTGGAAGAGGAGGAGAGGCGGCTAGGGTGGAAGGGAGGAGGGGGCGATAGGGGCGGCGTTGCCAAGGTGAGGAGGTCGGTCTGCCGAGGAGGAGCGGCCACGAGGAAGAAGGGTGAAGCGGAGACGAGCGGCGCATGAGGAAGAAGAGGTGAGGCAAGGCAGGAGCCACATCCGAAGGGGAGGAGAAGAAACTACTACAGAAAAGGTCTTCACAGATGGTTCAAAAATGTCATTACAGATGGTTTCCAGAGCCGTCTGAGTTTATGGGTCAGTGATGACATGATGTCATCACAGACAGTTTTGGAACCGTTTGTGATGCATGCTATCACAGACGGTTATTAACTCAGAACCATCTATTATATATGACTATCACAGACGGTTTGTGTCTAGAACCGTCTGTGATAATATCTATCATGAGCGGTTCTAAACACAAACCTATACAGTGATAATCTTTCTATCACGAGCGGTTCTTGTTTAGAACCGTCGTGATAATTCTCTCAAACCCTCAGCGGTGGTACTTGTGCCTTTAAAACAACTATATATATATATATATATATATATATATATATATATATATATATATATATATATATATATATATATATATATATATATATATATATATATATAGATTCGTAGTCCCCAAACACTTTAAGGGGGTCATGAGGGAGGATAACACGTTGCCACGGGCAACCTCTCATCGAGCCTACAAGTTCAAGTAAAGTTTTTGCAGAAAAGCACGTGGACATACAATTCTGGATGTAAATCGATAGGTAATTGGACTTGACATCGAGAATGGTTGGTTGCTAATACATGATGCCACTTCCGATCGGATAGAAGTGGCCGTGCATGAATCACTTCTATCCAGAATGGGAAGTGGCATAATGTATTAGCAAACCAACCATTCTTGATGTCAAGTCCAATTACCTATCAATGACTAGGTATTGTATGTCCACCGCTTTCTCTCAAATGCATTTTAAACTTACAAAGCTCGGAGGTTGCCGTAGTACAAGGGCAAACTAGGGACGTATATATAGCGATATATATATATATATATATATATATATATATATATATATATATATATATATATATATATATATATATATATACAGAACGTTTAAAAACACAACCATGCTTGGAGGTTTTATAAGGAGAGATCGAGAATAGAATGGTAGGACGTATCATTACCTCAGGCATGAGGGAGGAGAACTTGACCAGCATGAACAGGTTACAAATTAGCCTAACCTTTACAAATCTAAAAGTTAATTGCGGCTAAGCCCCATCTCGAACCACATCGATCCCATGTAAGCTAACCAACACAAGAACCGACATCAATAACCCTCAGTACCCATCGAGAGCATTAACCAAACCCACCATTTTGCCCCATTCATTTTTTGTCAATCGAACCCACGGCATGAACTAAGCAAGATGCACATACACCAATAGCCCTCAGTTTACATCACAAAGCAAGGGGACTATTAATATGAACTAATTATCAATTCAATTTCAAACATAAGACTATTAACATCATTGAGCAGTTCAACAGCAAGACAATGCAGGACCAAGGGTGTCCAAACCCACCACACTAGTACGTAGTAGCCCTCGGCATCCATCGCAGAGCACTAGCCATTTTCATCACAGAGCAAGGGCTTAGAGACAAAGAGGGAGTAAGGTAGGGTGATACCTCAAGTCTGTGCCAACCACCGCCGAAGCCCACCACCAAAGACAACCTCACCCATCTCCTTCACCTTGCATAAATCACACAAACATCAGGACACAACTTAAGGCTCAAGCATAAAAATCAAACTCAACAAAAGACATTAAGCTAACAGAGAGGAGAATAGAGGGAGGATGGGGAAAACAAAGCCAGGGGGCTAGGGCGGCGTAGTAGGAGGTCGGCGGAGAACCCGGCCATGGGCGTGGGCAAGCGGTGAGTGGCGGTGGCGTAGCGGTGGATTGGGTATGGTGCATCACCGTGGTGGAGCATGACCTCGACACTACATAAGACACTCCTATAAGACTGAGTGTCTTGTGCAAGTCTGAAGTGGTGTCACAACCGGTAATGACGGACGACGCAGGTCGATAGCTAACGCCGAGGGGAGGAAGCGGACGAGAGTAAGTGCATTGGGGAGTGACGAGTTAGGAGGCGCAAACCCTAAGCTGGGGAGTGACGATGTTAGGCGGTGCAAACCCTAGCGATCAGCTAATAAAGAGACTTATCACAGATGGTTCTATTATGGAACCGTCGGTGATAGTTATCCTGACGGTTCCATTATAGAACCGTCAGGAAATGGTTTCTCAAGTATATTATCTTGTATATACACTTACATAACAAGAAGAAATTACATGTTTATATGTCAATTTTGTCATTTAAATCTTGCTGAAAATTTGCTTTAACTCACACACACACAC